>JAOWCC010001751.1:58657809-59857809 GCA_030867875.1 Actinernus sp. WN-2022 | reverse complement strand
GAATGGATGCAAAATATACCCCTGAAATGAATCTGATATTGTCACTAAATGTTAAAGATATTCGGGATTTTAAATCAAACTTAGTGCATAACTCGTGACATATTAAAGAAAGAAATCTCCAATTTCCGGTTTCGAAAATATCGATGACCATGCACTGTACCAGGTTTTAGCAGTGGTCATACATAATTTATTCAACCACAATGTTTCCTTCCCTAAAAATCGTTATCTATGATTTCTCAACTTAAACTGCTGTCCAAATAACCTTCATCGAAGAAATGAATATTTGAAAAAAAGTCCATGTCATCGAAACAAGGAAATGAGAGATGTTGACGCTCTAAGCAGCCTGATCTCTGGAAGGAAGTCAAGGCTGACGTCGATTTCTATAAATTTTCTCACGAACTGATCATTTCGTATCAGTAACGTTTCTAACCACTTACTCAGCGTAGCCAGCATTAAGAGGCAGCTCTCTGTGCGGTATCAGGATGGGTCTAACATCATGATCAGCCGATGCCTGTTCAGATTCCTCGTTGAGCTGCAGGAACTCGGGTCTTCTGTACGAGTATTTCTCTTCCAGCTCCAACATATCCCCATACGCACGAAAACCAATCCTTCTGTCAGAGTTCTGGCCTGCAAAATAAGCTAGTGCATTCACCGGGGACAAGCTTAACATGCGCTTGATGCCACTGAATGTCATATTCTCGGATTCCCCTACGAAAGTAGAGTTCTTTCGTTTCACAAATATAATATCGTGTAACACAAGTCAAAAGAAAATAGCCCAACAGCCATGGAGGTGACCGCTGGATGCTAGCCTCGATTTGGTGCTTACGGAGGGTTTGCATGAGCGCGTGAACGGTATAAATGTACATACAGTTATGCTAGTCATGAAGTTGCTAGCTCCACACGAGTCGAACACGAGTGAACACGAGTGAACACGAGTGAACACGAGTAAACACGAGTAAACACGAGTAAACACGAGTGAACACGAACTCGTGAACACGAACTCGTGAACACGAGTGAACACTTTATAGTGTCCAGTTCTGGTGGATCCAGGGGTTGGGTTCAGGGGGGTGCAACTTCCGGCTGAATGCCGCTATGCTGCTATGCCAGGCCTTTTGACATGTTGTCGTGACATATGCCCGGGGCATTTATGCTGTACTTTGCATGCAGCCGGAAACGTGGTGATAGGATGGTGTCTCAGCCGGATAGGGTCGCATACATAATTATCGCATTTTTAGTCTCGGATAGAGTATGATCATTTTCATATATTTCTCTAGCCTGAATCTCCTCTGGTTCGTTCCTCCCGAGAGAGACGTCTGAATCCAATAGCCGATAATGCCGTCCAGTGACGTCAAGGCGGATTAACAATTTAATTTATGCAAATAAAACTGTCACGGCGGTAGTAAGAGTTCGTGAGAAATATTTATTTGAGATTATGCCGACCAAAATAAAAGCCTTACCTATATTTATTATATATCTCCATCCCATTTGCTTCTCAAGTGCCTCTTATGTTGTGAAAGCCTTTCCGAAGCAGCAAATCGTTAAAATATATTTGGAGGCGGCAAAGTACAGTTGATCTTTGTCTTTCCGTTGATCTTTGTACATGTCTCACGATCTGCCGTTCGAATCGACACAGCTACGAGATATTACCTATGATAATGATGCAACAGAAAAGTAGAAAAACATGAAAGGATAATGGCGAATTTTCGAAGAAATACGAAGACTCTTTTACGGGAAAGAACAGATCCTTGAAGAGAGTAGCGACATTCTTTACCACTGCGAGTGTGAACAAATAATCGATTGTCAACAACCCCGCGGACGCGACGCGATAAAATGTACATGTTTACAGGTTAGTCGGCCGGTTATTGTGCAGGACACTTTCAATCCATTTCCAGATGTTTTCCTTACGAATTCAAGGTCTTTGCCAAAGACAATCACTCCACTGAAACTCAAATGCCGTCTTCTCGGCTGATAATTATGATAATTATGCGAAATTATAGAATATGAACCAATCAAAAATCACTACCAGGTTTTCTGGTAGTGACGTCACTGGACGGCATTATCGGCTATTGGATTCAGACGTCTCTCTCGGGAGGAACGAACCAGAGGAGACGGCTGAAATTCAGGCTAATATTTCTCTTGCTATAAAATAGAGTACAGGTCTGAAAAGGATATGGAAAATCTGGGTTTTGAAACCAGAGAGGACACTCCCACCCAAAATTCCTAGGGGGGGCTAAAATAAATACTGATCTCTGAATTTCTAACGAGGCCTGAAACAAACATAGGAGCTGATCAAAGTCAGAACCCACGGCTTAACCACAGATCGAATTGGAATTTTTTCGTGTTGGTTTTTGTGGAGGGAGGGAAACCGGAGAGCACGGAGAAAAAACCCTCGGAGCAAGGGCGAGTTACCAACAAACTTAACTCACATTTGGCGCCGCGTCCGGAGATTGAACCTGGGCGACAGCGGTGAGAGGCGAAGCGCTTAACCACTGCGCCACCCTGGCTCCCCTTTCGGTCTGTATAATTCAGTTTTTGAAATTATGTATTCGATAATTCCGTGTCAGGTTTGTAAAGGAACCTGAGATGACGAATCACGAGAGGAAATGGCCATTTTCGATTCACGGATGTTCCTTCTTTTAACTCGACCAGTTACGGAGTATCATGAACTGGGAAGCCTCGAAAAATCGTTTTTCGTTAGATTATAAAGGCGGGTCATATATTTTCTTAGGGGTCATGACAATGGTTTGCACAGGGAAGGGGAGGGCCACCAAAACTTTTAAGATATTTAGTACAGATCCCCCAGCGCACCCCCTGATAATAAACGTACCTCTCTGGTTTCGATGGGCTTTCACACTGATTTCGCCGAGATTTTCGGATTTCACCGGATCGATCAAAGTTTATACTTTGACAACAGCCGCCGTGATAATAATGTTCCCATTGAAACGAGCTGTAATTCGCGTTCACTGTTCTCTCTTGAACTGGTTATCTGCTACTGCCAGCAACGAGATTACCTGCTAACAGATCTCTCTCTCTGCAAGTAAAAATAAAACCGAGGAGAGAAACCCCTGAGAAACTTCTCGCTTTCATTAGTATTACCCGGAGAGAGTGTTCTCTGTTTAGAGCAGCGACGGGTACGGTGAGCGGTAAATGTTATAGTACAGCCAAGTACTGCTGTATAACACTTTGTTGACTTCACATTCAACTTGTAAGGTACTATTAGTTTCATCAAGGTCATCCATGTTCAAATCAAAATTATCATGTCACCAACATAAAGAATACGCTTAGTTCGTGAGGTTCCCGCCGTGAACAAGGAGTCAAAGTCCCGGATCTAAACAATAACAAAAGCACGCTAAGCACTGTGGGTGAGACGGCCCTTTAAAGGTGCCTGCTTTGTTATTGTTTATATCCGTGACTTTGACCCCTTGTTCACGGCGGTATACGGTAGCGTATTCTCAGTTATGTTGGTGACATGAAAATTTTGATTTGAACATGGATGAACTATTAGTTTCTTCAAGGTGAATGCAAAGTGCGAGTTACATATCAGTACTTGGCTGTACTATAATATTTACCGTTCACCCGTCGAAATAGAGAACACTGACTTTCTGGATAATACTCATGCCATATGATAGCGAGAGGTTTCTCTCCTCGGTTTTATTTTTACCTGCAGAGAGAGGGAGAGAGAGAGAGATCTGCAAGCAGGCAATCTCTTTGCTGGCAGTAGCAGAGAACCAGTTCAAGAGAGAACAGTGAACAAATTACACAATTGATTACAGCTCGCTTCAAAGAGAAATTATTATCTCGGCGGCTTTGTTTGTGAAATTCGTGTGCCGAGTGTAAACTTTGATCGACCCGGCGAAACCACTGTGTGAAAGCCTTTCGAAACGGCAGAGAGAGACCTGTTTATACAAGCTTAAAGCCGAAGCCCTCGAAATGATTTTAGTAAATTGCTCAGTTCTTTTCTGGTCCACCAAGCGGAGTTTTGTTGCCATATGTAGAGAAATTCATATACAGAAATCCATACATGTAGAGACAGAAATCCATACGTGTACTTCAGAAATCCATACATGTACAGAAATTCATACATGTATGTATGGGGATCCATACATGTACTTCAGAAATTCATACATGTAATGCGGGTATCAGCGGCCATCCCGAGGGGGCGGCCCCCGGGCACCCAGGGGCATTTGTCACAGCAGCCATGACAAATACATGCTAAAACCCCTCGGGTGGGGCAGAAAATTGTGACAAAAACCCCCACCCCTGGGGCAACTTGGGTAACATATTATAAGTATTAGAAGCTAAACGTTTTAGAAGTGTCAAAAATCTTAATAGTTTTATACAAATATTATCCTTTATTTCTTTGTTCTGTCAGTTCCGACAGTGGATGGCTTAATTTAATCTCTTAATTTGAATGATAAGAAATCGAAGAACGTCGATCGATCGAGCGAGTCCTGTGGCGAAAACCGCTGAACGTTGAGACAGCAGATTACGTGCAAACCCCGTGGGTATGTCCCCGGGGTATTTTGACGAAAACGCAAAAGCGCTCTAATGCCCCGCGTGTGGGGCATGTTTTTGCTACAAATCCCCTGCTAAGCCCCTAGGTTGCCCGTGGGTTGCCCGGGGGCCGCCCCCTCGGGATGGCCGCTGATACCCGCCTAATTATAGAGGTAGAGTGAATCCAGGTTTCCTAGAAACTCGTTAAATCGGCCCCCAAACCCCCAAATTCAAGACACAACAACTTAATCTTCATCAAAGCAAGTTTATTGTGTTATTCATTTGCCATTTAGTGCGATAATTTACCAGATATTCTGGAAGTTTGGCGAACCTTCGTAGTTCAACTGTCAAATAAATTCAAACTTTGAGCTTGGGCTGCCTGTGATACTGCCAGCAACGAGATTATTGCCTGCTAGCAGATATCTCTCTCTCCCTCTCTCTGCAGGTAAAAATAAAACCGAGAGAAACATCACGCTTTCATAATTATTTATAGTATTACCCGGAGAAAGGGTTCTCTGTTTATACAGCACTGCATGATAGCAGGGTAGCGACGGGTGAGCGGTAAATATTCAAATTAAAATTATCATGTCACCGCCAGGCGTGAACAAGGGGTCAAAGTCCCGGATATAAACAATAACAAAGCACGCGAAGCACTGTGGGTGAGATGGCCATTTAATTCTATAACAAGAGCCCATCTGGGCTTTCACTCGGGCCACATGAGATTGAAGATGAAATACACTTTCATTTGAAATCCTCTTAGTAATAACCAAAGGGAAGAATTATATATTAGCTGAATTTAGCAGTCTTTAGGAGTGGCCGGTAGCGCGGTGACTTTCATTCTCTGCTCCCCTAGTATATATATGTAATTTAATATTTTTGTTTTTCTCGTATGTTGACCTTTTAATTTAAACACTACTTATTCGTTTAACACGCTGTATTTGAGCAGGCATATATTCATTGTTTTGAACCCGAGAATTAACCGTACTACCGTACTTCATGGTCCCTTTCTTTAGTTGTGGGTTGTCGGTCAGGTGATTGTAAACTCTCGTCATTTAGCACAGAAAATGTATTCTGATGAATAGGGATCGGGTTGTCAAGTAAGAAAGAGGGCCTGAATGGGGTTAACTGACTACTGACAAACGGCCTTAAAAATAACTGACAACTGACAAATAACCATTTTTTTACTGACAACTGACAACCAAAAAATAACTGACAACTGACAAATTTGGTTTTTGTGGGTCAAACATTGTAAATTTTCTCTAGTAATGATTAATTAGGGCTAACTGACAACTGACAAATGGCCAAAATTTTAACTGACAACTGACATGTAGACAAACCTCGAGTTCACGTGGTTCTCAAACTCTCGAATTCATCCAATCTTCCGCTTCCTCGAGGAAAGAAAGTTCCTTTGAAGGGATTACGGAGGTCTGTGTATAGGCTATCGAAGAAGATAATTACTCGGGCCAGGCCTTCGGCTGGCGCGAGTCAGAAATCGCAAGTGTTATTTTTTTATTTTTTATTTGTGTCGTTGGTTGGCGCCGTCGACCAATCAGATTTCGACTGGTCGCGTGACACGTACGTTGCGCCAGCCATGTGACATGTGATTTTCAGGTTTTTCAAGATGGCGACGAGTGGGAGTTTTGACTTAGCAAAACCTTTAATATCAGCTGTTTTTTTGTGTAAACCAAGGGTTCCTTCAAGTGCAATACCAAGATTTTTGTCTTTTCTAAAGCTGAGAGGTGTTTCACGGGCTTTGGACGGGAATTTATCACATATCCAGATCCACTGAAGGATCCACTCGTGTCTCGTGAGATAGATGGCTAAGATCTGATCAACACTAATAGGACTAAGAGTGATACAACAGTTTGTAAATGTAAGTAGCTAAACTGAACATGATAACTTTTATACCAATTGACTGTGGTAGTGTTGTTATTCATTGTTATTAACCTCTCGGAAAGTATAGTAGAAATGACCCGATTTCTCGCGATTTCTCAGTTCTCGATCTGACATGGATATGGCGTGAACTCTACCCTGGGTACCAGAGGTTCTCACTTCGCAAAGCTTAGGCACGAAGCTTTTCCACCGAGGTCGAGGAGCGAATCGACGCTTGCTCCTCGACACTTTGTCCTCGCTTCGCGTCACGCAGTTTTTTGTTTGCCGACGATTGATACAAACGGGCTTCAAACTCCGGCTTTGTTTTCATCTTATTTTTCTGGACAGCACAGAAGACCTTGAAATTACCGTTCAATAAATCTACCTTATTTATCCTAAAGAAACTTTTGATTTTATATACCCTCGAAGAAGGAATTTATTTTACTTTCTTCACTTCGCCTTCTCTTTCCGTTAACAATAGGAAATGGACAATCTGAAATCTACAATGAACCTCAAATGTTTACCGTCTCGTTTTTTTCGGCCAATGGAAATCGAGATACCGTGGCACTGTAATCGTTTTACAGCGGCAGGAAAGGAGTCGGGTTGAACTTCTCGAAACGAGCGATAGCATTGTCCTACCCAACAATAGAAAACAGCCTAGTGTCACCCTCTTTAAATAGTTATTTTCCAAGTGGTTTACATGCATGAAATCAACACACAATATTTTATTAAACATTAGGGACTAGTCAAAAACTAGCAGGGGAGATGCAGGGTGAAGTCTGTTAAAGTAAACTAAATTATAGAGTTTTCAAAAATTTGCCATTCCTTCAGTTTTAAAGATATGAACCTAAAACTTGGGCTTTTTACTAATTTGGGCTTGCTCTTGTCCTGCAAAGGACTGATTATCAGTAAAACTTTGTAATTAGAAGCTCTCGTAAGGGGCCATGACCACCTTTGGGGGTTGAGAATTGGAAGAAGGTGAAAAATAGCATTTACAAACAGGTTTTGTTAATAACACTACCAATCTCATACAAGTGCCTTTAAATATATGAAATAAGATTTGTTTGCCATCTAGTACAACCATGTGATTGCAGTCCTGTAAAAGGTCCATTCCATTATATGTAAATTATCACGAGCATGAGTAGTGAATCAATTATCCAGTTCCCCTAGCACAAACCATGTTATGGCACAAAAATATGCTATAACTCCATAGGGTTTTTTGTGTCGCTGGTTGGCGCCGTCAACCAATCAGATTGTGCCTACTTTGGAAGTTCTTTTCACCACCATACCAATCAGATTGCACTGTGCTGGTCACGTGAACAGTGGACAACTTTCCAGGTTTTTCAAGATGGCGGCGAGTGGGAATTTTGAGTTAGCAAAACCTTTAATATCAGCTGTTTTTTTGTGTAAACCAAAGATTCCTTCAAGTGCAATACCAAGATTTTTGTCTTTTCTAAAGCTGAGAGGTGTTTTACGGGCTTTGGGATGGGAATTTATCACATATTATGCGACATGCTTTAAGATACACTCGTGAGACGTGACAGCGGAGTCTGCTCTGCTCTGCGATCAACACTGACTGTATATAAAGACAACAGCTTGTAAATGTAAGTAGCCGCTAATCTGAACATGATAACCTTTATACCAATTGACTGTCGTTGTGTTGTTATTTATTGTTATTAACCTCTCGAAAGTGTAGTAGAAATGACCCGATTTCTCAGTTCTCTGACTGACAGGGGCCTTTTAAAAGAATTACAGTCGTTTCGCCCCCCATGCACATGTATTTAAATGTTTATAAATTCGGGAACGAAAATCCAGCATGCAGTGAGTGAGTATAAACTGAGTAAGTAATCCGAAATGAAGATTTTTTCAAACGAACGATAAATACTCTGATGTGGAAATCGCATATTTATCTGTGGCGTGTTATTGTTGTTCTATTTCCCGGGTCTATTTACATCTGGCCTGTACCTCTTTGTATTTGATTATTATCTCTTGGTTTAGGCATTCTACAGTGTATTTAATGCGTTTTTTTAGAACTGACATAATGATATTATGTATCGAGTAGTGTATTTATCATTATTGCAAGTTTATAACATAACATAACTAAATTTGGTCCAGAACTGAGAGTATACTTACATGCAAGTGGCACTCTTTCTTTCCCATATTATGTATCGAGTAGTGTATTTATCATTATTGCAAGTTTATAACATAACATAACTAAATTTGGTCCAGAACTGAGAGTATACTTACATGCAAGTGGCACTCTTTCTTTCCCTTCCCCTTTCTTGGTACCATTATACATGTATATTAGCCATGCAAGCTAGATCTTGTTTCAGTGTTTTCCATCTGAGCTGGTCCTGGCTTAAGATAACCCTAAGGTTACCTTAAGGACCTACATTCTCATCATTGTATTTCTTATTATGCCTTATTACTCGTAAACATTTCCATCATCTTATGAGAAAATAAATGTAATTGTTGTTCCTCAGTTCTTGGCGTCAGCATCGTCACTTGCACTCGGTCATGATCAGGAGTACAAGTACTTTTACGAATTATTTGGGAATGAAAATTAATCTTCCTGCGACCCCAATGATATAAAAAGAGTGGACATTGCATGTTTATTTGTGGCCTGCCATTATAAGTTTCAAGCACAGTGGCAGCTCACTAATACTAGAAAATGGTGGTCTGTAGTTTACATGCAACCTCAATCGAAAATATTGTATTGAGAATTTAGCCTGAATGTCAGCCATCTCCACTGGTTTGTTAATAATTGAGAATTACAAATAGATGACTTTATTTCACATGTAGAATGTACGGTGGCCTGGAAGGGACATCGTCCTCTTTTTTCAATCCGCGACTTCTTTTTTCAATCCGCGACTTCTTTTTTTGCCCGCGACTTCTTTTTTTGCCCGCGACTTCTTTTTTCAATCCGCGACTTCTTTTTTTGCCCGCGACTTCTTTTTTCAATCCGCGACTTCTTTTTTCAATCCGCGACTTCTTTTTTTGCCCGCGCCATTTTTTTTCAATCCGCGACTTCTTTTTTTGCAGGCGCCGTTTTTCTTATCCGGGACATTCTCTCCAATTAAACACGTGCTAATCCAGTTGACTGATCATGGTCGAGCGAAGTTTGGCAGAGGAAGATGCGACTAAAGAGGTAGCCCTTATTAATTAAACAGTGTCTTCTCAAGGCCGTTTTATAATTTTATGCAGAAATTATCCAAAGACGTATAGTTTACCGTTCATCAAATGTTCTCGTAAATATTCATAGTTTATATGGTTATTAGCTAGTGCATGCTCGAGGTTTGACACGTGTTGTGCTGAATGTTTCCCCGACCCTAGCAGCTCTTACTTGTCCACGGTTCCAGCATGGAAGCTAAATATAAACTGGAATCAAACGTCTAAATTCTGAACCATACGTATACGATCATATAAAGCTGTTTCTTTAACATGTTGTATCCGTACCCTGAGTCCTTCCCACACAGGTCTGCATGATATTGTGCGTTACAAACTTGTGACAAGTGAAATGTTTTTCGCTTCATAAATGTTCAGAAGTTCGAAATCGAATGAAGTGGATGAGATGTTCGCTTTATTTAACATTTTGAAGTTTTGGCAGCCAAGATGGCCACCCCAGTTGTCTCGGCCATATAAGTGCTTGGCTATCAGGTTACAATAAGCAACTTTATATTTATTCTCAAAATCCGAAGAACATTTTCCATATTCGGGAATCACAGTAAAAGCGTGCCTACATATAAACTATGAATATTTACGAGAACATTTGATGAACGGTAAACTATACGTCTTTGGATAATTTCTGCATAAAATTATAAAACGGCCTTGAGAAGACACTGTTTAATTAATAAGGGCTACCTCTTTAGTCGCATCTTCCTCTGCCAAACTTCGCTCGACCATGATCAGTCAACTGGATTAGCACGTGTTTAATTGGAGAGAATGTCCCGGATAAGAAAAACGGCGCCTGCAAAAAAAGAAGTCGCGGATTGAAAAAAAATGGCGCGGGCAAGAAAAGAAGTCGCGGATTGAAAAAAAGAAGTCGCGGATTGAACAAAAAAAAAGAAGTCGCGGATTGAAAAAAGAAGTCGCGGATTGAAAAAAGAAGTCGCGGGCAAAAAAAGAAGTCGCGGATTGAAAAAAAAAGTCGCGGATTGAAAAAAGAAGTCGCGGATTGAAAAAAGAAGTCGCGGGCAAAAAAAGAAGTCGCGGATTGAAAAAAGAAGTCGCGGATTGAAAAAAGAAGTCGCGGATTGAAAAAAGAAGTCGCGGGCAAAAAAAGAAGTCGCGGATTGAAAAAAGAAGTCGCGGATTGAAAAAAGAAGTCGCGGATTGAAAAAAGAAGTCGCGGGCAAAAAAAGAAGTCGCGGATTGAAAAAAGAGGACGATGTCCCTTCCAGGCCACCGTAAGAATGACATTACCTACATGTAACTATTCACAATGAATAGCAACATTATGTGGAATTTGTTCTAAATTGCTTGATTTCTCATAGTTGTACTGCACCTGATATAATTACAATGCATCAAATTTGAGTGACTCAATATCGTGCAGACTACTCAAATAGCCATTGCACTTCAATCAACAACACCCATACCAAGTTTTTTTTGTAATTCTAACGACCCTCAAGGAACAATAATATTGAAAAGAAAGTAATATTAAACTACAGAATTGAGGGAAATTGTGGCTGAAATGTACATGCACAGCATGTATGTGTGTGTTGTGTGTGTATTATGGCTCTATCATTTCCAACCCCCCCCCCCCCCCCCCCACCCCAGGCATACGCTAACCTAACCCCCCCCCCCCCCCCCCCCGGAATACGTGGGGCACTTGCTCATTGACATTTGACAGACAAGAGCATCAGTAGAGAACCAATTCTCTGGCTACTCTAGCACAAACCATGTTGACACAAAATTATGCTAGCACTCCAGGCAGTACATCCTATAGATAGCCCGAGTTAAGGCCACTCAGGGCCTCTTGTTTATTTTATTTCCCCGCTTCCCAGCGCGTCCTCCCTCTTTTTCTCATGCATTGCTGTTAACAATAGGAAATAAACAATCTGAAATCTACAATGTGTTTCTCGGCCAATGGAAATCGAGATGTAACTTATGCAAAATTATGCCGGAACACGATTAACGACAGTGTAGCACAGACGTCCCTTCCCGAGTTTTGAGGGATACGGACGGCTGTACACTAGAATTTAATACACTACTGCAATCTTAGCCAGCAGATATGGGTAAGGGAGCGGGAATCGAGGTAGCTAAAAATGGCGAGATACATGATTCGGATACAACCCTTGCGCCCGGAAAATAAGAAATCTTGGAACTCTGTACTGGCTCATAATGGGCTCAAATATTGGAAGCAAAACTCCACAAAAATCTAGAAACCCGAAGGCAGCAGCCCCTGTCGAAAGACAGTTCGGAGCCGACAGTTCTTTTGAATTCTCCGGAAAGCTCAGTCGCAAAAGTCTTTTGGTGTGGCAAGACTCCAAATATTAAACGCGAACGATAGCCTAGAGTCGTGCCGAAGGCTCATCCCATAAAAGACGACTAATCCTCGCTCGGATAGGAAATTGAGAGCCTAACTCAGCACTTCCTCGAAAGGGCAGACTTCATGTTTAGCACCAGTCAGACGACACTCGATCTGCCATTTCAGAGCAATTGGCATTGCATTGTCAGCAATAGGAGCAACACTTTGACGTCATGAGATCAAAGATGGCAGCTGGCAGGAAATCCAAATGAGTTTTATCAACAGGAATATCGTAAATCACATCAGTGTACATTTGACAAACACCACAGCAGACTTAGGTATCCATAACAATCATTTGAGAACAAACATTCTTTTTCAGCCAAGGTTCCCTTTAAAAACCTTAAAAAGCGCATGCACGTTCGAACGTTCACACTAGCATCCTCATATCGTTAATTCGAAATTAGCCGAGTGTGGATGGATAATAAAAAAAAGGCTTCGAAAACGGACACCGATGCATGTGTAAATAATTAACTGTTGAGTGACATCACTCCACCTGACATTCTCGAAAAGCCGTCTTGTCGCCGACTATAGTTTGCGTTGCTACGAAAATGATTAAAACATCGAACGGCTGTACACAGGCTAGTCGATCTACTACGTCGTCCAGGTCGTAAATCGTAACCATAATTCATTTCAGTCTGAGAAAAACCTAATGCCCTATTCCCTCCTCCCATTGACAACGTTAATAGGAGATATTGTAGTTGAGTCTACGAATAGCAGTTTCAGCGGTATTGACCCGAACGCCTCACTTCAATGTAATGAAGCGCCATTGAAACCATCATTCTTACACGACACCAACACCCTCCTAAACAAGCACGACTAATTTAGATACACAGTTTGAATAGCGCTTCATTACATTGAAGTGAGGCGTTTGGGTCAATACCGCTGAAACTGCTATTCGTAGACTCAACTACAATATCTCCTATTTAAATAGATGTATATAAATGATGGGGTGGGGTGCAATGCAATATATACCAATTCGCGGTTTTCCCCCCGACATTCCAGTGCTAGTTTAGGTGATTGCATAATACTACCAATTTTGTTCTGACAAGAGCTTCATACACGGTTTTTCTTTATTTCACTTGGGGAGAGCAAGCATTCAGGGTACGTCGTATTACCCCCAACTCCCATATAAAAGTGACGTGGATCGTCGGAAATTTTGAAAGGAACTCCTAAAAAGTACCAGAATCTAGTTTTGTGAGCGTGGCTCGAATTCATACCAATTCTAAAACAAAACATTAGCTGATATTTCACAATTTTTAATCGCGATAAAGACGATTGCTTCGAATACCTTTCACTCGTACAGGTTTTTGAAGGCATTGTCATAATCTCTAACCTCGTGGCCGATACAGATCTAGACTGATGTGGAGGTGGTTTTAATGTCCCAGTACAATTGACCGTGAAGATAACAAGACGTGAGGCATTAAGTTAAAAGCCTCATTAGCCAAATTGAATGTACACTCTTTTATTGAGGAGTGACACAAGGCTGCCAAGAGCCATCTTGGCCGAGTGATTATTAAATTAAAATTACTTTTCTGACAAGCAGTTCCCGTCATATTTTTCCGGCTTAATTAATACCCTAAAAGGTACCGGGATTATCTAACGGTGGTCATTTTAGATTTCAACACCCTAGTAAGCGGTACCAAACCACGAATTTTAACCCCTAAAAGGTACGACGATCATCCTCGTCACTTTTATATGGGAGTCCCCCACCCCCTGGATTATTCCCAGGGTTTTGTTAGCTTTACTTTTAAGCCACCTTTTTCAGTGTGCTCCCCATCTGATGAGATCTGATGTCTGCTCAGTCACACCGAGATAGTCTTGAGAAGACTACCCTTACGGATCAGATGTTTGGGCCTGCCGTTTGCCTTTAATGTGTCTGCAACCGCTAGACTGGAGAGACTGGTACCGACTATTGGCATTGCACACAATGTTGTACTGCGTGCCGTAAGACTGAGTTAAGCCTGCATGGTTTCCAAGGGGCCCTTAAATTGCTTTTTCTCGTTTTCCCATGTTTTTCAGATAGAACTGATCCTATCTCCACAACAGAAAAACGACACGAGAAACACACGGAAAAACAAAAAGCTGTATGTAAACCAGGCTTTATAGTGTCTGAAACTTAATTCATTTTGTGTTGACTGATTTCAATATTGCCCATCATTTCTAGCCTCGCTTTTTTCGGATTGGGTCACCTGTGGCACGCGGTCAAAATGGGACGAGGACAAAACGCCCCATTTTGACCGCGTGCCACAGGTGACCCAATCCGAAACAGATATAGTTCGAAAATTGAAGAGTGATAATATTCGTCTTAAGTGTTTGACCCAAAAACGAACGATTTCAGCTGACTTTCAGCTACGACCACAATCCATTGCGGTGTGGGAAGGTCGATTGTCGTTTGTATGGGACCTTTTTTGAAATCGCTACATAATTATTACATCACATTAATTCGATTTGTTCTACCTCCTCGCGACATCGAGTCTTCGCCGGGTTGACACGTTGGCCGAACAAGCGTTTCGCAGAGCTTTTTAACTCGTGGATGCGCGCAATCGCAGAAACGAGTTATTGGGGAAATCGTGGAGGTGAGGGCATTTTAGGGGTTCTGTAGGGGTTCAGCTAAAAAGCGACGGCAGCGATAGTTCTTTGGAATGAAGAACTGATATGTAGATAATTTTTAGTTATTTAAACATTCTTTACCAGATCTCAGAGGGGATCAATCTCGTACCCAGACCCCATTTGTTTCTTACTGCGCATGCTCCGCTTGAATGATCTGACAGTTATTTTGGTATCGCGCAAACCTGTATTTAAAATACACTAAATAGTTTGTAAACGGTTCTAAAACACTATTGACAGGCATGAATGAGCAACTAGCTTCCTGCTGTTTACTTTTTTTCTGCTTATTTCAATTTTAGCTTCAGCAATTTAGTATTCTAACAAGACTGATTACTTGCTTCACTGTTCTGGATTTGAATTTAAAATCCCAAAGAGTACGGCCATCTTGGAAAAAAAACAATGGCTTTGACCCGGTAGCCTCGCACTGGTGGGTTTCAGAACGAGTTTACCGGACGAAAACAAAGGTTTTCATTCTCCTGGGACTCAACATGGCCACCGCGTGATAAAAGCTCATGACCACTTTTAATGTTTCGCATACTTTCGTACACGTGCCACGTGCGAGATTACCAACCACATACAAAAGCGGTTCATCAAATAAACAAACGAAACCACGAATGACGAGTAGCTTGTATGTGATTGGATAATCTCGCATGTGGCACATTCACAAAAGTATGCGAAATGTTGAAAGCGGTCAAGCATTTGCGCGTTGTGCAGTAACTTCGTTAAACAAACTAATTACACCTATAATGCAGTCAAATTGGTTTTATAGTAGTTGAACGCATAATTTTCATATTTACAACTTTCGTATTAAAATTCAAATGTTTTTGAAGATATACATATTTCAGTCAATGCCTTTTTTGATAAGATTATATAATTGTCTTTCATAAAAGCATAATGATTGGTTATAAAGCCTTTTGACTGATCTGAGAAAGAAATTCACTGGTCAGCTAGAAAAGTAGAATCAGAATATATAAGCACTGAAAAATAAATGATTGACTTTGTAGGTTTGTATACTTCAAAAGGAGGTGCATTTGTAATTATAAAAAAAAACTACTGCAAAGGTAGGAGGGTGACAAGGTTTGAGGCAATGTGTCTGCATGCCCATATATGGCAGTAACACTGGACTTCTCTTTCATGGATTCTACCACCACGTCCTTGGGAAAAACGTTAAATCGTATGCCTCAGAATTGATCAATCTCGTTATTTAGCTAGTTCTAGCTAGACAGGAGTCTAGAATGAATAACATCCGAGAATGAATATTAACTACCCTTACCTTTATGCAAGTTTGTTGAAAATGTGTTGGAAAATAGTTGAAAGTTGGAATTTCCATGGTTTTACATACTTCCAGCGGATGGAAATATGTATGAGATTCCTTGGAAATGCTGTTGGAACTACATGTACCCTCTATTCCATCCCATGGAAGAGGCCAGTTGTTGTAAATGTGTATATTTTCTGTTTGTCTCAAAGGGTGAAAACGATTACAATAACTGTGAAATATACAATACTCTGAAGTCTCCAGTATAGTTGCTAAATAACTCATATCAGTTAAATAAAAATAAAAATACAGATGCACTTTGCTGTTTAAACGTAAACTTAAAACCTAATTGATGGATTGACATTTTTATCCCTTAAACCTTTCATTCTTATTTCACTTTCTTCTTGTTTGCTGCTTGAACTAAAGGTAAACAACTAGGCCACAAGCTAGGACACAAGCTACGCCACAAAGGAATTATCTGTGTTCAAGGCAAAGCCATCATATCGAGGATGGCATTAATCTTTGTGTTCAGCCAGGAGACTTGTTTGGGCAGTAGCCCTTCTACCCAGTCTTTGGGTAGCTCAGAGTAACCCAATTTGCAACCCAGCACTGCGCCAGCAACAGTAGCATTACATGTGGCATGTCCTCCTTGCATTGCAAGCTCTGTTATTGTTGGCCTGCAAAAAGAAAGACAACATATTTATAAAGATAATTTAAAGATAATTTAAAGATAATTTAAAGATAATATAAAGATAATATAAAGATAATATAAAGATAATATAAAGATAATATATAACGATAATATATAACGATAATATATAACGATAATATATAACGATAATATATAAAGATAATATATAAAGATAATATATAAAGATAATATAATGATAATATAAAGATAATATAAAGACAATATAAGTATTTTAAAGTATTGCAATTTCAATTAAATCGTAAAGAGAAAAACTCATGTGAGTCAAGTATTTCTATTCTCGAGTTGGACTCTTTAGTATATATGTAGTATTAATCTCCCTCAGGACTTTGGTGGTCCAATAGAGTACAGCTGTACTTGCTGGGTAATGACCTTGGAACAGTTAAACTTACTTGAATTCCTTCATGGACCTAAGGGCTACAAGTCCTGCTGCGAGAGGCTTGAAAGTGTAGTCTGTCATTCTGGGCTCACATACCTCAATACTGCAAGAATAGGAGTATGTGTAGCAAACATTATGGCACTGTATCTTGTCCATAACACATGCATGTATTCAGCAATTTTGAACGAGTTAAATATATACATTGTAAATGTACAAACAATACAACACGGTTAAATGCCATATTATTTAAACTTTCACCTATTTTTCTCCATTGGGCAAGCATATCACCAAGGCATGTATAAGACTACATGGCTCCATGTATACCCTCTAGCTAATTGATTTTAGGAATTTGTAATAGAGTTAACGGCTAAACACTACTTGATTTTCAAGTGCACAACACACCCCTATGTGCAACGATTAATGTATCAATGAGCACTACACTCCGTCCCTACTGTAGATGCTTCACTTCTTGATCGGTTTGATGAAAGTACGTTGCACTGTAATCTGTCTCTTTTTTCTCCAACCTCAGAAGTTGAACTGTCCGGTTTAATCAAGAAAATTGCATCGAAATAGTGTTGCTTAGATCCTGTGCCTGCACTGTTACAGCACTGTATCTCTGACCTACTGCCTGTTATCTGCAAAATCGTCAATCTATCGTTTGAATCATCTGAAATGCCGAACTCTATGAAAGTAGCAGTATTATCACCCTTGCTGAAAAAAATATTTCCTGGATTTTGAACTCCTACCTAACTTTAGACCGGTGTCAAATTTAAAATTTGTTTCGAAAGCTATCGAAAAAGTAGCTGCTGTGCGCTTATGGAACTACATTTGTGAAAATGACTTAAATGAGATTCTACAGTCTGCTTACAAAAGATTCCATAGTTCTGAAACTGCCCTGATATGCATACAGAATGATATATTAACGGCTGTGGATAGAAATCAATGTGTTTTTCTGCTACTACTGGATCTATCGGCAGCTTTCGACACAGTTGATCACGGAATATTACTACATCGACTAGTGTCTTCAAAATTTGGAGTTAAAGGCAAAGCTCTCGCTTGGCTTCATTCATACATCACAGACCATACACAGTTTGTACACATTGACAGTGCTCGCTCCAGTCTATGTTCTCTAAACTATGGAGTACCACACAGTTCTGACTTAGGGCCAATACTATATCTACTCTACACATCCCCTTTGGGCGACATCATCCGCATGCATAACATGTCATTTCACCTTTACGCATATGATACTCAGATACTCGGAACTTCTTATCCTACATTCAAAATTTTGTAAGTCATCTGCCCTCCCCTCCATCACTGTAGGTACTGACACTATACGTCCAACTGACAAAGCTTGCAACATTGGAGTGGTTTTTGACACCAATATGACAATGGTTAACCAAATAAATAACATGGTAAAAGGAGCCTACTACCATCTCAGGAACATTGCAAAAATAAGAAAGTACGTAAGTTATGACACCACTAAGATTTTAATTCACTCATTTGTCACCTCCAAACTTGATTTCTGTAATTCACTATTGTATGGTCTACCGAAATATCAGATTGCCAAACTTCAAAACGTACAAAATGCAGCTGCTCGGATAATAGCTACTCTGAGGGAACTGCACTGGCTGCCTATAGAGCATAGAATTGTTTTTAAAATTAATTTAATCACTTTTAAGGCTTTAACTAATATATCACCTAAGTATATACAAGATATTTTAAAATTGTATCGTCCTTGCTGACAATTACGGTCATCAACTGACAAGTGGCGTCTTATTTCACCAGACTATAATTTAAAAACCTATGGATGCCGAGCATTTTCAGTAGCTGCTCCCAGGTTATGGAACGAACTACCAATAGACATTAGATCAAGTAGCAATGTGAACATTTTAAAATCTAAGCTTAAAACATATCTTTTTAAACGTGCATATAATTTGTAGCTTGTGTTTTACTAACTTTTATAGTCAATTTGTTTGTTATATTGTTTATGTTCAATTTTAAATCTATTTTAATTCTTAGCTTAAGCCATAATTAGTTCTATGATTGTATAGTTAGTCATTAACACATTTTTTTTTTTTTTTTTTTTTTACTTGTATTGTAAAGCGCTTAGAACAGAAATGTATAAGCGCTATATAAATATTATTATTATTATTATTATTACTTACTCATCCCATGTCTGGCAGTTGAAGTAGTGGCCATAATCTTTCTGATGATGTGCTTCGATTAAGTACACCTTGCCCTTCTCCTTTGCAATGTTGATCAGTTGCTCTAAGGATGAAATTTCATGCAGCTCATAGCCACCCTGGATGTGGAATATCATCATTTAGAAAATTATCGTATTTAATATTAACAACGATTCTAAGCTGTCAGTGCTACTCAAACCATATATTATATATTATTATATATATTATTATATATATTATTATATATATTATTATATATATTATTATATATATTATGTATACATGTATATTATGTATATGTTATGTATATTTAGCATGATAACACAAAAGGAGCCTTCCTGTCCTATTAAAGTTTAAACAAAATGAGTTGCAACACATCAAAGTGCAAGGTATTAATTTTAAGTAAGAAAGGGAATACCGTATTCACTCACGGATAAGCCGCACTCGCGGATAAGCCGCACCCCGAGTTTAGAAGCTTGTTTCAGGGTAAAAAGTTTTTTGAAAGAATATCAAACATACATGTACATTTTATGAACCTTCATCAGACTTTCAAATTGGAGAAAACTCCAAAGTTGTACCTGTAATTTCAGCTCTGAAATAGTAGAAACTTCATGTCTACATACTTAGATATATGATTTATCTTTCCGTAGTGTTTGTTTACCGGGATCTGGTCATTCAGGTCACCTTTTAGATCGAATTTTACAGGTCAACGAAGCCAACAACGTGCTCATGTTTGTCCATAGCTTAGTATAACCAGGCACCTGTTGGAAGAGAGAGAACTGGACACTAGAAGTTTTGTTTTCGCTAAACAAAGTCAAAACAACATGCAGTAGCTTGCTTTTTCGTCAGCTGTCTGTTGCTATCATGCCTAAAAGGATATCCGGAAGCCATCTATTGGAGAAAAACTTGTTACTCAAAGAGAGGTGGAAGATCTGTTCGACAAATTTGCTGTTAAAGTGCAAACTGCAAAGAAACAATGTGCCATTTAGCGTGGTATTTATCGCTTGCGGAGGAACAAATATTCACAACATAAACGGATCTGTTTGAAGCCACCAAACTTGCAAAAACAATGGCCAGTGCTTACTTTCTTTTGGTTTGGTGTAGTATTTATTATTTTTGTTTAGTATTTCTTTTAAATGTTAATTTATGGAAATTTCCGGACCTTTTGTTTGGTAGAGGTTCTCACAGATAAGCCGCAACCCTGATCTTAAACGAAGATTTCGGGTAAAAAGGTGCGGCTTATCCGTGAGTGAATACGGTACATCTAATTATCCTGTTCTGCATGATATTCACCAACGCGAAAAGCTCACTGTGCTCGGGGTCACGCTTCAGTCAGATTGTAAGTTTAATTACCACGTAAAAGAAAAACTCAAAGAAGCCAACAAATGTTTGTATGTTATAAGGAGCCTAAGAAAGGAAGGATATATACAGGCAGAGGTAGATCATCTGTATAAATCCATCGTGCTACCGAAAATAATGTACTGTCTACCAGTATATGGAGCGAGTGAAGCAGACTTATCAACTGTGCAATGTTTTCTCAAGAGATGCTACAAAAGGCAGTATACGTCTAACTTATATCTTATTCACCAACTTTTAGAGAAAGCCGATAGAAAACTATTTCATAAGATCAGCAATAACTCGACACACCCACTTTTTACACTTCTACCTAGGTTTAAGGATTCGTCTATTCGTCTTAGGTCAAAAAGTTGTTTCATGCCGAAAGTAAACACCGAGCGTTTCAAAAATAGCTATATTAATAGGCTAATTTTTAAGTATAAATTAGTATGTCCTTAATTGTGAGCTACGTGCATTAAATTTTTGAGATTTTTATTCAGACTTAAATATTGTAACATCTCATATATATTTTATTAGGTGAATAAAGACATTATATTATTATTAATAATTATATATATTATGTATATATTACGTATATTATGTATATATTATATATACATGTATGTAACATGATAATAATAATAATAATAATAATAATAATAATACCGGTAATAATAATAATACAAAAGGAGCCTTCCTGTCTAAGGCTCTTTTTGTGTCAACGTGCCTCAACTTGTGTAACCTAAATTTCAAAGCAGTGGTGCCATTTCTCGAGCTTTTAATAGATTTTAATGCACTACACGTCAAAACAACATTCCCTTCCTGTAGATTATGATTAGCAGTGCGACTTTCGGCGTATTTTCAATAGAAATACCCCAAAATGGCTTTTTTCTAACCTAAACCCTAACCTCTAGCTCTAAAAAAAAAGAAATTATGGGATAGATCTCAGACAAAGGCATTATGGGATCGAAAGGCCAGAAAAGTCATGTGTAGTGTCATTTGATCTTTAAATAAAACACTGGAAAGTGTGTTATTACCTCTTAAAGAGAAGAAGCACACACAATGTAGCATGATAACACAAAAGGAGCCTTCCTGTCTAAGGATCTTTTTGTGTTAATGTGTCTCAACTTGTGTAACCTAAATTTCAAAGTGCTGCCATTTCTCGAGCTTTTAATAGATTTCAATGCACTACATGTCCAAACAACGTTAATGGTCAAGACAATCTGAACCTTCATGGGGATAATAGTCATAACACACTAGTCTTGTACATCTAAGTCATACATTGGGATGAACACAAAAATATATTAACTACACTTGTGGGAAGAGTGATATATTTTTGTATCGGCATGCAAACCAATATTAATAAATCATTTTACCATCATACTAACCTGAAGAATCAAAGCAACCATGGTACTGACAACAACACAGCTTGCTACACATCTGTTAACAGCAGAGCATCAACCTTTATATTTGTTATTAAACAAGTCATGTAATCATCTTTACCACTCATGTCCATACACTGTCCATAAATTTTAAATGCTGGTTTTCCCATCAAAATTTGGCAGGAAATAAATAACAAAACCATTTTTGAAAATATTGATTGTTTTAACTTTTAGAGTTCTAAATACTGGCGCATCATATTTTACACAATGATCAAGCTCTTTAGTGATAACAACAGGCTCTTTTCAGAATTTCACACATAAATTTAATCACTAATTTCCCTCATTCCATGCTATTACTTATACAATCTTTGATTTAATACCTAGGATCATAGTGTGTAGCCTTGCATATCCTGACAGCATTGGTGGACACCTCATTGAGGTCAAAGAAGTGTGTCAAACCTAAGATAGCTGTCCTCATCACTGCTCCATTAGTAGGCGACTCATAACTCTCAGACACCTTCCTTGCTGAACCATGGGGATCACTTGAAAAGGAAGGCTCGCATACAACCTTCAATGGATTAAAAAGAATTACAGTCTGTGACATATTTGTAATGTTTAATATACAGTGTTGTACAGTATTACTGTACAAATAATTATCTACATGTCCAGTGCAGGTTATCGCAGAAACATCCATTCCTACATGTACATGTACTTAACAGTACCTGTAAATATAAATATAAAATACATGTAAGTGATGCCTGTTTCTAATAAGCACCCCCTTTGAATGTATTTTGAATAACTGCCCATATTCCAATTAGCGCCCGCCCCTCCCCTGTGGCACATTTTATTACTAACAAATACCCCTGAAAACTCAATTTTATAATTACAACCAACAGTTGTAAATGTAGTTTGTTATGTTATATTTCTCACATACACCAAAATTAATTATCTTGTTACAGTAAGTGTTGTCTCTGGAAGAGCAATATTCTCTGCAGTGTTCTCCTTAATATGTACATGTACAGTCTCACTTCTTACACGTAATAGAAAAAGAAAGAAATACTGCCTCCAATAAACACCCCCTCTCCATGTCCAAAAATTAAATCAGTAACATATGATACTAAGGCACCCAGTACGGTAAATTTGAATGTTTATGGTACACTAACCTTTGCTAAGACACCTCTTACTCCTCGGCCTACAGAGTCACCCAATTCTGGGTAGCCATGTTTGCACCAGGTTATAAGGCTTTTGGCAAACTCTAACTCATCTACTACTCCAGCCCAGCAGAGGACATTCTCTAATAACAGAACCTAAACCAACATAAAAATGTATAAATATTATTAGTACTCTATACATTTATAAAACTCAATAAATTGGAAAAGGCTTTGGAGGTCATAAAAGTGGTGTCATGGTAATATTAACAAGATATATGCACAGCCTTAACTTACTTGGGCTGGATACAATTATGTTTGTTTCAATGAGAGTTGAAATTTAATACAATTCCCCTCCCCCTCCTTCCTTTCTGTACTGTACTCATATCAGTATCACCCCTAACTAATTCATCCCACATTGATAGCACAGTAATGGATCTGTTATGCAATAATAGTTTTCACTTGGGCAGTAAAACAACGGAACTGAGGTGATTTAAGACTCATGCACCACAGGCAGCCTGAGTAATAGTTTAAAGTATCAGCTCTTTAATTTTTAGCCTACATGTATGCAGGGGTTGCAATAGAAGCTAACTGGCTATTGTCGAAGCTTTGGCGGCAATTTCATTTCATATTGCCTGCTACTTCTTCTGGAGATTACCTACCTCATTTTGCTAACTTCTAGCTAGACAAGTACAGGGTGTATATAAAATTTATATAAACATGCAGCAACTACTAATTAATACCACTGACAATTACTTTCAAACTTTAAAATGAACTCCTGTACAGTACATTTTTAAATTTAAAGACCATGTGTCCGAGCCCATGGTGCTTTGCGCACGCAAATCATTTTCGTAGGCTACGAAAATCAGAAAGATCGTTGTTGTTGTTATGTGACTCTTGAATCTTTCGAAATCCATCCCTAGTTTGGGCCATCGTGTAATTATTCATAGGTACATATGCTTTTAAAACTGACTTTCTTTTATCTTAACTTTTGTATATATACTTTTTTAAATGAAACGTTAGTTTGAATATTTCTTCGAATCCCGGTCGAGTGGCGAGTAGAGGAATTCCGGAGAAAGGACCGAGACAGCGAGGCGAAGCGACTCAACAAATAATCCTTCAGCAGTCCACATTTTACTTTCTCTAGGTCTACAAGAGAACACTTGTGGTTCAAAAGGGCTACTATGTGAGTTTCCCGGGGATTTGCTGCACTAAGGGACCGGCAGGCTTCGTTGGAAATACAAAGCACAAAGCAACCACTTCTGGCATCAAGATCATTTGTAATTATAGTTTCGCATGGCTATAAGCTCCACTGAGGTGTTACGACTTATCTGTATATGTTTTGCATTTTTATTAGCAGAGAAAGCAATGTCCTTAACCTTTTTTTTCATCCTCCAGTAGGTCCAGAAAGTCTTGCTACCAAAACTACGATCACGGGTCAAACTCCAATCTGCCGAGTTCAGCTGTTACTTCGCTGTGAGTTTGACTCTAGTGCGAGTATGACATTTCATTTTTCACTCAAAATATATCATTTGCAAGGAAAGTAGAGATCTTCAAATACAGCTAAGCAATACTGGAGACATGAAAACAAGGTAGCAAGAGTATGTGTTTGATTGTAGAGTTGTGAAAAGTTGCACTCGTAAACCTAATTAGAATCCTGGCTTCCTGCCGAGTACTGTAACAGTTCAAATCATATTCTAAACATCCGGGGGAAATTTGTGGGCTCGATTGGGTTTTTAATCTGGTAGAAATTATGAAATTCATTATCCAAAGTGTATGTGTACTTCTTTTATGAAACTTATAAACAATCGAGAACATTTTAGTTCGCCTAAAAGCTGGCCTTTAATTTATGCGGCCGTTGATAAACAAACTAATCATAACATTGGCGCAAAGCACCATGGGCTCGGACACAGGGTCTTAAAAAAAATCCATACTACCATAATTGACCTATATCACTATGACGTCATATCAAAACAATCTATTGTTTAAACGCTAAGGATCACGGTCGTGGGAGGGGAACAAAACAGCAACAACACAAAGGAAATCGCTATCAAATGCATTTTGAAGAACGTAGAATAGCGGTAACAGCCACCAAATACGGTAAATATTGTGGGATAAACATTGATACAGCTGATATCTGGAAACCAGACAATTCGAAGTTAAATTTTCCTCAGCAGAGCAGATTTAGTTCAAAATTCTATTGTTCAAGTCAATTCTGTCTCCCTCATAAACAAGCCGTGACGTCATAATGATATAGGGTAATTACAAGTAATAATTATATAAAAATGTACAAAAATATGGAAATTCATGTCTTGATAAAATTAAATTAAGTTACAATAAATAAACAAAAGATACAGTGGGGCAGGACTGCAGGGAACACATGAACCATACTAGGCAGTCCATCCAGTACATGTACTTGCCATATAATGTATTATTTAACTGCTACACTTACTGCTACACTTGGCAGTGGCACTAAACTAGTATAACACCGCTAGAAATCGAGATGTGATTTGGATGTTTGGATGTTTGTCTGGTTGATATGAGCCTGCGATGATATATTATATACTGTGCATGACAGATATAGTGCATGCCTTGTATGGAAAGCATGTGGTCTAGCAGATGCAATGTGTATGTACAGCTGCTCTCTTTGTCGAAAATCGTAAATAAGTAATAGGGTCATTTCACAGTATTTTGGACAAAAAAATGAAACAATGAAAAAGGTTACAGGACATTAAAAACTACTTTTTCTAGTAGCTGGATAATCAAACCTTATGATACAAAGATTTTTTTTTCATTCCAGTGTCACCCAAAAGAAAAACAATACCACTGATTTGGAAAAAAATACGGAAGGGAAGATGATTTTTTCTATTTTACAAACACATAGATTACATAAAGGCATTCTATGCTGGTGGACATAACATACCAGTCACCCTAATAACAGTAACATAATAGAAATCTTTTGGGAAAATGTTCTATCAGGATTAGAGATTTCAACCAATATGCTATTTTCCCCTCCATAACAATACGAGGTACATAAATTAGTATTACAGTTACATGTTAAAGGGATACCCGAGTGAAAAACACATTTGGGCTCAAAAGCATCTTTCAGATGTACTTTGTTCAGAAAATATATTAAAATTTGATAAAACTTTTTCAGAGTTGAGAACGAGCCCCTCAAAGTTGGCCCCACGAAGACCTGGGCGCCGCCATCTTGTTTACATTAATTCCTGTGACGTTTTTTTTACGTCACTTCGTCCCACCGGAGTCTTGCGGTTGACTCGTAGCGACTTGTTTTCTTTGTATAATTTTTACACGCTCGGAATAAAGTAGATTTTCATCGATACGGCAGAGCAATTTCATACTAGAACAAAAATATGAAGAAGATGATATTGTGAGAGAAGTTCAGAAGACTGGCAGGACTTAGAAAAGCATGTGGCAGGCGAGAATATCAGACGAACAACAAAAGGCGACTACCGAGCTAGTGCTAATACTGGTGTTGTGCTATGATGTAAAGATTCGCTGTGTGCATGTTTTTGTATGGAACTTGTCAGCCTTAAACGCAAGACTATCGGGTAGATCATGACAATATTGATATTGGCATTAATTGCTTTTGAAACTTATGTATTATATTTGGAGCTATATAATTTGCAAGTTATCCGGCTCGATCTGTACTGACTGCATATTCATGGCTTTGTGCAACTGAAACGAAACACCTGAAAAGTTAAAACCTCCCTGTAAAAACCGATCATAACTAGCCCAACATAGCAGAATATATGCAATGACACAAGAACGAGACACTGGGAACAATTTTATTGCAAATATAATTCCATTCCCTTATTAAATTGTGTGAAAGCATTGGCGCGATCAAGCCCGTCATGTTTGTGGTGGAACTTGGCGCGCGTGCGCTGATTCACAACACATCAGTTAGGTAAACAAAATTAAAATTATGTGGCTTGCTACACTCTGATTATCTCTCTGGGTCAAATTAAACAAGTTTCGATTGCTATGCCGATATCAATATTGTAATAATCTACCTTTAGTCTTGTGTTTAAGGTTACCGGATACCTTCAGGGTGCGTTTCCAGTTTAAATTATGTAGCGCCTCGACGAACCATCCATGTATCATTTAAAAGCTTATAAAATTGGCTACAAGAATACATAAATAGTTTTGAGTTCTTTGAAAATCTCGAATTTTCCGCGATCCCGTTTCTCGGATCTAGTGAGATGGCTTTCAGAAGCTCCGACTCAGAAAATATTTTAAAGTTTTAAAATATGTTTGCTTTGTCGCATTTCAGAGGAATTGTATTACAAAAGGGTGTCGGGAATTTCAAAATTCGATTTAGTTCAAAAGTTACCTTGCTCTCCGTGAAAAGGCGAAAAATAATCAGAGTAGAGAGCTGTATTTTTATAATTTTCCAATTCCCCGACACCCTTTTGCAGCAGAGATATCAATTGACATTTTGTGAAAATTTCAAACAAATCGACTAAATTCCTCTTGAGTGGGAGCTTTTTTAAAACTCTATTTTGGTTGAAAATCGAAAGCGTAGAAAATAGCATTTTAGAAAATCTAGCTGTCTGTCGTGCGTGAATCTGAAGCCCCGCCTCTCCAACAATTAGCGAGCTCTTGGCCAATCATTTCTCATCACAGTTCAACTATCTGTCAAGATTTCCCGCCAATGTTGATTTCCGATCAAAGCTTCGCGCCGCATCAAGAAAATGTTAATATAGCTGGTTGTTCTAGTTTTCTTGAGGGTCCACAATAGGTTTGGCGGGATGGCGGGATCGGGCTTATTTCGAGGGTGGGATTCGGAATGCGAGCTAAAAACAGGAGTGGGACGCGGGATTTCAGGTACGAGCAGGAAGCGGGATTTCATGTTTTTGAGGGGGCGGGAAGCGGGATACATGATTATAATTTCCACGTGGCCGTGTGTTTAATGCAGATTAACTCTTCAAAACGAACAATCTTCGTCTTCCATATGTCAACAGAATGAAGGTGGGTATTTCATGTTATCATTATTGTAATAATTAACGCAGAAAAAAATTGTAGTTAAAAAAACGATGAAGGCATAAGGCCAACAACCGATGGGATTATGGAATCATGTGTGGAAAAACTTTTCTCAATAAACGTAAACATTGGTATATGAAATAAATTTAATACTTTCTTCACACCGTTGTTACGGGCGAGTGAGCATTTGTCATGTGTTTATATTGATCTGCTGTCAATCAAACGGAACCTTTTACTTCCGGTCAAAAACTTCCTTTTGATATTTCTCCGTCAACATTAATTTTTATTCAACAGAGTTTTTGGCATATGAGACACTACTACTAAAACTACATTTCTGTGCGAAAACAAAATTTCCCCATCTTTTTCGTTTTGAAGGTATTTATTTATTTATTTATTTAAGGATTTAGCATAACATGCATGGTGCAGAAACAAAAGGACACGAAGTCCCCTACAAGGTTTAAGCACCAGTGACCCAGCCCACAATAAAACCCGATCACACCCGTCCCCAGTTACACCCTTGGATTAAGATAATAAGATAGTAAAGCAAAGATAATAATAAAGCAAAAGAAGGATCTTATTAGTAGCAAGAACAGATAATAAAAGCATTGGTACGACGACACTTAGGACATATAAGCTTGTAGCTGCGAATGTCGTCTTGGTTGAATGCATGCTTTAGCCTATGAAAGAAGAAGTGTCTGAGTTTTCTTTTACAGGTCGCTAGAATCGCTAGGTCGCTAGGTATCCGGTAACCTTAAGGCTGACAAGTTCCATACAAAAACACACAGCAAATCTTTATAGCACTAGCTCGGTGGTCGCCTTTTGTTGTTCGTCTGATATTCTCGCCTTCCACATGCTTTCCTTCGTCCTCCCAGTCTTCTGAACTTCTCTCACAATATCGTCTTCATCATATTCTTGTTCTAGTACGAAATTGCTCTGCCATATCGATGAAAATCTACTCTAATTCCGAGCGTGTGAAAATTCTACAAAGAAAACAAGTCGCTACAAGTTAGCCGCAAGACTCCTGTGGGACGAAGTGACGTAAAAACCGTCACAGGAATTAATATAAACAAAATGGCGGCGCCCAGGTCTTCGCGGGGCCAACTTTGAGGGGCTCGTTCTCAACTCTGAAAAAGTTTTATCAAATTTTAATACATTTTCTGAACAAAGTACATCTGAAATATGCTTTTGAGCCCTAATGTGTTTTTCACTCGGGTATCCCTTTAAGAAATTAATTATTAAAAGGCATTTTTTTCTATTCCCTTCCGTAACGCTGAATACCAATACCGGATACCAATGCTACTGTCGACAAAAAATAGTAAATGATTCCATAATTAAATAGCTACAAGTAGTTAAAAAGTTTTGTCTTCCCCTCCATAACATTCCAAATACTGTGAAATGACACAATAACCAGTCATGCCAAATACAACTTTGTTCGTTTGTGGAAGTGTTCATCAGGGTCATGAACAGGAGTGATGAGTCAAGAGGAAGACTGTATTAATTAATGAGCTTGACTGCTTTAATTTAGCATGTAACCTGTGTATCTGCAGGTTTGTATCTTTGTTTGTATTGTATCTAGAATTAGACTTCTACGAAAAAGCTGTAAAACAGAATCTTAAAGTTAACAAGTGCAAAGGATTTTGAAGTAACCCCTCATACTTGTTAGACTCAACTTTCCAAATGGAATAAAACACTGACCAGAAGAAAATGTAAAAATAGTTTGTTTGGGCTACTGATATATTCACAAGTTAGTAAAGAGTACATTTAAACAAGCATACATGCATGTACATTTTAGTCACCATCATCAAAAAACTCACCATCTGATCAAATGAATCTGTCCAATCTCCCCTTTGCCATTTACACCTGTGTCTGTCCTTAACCATTTGTTGATATGAAAGGCTGTCTCCCTCATAGTAAAACTGACACTCATCGAGAAGCATAAACTCAGTACATAACCCAATAGCATCTCCAACTGCCGCACCGTATATACAACCAACAACCTTGTCAACAAGTTCATCAGGTGGCAACTTGGTGCCATCTGCAGGTGGTCGTAGAGGTGTCTTAATTCTATTCATTGCATTCACATTGGTTTGTGTCTGAACATATTGTGCTCTTGCAGTATGCAAGTTAGTATGCGCAGTGGATAAGATGTCACCTCGAACTCGAGGAAACTCATTCCTCTGTACAGTCATTTTCTCCTGGTCCTTCAGTTTGTTCTTCCCAAAGTGTCCTAAAATCATCTCCGAGCCTTGATTACAAATTTGTTGTGGAGGATTCCTGCACTTGTTGAATATTGCTAGAATAAGATTTAAAGTTTTTGATTGCCTAATCGAAGAAGGCAAGGATTCAAGTTCATTATAGCTTACATTTAAGCTTCTCAGGTTCTCCATTTGTCCTATATTGTCTGGTAATTGCACAAGTTTGTTATGGGATAAATCAGCTTTTTCAAGTCTAGCCAAGAAACAAAATGAGCTTGGTAGTTCCCGTAATCTGTTGTTATTTAAAAACAATGTTTCTAAGTGAAAAAGGTATCCAAATGTATCCGGTAGAAAAGTAACCTTGTTGTGGCTAATATCCAGATGAATTAAATGTGGAAGATACATAGAAAACTCATATGGAACAGTTGTGATGCAGTTGAAGGCAACATTGAGTTTCTCATAGAATGATACACTGTAAACACTCAGCAAATCTTGAGGGAATTCATGTAGAGCTCCTGGATCACCATGCTTTAAATGCTGGAAAGAGAAAAGCAATGTAAATTGTATTACAAAATCATAAAAATTACTCAAACATGAATCAAACTATTATATATATGACTCGATCCTTACAAATAAATATTCATTCTGCTGAACATTAACAGTAAAATCGTTTCTCCACTCAGGTGTGTAAATTAAAGTTTACCTTGGCTACAATATAGCTAGGAAGCCAACATCACAAAAGTGTGTTAGTGACAGGCCTAGGGCTTGAAAAATCTTGTCCTGACAGTCCAGGACTAGTATATATTTTCATGTTGGCCGGCAAGTACTTTTCGTGAATCACTTGCCCAATTTGCTAGAATTTGTTTAAATGTTTCAAGCTCGGGCAAGTAAAATTCAAGAACAAAGTTTTCACATTTTGTTTAACCCTGAGTGTTGTTTTTACTGAAATATTTAATAAACTTAATAACCTTCACAATATTTTTCAAAGTCTAGCAGTGTTTTATCTGGGACTGATGGATGACTTAATTTGTACACCAGACAAAACATTTAAATTGTATAACAAAATTGTAAAAATTACTCAAACATGAATCAAACTATATATGAATAAGAGCTTTACCAACTGCACCACAGAGACTTGTGTTGGAATCCAGAGAAGGGAAAGGATAGAGGGGAAAAGAAAAGAAAAGGGGAGGAGTTTCTTTCTTCTCCTCCCCCTTCTTTTCTTTTCCCTCTTCCCTCCCCCCTTCTCTCGCTTTTCATCCTCCCCAGGAGCCATTACCTGGAGTGTCCATCTCCCATACTACGTCTTCTGAAGATTACTGGTTAGTATTGGCTGTTCTGAACATGATACCAACAAACTCAACTGAGAAATATTTTCATACAGTAAGATGCAGACAATTGAGTTACCTTGGTTTATGGTTTCCATTTCAGAAAATAAGGAAGGTTAACACCAATATATAACCACAACGTGTGCAATTTTCCTGACATTTTGACAATATTAATTGACACAATGGCAGACATTTGACTGATGTGTGTACTACGTCCATGATGCAGCGTTTTTACAGACCAGGTTATTGTGTTTCCTGCGAGTTTGGTTCCACTAGCCAATCACAAGCATTTGCATAATTTTAATTCAAATGATTAATGGTGTTGCAGCCATGTTGGTTGTTAATCAAACAAAAGAAGCTAACAAGGCATCTTTTGTTGACAACATTCCACGATGGAAGCAAACAATGAGATGTGAAATCTAAAAATAATCCGGTCTGTAAAAATGCTGCATCATGAATATACATGCATGACAGATGGACGCTCCGGGTAATGGGCTCCTGTCCTCGCCCCATTCCTACTGGTCTGAAATTCATTCGCGAGCGGAAAACGTCCCTGAAAAAGCAGGGAAAACCACTAGGAACACCTGCATTGCCTATATATTACTAGGCTCCAAAATCCAGATTTCCAAGTTATTAAGTCTTGTGCACCTATCAGCAGCCATCCCCTTGGGAGGGGGACCCCAGGCTAAGATGGGGACTGTGTCAAAGACCCTTTGCAAACATTGTGATTTCTCCCACCCTCTAGGGGAAGATGACCAGTAAAAGATAGGAATTCCCCCCTCCCCCCTGGGGCACAAAATATTCAGGTTAATTTATAATTCTTTTGAGTGACAAGGAATCAAGAACATTGGCACAAAATGTTGCTTAATATATGGAAGTCTAATGTTTCTAGAACACTTGGCTATAATTATCTAAAGTGCCAATGAAGCATGAAATAAGATGCAAATGGTTCAACTCATTCTGACCTCCATGTTTATAACCAGCAATCACAATCACGAGATTGCTTAGTCCTCTTTCTGCTGCTCCGTAGACTGGAGATAGCAATTGTATACCTTTAACATCTCTCCCCATGCCACAGGGACTTCTAACTTAATACACATACCATAATATTTTCTCATTTTATTTAACAGATACTCTCAGAATCCCAATCTGCAATCGATTTTTTCTTTCTTCTTAATTGCCGCATGTGGTCTCATCCCAGGCACAACTGCAGAATACCCCCTCCCAGATGTGTGTTACCAGTATCAAGATACGCATATCAGGTGTATCATTCGGTATAATTGTGTATCGGGATTTTTTTCAGGTTCAATTTGAAATCTAGTCACCAATTAGCCCTAAAACCTTGACGTTTACCTGAGAACTTCTTTACTAGAGTCCCTAAGGAGAGGAATCACTCACTTAATTAATTCATGAACAATTCATAGATTAGAAGTGGTTTTAAAATTTTAAAAATTGATAGCAATTGAGTGACGATGGTTGTTTAATGTAGTGGTTGCGATGTTTGACTTACGAGTAGGAAGAGTGTGGTTCGAGTTCCAGAAAATCTTTCAAATTTTTTTACCTAACCATTTTCTTGAGAGGTTTTCTTGAGAACCCTAGCTCTAGGTGGGTAAGAGTAAGATCTTGTTTACTGACTGGTTAGGGTTTTTTATAGTTTAGGGTAGGGTTTTAGTTAGTTTATATTGTCATTATTTCATGAATTAATTAAGTGAACGATTCCTCTCCTTTGGAGCTTGCATGTCTTCTTTATTGACGGTTAGGGTAGTTATTGTTGTTGGGTAAGCGGATGTATTATGATAAATACCAAAAAAATCTCACATGTTTACCTGTCATCTCGAATCACCAATTAGCCCTAAAACCTCAACGTTTACCTGGGAACTTCTTTACTGATGGTTAGGGTTGTTATGTTGTATCAGGCATATCAGAGGTATCACGCTTATCAGACATATCATGTGTATCAAGCGTATCACATGTATCTTATATATCAGACATATCGTGTATCACGCATATCAGACGTATCACGTGTATCTATCAGACGTGTCATGTTTATCAGACGTGTCACGTTTATCAGACATGTCACGTTTATCAGACGTGTCACGTTTATCAGACGTGTCACGTTTATCAGACGTGTCACAGGTTTCACATTTATCAGATGTGTCAGGGGTGTCACGTTTATCAGACGTGTCACGTTTATCAGACGTGTCACATTTATCAGACGTGTCGGGGGTATCAGTGGTATCTTTGGTTGTGAGGTTCGTTATTCGGAGGGGGTATTCTGCAGTTACTCCTCATCCCATGCGGTGACTAAGCCCAAGTACTGCGCATATTCGTGTGGAAGAAAGGGTCCTGAAAGTCACCCTGTGCGTCTTCTCATGACAAAAAAGCCCATGCTGAGCCCCCCCCCCCCCCCCCCCCCCCATGGCCGCTGATAGGTGCATATTTAAATCATCCGGGAATAACTTTAAAAAAAATCAAAATCAAGGTGAAGGTGAGTATAGAAGGTGAGATACGGAAGTAGTAAAAGCAATACTGATCTTAAGATATGACGTGGATAGCTGTACTTACGTCCTGATACTGTTCGTAAGTCAGTGATCTGCTCAGATCGAGTTCACGTGAACACGAACCCTCTAACTGACCAATGTTCACTTTTGCGGCCGACTCGAGGTTACCCATGACATTAAAACCATAAATATTTCACCAAGACGTCCTCAGCTTGTTGGACCTCCACATCATGACATTTCTCTTGCGTTAACTCGGGTATTTTCAAACCATTTTCAGCTATTTCGGCAATTCGGCATAAGGGCTTTATTTTCGTTTGGTTTGCCGCTGACTCTTTCTTCGATTAGGCGCGCAAAGACCCCTGGGATCGAGGTTAAAATTAAAGATAAAACTGCTTGTGATTGGTTTATTTTTGCTACTTTTAACCAATCAAGAGATTTGGTCTATCAGGTCCAAATTTCTTAAACGTAATTTGATTGGTTTGCGGTATAAAAGCATCAAGCCAATCAAAACACCTCTTAACACGTAACATTTTACGTTAGCTCGGCTACGATGACTCATCGAACTTGATAATGGCGGACGACACAGGTGAAAACACTGAAGCGGATAAGTTATTGACAACAGCTGAACCGTCATCCCAAGAAAACGGTATGTTTCTCAGTTACTGAAAGAAGAAGATATATATTTTTCTAAGGAATAACCTATATAAAATGGACTGGCCAGTTGGTATCGTTTCCGCGTTAACATCAAATAGTATCTTGCCTATTTGAGCTCAATCTGTTTGATCTTGGATAATTTGTATTTGAAGTTTTCAAATATCAAAGCACTAGCATGGATGTCTTAATATGTTTGACATTTCCGTTTAATGTATTTTACTGTGAAACATTTTCATATGTAGAAATACAGGAACGACTGCAGAATACCACAGCAAGCTGTATTGTAGAAATGTCAACGCATCTACGCGTCAACTTGTGTGGAATACACAATGAACGTAGAGAGTAGAGAGTAATGACTAATGTCGCGTCAACGAGTAGACTGCGGTTGCTTGTAGAACGAAGGTAGTAATATATAGAGTACACTTTATTCATGTCAACGCGTCATCGTGTCAACGAGTAGACTGCGGTTGTTTGTAGAACGAAGGTAGTAATATATAGAGATAATACTAATAGCAAGATTGATAATGGACGTTATGTCAATTTACAATTTCATTTCATTATTTCATTTCATTTTCAACTTCATTTATATGTTTGACCGTGACAACGCGTGAACGTGTAAGGTAGATTACATGGTAGGGTATTCTGCAGTCTAGCCGAAATACATTTATAAATAAATAGCAAATCCAGTAATACTAATAATAGCGTACGTTTACAAGAACATTTATAATTAGTTGCTTTTATTTCAAATGAATAATGAAAATAGTTCCTTTGAGGTTGATCTTCTATTAATATTCTATGACCAGGTTTGATTATTCTTTCCTAAATACAAGCTAATTTGTATTTCAGTTTGCCCGTTAATATAAATGTTTCACATCAATAAATGAATGCCACCTAATGACTATTAATACACAGGACTAAAAATAACGACCGGTCATCGGACAATGTCCTTCCAGAATTGGAACTTGTCCGGTCAAATCTTTGCCTTGCCGGTCATTTTGACCAGTCAATGTTACTACAGTTTCAACCAAATACTGATCTTGACCGGCGACTGACCGGCCATTATTTTTAGCCCTGATACATGTAATTGGTAGTACAGTTTTTCGTCAGATGTCATTCAGTCAATATATTTCACAAATTTTTCATGCCACAGTCTAATGTGAACTAATTATTGGTAATAGTTATCGCACAGTTTAGATCAATATTTAATGAAATACCGGTATGTATTTTAATATAGTTGAAAGTGTCAATGAATCTAAAATTAAGTTAATTGATCTCGTTTGAAGGGTGGCATTTTCTCAATATCTCATCTTGTTCCAGAGATATTTAGGTTTTTTAAATATGCAAATGAAATGTGCTTTGACACAGTCTGGAGACAAATCACAAAATGAAGAATATCTCTGCAAATAGTGGGTAAAAACAATTGAAACTTTGCACATGTGCAGTACTAAAGAAAATACACATCACTGTGGAACTCATAACGTTGCCATGGAAACACTTGGCCCCAGGCTACTTTTCACCTTGAAGATAAAATTACGATTTTTGTTTCTGTTATCACGGAAAATAATTCGCTTTAAACCACTCACATACAATACCTAGATGACATTCCAAATCGTCTGATGTGCCCACAGCAGTAAATTGTATTTTAAAAAAGGAGAAATTAGGGAACTTTATTTCCTCATGGAAGAAGCCTCGGGCTAAGAGTGTTTCCATGGCAATGTCATAATTTCCACAGTGATGTGTATTTTCTTTAGTACTGCACATGTACAAAGTTTCTCGAAGTTGCTCGAAATTTCTTAAAAAGTTGCTCGAAATTTCTCAAAAAGTTGCTCAAAAGTTGCTCAAAAATTCCAGAGAGTTGCTTTTTATTAAGGAAGTTGCTTTTTTCCGTCATTTGGTCTAAAGTGAAAATATGCTAAAATTTATTTATTTTTATTTATTTTTTATTTACTTACTTCGGCCATAATAGAAGGTACAAAATAGAATAAAGTAAAATATACAACAAACAAAACATATAGGCCAGGAGAACCAAAATAAAATTACAATAAATGATCTAAATATTACAATATTACCTATTTCAACCTAAAAGCAGCATTTGAGAGGTGCGGTTAACTGTGATAAAAATCGTACAGGGTATGATTTTTTTTCAGGAAAACCTATGGGGTATGGGATTTTTCAATCAACTACCCAAAATTCAGGTCAAAACTCATACGGGATTTGATTTTTTTTGGGAAAATATCCAACAAACCCTGCTAGCAGAGGTTATTTTCTCTTACCCTCTCTCCAGATTCCACTAACGAGGGAGAAAAGAACCTCTGCCATGATCCGAATGGTTCTTTAGATCTCGCCGACTCCAAGTTTTTGGAGGGTAAGTCACATGACTAACCAGTTTAAAAACCGGTTTCTCGAGGTCAACGTCACATGCACATGACTTGTTAATACTATTAAAACACTGCCCAGTCTAGAGTCTCAATATGGCAGTTTCAATATGGCATCTGTTTTTGGAGTGAACATGAGCGTGAGCGAGTTCAAAGTAGCGTTAAAAGCAGCTGTGTCAAACTTCAAGGAAAGCAACATCACTCTTGACGAAGGAAATTAATTTTATTTTATTTTTCCCACGCCTTCTCTTACTGTTAACAATAGGAAATCTACAATGTTTACAGTCTTGTTTTTCTCGGCCAATGGAAATCCAGATACCGTGGCGCATGCTCAACAGAAAACCGTTCGGATCGTGGCAGAGGTTCTTTTCTCCCTCGTTAGTGGAGCTGGAGAGAGGGTAAGAGAAAAGAACCTCTGCTAGCAGGGTTTATCCGACTAGTTGTAAAAGGAAACAGTGGTGAAAGAATTTGTGAAACCAAACAAAAATATATTTGATTGCTGATGAAAATGCTACAATGACCCGCCATTGTGGAGGGGGAGGGGAGCCAGGGTGGCGCAGTGGTTAAGCGTTTCGCCTCTCACCTCTGTGGCCCTGAGTGAGGTTTGATTCCCGGACTGGCCGGCATATGTGAGTTGAGTTTGTTGGTACCTCACCCTTGCTCTGAGGATTTTTCTCCCTCCGCAAAAAAAACAACGCACTAAATTCCAATTCGACCTGTGGATTATCCGGGACCTGGCTTTGATCAGCCCCCATGGTTGTTTCAGGTCTCGTTAGAAATTCAGAGTTTGTGTCTCTGAAATGTCTCACAGTTTTGCCTTTGCACATTGGTCCTTGGACCAGGTGAGAGGCAAAGTGCTTAATCACTGTGGAAAAAAAGATCTTCCAAGATCTTCCAAGGTCTTGCCTTAAAGGTTGTGCATGTTCTTGCCAAGATCTTGGCAAGATTCTCAACCTGGGTTACTATAATAATTACATTATTAAAACTACAGTACATGTACCTGCATTTCAGAGATGAAGTCTGTTCACTTTAATATGTAAAGCAGACTACATGTTCTAACTTGCTTTTATAATTATGTTTTCCATGGAAATTAGAACTAAAGCCAAGTGAATCAGAATCTGACAAAGATGATAACATTGCAGAAAGGAAGGCAGAGCTGGCAGATAATTGGGATTCTCAGCTGCAAGCAGATGAGTCAGATGAAGAACAACTGATGGTCATAGAGACACCTGAAGGACTTACTGTGTTAGACAACTCCTCATATTATTTTGTACATGAGCATGAATGGCAGGAGTCACATTCAGGTTAGTTAGTTGTCTTGGTGTACAGAGATTTGATCATGATCAGGTCAGAGTTCTCCCACTAGTTTCAAAAATAAGGGTCACTATTTTCCAAGGGACCCCTGGCCTTAAGTACATGTACCTACATGTATACTATTAGCTGACTGCAGTATTTTCACAACCACTTTATTTGTAGAATCTTTTCTGCTTTATACCTAAACCACGAAATAGAATGATAAATGAACCATTTGGAACACAATGTTTTTTTTTTCTGTTGAAATGTTGTGGATTATCACAGTCACTTTTTCATTTCTCTCACAATGTTAATGCGCTTTAGATGTTTATTCATAATTTACACAACTGAAGTCAAATCGAACAAAAGAATAAGCAGACCACGGACTAAAATGACAGAAAGAAACAAGGAAACGGTTCAGTTGCAAAGAAGTCTCAATTAGACCCACCCTGGGGAAGAGGTTGGACCAAGAGAGAGTCCTCTCAGCTTTCTTTTTCTCAGATGGCAGCTCTTCAAAATTTTGTGCATCCGTGGGGGTAAACTGTGTCCTTTTTGTTTTGCACACTCTGCAGGTGTTATATACATGTAGCTCTGATGGGAATTATAATATCTAAATGGCTGAATTGCAAAAATAAATAAAAGTAATGGTACAGATAAGAACTGTAGTGTCTACGGCAAGGAATGTTAAAAGGTGTTAATTTTCTATTATTCTTTCTCGTAATTTCATTGGTTGATACTTATAAATTCAATAGAAACCCATCAAAATGATGCATTTTCATTCAATATTTTTTTGTGTTTTGAATTTATTTTTGATCAAACTAACTATGGTTTAATTTCGAAGAATATTGTGTGTGGGGAAAGTTCTCAAATTTGCGATTGAAAAATCCTTTGTTTTCTCTATATCCGATTGGCTGGATGGTGGTTTATCTGCGTTTTCACAGAAAAAAGAGCCAATGGCATAACAAATACTTTATTTTCGAGATGTAGTTTGGACTGTAGATACCTCCTAAAGCACTTAAGGCATATTCAAGCAAAATCGTATGTGGTGGAGGCTCATTGCTGCAGAACAATAGATTCTACTACAGTTCTTATCTGGACCATTACTTAAGCAATCATTGGATGAGGACTTGAGCATCAGATAGCAAAAATTAACAAGACAGAGGTCTGTGTTATCAGCTGAGGGCTGTGGCTGATAACACAAACCGAGGACTTAATAATTTTCGCTATCATGCGAAAACTGAATTCAATAATTGTTTTATTATACATTTTTAAGCTCAAGTTTTAGCAAAACAAAAAACTATCGAAAACAAAGCTAAATGAAATGCCATATAAAAACTAAATATTGCATTTATTTTACAAGTTTTGGAGAAATGACTAGAAACATAGCTGAGCACTTAAAATATCAAACTGGCTCAAATAACGAAATAATTGCCCTGCTTTCTAGTGTAAAATTGTTGTATTTGCTTAATTCATCAAGCGCTAAGTATTATCTGCTAGCAGATAATATTGTACGCATGCACACCTAATTAGTGCTATATATAGCTAGCTATCAAGAATCACTTTTTGGCAGCATTTTCGACTCGCGCGTGCGTCTTCCATGTTAAGATATCAATCAAGGGCGCCTGGGGAAGAGCGTTACACACACACACTTAGTGTATTATTATATAAGATTCATTTTGTTCATTTTGTTCATTACTACAGGCCTTCTGATATTTCGCGCGGGTGCGGGCCCGCGAAATTTAGGTAAATCCCGCGAAATTCACTAAAGTCCGCGAAATCCTGCGTAATTTGCCAGAATTTTGCAAAAAGTCCGTGAAATCGCGCGGAATTTGCCAGGAATTTTGCAAAATACATACCATTGAACTACAATAAACGCTTGTCACAGTTATGGAGGTCATTTTTATGCCATAAAGTCCAAATGTGTCGGGAAATTGCCTTCAAAACCGATTCAAAATCAATCGAGTACGTTGCCGCGACAAAAAAACTGCAAGGCGTTCCAAGTGTAATACCGCGGAGAACTGGGCGCTAAAAGCGATACTGCAAGGCGTTCCAAGATTGGATTACCGCGGAGAACTGATTTAAAACTCAGCAATGTAGTATTTCTCAAGTATGTAGTCTTTACCGCATGCGGCGGCTTTAAAGTTTCAAAAGTATGGAGAAGTTTCTGACCAAAAAGAAGGACAGCCACACTGCCCTGAAGACCAAAGCATATGATCGGTTACGAAGCTATCTCAAAGGAACTCTTCACGTCGACGATGGCCTCCTATTCTGCTCAACGTGCAACGCTGTGTTGGACCACACGAGGAAGTCGACTATTGACAAACACTTTGAATCAGTGACACACGTTCAAAGATCGAGAAGCGATAAAAGCAAAGCCGCTGGCAAGCAGCAAACCCTGAAAACCTTGTCAGCGATTTTTATTGCTATGTTTCTACTTACACATTTTAGTACGACGCATGTTGTACAGGTTGGGTTATTTTTTAAACGTGAGAACGTAATGTTATTTGACGTTTTCAGACGGAATAGTAGAAGAACGTGAAAGTATGCTGCTTTTCTATTTGCAACCTGTTGATGTAAATTATCAATAGAAGGAATCAATAAATACATGATGTTTTTGAAAACTGCGTGTAGTCATTTTCGGCTGAAGCGGCAATTTTTTACATTTGTAGAGCAACGACTGTTTCTGCTGAATATAGATTGCATTTGTTTCCCGTAAAATTAACTTTTTACACGCAAAATGTGTATCACAAAAGCGCCAATATTCTATACTATAGATACGTTCGCAAAAATAGCAAAAGAACGGCGAGAAAAGTTTATTTTCGCGAAATTAAGCACCGAAATTTTCCGCGAAATTCCCACGAAATCGTCGTTTTTTTCCGCGAAATTCCCGCGAAATACACCTTAAAATCCCGGGAAATTCGGATTTTTTTTCCGCGAAATATCAGAAGGCCAGTTACTAGCACTGAGGGACCCGCAGAACTTACATGAAATCAACAAATATGATATAGTAACATAATCTAGCCGGCTGACCAACTCCTGACTGACACAATGCAATGGCACCAGATTGTGTACTGGAGGTTTTTAGGTGTTGATGTTTTCAAAGTTGTATTTTGATTTTAAAAAAGGCAATAATATCTTACGGATCACAATTTTTAATATACCTATTGTCGAAAAAGTGCCAAAACTGATGGTCACAGGCAGCTTGAGTCGTGAATTCGTGTGACGAAAACAAATATGGTCGCCGAAAGAGCATTGATCGAAGCACACCCCGTTCATGAAAGTTCATGAACAGTTCTTGATATGTTCTTGACTGGCAATTGTCTCAGTTCATGAACTAAAATTCATGAAATGTTCATTGAACTGTTCATGAATATTTCATGGTCACTGATAAATACCAAATACCGTATTTATCCGTGTATAAGCCGCACCTTTTCACCCAAAATTTTAGTTCAAAATCAGGGGTGCGGATTATCTACGGGAACACCTAGAAAGGAGACCCAACATTAACATATATTTACATACATGTATCATGATCCTGAATGAAGCTTTTATTATGCGACGGTGCATATATTACAATCAGGTTCAAATCGCATCCGATCGTGTAATATAGCAATTTAAGCATAATCATTGGGAAAAAAACATGCACTTTCAAAGAGTTAAAGCAAAACTCTTCTAAGACCCACCTTAGACCTAATATATTAGAATTTTGTGAATATTTAAACGTGATTAAGCTTATTTACCTTCCAAAGCAGGCTGATTCGCAGCGCTTGTCAAAGCATGCATCTAAACAACCAGGCATTCTTTGCAATTTTACACGTGGGAGATTGGCACTAGTTAATGAAAATCCAAGATGGCGGACCTGACCTACTCGTGCAAGTATTGTTTCACCAGAAAACCTTTCTTGCTCTAGCGATTAAAGGAAAGCGGTTCCTTGGAATTGTTGTTAGTTAATTGGGGAATAAATGCGGAAGAATTCTGGAGTGATTTAAAGACTGCAGGTTAAAATATACACAAGAACTACTAAAATGACAAGGCAAGTTGAACCATATTCGATCGAATTAAATTTAAAGTTGTGATTATTTATTTATGACAATCTGATGAAGTTTTGCTGCAAGTACGAGTGTTTATGAACTCCAACAAAAGATTATTCTTTTTTTGAAGAAGTTTGGCATCAAGTACAAGCGTTTATGAACTCGGACAAAAGATTTTCTAATAATTTTTTGTATTTTTCAAAAAAAGTTTTTTTCCTAAACAAGCTTCAAAACTTGGGGTGCGGCTTATCTACAGGTCTTTACGGTATGACTTTGATGCTGCAACTTTCTAATGGGGGAGGGTACCATTATTAACTGGAAATAAGGTACATATACTTTTCAGCCCCTCCCCCTCATTTTTGTAAGATCTTACCCCAAATTCACTACCAATGTGTTGCATTCATCGTGTTTAGTACCAAAACTATGATTTTGATGCTGCAGCTTCATCCAATCCCTTTATAATGGAGAGGATACCGTTATTAACAGAAAATGTATTTGCTTTTCCACCCCTCCCCCCTCAGTTTTGCAAAGTTTGCAGATCTTACACCAAATTTGCAACTGATATTTTCCATTCATTGTGTGTGGTACCGAAACTGTGATTTTAATGCTTCAACTTCATTCAATCCAATTTTAATGGGGGAGGACACTGTTATTGACAGGAAATACGTGTGCTTTTCCACCTCTCCCCCCTAAATTTTGCAAGGTTCATAGATATTACCCCAAATTCTAAATCGATATCTTGCATTTGGCATGTATTGTGTTAGAACAATGATTTACCCTGAAACTTCAGTTCTGAACTGGGAAATACAAAGTTTAACTGTGTCCCAGCATGCATTGCAGCCAAAATGACAAAGGCGATGGATTTTTACGGGTAGAAAACAGTAGAGATAAGGGGTTTTCACCAAAATGTTACCCAAAGAAAACTGCAGGGGGTCCTCTTAGTTTGGTTGAAATCAATGTTCAGGGGGGAAATGACAGCCAAAATGAAATTTTAAAACAGCTAGCTTATAATAACTCCCCCTGAACTTCATTTGCATGAGTATTACATCAAAAATGTCATATAGTTGGGCAAAATTACATAAGATAGGTTTGTTTTTGTTCCCTTTAACTATATGTGCTACATATCAAAATAATATTAAATATTCCCTACCCACCCCCTGAAATGGTATACTTCATTTGTGATAGCAAACATGTTTGGAACTTCATTCATGAGAAAACTGATCAGTTTCCAAGATTTCAAGTTGTGAAAAGAACTACAAAATTATAGTTAAATGGTTACCCAGGTCCAGCTCGGCCAAAACAAAGGGCAATGCATTTTTACGGTTAGAAAGGAATGTTGTACGTAGCTACATGGGGTTTTCACCAAAATTTTACCCATAGCATGCACTGCAGATTGTCATTTTAAGATCAATTGGTTGAAATTGACTTTCAGGTGGAGATAATTTACAGCGAAAACAAAATTTCAAAACAGCTTAACCCCCCTGAACTTCATTTGGGCAAGTATTAACCCAACAACTTCATCTATTTGGGTGAAATTACATAAATCAGATAGACTGGTTTTTATGCCATTAACTATTCTTTACATACATGTACCAAACATTCATTCATTAATTATTGTATTATTTCTATGATTATCATTAGGAATTATTATAATAATTATGATTATTGAACATTCCAGGCGAAAGTGTATCTGATGATGTGGCTCAACCTGAAATGGCACCTGAAAGCAGTATTACAGAAGAACTCATGCTGAACTTAGAAAGAATGCACAGAACATCAAGTGCTGAGCTTCCAGACACTGTCACAAAATTGGAGACACCTGATGGCTGTTGTGTGTATCTTGTTGGTACTGCACATTTTAGTAAAGAGAGTCAGGAAGATGTAGCAAAGGTGAATGTGCTATTAAAGACGGTAAACTGGGGTAAACTCACAATAGAATTAACTGACAAAATTTTTAATGCCAATTTACAGTCAGATGGCAAATCATTATTTTGTAGATCCTGCAGCATTGAAATTAAACAAAATAATGCTGCATTTTTTAATTACCCGGACTGCCTGTGGCAGCACGAGTCTAAATCTGCAGGCCTGTTTTTGTTTGTTCGGGGCAACAAAATTTCTACACATGCGTTAAATTATGCATTAGTTATTGGCGCTAATAGATTTATCTCCAGTCCAATCGCCAGCTTCTGCGGACGCTATCAGCTTGTTTGAGGTACGTTTCGTAGTTTTTATGCCACATTTCATTTTACTTTCGGTCATAGTACATACCAGCGCAAACACGGGTGATCGGTAGGCCAACACTGGTTTACCGATCTCGTACGATCTCTCTGTGTACCACGTTATACAGGCTGGTATACTGAATATTCAACTCTCAAGGTAAACTTAAACAAGAAACCTCATGGCCGAGGTTTTGGTTCGAGAAATTAAAGGCTTCCAACAATTCCCTTTATAGTTCTTTAATATAATGAGCAGACTGAAGTTTTGGGAATGTGGGTAAAGCTTTTAAATATAGATAACCAACAGGCATTTCAGTTAATAATCCAACAAATACCAAGATGGACTCGTAATGGCAATAACAGCAGATAAGTTACATAGAGGCACACAAATTGACATAGCTATCTCCATCACAGGATGGACAGGATACAACTTATAATATGGTACAAATATAAACATACATTTGAGACAATCATCTATTAGTACTCGGAACCTGCAGTATAACAGAACAGCAGACTAAATTGTAAACGTGTGTTACATGAATAACGTAGTGTTTAAATTAAAAGGTTGACATATGAGAAAAACAAAAATATTAAATTACATATACGTATACTAGGGGAGCAGAGAATGAAAGTCACCATGCTACCGGCCACTCCTAAAGACTGCTAAATTCAGCTAATAATTCTTCCCTTTGGTTAATATTACTAAGAGGATTTCAAATGAAAGTGTATTATTTTCATCTTCAATCTCATGTGGCCCGAGTGAAAGCCCAGATGGGCTCTTGTTCTCAATGATAATACATGTTTAAATTACCCTTAAAATGGGTATTCAAGGAAGCTGGACAGAGTATCGCACTGCATGAAGGAGGTAACTAAGGTTAATTGTAAATATTTGGTGAAGAGCAGCAATTTTGAATTGATGTAAATATTAAAAATCTAAACAAAAACTTTTGCCTTCTTTGCAAATATGATGTAGGAAAACATATTTTGTGACAGCATGTGCAATATTTTGTGACAGCATGTGCAATATTCTGTGACAGCATGTGCAATATTCTGTGACAGCATGTGCAATATTCTGTGACAGCATGTGCAATATTCTGTGACAGCATGTGCAATATTCTGTGACAGCATGTGCAATTTCATTTCATGAATACTTAACTGGTTGAACCCTTCAATATCACTACTAGTCTCTTCTCCGAATTTTCTAATTACATTTATGAGCAAAATCACATTTCATCAGCTGGTTTTCAAATTCTTCATGTGTATTCAGTTACCCATTCATGACCAAAACTAAAGTAGTTATATTGAGTAAATTAGCATATTGGAATTAGGAAGGTTATAGTTTTGGGCATTATTTCGACTTTTTGTTTCAAATTTAAAAGTAAATGAAAAAGCTTACAACAATACAAAACTGTTCAATATATTTTCTTACTTAGAGTGTGCACTTAAATGTTTTTCCCTCATCGTGACTATAACTCAACTGAAAAATATATTCAGTCCTATTGAACAGGTGACTGAATACATGTGAAGAATTTGAAAACAAGCTAGCTTATGAAACGTACGATTTTGCAATTAATTAGAAAGCCAATTAGCTCGGAGGAGAAAAGGCTAGGAGTGATTTTGAAGGTTTAAAGGTTTTTATTTTCCACACATACAAATAATAATACAAACAACATAATGTGAAAGTTAAGTAAGTGGGGAATGCATGAGTTAATCCTGAAGGGTTACGGTAAAGTGCCACTACGTAGAAAATTTGCCATTACAATTTGTCACGTTTTAAGCGTCAATAGGTGACATTCAGTGTTAGAAATATCTGAAATAGTAAAAAATCTTCCCAAATGGGCAAGTTAAATCACAAAAATTTAGGAGAGTTTACCATTAAAATCATGTCTGCCATTACTGGAAGCCCTGCTCCAGACAATTGTGTTGTGCAGGCGAGCATTGAGTGTATGACATCACTTCTGCTGAACCCTTTGTATAAAGCTGAACAAAAGAGAACAGCCTCCTGTGAGTATTATAGCAGATGTTTAGATTCGATATTTGGAGTTCAAAAAATAAGACTTCCTGTCGTCGTATCGAAAAACGATTTGAACTGGTAATAATATATCAACTCTACTTTATGAATATGCAAAAATATGCAAAAACATTGATATGTCAAATTTTGATTGTAGGCACTTAAAGGGATCTCGTGCACCCTGTAACAAAAAATGACAGAAATTCATTAAAGTCAAAGATGGTATTTGCTATTAATCAAGAGTCTTTGACTTGATGTAGCTAAAATAAATAACCAGATAGCATAGTAATAATAAGAGTAATAGATATAATAATAATAATAGTCAAATAATATATATATACATGTATGTACAGATAGAAAATTAAAGGAAAAACGGAGAAATATGTCTTCAAAGATGGCATACTTTAGCTGTAGTTTAATTAGAAGACAACAGGTATTTTTTAAAATTCTTATTTTAATTAGATTTCATGATCAACCAGCTAAATTCCCAACTTCGCTGTGCAAAACGTATACATGAAACAAAATGAAATTGCACAATCATGATGTCACAAAATGTGTTGTTGTACAACATACTCATGAACGAGGTAAAATATTTCGTTTCGATTTTAAATATTTACATCAATCCAAAATTGCCGCTTTTCACCAAATATTCACAATTGACCTTTTGTCATTCATTTAGTGGTATACTCCATCCCGCTTTCTCGATTTCTTTGCAGTTAAAACTTACAGTAGTTTCCCATGATGTTAAACTATAGATTACTGAATAGAATTGGAATCGGCATTCATATTTGCCTGACTTTTTGCAAGAAATTGGCGAACATGATGTTTTGTGATATAACATTTATATCTATTTTGCTGTAGAAGTTTCCATTCCCTCAATTTTATTGAAACTCATTATCGACAAATCTGTCGCCTTGTTTTTTTTATATTTTCGCATTTTACTTCAAAATAAGGGGTTGACAGAAGCAGTTATCTCTGAAAATGTTATGTATCTTGGAATTCTGTTTGGTGTTTCTTCAATATCAGGAAATACATGGTCCAAAAAATCTCAAAGAGATTGTTTGTAATTGACTCAATAAAGTTGTTGGAATGTTGATGCCAATGACACTGTACAAATGTACTGTGGGAGGGTTTACAGCTTTGTGGAAATCTGCCAACCAATATTATTGATCTTGCAACAAGCTCCTTGAGTAATGTCTTCATATGCATCGATCTACATGTAGTTTAGCATCAACAAGTACATGTTTTTGCTTTGCCTTGCCTTTAATAACTAACCAAACAATTTAAGCATGTTATCTATTTATAGACAATCCAAGCTGTTCAACCTGATGCAGTTCTTGTGGAATTATGTAAAAGTAGAGTAGATATATTGAAATATGATGAAGAGTTCCTCCTGCGAGAAGCAAAGAATATTGATTTGCAGAAACTCAAGCTTGCAGTTAGACAGGTGAGGCAAGACAAAAAACGAAATCATCAATAATATTATTTAATTATTTAATTTATCTACTTGTTGTACAATATTTGAAAAAAAGTGCCAAAAATTAGCCCTGCAGACTAATTTGACTTCCAATTCTCACTTTGGATTAACACTCTACTTACTATTTTATTAGTCAAACACAAATAGCATAAACTCTTGACTAAGAAATATTTTAGCATGGTACAAAGCTAGTTTCTTGCTTTTATTTGTAAATTTAGACAGCCAGTGAACCACTGCCTTAAGTTTGGTGTTAAATATTCAGGTCTATATCCCTGACGAGAGAAGTAAATAATGTTTTTGTCTTAAATTTTTGCTCTGGATTAACACTCCAAATTAATATGATCGTGAAAGCTTTGCTAAAATCCATTTTAGCTCTGCATGAAACTCAGTCTTTAGCCTGTTATAGTCTTTGCCGCCCAATAGTAACGTGTTTTTTTGTGAAATATTTAAATTCGCTTGTAAATTGCTTCAATTGTTTTTTTTTGTGGATCTAAAGGCCATCTAAAAAAAAAAAGTTTTTCCGCCCTCTTAAAAATAAGACAAGGTTGTGCACTCGAGTCAGAAAACCAAACAGGTTCATTGAAGGAAAATCACTATAAATTCGCCCCAAAGCCTTCAATCGAATTTACACCTATGGCAGTCATTCAATAGTTGGTCTACTCATTAGTCACCATCAGGCGACACACAAGTATGCATAGAGGAAAGTTTTAGATCACCAATTTCAATAAACTTGCCCTTTCGGCACGTCAAAATCGCCATGAATTGTGATGTTCCATGCACCAACCATCATTTTTGGGCTGTTTGTCCGGCCTTGCAATGTAAATTAACTGCACACCGGGTGCGAGATGGTATAAATGTTCAGCACGAAAACAACTCGCTTAATATTAATGGCAGGTGGCTCAAACTTTGACAGGCATGGTATTGGGTCCCCATGATTCACTTTGTAGTGGTGATGTTGTAACAATGACGTCATCGGCCACATGGGTCTGGGTATGAGATTGTTATTCAGTGCTGTCGAGGGTCACCAATTTTTATGAAGCAAATTAGGGGGCCATACAAATATAGTAAGCTAGAGGTGGAGTGGGAGGTTGGGGTCATCAAAACTTGAGCATGGGATCAATTCCTAATTTATTTATTACTAAACTCTCAATTATTGTGTTTTCTTGTTTCCAGAGTGGACTTGTGGCAGGTATTATGCAAGTTCTTCTACTGAGCATGTCAGCTCACATAACTAAGCAGTTAGGAATGGCACCTGGTGGAGAATTTAGAGCTGCATTTAGAGAAGCAAGAAAACTTGGGTGCCCAATACATTTAGGAGACAGACCGATACAGGTACAAAATAAATGTACTGCACAGTACATTTAACTAGATTTAATATACGACTGTATATGGTATAATTATAAAATAGATTTGATAGTATGCACACTGAAAGCTGTGTTTCTATATACATGCTCTATAGAAACGTAGAAAGTTGCACTTGAGCTAGTTGGGAGAATTTACGTTTTGATGATAAAATAAAACAATCGGTTCTTCATGTTTTTCCTCGTCTATTTTAAAAAGGAAATATACATTTTTTTTGTGTTTCCATAGACTGAAACACTTGTGGAAGATTGGAAGAACTTGAAATAGCAGTCACTTTCCACTGTGGAAACATACACCCTTGGCCTCGTGTTTCCATTGCCATTTCCCATTCTCCCAAACTCCCACGTGTGTTTCTATAACTTTATGAAAACACAAAAAATATGTTTTCTATTTCATTACTAGAAATTAGCATAACAAGGTCAAAGATACCTGCTTAATATGTAAATCTATTTAAAGCTGCAAGTTTGAAAGTATGTGGATGTCTGATTGTTTGTCTGTTTGTTTTTCTGTATGTCTGATTATTTATGAGTCAAGTCATGTGAGAAAGTGAGCACGTGAGCTAGCATATAGCTAGCGAGCACGGAGGGTACAAAGTGCAGGTTGACAAATGAAATAAATTTATGGGCATGACTTTTTGCCGATCCTCGCTGGTTCAGTCGAGGCTCTCTACACTGGCCACCCATGGCCACTGTAGAGTTGTACAGCTTGGTGGGGGGGGGGGGGGGACTTAAATTTGAGGAGATTGATGTAATGGCTGCAGATCATCTAATCGATGGATCTTGTACTCATTTGGTTGAATGCTCTCAATACCAATAGGTTACTCTATCCAGGGCAATGGCAGCTCTTACTGTATGGCAGAAATGCAAGTTAGCATGGCATTTGATTGCAACAAAAGAGCCTATAAGGTGAGAAGAATATTTTATGATGTCAAAAGAATTCAAGTTGAAAGACCAGTAGCAATTAACATTTATTGTATTCCACCTGTATTCCTGGCTGCTGGTAAAAACTTTGAATTCCACTGTTTGTTTGTGTAAAGTGTTATTGTCTTTCATTTCTTTTTACCAGTCCAGAAGATGTTGAACGGTGTAAACAGAAGGATCTTTTAGCAGAAATGCTGGCAGAGATGACAGGAGACTTTCCTCTGTTGTATAAAGTGTTTGTGACAGAAAGAGACCAATATCTAGCAAGGTCACTTCGACTATCAGCAACACCTATTGTAATGCACGACCAGCATGGTGGTAAGATGAGATGTTGATATAACTTGTTCAGTCTACCGTTATTCCAGGACTGTAGTACGAAATATTGATAGTGTAAAGAAAATAATAATGGGAATAGGGCTGAAAAACACATGCAATTGTACCTTGCCAAGCCAGTTATCGTAGACTTTCTTGCATTTTTATCTATTTAGTACATATTGTAAAGCGCTTAGAACATTTCGCTATAGGTGCTATATATGAATATATTATTATTATTATTATCATTGATTTTTTTAAAGGTCAAAATGGAAAACAAAATGACCGACTTAGGAAAATAATTACAATGTAGTATCATTTGCCATTTTCGTTTGTTAATTAAGGAATCAAATTTCAATGACATCATTTAAGTCATAAGCCAATTCTAGTTCCTTTTGCTGTTTTTATCTCAGCTCCACTATTAAAATATATAAATTTACCTATATATAAATGTATCCTTTATGTAGTAGATAAAATATGAGCGGGAGATCTGTATGGGTATTAAGAATGGCGAGCCGCTTCGGCGAGCCATTGTAAAGCCCAAACAGATTGGACGTGAATATTTTATCTTACTTGTGAAATGGATAGATAACTAAAAGCCATTGATATGCATGACATAAAATTTTAACCTTTGATTTCTCCCACCTTGGTATCGATATGGGATGAATTAGTTTCTCACAAAAACATATCCCACATCGAAGAGACAATGTGTATGCAATAAGAGAGCAGAGCATACCGTTCAGAAAAACAGGTCCCACATGGAATAGATGGTGTGTACATAATAAGAGAGCAGATGTACTTTGTCATTTCACCTGTACTGGGATAGGGTGATCAGTGATCGGTGGTGAGCCTTCTCTCGCTAGCTTAGCTAGTATTCTGTACCTGATACAGAATACTACTAGAGCTATAACGGACCATGGGGTCTGTATCACGGACCATGGTGTCTGTATCTCGATACAGAACCTGATGTTTTATTAATCAGGTTTGTACGCGGTATACAGAGGCGATCATGTGGTGTCATTCAGCACATGGGATTGGCTAGTACCCTTATGAATTATTAATGAATTTCACAATGAAAGGATCAAATCTCTGATGCCTGAAAAACAACTGAAATAAAATAGTTCAGTATTATGTCAAATTCATTTTTAACTCATTAGCATAATATTTTCAAGAATTTGTAATATGCTTCAAAGTAATATTACAATGTCAATAATAAATCAACCAAAAATGGTTGGACAAGATATAAAACACTTTACTGCACCCAAACCAATGATTTCTAGCTAGGGCTTATAAGCAATGTATTACCATTGATTGGGGGCTTTTTACCATCTGAGGAACCTTGCTAAAATTACGATACATGTATATCTAAATTTTGATACCACGAAGATTCTCGTTAATTCATTTATTTGTTCTAAAAAATGATTTATTTAACTCGCTGTTATATGGTCTACCTAAGCAAGAGATTGCTAAGCTCCAGTTTGTACAAAATGCTGCCGCTCAGGTGACATCTTGTTTACGTAACCATGATCATATATCTTCCACTCTTAGAGAATTACATTGGTTACCTGTAGAATACAGAATAAGTTTTAAAATCAATTTACTTACTTTTATATCCTTAAATAATCTTGCACGTAAGTATTTACAGGTCTGGAAGTTCTGGGTTATTATCGCCCTCGTAGACATCTGCGCTCATCGAATGACACTGTTCGCCTTTGTAAACCTGATTTTAACCTTAGACGTACGGGTACAGGGCGTTTTCCGTAGCTGCTCCTACTCTATGGAATGATCTTCCAGCAAACATTAGAAACATTAGTAATTTAAATATTTTTAAATCTAGGTTAAAGATGCATTATTTTAAAATTGCATATAATTTTAACTGTTTTACAATATTTATTATCACTATTTAAATTACTAGTTTTTCTTTAATAGTATATAGTAACTAGTTAACTTCTATTTTTTATTTTCTCTTTTAGATTCTTAGAATTATTGTAGCGTGCTTAGAACAGCAATGTATAAGCACTATATAAATGCTTTGTTATTATTTTTTATTATTACAAGTTTAATAGCATAACTGTATCTTTTGTGGAGAGAGAGTCTTCATGTGGTGCAGTAACTGTAGCCATTTCATTGCGTGGTGTCATTAGTCAACCTATGTACTGCAGAGTATCAGTAGCCATTTCATTGCATGGTGTCACTAGTCAACCTATGTACTGCAGAGTATCACTAGCCATTTCATTGCATGGTGTCATTAGTCAAACCTATGTACTGCAGAGTATCAGTAGCCATTTCATTGCATGGTGTCATTAGTCAAACCTATGTCACTGCAGAGTATCAATAGCCATTTCATTGCATGGTGTCATTAGTCAACCTATGTACTGCAGAGTATCAGTAGCCATTTCATTGTGTGGTGTCATTAGTCAAACCTATGTCACTGCAGAGTATCACTAGCCATTTCATTGCATGGTGTCATTAGTCAACCTATGTACTGCAGAGTATCAGTAGCCATTTCATTGCGTGGTGTCATTAGTCAACCTATGTACTGCAGAGTATCAATAGCCATTTCATTGCATGGTGTCATTAGTCAACCTATGTACTGCAGAGTATCACTAGCCATTTCATTGCATGGTGTCATTAGTCAACCTATGTACTGCAGAGTATCAGTAGCCATTTCATTGTGTGGTGTCATTAGTCAAACCTATGTCACTGCAGAGTATCAGTAGCCATTTCATTGTGTGGTGTCATTAGTCAAACCTATGTCACTGCAGAGTATCACTAGCCATTTCATTGCATGGTGTCATTAGTCAAACCTATGTACTGCAGAGTATCAGTAGCCATTTCATTGCGTGGTGTCATTAGTCAACCTATGTACTGCAGAGTATCAGTAGCCATTTCATTGCATGGTGTCATTAGTCAACCTATGTACTGCAGAGTATCAGTAGCCATTTCATTGCGTGGTGTCATTAGTCAACCTATGTACTGCAGAGTATCACTAGCCATTTCATTGCATGGTGTCATTAGTCAAACCTATGTACTGCAGAGTATCAGTAGCCATTTCATTGCATGGTGTCATTAGTCAAACCTATGTACTGCAGAGTATCACTAGCCATTTCATTGCGTGGTGTCATTAGTCAACCTATGTACTGCAGAGTATCAATAGCCATTTCATTGCATGGTGTCATTAGTCAAACCTATGTACTGCAGAGTATCACTAGCCATTTCATTGCATGGTGTCATTAGTCAAACCTATGTACTGCAGAGTATCAGTAGCCATTTCATTGCGTGGTGTCATTAGTCAACCTATGTACTGCAGAGTATCAATAGCCATTTCATTGCATGGTGTCATTAGTCAAACCTATGTACTGCAGAGTATCACTAGCCATTTCATTGCATGGTGTCATTAGTCAAACCTATGTACTGCAGAGTATCACTAGCCATTTCATTGCGTGGTGTCATTAGTCAACCTATGTACTGCAGAGTATCAATAGCCATTTCATTGCATGGTGTCATTAGTCAAACCTATGTACTGCAGAGTATCACTAGCCATTTCATTGCATGGTGTCATCAGTCAAACCTATGTACTGCAGAGTATCAGTAGCCATTTCATTGCGTGGTGTCATTAGTCAACCTATGTACTGCAGAGTATCACTAGCCATTTCATTGCATGGTGTCATTAGTCAAACCTATGTACTGCAGAGTATCAGTAGCCATTTCATTGCGTGGTGTCATTAGTCAACCTATGTACTGCAGAGTATCACTAGCCATTTCATTGCATGGTGTCATTAGTCAAACCTATGTACTGCAGAGTATCAGTAGCCATTTCATTGCATGGTGTCATTAGTCAACCTATGTACTGCAGAGTATCAGTAGCCATTTCATTGTGTGGTGTCATTAGTCAAACCTATGTCACTGCAGAGTATCACTAGCCATTTCATTGCATGGTGTCATTAGTCAAACCTATGTACTGCAGAGTATCAGTAGCCATTTCATTGCGTGGTGTCATTAGTCAACCTATGTACTGCAGAGTATCAATAGCCATTTCATTGCATGGTGTCATTAGTCAACCTATGTACTGCAGAGTATCACTAGCCATTTCATTGCATGGTGTCATTAGTCAACCTATGTACTGCAGAGTATCAGTAGCCATTTCATTGTGTGGTGTCATTAGTCAAACCTATGTCACTGCAGAGTATCAATAGCCATTTCATTGCATGGTGTCATTAGTCAACCTATGTACTGCAGAGTATCAGTAGCCATTTCATTGCATGGTGTCATTAGTCAACCTATGTACTGCAGAGTATCAATAGCCATTTCATTGCATGGTGTCATTAGTCAACCTATGTACTGCAGAGTATCACTAGCCATTTCATTGCATGGTGTCATTAGTCAACCTATGTACTGCAGAGTATCACTAGCCATTTCATTGCGTGGTGTCATTAGTCAACCTATGTACTGCAGAGTATCACTAGCCATTTCATTGCGTGGTGTCATTAGTCAACCTATGTACTGCAGAGTATCAGGAGCCATTTCATTGCATGGTGTCATTAGTCAACCTATGTACTGCAGAGTATCACTAGCCATTTCATTGCGTGGTGTCATTAGTCAACCTATGTACTGCAGAGTATCAGTAGCCATTTCATTGCATGTTGTCATTAGTCAACCTATGTACTGCAGAGTATCAGTAGCCATTTCATTGTGTGGTGTCATTAGTCAAACCTATGTCACTGCAGAGTATCACTAGCCATTTCATTGCATGGTGTCATTAGTCAAACCTATGTACTGCAGAGTATCAGTAGCCATTTCATTGCGTGGTGTCATTAGTCAACCTATGTACTGCAGAGTATCAATAGCCATTTCATTGCATGGTGTCATTAGTCAACCTATGTACTGCAGAGTATCACTAGCCATTTCATTGCATGGTGTCATTAGTCAACCTATGTACTGCAGAGTATCAGTAGCCATTTCATTGTGTGGTGTCATTAGTCAAACCTATGTCACTGCAGAGTATCAATAGCCATTTCATTGCATGGTGTCATTAGTCAACCTATGTACTGCAGAGTATCAATAGCCATTTCATTGCATGGTGTCATTAGTCAACCTATGTACTGCAGAGTATCACTAGCCATTTCATTGCATGGTGTCATTAGTCAACCTATGTACTGCAGAGTATCAATAGCCATTTCATTGCATGGTGTCATTAGTCAACCTATGTACTGCAGAGTATCACTAGCCATTTCATTGCATGGTGTCATTGGTCAACCCATGTACTGCAGAGTATCAGTAGCCATGTCATTGCATGGTGTCATTAGTCAAACCTATGTACTGCAGAGTATCAGTAGGGAAGCCAGGGGTGGCGCAGTGGTTAAGCGCTTCGCATCTCACCTCTGTGGCCCAGGTTCAACCACCGAACGTTGCACCGTACGTGAGTTGAGTTTGTTGGTATCTTACCCTTGCTCCGAGGGTTTTTCTCCGGGTCCTCTGTTTTTCCTCCCTCCACAAAAACCAACACGCTAAATTCCAAATCGATCTGTGGATTAGCCGGGTCCTGGCTTTGATCATGATCAGCCCCCTATTCAGATTCAGTAGCCATTTCATTGCGTGGTCTCAAACCTATAATTATGTTGTCAACAGAGCCCCAAGGTTTGATGCCAAGTATAATAGTTGGAGTCGTAGGAATTGGACATGTAGCAGGAATAACAGAAAACTTTGATAAAGACATTGATATACAAGAACTGTTAAGGTAACATTGTTGATTTGGTTGGACTCTTTTCCTCTAATATATGTATAAGTAAAAGGTATTCATTAATATATAGACTTGCTACAAGTCTACCTCTTTTCCTAACTTAGAATTAGAACGAGCGCGAAGCGCGAGCGGAATCGAGCGACAAAGTCGCGAGATGACGCGAAACAACTAACCGAAGCTGGGAAAAAATTAAAGGACTTTGAGAAAGTCTAATTAATATAGTGCAAATTCTATATGACTGTATATACGCAAATGCGCTTCACAAGTTTATTTTTGTGATACGGACTGCTATAATTGTGGTGCAATGTGCTGCCGTGCAGTTTATAATCATTTGAGTGATTGTTAGTAGGCTGTTGTGTCGGGAGATAATCCACTACTCTTTCTTGAAATAACACAACAGGTTCTTTCACATCCCCCCAGGGCTTCCACCACACCTAAGAATTTTGAGATGATAATAAAAGCGCCCTAAAAAGTTTGAAAGGAATCTAAGTTTCGCAAGATTCACCAAACAGATAAATATCTACTGGTCAGCGCAGTTTGAAATTTATTTGATAAGCGTTATATATAATTGATTTAGAAACAAACAAATAACATTTTAAAGCGCCCCTTAGTCTATGACATGTGTATGACAAGTGTGCATGGCAGTGAATGTGTGTTCCATATTTTGTATGTTTTTTTTTACGCTAGCTATTATCTACCTTTCCAGGGTTCCAGAAGCAAGTAGAACAAGCACAGTAATGAAAATAACTCTAAAAGCTGCCGTTGGAATTACTGTTGGAGCAGTTGGAATATTTCTAGCTTGGGGCTGTTACAAACTGATCAAATTGACAGGCGCTGGTGTTTATACGTATATACCAAGCTACAATAACAAATGAAAATAATTGATAAGTCAAGGACAGGGAATTAGGAAAGTTTTAGTGCCATTATTTAATGTGCCAGCAAGTATCTACTTAACAAATAAAGAATCCTTAGTTTTATACTATCATAAAACACGATGGACATTTGAGAACATGAGAGAAATGTTAAAGCACAAGCCGAAGGCGCGTGCTTTCAACATTTCTCGAGTGTTCTCAAATGACCAGAGTGTTTTATGAACTATGTCAAACACGAATTGGAATCTTTCATCAGGGGTTCCAAATATCGAGAAAACAATTGAAACCTCTCGGGTTTTATTGTTTTCGAAATATTTGGAATCCCCTGATGAAAGACGAACAATGAGTGTTTGACATGTCTTCTCATACGAATGCAAAACCGACAATTTGCATACGTTTATTTTCAAACTTCATTAGCAAATATTGTTTACCGTTTGACTGTTGTATCTAATTATTCAATAGATGGCTTATTATTCTTTTTTGATGGCAGTGATTTCAACTAGCGTACTAGTAGAGTAGTGGCCAAGAGTTAGTACAAGCAGTCGGAAGGGTCGTGGTTCGAACTCCAGTGGAGGCAGACTTTTTCTTTCTATGTCATTCTTTATTTCTTTACTTCTTCGCTCCTTACTTGTAGTTTATCAGTATGTAATTAGTTAGTGGTTCATGAATATGATGATTAAGAAATATTGATCACAAGGGTTTGAAATCTGATCAAACACTAGTGCGTTTGGAACTGGTGTTTCATTGGACATGGATGTCAAGATGCATCCACCTGACGAAGCTTCGAACAAGGGTTTCACCCGGTATCAAGACCCATGCATGTGACCAAATGCAGTTCCTCCATTGGATGACTATCTCATGAATTATTAATGAGTTTGAGAAGATAGTATAAAACATGGATTTAAGGCTTCTTTATCTGTTTTATAATATAGGTTTCCACGCGAGATGAAAGGAAACCGCCAGTCGAAAACAATAAAACATGGCAAACCATGTTATATACTCTGATAAAACATGGTTTTTAGCCAATCAGCGCGCGCGTACTATCGTATCTATATTATAATGGTTGTTAATGCGTGACTGCTGTAGCCTGGGCCACTTAGACAACAAGGATCAATCTCATTGCAAAACGAAAACAGAGCATTCCGACTGTTATATCTGGAGTTTTGATAAAAAGAAGCACATTTAGTGGACTAGTTTTTGAGGGAATTCGCGTGGATATGGTAGAACTCGTTCTGCACTGCAACTCATTGCTCAAGTGGCCTCAGTTATAGTAGTCGCAGAATAAAACAAATGAACTTTTGGTTTTAATATTTGCACAACAAAGCCGAATGTTTATAAACAGTTTACACCTTACACTTATAGTAAGCTACATGTATACTACAAGTGCAATACGCCTTCCATGCTTGTTACCATCAGGGCTCTAAAGGGGTTGTGCGTGAATCGGCCTTGACTGTGAACGCGATGAACAGGTCGGGCATAGCAGTCGGTCGAAAATAGGCTCGCGCACTCCTCAAAATGCGAGTAGATTTTTAGAAATATAACTCAAATCTCGTGACAACTCGCTACTGTTGCCAGTAGAATCTTGCTGAACTATTTGTTGTCGTTAGCGGCTGTTGTTGCATCAGACCATGTTGCTTGTACAAATTAGTGACAACTGGCAACAGTTGCTAAGTAGTATTTTCATCTAATGTTTACCTTGCAGCGATAAGTGAATGTCAGGTAAGCTGTGATGTGTGCTCCTGCCGGCCGTGACTCGTGATTTCTAGGAAATTGAAAAATCATTACTTGAGTAGAACTTAAAAAGTATAATGCGCGCTTGAGATCTTGAAAATGTGTCAGCAGAACGAAAGAGGTTTTCAAGACCTCGAAAGTGCATTTTTGTAGGACATAAGAAAACGATATTTTTGTTGTATAATTTAAAATTTGATCAACGCGTGTTTCCTGCGCGAGGTGCTTTTATATAAAAAAAAGCACGAGTTCAACTTTTCAGCCATTGAAATCGCGCGTTCTTAGGATGTTCCCATAGTAATTATAAAAAACGTATAATAGTTTAAAGTATGATGTAGGTTTTAAACCAATTCCGTAATTTTAAGATTTTTATTCACTATAGTCATTCAATAACTGAAAGGGTTCGGTTTATTTATTTGATTACCTGGAGGTTGCATTGCTCGATTGCTAAAACGTTTTGCAGCAACCTGCATGGTATTGATACAAAAAAATAACTAAATATTTACTTGATTTAATTGTGTGGACGCTAAAAGTGCCAGAAATATAACATTTCTCAACGTGTCACAAAAATAATGTGGATATAGTTTAAAGGTATTTTTAGTCAGTAACTTGTAACATCTGTACATTAAAGTGTCTGAAACGATTTTTTTTTTACAGTTTTAAGGGAAAATTATTTAAAATTGATGTAAAAGAAAATTTGAAATGGAAAAACAATTTTTCCTGACCCAAAATAACCACCTTTTGTGCGACAGATTCTAAGGGGCCTGGAACACAATTGTGACGTAAATACCTTTGCAGTCGCTTTTGTTTAGAGTTTGAAAAGGTATTTACGTCACAGCACAGGCAGCCCAAGCTAATGATTTGTACAAGGAATGTATGGGAATTTTTAGAAAAATCAGAAACTGTACTTAAATGGTCAATAAAGTCATGAAATATTACCTGTGTGTTGTGAAGTTGATTGATCTTTGGTTTTCTCAGATCTCCCCTTTCTCTACCTGTTATTTTTTAGGTAGAGAAAGGGGAGATCTGAGAAAAATCGTCTAAACAGGCGAAAATCGTTAGAAAACCAAAGATCAATCAACTTCACAACACACAGGTAATATTTCATGACTATTGACCATTTAAGTACAGTTTCTGATTTTTCTAAAAATTCCCATACATTCCTTGTACAAATCATTAGCTTGGGCTGCCTGTGGTCACAGGCCTAATTTACATGCTTCTGACCGAGCGAAATTTGTCGCATAAATTTTGCCATGTACGACTGAGCTTCTGCAGTTTTAGAGGGTAGGATATTCAGTTCTAACGTTTTTTACGTCACTTCGTCCCACCGGAGTCCTTACGGCTAACTTGTAGCGACTTGTTTTCTTTGTAGAATTTTCACATCGATGAAAATCTACTCTAATTCCGAGCGTATGGCAGAGCAATTTCGTACTAGCACAAAAATATGATGAAGACGATATTGTGAGAGAAGACTTGGAGGACGAGGAAAAGCATGTGGAAGGCGAGAATATCAACGAACAACAAAAGGCGACTAGCGAGCTGTGCTATGATGTAAAGATTCGCTGTGTGTTTTTGTATGGAACTTGTCAGCCTTAAACGCAAGACTAAGGTAGATTATGACAATAATGATATTGGCATTGCTTTCGAAACTTATGTATTATTGGAGCTATATAATTTGCGAGTTATCCGGTTCGATCTCTACTGACTGCATGGCTTTGTGCAACTGAAACGAAACACCTGAAAAGTTAAAACCTCCCTGTAAAAACCGATCATAACTAGCCCAACACAGCAGAATATATGCAATGACACAAGAAAGAGACACTCGGAGCAATTTTATTGCAAAAATAATTCCATTCCCTTATTAAATTGTGTGAAAGCATTGGCGCGATCAAGCCCGGCATGTTTGTGGTGGAACTTGGCACGCGCGCGCTGTTTCACAACACATCAGTTAGGAACGAACTTAAAAATATGTGGCTTGCTACACCCTGATTATATCTCTGGGTCAAATTAAACGAGTTTCGATTGCTATGCCGATATCAATATTGCAATAATCTACCTTTAGTTCCATACAAAAACACACACAGCGAATCTTTATAGCACTAGCTCGGTAGTCGCCTTTTGTTGTTCGTCTGATATTTTCGCCTTCCACATGCTTTTCCTCGTCCTCCGAGTCTTCTGAACTTCTCTCACAATATCGTCTTCATCATAGTTTTGTTCTAGTACGAAATTGCTCTGCCATATCGATGAAAATCTACTCTAATTCCGAGCGTGTGAAAATTCTACAAAGAAAACAAGTCGCTACAAGTTAGCCGCAAGACTCCGGTGGGACGAAGTGACCTAAAAACGTCACAGGAATTAATGTCAACAAAATGGCGGCGCCCAGGTCTTCGCGGGGCCAACTTTGAGGGGCTCGTTCTCAACTCTGAAAAAGTTTAACCAAATTTTAATACATTTTCTGAACAAAGTACATCTGAAAGGTGCTTTTGAGCCCAAATGTGTTTTTCACTCGGGTATCCCTTTTAAAGGAGTTAGGGATACCAAGTTCTACTATTGTTCACCTGGGTCCAGTTCAAAGCATGGATAACGCTATCCACCGGATAAATCCCTATCTAGTGGATAAATAAGCTAGTTTGGTTAATACTTATCCACTGAATAAATCCCTATCAAGTGGATAAAATCAGCTAGTTTGGTTAATACTTATCCACTGGATAAATCCCTATCCAGTAGATAAAGTAAGCTAGTTTTGGTTAATCAAGGTTAATACTCGTTTTTTTTTTCTGCCTTTCACAGAAAGCCCTGAAAAAAAATTCCCAGAAAGTCCGGAAAAATATTCATTATGACATCAAATCAAAACAACCTATTGTTTAAAGTGCCACTACGACGAAATTTGACCATTTCTTTTGCCACTTTTTTGTATTCCATAAGAACAAACAGTGGCAGAAATATCCAAATCAGTGAATTTTTTTTGAATGGGGCCAATTAGACCACACATTTTAAAGAGAGTTTACCGTCAAAATCACGTCCGCCATTACTCGAATCCGTTCTCGTGGGCGAGGAATGCCTAGTCATTTTTTAGCGTATGTGACGTCATACACTTAACGCATCGTTCTCAAGTTGCTTCGAACCCATACATTTCTTCTTATGTTGTCGACAAACTCACACTGCGAATTTTGCTGTGGTTTAGTAAATAACGACCTAAAATCTGCATCAGATTCTTCAGAACATAGTAATGTGTCTTTCTGTTTAAATTTATTGCCGGATGTTGATGATTTAGGGGGAAATAGAGCCGCTGGCGACCGAGTTGAAAGCTGGACGATGAATAGTCGCTAAAATCGCTTGGGAAGTGGCCTGCCAGTAAGTAGTGCTAGCTAGCAGAGGTTTCTTATCTTTTGGGGGTAATTTTTCCCCAGGGTATTTTCCCTGGTTCGGCTTTCAGGTTGTGCTGTTACTGGATCCGGGCTACAGGGAGAATTCAGCGGAGAAATCACTAAGGTAATGATCAGCAGTTTATAAGTCCTAAGTTTGTTCATTGTTTACAGTGAAACCCGGATATAGTTCGTAAAATGAGAGAGATCGAGAATTATGTGTGTCCCGGCAATAGATTTTCCGGCGAATCTACATTCTAAAATACAATGTAATTGCTATAAAATTAAATCGCTCTCTTGTCTAACATGAAATCGTGAATGATAAGAATTTACTAGAGACTAAAACAATGTATTGAAACTGACTGATCTGCAGCTTTTACAGTGGCTATCACAGAACCAAACTTTCTGTTTGACACACAAACAACTGAAACAAGGTACTTCATGAAATAATATTGGTGGTTTCTTCTGTGGTTTATTGTCTTGAAAATAAAATTAGCAGTAAATTAAAAGGCATACTACATCGATATGTTTATCTGTTAATAGGAAACAGCAATATGTTTATGGGGCAGGTTTAAAGTACAGGTCACAATTCACAGGTCAGGTCACAGATCAGTCACTTCTTGTTTACCTGTGAACCCTAGCTCTAGGTGAGTGAGAACCCGTCGTTTACCTGTGAACTCGTCCGATGGTTAGGGTTAGGTTTGTGGTTTGGGTTAGGATTTGTCTTAGAATTAACAACCTGACCTGTGAATTGTGACCTGTACTTTAAACCTGCCGTTATTTATGATAAACTACATGTATGTTCTCAGCAATGTATGTTATTTTTCGGTCAATCTATACTAGTACGGTCTTACCGGCTATTCCATGTGATACAAACAATTATGGAGAAGCTTCTGTCCTCAAAACGTACACAAACCATCCTTGCATGAGGCTTAAAGAGAATTACAAACCGTATTCTTGGTACTCGACTAAAGGCTTGAATTATTCATGTAGCGAAATGCCAGCTTTGTGGTTCGTTAAATTGCTACAGTCCTGTACAATGCACAAACCCTATTCAAAACGTTTTGTTTGCTTTTCAAAGCGGGAAAATGGTACACTTTCTTACTACATATGTTAGTTCGCGTGAAGGTTTGTATGGGAAAAGTAGCCACACGTGTTGTTGTGGGAAGTTTTGACTGTGACATTTCCCAGTCACTGGTTGAAAGAATCAGTCTCGCCGGCCGGCTAATTTCAGAGCGTTTTCTTGACTTTCTATTTTCGTTCTAAACATAGTTTGAAAAAAGCTCCAACTCGACGCGAATTTGTGCGAATTACTTCAAATTTTCACAGATTGTTCGCAATTTATATCAGCTAAAAAAACCTGTGTCGGCGATTTTTTTAATTTTTAAATGAGAGGCGCTGAGAAGGATTCCCGCATCTATATTTGGATTCGCGTTAGCAGTTTCACGAAGACCAAAATATCTTCAGAACGGCTTCGAATTTCCACAATCGCCGACACAGTTTTGTAAACAAGGTCTGTGGGAGTCCAGAAAAGCAAACAGATCTTAAATTCATTAAATTGCCGTGGAGGTGGAGCTCTTGGAAACCAACTCGCTTGTTCGGAAAAGAAGTTTATTTAAAAATCGCACTTTTATCAAAATTACAAACCTTAGGTATATCGTTGTAGCCAATTTTATAGGCTTTAAATGAGGTATAATTTACCTAAATACGACGAATATTCGAGACGCTACTTAATTTTATCCGGAACAGTACCCTCAAGGTATACGATAACCTTAAGTGTATGACGTCACGTACGCTAAAAAATGACCAGGCATTCCTCGCCCACAGGAGCGGGTTCGTGTAATGGCGGATGTAAAATTCAAGATTCGGAGTTCAAAAAATAAGACTTCCCGTCGTCGTATCGAAAAACGGTTTGAACTGGTAATAATATAGCCACTCTACTTTACGAATATGAGAAAAAATTGATATGTCAAAATTTGATCGTAGGGGCACTTTAAACACTAAGGATCACGGTCGTGGGAAGGGGACAAAACGGCAACAACAGAAAGGAAATCGCTATGAAATGCATTTCGTAGAACGTAGAATAGCGGTAACGGCCACCAAATACGGTAAATATTGTGGGATAAACGTTGATACAGCTGATATCTGGAAACCAGACAATTCGAAGTTAAATTTTCCTCAGCAGAGCAGATTTAGTTCAAAATTATATTGTTCAAGTCGAATAAACAAGCCGTGACGTCATAATGATATAGGGTAATTCTGGGGGGGTGGGGGTGGGGGGGATCAGACTTTCCCAGTTACATATAAATGTCTAATTTACAGTTGTAATACATGAGAAGACTACCAAACCTAGGTCTCCGTATTTTCTCCCTGCAGTTTTAGTTTCACGAAAATACTCTGAACTATATTTAGTGCGAAAATCCCATTAGAAAAGCTTGAAAACATTCTAGACTTTCCCAATAATTGTTTGATTTATCTAAAGCTATACGAAACACGGGTTTCCTGCCTTTCATAGAATGTCAGACTGATGCAGACTTCGTAAAGTTTTTAATAATACTAATAGATTATTATTAAAGACTGACTCAGTCATGGAAACAAAAAAAGGCCTGAACGGCGTACTTATATACCCTCCAAAAGCTCTATCACCACCCAAGGAGTTTTTCTTGACAAGCATTTAGGTGCAACCCTGCTAGCAGAGGTTCTTTTCTCTTACCCTCTCCAGCTCCACTAACGAGGGAGAAAAGAACCTCTGCCACGATCCGAACAGTTCCGCTTTAGATCTAGGCTCGGTTTCCAGCCGTGGGGGTTTCGGTGAGCCCGCGATCCTCTCCCCACTCACGGCTGGGCGCGCGCGCGAGCTGAGGCATTGTCGGTTTTTAGCCAATCAAAAACTTGCCACTCAAATCCTGTCGCTGAATGTATTTGCATAATTTATATTGTAAAGTTTCAAAGCCGGACCAGAAGCTTTGGATTGCTGTTCCGAAATGCATTTAAATTTGCTTTGGAAAAGTTTGCTTTCGAATAATTCAAGGATTCACACAAGGAAGCAATAAGAGAGTTAGTTTTGGGTGAAGACACTGTCAGTACGCACTGGGTTTGGAAAGTCACTTGGGAAACCATCACTTGTACCAAGCTCGAAACGAAGGTCGCGAAACCCGTAAATCTTCAGTCATTTCTTTGCCTATGCAAGACCAGCTAGCCATTCTTACTTCAAAGAAAATTAGTGCTGCCTTTATTGGAGAAGAAAAGACGGACGACTCCATATTAATAGAGTTATAAGAGAGGAAATCGCGTCTGACTGAGGCCACGTTTAACGCGTTTAAAGGTGATGTTACACCACAGGCAGCCCAAGCTCTAATATCTAGCTAATACTTACAGCGTTTGTATGGGAATTTTAACGAGCTAGAAATACGAAAGAATTAATGAATAAAATGCCTTACCTTGCTTCCATAGTGTATTACTTGCTGTCTGTGTGGTAACAGGATTGATATGAAGCGATTTTAGAGAGTTTTCATTTCCTCTGCTCTCCTTCCTAAGAGAAAGACAAGGCAGCACACTAGTTTCGCGAGGGCCCACTACTTCAACCGAAATATTTCAGTTCAAAATATTGTGGCCGCCACAATTCCTCCATAGAATCCCAGCGGAAAGGTTGTTCTTTCTTTTGAATGAGATTGCCTCGCAATTCCAGCCTTGCGACGAGCACAACGAAGCATTTTGTTTCTCCAAAGTGACGCTTATAAATTGGTAGAGCCTTGAACCAGCTGGGGTCACCTGCCCGGCCGTCAAAGGCTGCTGGGTAACCGTCGAAAGGCTCCTGGGGTAACCGAGCCTTCGACCTAAAGTTCAGCACCGCGGGGTACCTGACCGGCGATTGTCGACAACAACAAAATTTACTACCAGGGTCCCCACGAAGTGCATGTTCAGAGCGAATCAAGATGGCCGCCGAGCGGGAAGGAGAGCAGAGGAAATGAAAACTCGCTAAAATCGCTTCATATCAATCCTGTTACCACACAGACAGCAAGTAATACACTATGGAAGCAAGGTAAGGCATTTTATTCATTAATTCTTTCGTATTTCTAGCTCGTTAAAATTCCCATACAAACGCTGTAAGTATTAGCTAGATATTAGAGCTTGGGCTGCCTGTGGTTACACGAGACGATTTTTAACGACGATTTTTCGTGCAACATTGTTGCGCGAAAAGTCAACATAGTGTAACATGGCGCGCTGGACGATTTTTAACGCGATCTTCGTTGCGGCAACATGTTGCAAGTTTTGAATTACCTTCAAAAACTTGCAACATTGTCGCCCGAATTTTGTTGGAGTTGCTTCGTGTAACGCCCTCGCCGTTGACTTTTCGCGCAACGTCGTCCCAGAAACCTGTTCGCTACGCCCACGGAAACGAGGCTACGTCAACAAACAAAGACCACTTGTCAGCCATGTTTCTGAACGAGGGTGTCGGAGTAGGAGACTAGGTGCTAGCTAGATGTTGCGCTAAAAATCGTCCCGTGCAACATACCCGTTGCCGCAACAATGTTGCGCTAAAAGTTGTCTCGTGTAACATGCATTAAAAATCGTCGTTAAAAATCGTCTCGTGTAACATCACCTTAACTCTGCGATCACAGTTCACTTGAAAATCGTTGCATCAAACGAGTTTTACAATTCCTTAAGTCCTATGTACTAAGTTTGTGCATTTTTTAAGGTATCCAAAACATACTCTACACAAGTACTGAGCGGGATACTCGACTCTAGCTTAGAATAGTTCCGAGATAATATCTGAACTTTACCCCCGTATTTCGGCTTTTAATTTCTGTCAGCGAGGTGTCTAGAGCAGCACTAATATTACAGAGTAACAAATAATGCAGCCTAGTTTCTCAATAATTTTAAATGCTGTTTGTTCTTGAGAATTCATTTCACACTTGGGAGTTTTAGGGCCCGTTTACAAGGAGATAGGGTTACCCTAGCACTAGGTCATTTCCTCTTATTTTTAGCGATGTGTTTACAAGCAGGCAGGACAACTCAACTCGGCTTCCCGGGTTACCCTGGCGATAGGGTTACCCTGTCTGAGAGCTAGGGTGACCCTAGCACTTGGGCTATGTTTTGCCGGTTTGCTAGGGTATATGAGTAACCCGCCTACCCGGGTCAACTCTATTCTAGAGCCAAATTTTACATTGCAAGTTTCTGAAGTTCTCTAGCAATTAGTAGGTAACATAACAACATTCTAAGATACTAGACAGCTGCAATAAAGGGCACCACAGAAAGAAGAATCGACGTTAATCCGCCAAAACCCGCCAGAACCCGCCAGAACCCGCCAGAACCCGCCAGAACTCTACTCGTGTCCGCCATGTTGTTTTCTATGCTTGAATGATTTTGGCGGCCGCGAGCCTAGCGGTTCATGATCACAGGTAGCCTGCAATGCAAGCGTTTCTAGTGGTTTTCCCCGCTTTCGTGGACGTTTTCCGCTCACGAATGAATTTCACACCCTACTTCCTTTTTGTCCTCGCGCCATTCTTCCCTCGTCCAAATATATTTCGTTTTCCCAAATAAAACGCCTGCATTGCAGGCTAGATCACAGGCTACCAAAAAATCAGTAAAATCAAAATCACTTCCACAGATCTGTTTGAACCGGATAAAAAGGAAAGAAAAGTGGAAGAGTAATATTAGTAGCACATGTTTTCATTCATTAGTATGACATTTCATAAGACACGGCTTTTCAAATGAATAATATATTTGAAAGAGACTTCAACCGGCGTGTGTTAGAGTTGGCCCGGGCAGTAGGGTAACCCTACCTGGATCATTTTGCTTGTAAACCCGGGCTATCTTTGACCCTAGTGCTAGGGTAGCCCTAGTGCTAGGGTAACCCTATCTCCTTGTAAACGGGCCCTTAAAAACTTAATTATTATATCGGTAAAAGACGGGCCGATTGGTGCCTGTTGCATACTTTATATACCAAGAACATAAGCTAACATATTCAATTTCAAACCATTAATATGTTTATTATAAAGTATATAACTGAAACCAAGAACGATCGGGCCGGTAGAAATGATTGTTCTCATCCCTGACCGGTTGAAGGTGGTTTTCACTGTCGGTGTTTTCTGTGAATTGCTTGCTTGAGTCGGAGATTCTGAATAAAACAATGATTTCATTTATTTGTCAATAGTCTTTGCCTTGTAAAATTTTCTGATCCGGTCCCCGATGTAGCCTGAATTTCAGCCGTCTCCTCTTGGTTCGTTCCTCCTGTGAGAGACGTCTGAATCCAATAGCCGATAATGCCGTCCAGTGACGTCACTACCAGAAAACCTGGTAGTGATTTTTGATTGGTTCATATTCTATAATTTCGCATAATTATCATAATTATCAGCCGAGAAGACGGCAGGATTCACTTTGGACTCGCGATTGTTTCAGTGGAGTGATTGTCTTTGGCAAAGACCTTGAATTCGTAAGGAAAACATCTGGAAATGGATTGAAAGTTGTCCTGCACAATAACCAGCCGACTAACCTGTAAACATGTACATTTTATCGCGTCGCGTCCGCGGGGTTGTTGACAATCGATTATTTGTTCGCACTCGCAGTGGTTAAGAATGTCGCTACTCTCTTCAAGGATCTGTTCTTTCCCGTAAAAGAGTCTTCGTATTTCTTCGAAAATTCTCCATTATCCTTTCATGTTTTTCTACTTTTCTGTTGCATCATTTACATAGGTAATATCTCGTAGCTGTGTCGATTCGAACGGCAGATCGCGAGACATGTACAAAGATCAACGGCAAGACAAAGATCAACTGTACTTTGCCTCCAAATATAATATAACGATTTGTTGCTTCGGAAAGGCTTTCACAACATAAGAGGCACTTGAGAAGCAAATGGGATGGAGATATATAATATAGGTAAGGCTTTTATTTTGGTCGGCATATTAAATCTCAAATAAATATTTCTCACGAACTCTTACTACCGCCGTGACAGTTTATTTGCATAAATAAAATTGTTAATCCGCCTTGACGTCACTGGACGGCATTATCGGCTATTGGATTCAGACGTCTCTCGGGAGGAACGAACCAGAGGAGACGGCTGAATTCAGGCTATCCCCGATGGTGGGGCATTTGAACAGCCTGGATGAAAAACTGATGGGGCATAATTTTTTTCAAAATGTTCAAATGCCCGGGGGTTGACCGGTGGTGGTTCGGGGGGTGCATGCACGGGTTTGGAATTGACTGATACATTAGTGAAGCTGGAGAGAGGGTAAGAGAAAAGAACCTCTGCTAGCAGGGTTTTTAGGTGCCCAATAAAAAAGCTTTCTTCAAGTGCTACCAAGAAAAACATTGAAGAGATTTTCGTATATAAATCTTCCAGAAACGAACTGGTCCTTCACGTTTACAACACGTTAACACACGGCCGCCATATTGATTTGGAGATGCGTTTCGTGGTCAGCGGATGCTCTGAATTTCTAAGGAGACCTGAAACAACCATGGGGGCTGATCAAAGCCAGGTCCCGGCTAATCCACAGATCGAATTGGAATTTAGCGTGTTGGTTTTTGCGGAGGGAGGAAAACCGGAGAACCCGGAGAAAAAACCTCGGAGCAAGGGCGAGATACCAACAAACTCAACTCACATATGGCGCCGCGTCCGGAATTCGAACCTGGGCCACAGATAGGCCTAGACAGATTCTGCTCGGCAACTTTTGGGCAACTTTCACGATTTCGAGCAACTTTTTCGCTTTGGAGCAACTTTTCTTATAGTGAGCAACTTCCGAGCGACTTTTCTGAAAATTAGTATATTTTCAACATATTTTCACTGTTTTAAAGTCTTTTAATCAAATTCAAAAGTATTTTGAAGTGCATGTTGGGTATAAACCAAACACGTTGCATGGCACTACCCAACACACGCTATGACGTAGCTAGCGTCTAATACGCATGCTCACATCTTATTACCGGTAGAGTGGCAACCATGTACAGCTGTTTCGTCCTTGTTAGGACTCATCAGCATGGCATAGCCCCCAAGACCGTCAGCTTCACTTTAGATCATAGGCCTCAGAATCTGGTTACTCTAGCGGCGAGCTCGAAAGCTGCTTTAAACCCCAGCCACCACGCTACACGTGTGGGAGCTAGAGATGTGAACAAGCGCTATATGCTGTGGTGTTAGGTTCCAAATATGGATGTGCAATCCAAATAGGGGTGGTTATCCTGTGGTAATATTACATATTCCAAATATGGTACAGTTTCCTGTACCCAAACCAAAATGGCGGACGCCACGGTGCTTTCTGACGATGAAGAGCAAACTCAAAGCGATACAATCCAGGCTGCAATAGATAAAGGTGCAGAGCTTTCGGAGCCTGACAGGGCCTCCATCTCTCGAAAGCGAAAAGTAGCCGAAAACACGGGCAAATACAAGTCTAGTCGGACGCAAAATCCAATGAGCAAGCATTCGGTTTACGACCGAATAAAAGAATATCCTGGCCAGCATTTCGTCTGTGTTAAAGGCCAGCTCTGGTGCAATGCGTGCCACGAAATCGTTGCTGTAAAGAAAAGCACTGTCCATAAACATGTGGCGTCTAAAAAGCACCAAAGTGGGCCGGATCGAGAGTATCGAAAAAGGCAAGAAGGAGAGTCAAACCATTCTCGAATGCTTGCAAAGACAAGACAACCGCAACAATGTAAGTGGTTCTACTTTGCCGGCAGACATGCGACTCTTTCGCTTTGAAGTAGTTGAGACACTGTTGCTTGTTGGAATACCAATTTCCAAGATAGATGCCCTACGCCCACTTTTTGAGAAGTACGCTCACAGGCTTACCGCGAGCACTCACATGAAAGACCTGATCCCATCTGTACTGGAAAAAGAAAAAGAGAAAATAAAGGATGAGCTAAAAAATGTGAAAGAGGTATCCATCATATTTGATGGGACTGCTCGACTTGGGGAGGCACTGGCAATCGTAGTACGTTTTGTCCAGGAAGACTTCAAGCCCACCCAACGCCTTGTATGCTTGGAGGTCCTGGCCAAGTCACTTAAGGGACAGGAACTTGATCAAAGGCGTTATATGTCTTGCATTGCCGTGAATTACAACTTTGGGCCAAGCATGCTGCTTGCTGGGATGCGAGATGGTGCTACAGTTAACGGGGCTGCTATACGGCAACTACTGTTCTTTTATCCAAGCATTATGGATGTTGTATGTTTCTCGCATACATGCAATTAATAATGTGGGATCTCATTTTGAGTTTAGAGTTCTGGATGTATTCTTCCGCCACTGGGTAAATTTATTTGCCCATAGCTTTAATGCAAAGCTACTCTGGAGGGAGAAAACTGGTCAGTCAATGCGATCACACAGTGTTACACGCTGGTGGAGTAAATGGGAGGTCCTTAAACAAGTGGCAGACTACTTTGGTGATGTTCTGCCCTTCCTGCGTGAGAATGACAGGCTCTCGCCTCTCAGTTATACGTCAGCACCTGTTGGATATCGTTGATGATCCCCAAGACCTTCAAGATCTTCGCTTGGAACTTGGTGCTATAGTTGATGTTGGTGTGCATTTCATTAATGCCATTTACTATCTTGAAGGCGACGGACCCCTCATATTCTCGTGTTATGAGCGCCTGTCAGCTGTCGCTAATGCTGTTGGAGTAGGGCACTATCGTATTACCCAGGCAATTGCAAGAGAAATTGCAAACGGTACTCTCCAACTCCAAGCTCGACTGATTGCCCAAGCTAAAGCCTGCATCCAACCGGGATTGAACTTTTATCAAGAGAAGTTCAGTGTTCAGTTCCGCACTGTAGTGCGAGCATTCAAGGCAGCGCGTCTCTGCTGCCCAGTCCAAGTCCAAGGACTGCAGCCAACAGCTGCATCTCTTCAAGAATTGAAGAATTTCCCCTTCATGAATGACGTAATCATTGCTAACTTAGCAACAGAGCTGCCTGATTATCTTGCTGCCGCTGATGGCGTTGTATGCACGACTGAGGATCAGAAGGTTTCATGGTGGGCGGCACACCAAGACACGCTTCCCTACTGGACTTCACTTGTCAAGAAGCTGCTTTTGATCCAGCCCAGTTCTGCCGCGGCCGAGAGGGTGTTTAGTCTTCTTAGCTCCCTCTCAGCACAACAGGATGGAGCTCTGGAAGACTACGTGGAAGCTTCTGTTATGATAAGATACAACAATGCTCAAAGAAGGCACTAGGAGCGTAGTCTCATTGAAACTGAAACTGACGTGAAACGTTTTTTTGTTCAAGAGTGTTATTCCCTCCCTGGTTAGTTACTGTTATGTGGAAACTATAGAAACAGAGAGCAGGATTGCTTCATTTCTATATGTGAAACAAGAGTGTATACGTTTTTTACACTGTGCTTTGTAACAACGGAAGAGAAGAAATAAACCAGGGTGAACTATATATGCATGTGTTATTTAACTTTTCTAGCAAATAGTAGCAGCTTATGTCCTTTGTTCCATCGATTTCATTTTCCTATAGTACGTATGGGCTAATTGTCACATCGTGGCACGATTCAAAAATCATAGACGCAAAAAAACAAGTACGAAAATATGTGAAAAGAGTAAATTTGGTCGAGCAACTTTTGAAATTTTGAGAGCAACTTTTTCGATTTTGAGCGACTATTGAGCAACTTTTGGGGATATTTTTGAGCAACTTTTCAACAATTTTTGAGCAGAATCTGTCTACCCCTAGCCACAGAGGTGAGAGGCGAAGCGCTTAACCATTGCGCCACCCGAGATGCCCTTCTCAGCTGTCAAACTCTGTGTCTAACTATAATCGTACTCTGATTGGTGCATGTTTGCACGCGAGCGCGTATTTACTTTCAGTATCGCTAATGCAGTTCACTTGGAGAAAGATGGAGGTTCTCGGACTGTTTTGTCTGTGGAATCCTAACAAACAGCGAGCTTATAATTTTCCAGCGGTGCTTCAGGGTTCCAAAGATCACTACATTTCTCAGTCTGCGGGCTAGTTTTTGGCGCTTTTTGCAAATAATACATACGCGACTGATTTTGATTTAATCCTCTCTTAAAACTCATCATGCAACCAGATTTATTGGGAAGGGGGCGGGGAGAAGGCCGGTTTGCTTTACAGTCAATGGCAAATATACCGTATATAGTACTTATTATACACTGTAATTAATATCATCTGTAAGATGTTCGGTCAATAATTTTATTGCTGCAGCGTGCAATTAGCGGTATAGGTAATAAAATGGGGACGAGTGAAATTAGGGATAAACTTCACGCGTGTTTGTCAAAATCGAAGTAATTTCTCGAGCCGCTTCGGCTTTATAATCGGCGAACTGATTTTTATGTGTATCTCGAAAATGTCATATATTTTTAAAAGAATATCTTACTGATACAGATATATATACTTCACTGACCTCGTGTTGTTGGTTTTGACTGAGTTTGGGAAGATTCAGGGCTGTTTTAATTTAGGCCTTTAAAAAAATCGATTCCTCACAAAAGCCCACCATAGTACAGTAAAAATGACAAGGAGACAGTGAAAGTCGCTCGCTCGGCGACACCGACCGGCCGTGAATTTCCCTTAAAAATCACACTTCCCAGACGTCTTTTTCTCCAGAGAAGAGCACCTTATCTCTAGAACCATATGTGAAGTAATAGTCTACGTCACTTCCCGTTTTTGCAAGTTCTATTGAGAAATTTACCGCATTTATAGATTTTCTTACCTTTATTAGAGCTCTTCACTTGTAACATCTAGTACCTGAAGAAGGCTTGTTTGGCCAGCCGAAATATTGTACTATTCAATATAAAATCCTACGTTGTGTCAGCTTTGCCGTAGTCCTTGGCCTTCGTAGTCGTTATTGTAACTTTTATTATTAGTCATTATTCTTAGTCCATTTATTTATTTTTATTATATCTCTATTTTTAACCCTATAATTGTATTTCTATGAGCCTCTTTAAATATATATTTTTGCTGCCGCAGCGAGCGAGCCTGAAGCGAGCGAGCAAGGCAGCAGTCTCGATTTCTTTTTTTTACCACAATGCAACACTTCTTTGTCTTTTTTTACCACACTGCTTTGCAGGCATCTGATCGTCACGTGACATTACACGAGGAGGAATCTGCATTGTTTGAGCTATAAACTACGTTCAACGGTTCTTTAATGCATTTCTGTGTACGCAATCCTTGTGTAATCATGAATTTGTTGAAGTGTAGACGTGTAGGCGAACTCTTTCTAACTCTGTGTGAACTATCAGTTTCCAAAGAGCGAGATCTCTCCTGTTATCAAGATGGTGAGCAGCAAATAATTTTCTTCTATTGGCTTCGATAAAGTCAAAATACAATTAGCATTTGCAACTTCATTCTCAATTACAGTTGATTTCCGGTATTTAAACTTCACCTGGGAGAACAGCAGTTTTTGTGCCGGGAATCTTAAGAAAATGTCGGGAATTGGTAGGCTCAGGGAATTTACCGGGAGATCGTTGATATGTCAGGAGTGGACAAAATGAAAATAAATCGCGACAACTTTTGAGTTACACACCACAGCTCAAACAGGATTCAGTCGCACAATAGTCCCAAAACTACAAAATATATTCATCTAACACCTTGGCATTTTTATCACCCAGTAATCTATTTTTCCTGCCAAAGTGCTACTGTCTGAGTGTGGCAGCATTCACTACCTGTTAGGTATACTAGTATTATTATAGACACGGCCTGTTTGTGTTATAAGAAAACAACAGATTTCCGGAATCAAAAAATAGCTCAAGAAAACTAGGCGACGAAGGCTAAAACAAACTGAATAAACCACGTCTCCGGTTGGGTCTGGTTGAATATCACCGGATAAATCCCTATCCCGCAGTGGATCAAGCTATAGTTTGTTAGATTCGTACTTATACACTGGATATTTTTATAGGTAATAGGAAAAAATTTCTCAAGATCAACCGCGTGAATCATGGTATAAAATACAATATGATGCTCAACAGAAAGAAACTATATTTAAAAAATGACCAACACGTACGGCGAATCGCGGTCAGTTTCAAATACGACCGATTTCAGAATTACGTGCTGATAGGCGGTTATTACAGTATATGACGATCTATGCATGCTTTAGATCTACATTCTCCGGCAATAGTAGTTTCAGGGGTGGATCCAGGGTAGTTTATGTGATTTCCGTAAACTACTCAACTTTTTTCAAACCTCTAAATTTTAGGTAGTTTATTACTAGGAGGGGTGGGGTGGGTGGGGTATGAGTTGATTGGTCTGTCAGAGTAAACTACTCAGTCCAAACCCTGGATCCACCCCTGAGTTTACAGTATCCGGCACGATCAAGAGCCATTACCTCACTAAGGTGCGGGATTGCAGAATATACAGAATAGTACTTGTCTATTTTGGTTGTATATTCTGTCTAAATATACACTGGTGTCTATCAAAGAACGAGTGTAGGTTTTTGTCGAGGGTCGAGTGTAAAAAGTCGAGGGTCGAGCGTAAAAAGTCGAGGGTCGAGTGTAAAAAGTCGAGGGTCGAGTGTAAAAAGTCGAGGGTCGAGTAAAAAGTCGAGGCTAAAAAGACGAGGGTCCAAAAAAATTGCTTCAATCTATCTATACTATTATAATTTATGTCCCTACGACGTTGGGCCTCCTGAACACCGCTGATATCTCGGTAATGACTGAACGGATATTCACCAAAATTGGACACAATGACCTTCTAGACCAGAGAAACCATATCAGGGTCCATCAATAATGACGTCATCAGTCACGTGACATTTCTGCTCTCTTCGCAAGTTCTTCCATCGTAACAATTGCTCAAACCACAGAGAAAGTCGAGAAACTATCCTGGTTAACTAATCCAAGTCGTCCAAACAGCCAGAAAGACTGAGCTACCGAATACGAGCTTGCCGATGTCAATCAAAGTCCATATGCCATGGAGTGAAATTTTAGAACATGTTCCCGACGGGACCCCTGTACTGTTTCCCGCTTCAAGATCACATGACTGAATAGCCCAGCCTCCGTTCGAGATACATGTGCTTCGTCGTCTCGAGCGGATAGCTTTTTGAGTTCCTTGTTACTGGCTGAGGTCACACGAGCAGGTTAGGCAAGATTTAGCGACCTAAATTACTATTCAAAAAAGTGTAAAAACTAATCACGATTTACGAAACTCGAGAGGTATGTTAATTAAAACGAAAAGCTAGTACATGTAGCTTTCATTATACAGACAAGGCGGCCATGCTTGTCTGCAGTTTAATTTACCGAGTGCTTCGTGATGCCGGTCTTGTTGCAGGATTTGCTATTTTTCTGCTGAGACGATACATAAGTAAATCCCACTCAAGACGCATGAAAAGGATGAAGATACTCCTACTGCAAAGAAGAATGCTGCCAGAGGACCGGGCACTGACATGTCACACGGATTTGAAAAACTTGTGAGGCGGGTACAGGCGAGCATTGATGACGAATAACTCGCAAAATTATTTACCGGTAAACTTATTTGTCATAAAAATTTACGGAAATTTTTGGACCCTCGACCTTTTACCCTCGACCTTTTACCCTCGACCCTCGACTTTTTACCCTCGACCCTCGACTTTTTACACTCGACCCTCGACCCTCGACAAAAACCTACACTCTCAAAGAACATATACAGAATAGATACTTGTCTATTTTCGTTGTATATTCTGTCTAAATATGCACTGGTGTCTATCAAAGAACATATACAGAATAGACACTAGACGTCCTGGACTGTATAGTAGACGTATATTCTGTCTATTAGATGGCGCAAATATAAAGAATAGACAGAATAGACTCAAGTACATTCATTTCTTTTGTAAATAGACTAGACAGAATATACGTCTACTATACAGTCTAGTGTCTATTATGTCTACTCTGTATATTTACAAAACAACGTAGCTACTTGAGTCTATTCTGTCTATTCTGTATAGAGTGGAGAGGAACGGGTAGTGAAATCTCACTCCTCCCTATTTTTTTCCGACATTTCTCCCTCCTCCCTAGTGAGTTTTAAAATTTCTCTCTAGAGCATGTATGTAGATCCCATTTTCTCCCTCCTCCCTGTATGCTAAATTCTTCCTCCTCCCTATATGCTAAATTCTTCCTCCTCCCTAGTTTTTCTGGACAATTCATTTCCAATTCTCCCTCCTCCCTGTTCTGTTCCTCCGCCCTCTGTATATTTGCGTCTAAGTAGACAGAATATACGTCTACTATACAGATAGACAGAGTAGACACAATAGACACTACTGGACTGTATAGTAGACGTATATTCTGTCTACTTAGACGCAAATATACAGAATAGACAGAATAGACTCAAGTAGCTTCGTTCTTTTGTGAATAGACAGAGTAGAGACAATAGACACTAGACTGTATAGTCAATAGACACTAGACTGTATAGTAGACGTATATTCTGTATATACTTATATGGAGAATATACACTATTGATAGCAGAGGTAAGCTACTTGAGTCTATTCTGTATATTTGCGTCTAATTATACAGAATATACGTCTACTATACAGTCTAGTGTCTATTGTGTCTACTCTGTCTATCTGTAGAGTAAGACGCAAATATACAGAAGCATGCACGACCTATGCTCACTAATTATACACTGAGTTTTTAGCCGTATCCGGCACACGATCTATGCTACAGTATCCTGCACGATCTATGCTCTACATACAGGACAAAGGTTTCTATTTCAGTGGACGATAACAGATACCCTATTTCAGTTCTTGACGAGCCCGGTGTTTCAAGTATTTGAATGAGAAAATAATTCGTCACAAAGGCTACATCTACATACTTGCAATATCCAAGAGACATTCCGCAATTCTCAGTGCAAGCAGTGCAAAATGAATAAAAATTTGTGTATCAGAAAACAAAGAAAAAGTATGAAATGGTGGCTCAGGCAAGATTTAAAGCTGCTTGCCGTGGGGCGGTAAGTTGTAAATTCTCGCCACTTTTGGCCGTCAACGAATGTTGGGGAACTCTGTCGAGTACTCGAATATGAAAGCTCAAGCACCTAAATTATTTGATTTAGTACCTAAAAACCACGTTAAACTATAGATCAATCATTCGCCGTACTCGCTTCCTGCTGATCATGAAACTATAAACTGACACAACAAACTAACAACACCCTGGGCAACACATGCACGCAACACCAGCCATTCTATTCATACACAGCAGACACTAAATATTTTCTTGTCCGTGTAAATAGTTAACTACGTAAGTAGCTCGCACATCGCATACGTGAGTCATCCAAGGTTGCTATGTGTAGTATTCAGTTTTATGATGCGATTACATATACATAACCTGAACATACACTGGTTCCAGAGGGTTTTTTCCCGCCGACACACCGAGCGGTAAAATATATAATTCCGTTACTGCTTTGGTATACTTTCAACGTTGTCGAAGTTTCATTAAAAAGTTGTTCTTAGCGAGCGCGATGATAAATATCTCTTCAGTTCTAATCTTTTACCTGGTCACGCTTTATGGTCAAGTGTTACTAATGCAAATGCGTTGAGTATGCATTTTTTGTTGGCGGCCAATATAGCGGAACACAATGTCAAACTATTGACGTCATTGCACACACCCGTGGGTTGACATTCGCCAAGCACGTCTCGTTGAAATCATATAAATTCAGTAGCCATTCAAACTCCAAGTCATTTCCAGCTGAAGCAATACAAGTAACGGGTTAAGTGACCGGTAAATAGGCTCAAGTAACGAGTTAAGTGACCGGTAAATAGGCTCAAGTAACGAGTTAAGTGACCGGTAATAGGCTCAAGATAGAACATGGTGAAGAATGAAGAGTCGCAGGAGAGAAGAAGAGTGCGGGTGCGGAAGTTCAGAAAACTCATTATCTTTCGAAGGCGGCCGGTCAGCAAGCAAATTCCAGTTGCTCTGACGGAAAACAGCAGCGCCTCGGAAGTTAAAAAGTACCTCAAAGAAATGACCATGTCTGTATTTTGCGGCGATAGACAAAATGAGAAGTCAGAGGAGAATTTGCAGCTTGGGAAACTCTTGAAAAAATTGTATCTTCTACTAGAAGCCGGGAAAGCGTTTTCTGTTGAGGCACGTGTGACTCTTGACAAGGTCATTGACGTCAGGACAAGCGAAAAATCCAATGAAACTGAAAGGAGGCTTGAAATGCAGAAGGACTATCAAAAATTCCTTGAAATAAGAGAAAAAACAAATTCGCTTGTCGAAGAGTGCAAAAATAGAAGTGATCGTCTCAAGCCTGTGGTAGCACTGAACCACGATGAATTCTGGGGATCGCGTCAGCAGCTTCGCAGTGGAAAAGTGATAGCAGACATGCTGGGCGGACTTGACCCTGTGTTCGGGTCACTGCTCAATCCTACAGGTTAGTACTTAGCCATCAAACACCGTAAATAACGCTGAATAGGAAGCAAACTTAGTACGTACATGTGCTATTAGAGACACGTTCGTGAGTCACTTACGACAACCGGAAGTCAAACAGTTTCATCACGTTCGTAACGTCAAAACAAGGGTCCATTTGGTCTTACCGTGTACGAGATAAGTACGTAAGATTTTAACCAAAGAATCATTCCAGTCTAGCTCGACATCAGGCATTACTTAGGTCCGACATACAGCTTTTTACTTGCATGGGACATAACTAAATTTCTAACGTTATTGCTTCGATTTTTAGGCGGTCGCATCGGACGAGGAGATTCAGAGATACTCCACAACTTGCTGTACAAACAAGACGATGCATGTCTTACCACGCCGCCGTCCATGACGCCGCCTTCGGGTACCTTATTCAGTACCACAAGAAAGGCCCTGGTTATAACTACCTCTGTACAAAATGGACCTTTTACAGAAAAGAGTCCCCATGAGCTGCCAAGCTGCTGGAGTAAAGTTCTGAAAAGAGTGTTGAAGAAAGTTGTGGGTGGACAAGTGTTTCTAATTTATCAGTTAATATGGACTGAACTAAATGTTTCTCAAGTTGAGGATAGGACAGGAATATTTATTTTGCGGAGAGGAAGCTTGACACATTAATCCTTGTATCAAGCAAAATACTAAAATATAATAATTGATTATTAATACCAAAGTTAACTTATTCTCATTGAGATGTACACTAGTATACGAGGTAGATATATTGTTTAAATTTATTTATATACATGAAAGACAGAAAATTGTATAAGAGAAGATGTAGATTCGAGTAAAATAAAGCTATCTATATATTTATTCTACAAAAATGCGCGTTTGTAATATACCCCCCCCCCCCCCCCCCCTGTTCCGCAGTGCCTGACTGAAGGTAGGATTGTAGTGTCAATATATACAATACAATCTTTATTTATACACGAATTAGAATGATCAGTAATAGCATAACAATAAGATATTGATAAGAATACATAGCTTTAAAAAAAATGCCTGCTGCTTTACATGAATATCATGTGCATAGTGAACGTGGGTACATTACTCGGGACGTTACACTGCTTTGCCCCAAATATTGGTGGACGAGCCCCTAAAATTATTTAACAGTGATCTGAACTTCCCACGATGTACTAACAACTGGTCAGCAGTCTTTTTCCTTTCGAGGAGATTCGGGAAGCAAACTCCCAAGCGATGTAAAAGAAATAGGAAATTTAAGGTCTTTCAAACTAACCTCTTGTCTAAGAATATTTAATTAGTTCATTATATCTGTATTTTATATAAGGTTGGATAATGCACGAGAGTTCGATGTGATTTAGAGTGCCGAGCATTTAGATAGAAAACCACGAGCGTGCTAGCGCGAGTGGTTTTCTATCTAAAATGCGAGGCACTCTAAATCACATAGAACTCTAGTGTTCATTATCTAACCGTCTTAGAATTTGGTCACATCCACGAGATATTTTTATCTGAAATTATTGGCAACTACTGTAAGAAACTCTGAACGTTTTCGAAATAATATACAGGGTCTAGACTAGGGGAGTAATTAATAAGGCTATTGTTTTCTATTGTTTCATAGCCTGCCGCAGCGAGCGAGCCTGAAGCGAGCGAGCAAGGCAGCAGTTCTCATCTGTAAGCGGGTCCAAATCTCGATTTCCTTTTTTTACCACAATGCCTCACTTCTATTGTCTTTTTTTTACCACACATCTGATCGTCACGTGACATTACACGAGGTAGAATCTGCCAAAGAGCAAGATCTCTCTTGTTATCAAGATGGTGAGCAGCAAATAATGTTCTTCTATTGGCTTCGATAGTCAAGCAGCCGGTTCAAAATACAATTAGCATTTACAATTACATTCTCAGTTACAGTTGATTTCCGGTGTTTAAACTTCACCGGGGAGAACAGTAGTTTGTTGTGCCGGGAATCTTAAGAAAATGTCGGGAATTGGTAGGCTCAGGGAATTTACCGGGAGATCGTTGTATGTGGGGACAAAATGAAAATAAATCGCGACAACTTTTGAGTTACACACCACAGCTCAAACAGGATTCAGTCGCACGATAGCCCCAAAAATACAAAATATATTCATCTAACACCTTGGCATTTTATCACCCAGTAATCTATTTTTCCTGCCAAAGTGCTACTGTAGGTTCTCTTCTAATACGCTTCCTTAACTGAGCGGAGCAGCATTCACTACCTGTTAGGTATGCTAGTTAGTATTCTCTATATAGAGAATACTAATTGCTGCCGCAGCGAGCGAGCCTGAAGCGAGTGAGCAAGGGCAGCAGTTCTAATCTGTAAGCAGATCCAAATCTCGATATATTTTTTACCACAATGCATCACTTATATTGTCTTTTTTTTACCACACTGCTTTGCACGGATCTGATCGTCACGTGACATTACACGAGGTGGAATCTACATTGTTGGAACTAACTACACAGAAATGCATTAAAGAACGGTTGAACGTATGCAATCCTTGTGTAATCATGAATTTGTTGAATTGTAGACGTGTAGGCGAACTCTTTCTAACTCTGTGTGAACTATCAGTTTCCAAAGAGCAAGATCTCTCCTGTTATCAAGATGGTGAGCAGCAAATAATTTTCTTCTATTGGCTTCGATAAAGTCAAGCAGCCGGTTCAAAATACAAGAGCCCATCTGGGCTTTCACTCGGGCCACATGAGATTGAAGATGAAATACACTTTCATTTGAAATCCTCTTAGTATCAAGTCGTGCTTTAATTCGCCAGTGAGAACGTCAAAAAAACAGACTGGTCTATTAATCGCTTTTATGGCATGACTATGATAACGCAGGATTCGAACAACAGAATACTGGCAATTCAAGTGTATAAATGCAATACAATGACATATTCAGACTTTGAATTTGATTGAAAATAGATCAAAAACTCGGGAAATGTCCGGCTAAAACTGTATGAATAAACGTGAAATGAAACATAAATTTCATAGCAAGAAAAAAAATTGTAATTCCTATAAATGAGAAAGCTCTTCTATTAAGCCGCTTCTCATATACACAGACTGTTTCACAAAAAACATTTGCGCTTATCGACACAAGAATTCAGTTGACCTTTCAAATAATTTATTCTGAGGTACGCATACTCTAAATCACAGATGTTAAATAAAGCGATAATTAGAAGGAAAAGTACATTAACAGACAAACTGAGAGGAAATTTATTCAAATCAAAAAGAGTTTACTTACAGTACTTACGTAACTGAACTTTCGTTTTGGATCTTTTGGTAGTGTTGTTGACAGCACCCACCTTCGTGCACATATGCACTGAATCGGAATGAAAGTCGAAGCCTACCTCGAACTTAACTTTCAGCTAACCTGTTTCCTTTCATTCACAATGAATAATAATCTCATAAAGTAAGCCCGTAGCTTTCAATAAATTTGCCAGTGTCTGAATGAAACAGCTAGATCTTTTCCAATTTCTCTCACGAGTCACGGCAGAAGACAGTCTCAAGCTACAAAACTTGAATTTTGATCCTCTTCACAGTAACGTAATTTAACGTCTCAGATATTATATATATGCCCTATTTCAGCTAGCGCTGTGCATTTCAAATACTTTTTCCTCTCGTTGCTGGCAGTTCATGCTTCTTGTTCGTGTAGTTGCCGCATTTCAGTTGGCATACACTGAAAACATCTGCTTAACTAAGATTTGTAACAATCTTAGTGGATCATGTAAATATTCCGCTTGCTCAATGAGGGTTTCTGCCGTCAAAGTTCATTTTTTGTTTCAGTTTTCCCCATATTAGCCGACATGTATAATGTCTCGAGCTCTCAATCCAGTAGAAAGACTCTGGTTATTCTGTCGTAAAACATGCCTTAGCTGTACAAGACCTCCCACGATGGAATAGATTTCCGACAATGACTCATTGAAAGTGATATCTCCTTGTCTCGCCTAGTCTGAGAGCTTTGAACTTTCTTATCTGAGCGCGCCTGACGAGATCTAACCATTGATTATAATTCGATACCCGTTGATATCCAAACGTGTTTGGATATTGTATTTCGCTTACGTTTCTAAATGTACATTGGATCTGTCCAAACAGCGCTGATCGAATGTATTACGGCTCCTGGTTGTTCATGTATTTTTATGGTCAACAAGAGCGCCAGTTGAAATATCCTGAGCCTGTTGGAAGGCTTTCGCCCTCGCGTGTCGACCATTTTGATTTACTGTATTCACTTATGTAAATACATTAACCTGGCGATTGTTGCGTAACCAGCACAGTGCAATCTGATTGGTTTGAATTTGACCTTTAACGCATGCGCAGAATCCGTCTGACATGAAAAAAAAAAAAAAACGACTTGCATTTAAGACTCGGCGCTGCCACAGGCAGCCCGAGTAATTAGCATTTACAATTACATTCTCAATTACAGTTGATTTCCGGTGTTTAAACTTCACTGGGGAGAACATCAGTTTGTTGTGCCGGTGTACCCAGCGAAATCGCTAGTGAATTCGCCCCCCCCCCCCCCCCCCCTTATCCCCCCGCCCCCCTTTACTCGCCCCCCTCTAGCGATTTCGCCCCCCCCCCCCTCCCCTCCAACCTTTTAAAAGGTTATGAATACATGTTTCCTTCTTATTATTACTGTAATGCATTGGACGTGGAGATAGTACAGGCAAAAAGCTATCAGTAATGTGCATGTAATGTCAATTTTATTTAAAATTCACGCTTCACTTTTCTCAGTCGACAAAATTCGTTACGGTAAACGGAACGCTACGGTAAACGTAGACTTGCTCCAAGTCGAACTCGCTGAGTCACTGGGTAAGCGATTACTGGGTCAAAAAGTGAGCGCGAGAATCGAAGCGAGAGGCGAGTTCGACTTGTTTCACTTGCAGGAAATTGAATCGGGGCATTACGTTTTGGCCCGAAAACACGTTTCAGGAGTGGAGCTTACATTTCGCGCCTTTGACCATAGTTCCTGAGTACAATCAAATTGTAAATACCACATCCACGGTCGACTGACTTGACACGTCAACATACAATGCCTGAAGAATTTACGCTTTGTGATTGGGCAAATCTTAGTACATCATAAGCCACGCCTCCGGTTGAAAAATCAACCGGTAAATTTGGCGCGCTGCAAGTGGGAAAAGCCCTTCGTGCGGGGGGCTAAGAAGGACTTTGAGAAAGTCTACGGTAAACGCTGCAATTTTCATTCGATCAGTGCAACAAGAAACTCGACAAGCGATTCTGCAATCCACCTGCAATCTTCGTCAATCTTCGAATTGAATGATTAGTTGGTAGTATTTCTTGCCTGAAGCCAACATGTAGATGATGTAATTATTGTGGACTCTTAAGGTTTTGATAACCCGTAAATCCGCCTACTTTGACGGAAAAGACTTTGCCGAATAAAGGAAGTGTTACCGACTCGCGTGAAAACTTCCTGAATAAACATGCTAATGAACTAATTAAGATCTAAAACGGCGGGAAGTTTTAAAACTTATTTTAGCAGGGCGCCTGACTTTAGCTTGTAGCGAGTGGAACTCATATTTGGAAACAACTGCCAAATAGCCTGATGATTTTTACATGCATGAAAACCATAATGAAGTTGTCGTAATTATCGTGTATGTAAGATCTTTATAACCCGTAATGCTCGCGTCGATCCATCCATCTATTTTGAAATAAAGGAGTGTTACCGACTCGCGTGCTTTGTTCTATTTCAATTGAGCTAACGGCGCTTATTAATTAGATCAGTTCTAAGGAAAACCTTTCTTGATAAACAGCTTATTAACTAATGAGAAGATAAAATGGCGGCAAGTTTTTCAATTTTCTAGCAGTTTAATTAATTCAAATCCGAAAGAATTTGAAATGACTTTCCGAAGAAAAAGAGTGTTACCGACTCGCGTATCTTTGTAGTCAGTAGTAGTAATAGTAGCTAGGGGCCTTGCACTTCATTTTATTTAAAAAAAAAATACTTTAGATTTATATTTTAAAAAAACTTTTTATTCAGTGCGTTGACATGTACTGCCCTATTTTCTGAGGCGGGGCGATTTCAATAAGAATTACGAGTACAATTCACTAGCGATCTCGATTCGGGGAGGGCGAATTCACTAGCGATCTCGCCCCCCGGGGGGGGGGGGGGGGGGAATTCACTAGCGATTTCGCGAATTCACTGGGGGGGGGGGCGAAATCGCTGTGACATCGGGAATCTTAAGAAAATGTCAGGAATTGGTAGGCTCAGGGAATTTACCGGGAGATCGTTGATATGTCGGGACAAAATGAAAATAAATCGCGACAACCACAGCTCAAACAGGATTCAGGCGCACGATAGCCCCAAAACTACAAACTATATTCATCTAACACCTTGGTATTTTTATCACCCAGTAATCTATTTTTCCTGCCAAAGTGCTACTGTAGGTCCCTCTTCTAATACACTTCCTTAACTGAGCGGAACAGCATTCAGTACCTGTTAGGTACACTAGTTACTATGGATTTAGACAGCTGAAATGGGGAACGCTGATTGGTCGAGTGGGTGTGACCATGTTCTAACTATAGTTCGATCTTAGCTTATTTGACAACTCATTTGAATTTGGTTTAACTATATCTGTTGTAGTTTATTTTATTTTTATATTTTATTTGTATGTTGTAGCTGAAAGACCTGTGTAAGGGCGCTTCACTTGTATGTAAAAATATATGTATTTCACGGTTTGCTCTGGTTATTCACTCTTTTTAATATTTATGCGCATATCTAATTCACTACTCGAAAACGACGCTATCCCCGCATCGAGGATGCCGCAACGTGGATCCGAGTTCGAAAGGACCAATTCAGGATTTATCCTTTTGCCTCCTATGCATAGAGGAACACAGCAATATTCCGTCCGCGACACCATTTTGCTTTTAAGCTAAGCAACGATGCGGAGATAGCCTCGTTTTCGAGTAGCTAATTATATGCGCATAAAATATTAAGAAGAGTCAATTACCAACACACAATGATCGTCTATTGCATTTCCATATCATCACTAAGTATGAGCGCGTTTGGGGTTTCAGTGAGACTGCGGAATGAGTCAACCGCGCAGGACAAGGAGGCGAGTCGATGGGAGGCGGAGGGGCTCCTGACTCAAGCAGCAGTGTTTTATCAGGTTTAGAACTCGAGGGCGCAGCTCGAGAGTTTTAGACCTGATAAAACACGTGCTGCGAGTTTATTAAACGCGGCTTCAAAAACTTATAATGGTTACTTAATGAACCATCGAACCTTTGTATTCACAACGCCATACAAAATATTCGAGTAATCACCGCCTGCGATTACGAACATCTCAGGGAATGGCATGAAGAAATTACCACACTATGTTGTAAAGCAAGGGCAAGAATAACCTGCACTTGAAGGATTTGGTGACGTGGTTGACATCGATAAAGTTCAAGACTTGGAAAGCGATGTGATTGACATGACGGCAGACTCTACTTTTTAATCCGGTACAAAATATGAAGAGGATGTTTGTAAGTTTAATGCACGTTTTTATTATTTTACGGCTTTGAGTTTGGTTTAATAATTGGGACTAAACAGTGGCTCGGTAAAAAAGTAATGGTAGTTGGATAACTTCGTTTTAAAAAATATCTGTGTATCTCGGTAGTCTGCTGATATAAGTAAATTTAGTGCAAAATTTATTATCTAGGTACCTTACGTTCCGTGTACTTTTTGCTATCTTTGGGTCTTTATCAGTGAATTCTTAATTAGGATGAAACCTTATATAAAATTTCATGTTCATTAGTTTCTTCATATAAAACGTTCATCCTAATTAGGAATTCAATGAGAAAGCTGAAACATCAATAGAAATTCCAAGAGTCGTAAGGTGCTTATCCATTGTCTCAATCATCAACCCCGTTTCCCCCTGGGACAGAATTCAAATCCCTCCGCGGGCTTTTTAGAATGATGAGATTTTATCAGGTATAAAGGAGCATACACGTGACTGATTTGCTTCATCTGATTGGACAAAATGCTCATTAATTATTCATTAATTATTAAGTATTTTTGAATTTCCAACCAGATGGTTTGATATCAGGTAAGCACCCTCGATCTCTCCTCTTGGTGTTTCTTCACCAATAAATGGCAGGGATTTATACTGAAAAAAAATCATTTCCTCTAACATTTAGAAACTGTGAGAAACGTATATTTATCCCTGTCCAGCTACACGAAGAATAGACGCCGAAAAGTATATTAACAAGTTTTCTTTGTAGCGAATCTTTGATATCATTTCGGCCTTTTCATTAATTGGATCGGTACTTTGCGGCAGCCTTCTAATCAGTAGCCTATTCATGAACGGTAATCTGTTTAACTGAGCCACACACCTCGACCACTTACCATTTGCACCGAAAACAGGTATTTTCGGATGGGAATTCAATTGGAACGGTTCATTCAATAGGAAAATTTTCGGGCAGTATTCCTTTTTCCGTTCCAACCAAATGACCTAATCGTCGTTAACCATTTGCACTAATCTACTCGTTCCATGCCCTTCTGCAGCCAATACCGTTAATGACTTAATAACACCAAATGGCGGCGAATATACAGAATTTCGTTCCATGTTCCATCCCAAGTCAGCCGTGCAAATGGTAAGCGCTCCTCACTTTCAAGCGATGCCGGACAAATATTTAACTAAACTAGGGTGCCAATTTTCTGGGACACCGCCTCAAAATACTTTTTCAGATACTATCTTCAATGTCGTTAAATATCACTTACTAAACTGCTGAGACTGATCTGTTGATGGTAGAAAGGGGCCGAATTACAGTTAAGTTACTTAAATGAGCTACCATTTGGGGAAACTGGCCAAGTCAGACTACCAGTCTAGCTAGTCAGACCTATATATAAAGTATATTGACAACTGGAATTCGTATGTTTATACTATAGCGGAATGACATCCGATACAATTTCGACGAAATGAAGATCTTTGACTTTGCAAAGTTAGCTAAATTTCATTTTATCGTGAATAATGTTGCGTTACTATATACGGAAAGTACGTTTGCAAGTAAGGACATTATGACATTGTTAAATCCCGTTAACTTTGAGTTAGTTTTCAGTTTCAATTTGAGCAAAAGAAAAAGAAAAAAATAGAAAAAAAAATTAACAAAGTCCGAGCGTGCGTATAGCAAACCCGGCCATTGATACCGATACGCATGTTATGTCTGATCGGGTCGCGTCGATAAGCCAGAGAGCCAATGTCAATTGTTATTGAAATACTACTTGAGAGGGTGCACATCTTTTTCGATCTCAGACCTAGTTTAGCTTTTAGCTGTCGAATACAACCAGTTATTACCTGCGGGTTCGTTAAATGAGTCCATCAGAAAGCCGGAGCCATGTGTCTCGCGCTTGGAATTGCAAATTATTTTATTAGAAATTCTTTCTCAAACGATTTCTAATGACGCAAAACAATGCAGTATATTAAATCAACACAACTGGCTTATGTTTACCGATATAGTATGTTCATTTATAATCAAGCAAAAATGCCTTGGTTGCTTTGCTTTGGAAGTAAAGTCGACGAAAACGGCGCTTACAAAGAGAAACTCAAAGAAAAGAATGAAAAGAATGCTTTACCGAGATTCAAGATCCAGAATGGTGTGACAAGAAAAATCAGAGTTCAACCAGCTCCTCCGAATTCACTCAGTTTAAGCGAGCTCATCCAAAACCATGTCATCATAAAGCTTTACCTGAAGACAATAGCACGGTCGAAATTCCGAGGGGACAAAGAAAACGAACTACTGGAAGATGGGATTTACCCGCTTGGAAAGCTCCTTAGGAAAATATACCTACTTGCAGAAAGCGGAAAAGAGTTTTCCGATGAAGCGCAGGCAGCCCTTAATAGGGTAATTGAAATTCGTGTTGGGGATAGCCCAACGAAGGAGGCCAAGAGAACAAAGATGACTGAAGACTTTAAAACGTTTGTCAAAATCAAAGATGAACGTGACACGAAGATTAGGAATCAAAACAAATCTGCAAAGGAATTTGAGAAAACTGATTGTAGCCGCTCGCGCGTATTTGAACCAGTAGCGGTCTTACTCCGGCATGATGGGTTCTGGGGAACTCGACAACAACTTCGGTCTGGGAAAATTGTGAGTGATGTGTTGGGGGGATTGGATCCTGTGTTTGGCGCCCTGTTGAATCCTACGGGTTAGTATGATGCATAAGACTCGGTGTGCAGATTAATATGAACATGGAGTGTTCCTTATTCAGGAGCATTTTTAAAATAGACCAGTTCGCGGTTAATTCCGACATTTTGAAAGGGGTGCAAACATGGCGCGAAATACAGTGTTTGTATGGGAATCCGATGCCAAATAAAATCCGTAAAATCAATTTTCTGAAATATTCTTCAGATGCCAGTAAAACGAGCCAAAGTCCGCGGGAAAATGTTCAGACAATGTATGGAAAACTGAAAACACGATTGCACGCTTGCCATCACAGCTACATCCTTCAAATTTCGATCAGTTAATCTTTTGCCAGGTATCTTAAGTGTGCATCTGAAGAATATTTCAGAAAATTGATTTTACGGATTTTATTTGGCATCGGATTCTCATAGAAACACTGTATTTTGCGCCATGTTTGCACCCCTTTCAAAATGTCGGAATTTACCGCGAACTGGTCTATCAATTGATATAATACCTTAGGTAGTCTGCAGGCAGTCGTCTCTGCCCCCTTGAAATGGGTAACTAATAACTAATCAATCAGATCAATGATGTGATAGACTATATGAATAATAACCTACTTGATCCTTCTTGTGCGTTGCAATATGCATGCACTGATATTTGTAATATACAGCTATTTCAATTAATGTTGTCTGGGAGATAGGGGAATAGGGCATTAGGGAATAAGGGAATAGGGCATTAGGGAATAAGGGAATAGGCATTAGGGAATAAGAGAATAGGGCATTAGGGAATAGGACATTAGGGAATAAGGTATTAGGGAATATGGCAGGGTATTAGTTTTAGATTACGAGTTATACGACCTGGAAGACTTAGTCGACTTAGCTTACGATTTATTTATCCATTTTTAGTCTGTAAACAGCCGTCCGACATTTTAAAAATGCAATATTCCCCAATGTCATATTCCCTAGTACCCTATTCCCTATCTCCCAGACAACATTAATTGAAATAGCTGTATATGTTCCAGTGAGAAGCTAACAGTTTCCGAGGGCAAAGCTTGAGCGAAACTGAGTTTCGAGGAACAGATAATGTCTAAGAACAAGCATCATTTCATATTTCAAAGCCGGAAAGTAGGCTTCTGTTTTTATGACCCTTCAAGGTCATTTCAAGGGAGTTCTTGCGCACGCGCGCTCCGCTCACAGGGGTTGATATGCTGATAGCTGGTTGTACTCGAGGGTGACTTTAGAGCGTGGACCACTGGACTCTCGGGCGTTGGTTGTACTTAGGGTGCGTTCGATTGACCGTATTCCGGAATAAGAATAAACAGAATGATCACTACAAATCGCTTATACTGGATTGTTTTAGCCACTGGAATACTAATTGTATCCTGAATATCATATGTCAGCAAGCATTTGTAGCTTACAGTGTAAATTGTGCCTGAACCAGTGATTTCTAGAGACTATTCCATCTATTCCTATTTCCCTATATCATTATGACGTCAAATCAAAACGATCTATTGTTTAAACGCTAAGGATCACGGTCGTGGGAGGGGGACAAAACAGCAACAACACAAAGGAAATCGCTATCAAATGCATTTTGTAGAACGTAGAATAGCGGTAACAGCCACGGTAAATATTGTGGGATAAATATTGTGGGATAAACATTGATACAGCTGATATCGGGAAACCAGACAATTCGAAGTTAAATTTTCCTCAGCAGAGCAGATTTAGTTCAAAATTCTATTGTTCATGTCGATTCTGTCCCCCTCATAAACAAGCCGTGACGTCACATTGATATAGGGCAATTCCGGAATACGGTCAATCGAACACACCCTTAGATCTTATACCGAATAGAGTGTTTCACGTGACGTCATAGCCGCCATGTTGGTGTACCTTTAACAATAGATTCTTCGTTAGCTTCTTTTGTTAGGTACACCAACATGGCCGCCATGCCCTTTGTCATTTGAATCTCTGGGATTGAGTGAAAACCCTCTATAGAAAGATGAAAGTCGCGTGCACTAACCCTAAATCCCAAACTCGGACCATCACTGAACTTATCCTAAGAACGTCTGCTAGTGATCCGACAGCGTTAAATACCAATCTCTAGTATTACTATCCTTTACACAACATTATTATCAAAATACGCGGCCTAATTAATTTATAAAACCGCCCTCACGAAAACGCGCTCTGGCATTTGCAGCCCTGTATCTCACTGTATCTTGCTTCACCATCCTACCCATTCATACCAATTAATCAGATTTTGGCGTTGACGCAAATCCCTCCAGCGAGGAAACGTTTACAGCACTCACGGAACCTCACCCAAAGCAATACGCAAAAAGAAAATATATCGGTGAAAAAGGCAAACTTTGAAAGATGAAAAAATAGCCAGAATTCATTTAGCGTTGTATTTCGATAATACTAATAACATGATATTTGCCGGGTTATATTTTGTTAGTCCTTCAGTGTCGGTACTTGCTACGCTCGGGCCGCAAATGGCACTACGTGGGAACCCTGTGGTACTACGCGGACTGAAGAAAATCAATATTCCATCCAAGTCATGTTATGCCATTATGCACAGGAATCGAGCACCATTTACTGACAGCTCAGGCATTTTTTTATCCATCAGATATCGTTTTCTGTCCTGCGCGATTGGTAGATTATAGTCACGTGACCCAATTTGCTCTCAGTGAATGACGCCGGTTATCAGAGTCAAGTCCCGATAAAGGGCAGCCGATAAATACTGGTAATGAATTTGTTTCCTGTGAAACCCCCCTATATCCTCCTAGGCCAGTCACAGGAAACCCAAGCTCTGTTTGTGTTTTAAATTATAAGGGTTTGTGTGAGATTTTTAACGAGTATTTGGTCGTATCCGTTAGGCCAGAAATACTGAAATAACATCAATGAAAACTCCCCTGAAGTCTTTATCTGTTCTTCATTGGGCTCTGTATGCAATTTCAGCATTTTACCACTCGACCTCTTCAGGGGGGTTTTCATTTATTTTATTTCAGTATTTCTGGCCTAACGGATACAACCAAATACTCGTTAAAAAATCTCACACAAAACCCTTATAATTTAAAACACAAACAGAGCTTGGGTTTCCTGTGGGCCAGTAAGTTTCAAACCATGATTCCTGGACATCTTTGAATACATTCGGAGTAACACGGGCTCCGAGTAACTAGTCACAGGGTGATTATTTATTTATTTTGCGTTTCTACCAAAAAAAATCGGATCAATCACGGTTTCTGGGAAACCCCCACCCCTCCCCCACACTTCACCCTAACCCCCACCCCTCCCCCACACTTCACCCTAACCCCCACCCCTCCCCCACACTTCACCCTAACCCCCACCCCTCCCCCACACTTCACCCTAACCTTTAATGGTTAATCATTAATAGAACGATACATATCCAAGGAGGGGTGGGTGGCGACCTAACCCCACCCCTCCCCCACACTTCACCCTAACCTTTAATGGTTAATCATTAATAGAACGATGCATGTACAAGGGTGGGTGGGTGGCGACCTAACCCCACCCCTCTCCCACACTTCACCCTAACCTTTAATGGTTAATCATTAATAGAACGATGCATGTACAAGGGTGGGTCGGTGGGTAGTTTCCATGAACCGGGATTGAACCAAAAAATCAATGTCATGGAAGGGCAACAGTGGTGAAAAGTATTGGCTCCTGGCCATTACTGACCCTGCATCAGCGGCCTTCTCCCTTCAAGCTCCTTTTCCAGTTCCAGTGGTCCAACCCTTCCCTATCCCCTGTGCCGTGATCTCAGACATAAAGATAAAACATAAAGATAAACCCGATAATATTCGAACTCGGGTAAAAAAATACTGCACCACCACGGCTCTCCGTTTTGGAAATGCTTCACTGCTAATCTCCCGACTTGATTGCAGGAGGTCGCATTGGAAGGGGTGATTCCGAAAGACTACATAAATTATTATACAAAGAAGAACACGCCATGTCTTACCACTCGGCTGTACATGATGCTTTTGGGTACCTTATACAATACCACAGCTTAGGACCTGGTTACAACTACATCGGCAGTAAATGGACGATTTTTAGAAAGGACTCCCCTTTGAGTGGCCATACCTCTGGACTCACGTTCTGGAGGAGAGTGCTTCAAACAGTCTCAGAGGGAAACGAATTTTGAATAAATTCTTCAAGACCGGACGCAAACTTTTTATAAAAGTACATATTCAGTCCGGCTAAAATCAGCTTGGAAAAACTAATTCCATATTTTCTACTGAAACTCCACAATTTGTCTCCACATCAGTTCTTTCCTATATTCGTTTTTTTTGTAGTTGTCAATAAAATTAATAATATTCCAGCTCAACTATGTATTCTTTGTTCTGATTTATTTATAAATTCATCAGTGAGACCAATTACAGCCAATGACATCCGGATGGACAGTTGCATGATGACGTCATACACTGCAACTACCAGCCCACTATTCGGCTTCGAGGTAAATTAACATTATTCTTTTCTCAGATAATAGAATGAATTTAATTTACCCCGGAGCCTCACACCGAAGCCTTTGTGCGTAACAAGTGAAGCATATGTCGAAAGTGGGTTAATAGACCAGTTCGCGGTTAATTCCGACATTTTGAAAAAAACATGGCGCGAAATACACTGAGTGAGTTGTATGGGAATCCGATGCCAAATAATTTCAGTAAAATCGAATTTCTGAAATATTCACCGTCTTCAAACTTAAGATACCAGCGTTGAAAAAAATAACTGATCAAAATTTGAGGGATCTAGCTGTGCTGGAAAGCGTGTAATCGTGTTTTCAGTTTTCCATACATTTGTCTGTAAATTTTCCTAGTAACACTGATGCCTGGAGGTCAATTTATCATTGCGCCATCAATACCATCACTATTGGGCGAGTTGTCACATTTGCAGTGTTATGGCACATGCCAAGCTCTTTCATTTGTACTGGTGTGTTTGACAACAAAACACAGAGGAAATCATTTATCTTTGGACTTCGAAATAACTGTGTTATATCGCAAATTCAACTAATTATCTGGTTTTCCTAGTAACACTGATGCCTGGAGGTCAATATATTTCTATTGCGCCATCAATACCATCACTATTGGGCGAGTTGTCACATTTGCAGTGTTATGGCACATGCCAAGCTCTTTCATTTGTACTAGTGTGTTTGACAACAACATACAGAGCAGATCCTTTATTTTGGACTTCGAAATAACTGTGTTATCTCTTTAAGTATACTACAAGATGTACCAAAATGCAGAGGAGTTTTGGCGAGATGAGCCACAGGAAGCCCGAGCTATATGTAAACAAACCTGAGCCACAGGAAACCCGAGCTGTATTATGAGCGCGCGCTAAATCAACACAGCAGAATCAAGTCAAATTTGCTAAGATATAATGGATATAATTTGCTAAGATATAATGGATTATTAAAACATCAGTGACAAATACACAAATTGGGAGGATGGTTAGCCTGTGGTTGCTCGAGGCGTAGGCAACTATCCACGTCGATTTACGCACGCTTAGCATCGACCATTGCTTTTATAACAAAGACAATTTAAGATTATATTCACACTCGTGTATTTTTCAAAGAGCTCAAATTTTCCCCTTTGGGTTTTGGTAAAAAATTGTGGGGGGAAAAATCCCCGGGTTGTGACATCAGAGCTTGCATAAACAGCGTGCACAGTCCTTTTTATCTTCATGGCTAGTCAACCAATCAGAGCTCGCGTTATATCGTTGCTATGTTATCAAATGTGCTGGTCTGTATATTTTTGGCTCGTTCAAGTTCAAATTTATTTTAGCACTTTCTCATTATTTACAATATTAAGATGGGAGAATATTGAAGGTAAAATATAACGTAATAATAAATAATAAAAGTATAAATTTGAGGAAAATTAATTGTGCACAGAAGCCAAAGTAGCATATAGCTTTCGAGTTGGCTCGCTTCGTAGTGATCGATTTTGAGGTAACTTATACCATGCGTGTTGCTTCCGCTGCTTCCGGTTACTAAAAATAGATTTTATTAGACATTATCGCACACCTTTGAATGGCTAATTAGTATTATTTTGTTAGATTGCAAGGCGTAGTTTGATCTCCAATTTGTCAGCCGTCAGTCAATTCACATTTGTCAGCTGCATCAGTGTCAGATGTATTCAGTTTTAGGCCGCGTTATACAGCCCTGTGCATAGCCTGCGTTTCTGTGGAAAAACCCGGAAAAAAACACAGAAACGGTTGCTACGCAGGCTACCCTGTGCACGGTGCCGTGCAACTTCTCACCAAACAAATGTTGCAAGTTGCATACGAGCATGTTAGGGGCCGTCCACATATCATTTAGACTTTCACGCTAAAATGTTTGTGCAACTTTGTTTTTGCGAGACAAGTTGCAAGAAAGTGTCCTGCGTAACAGGGCCTTTGATCGGTGGGTGGCTTCATAGTGCGCAAGTGAAAAGTGCCTGAATAGACTCAACCGGCCACGAAATGTTAGATATTAGTAGAAACCGACTAGTGTTCTATCACCAATCCTGCAATCTGATTGGCTAAGCTACTCACTATCTATTCTGTGATGGAAAGTGAGTAGCGAAGTGATAGTGAGTAGCGAAGTGATAGTGAGTAGCGAAGTGATAGTGAGTAGCGAAGTGATAGTGAGTAGCGAAGTGATAGTGAGTAGCGAAGTGATAGTGAGTAGCGAAGTGATAGTGAGTAGCGAAGTGATAGTGAGTAGCGAAGTGATAGTGAGTAGCGAAGTGATAGTGAGTAGCGAAGTGATAGTGAGTAGCGAAGTGATAGTGAGTAGCGAAAAAAAACGGTTTTCAAAAGCAAAACAATGGCTGCGAAGTCGTCAAATGTTAAAAAAAATCTTACTTCAGTTTAAAGTGCCCCTACGATCAAATTTTGACATATCAATGTTTTTGCATATTCATAAAGTAGAGTTCATATATTATTACCAGTTCAAATTGTTTTTCGATACAACGACAGGAAGTCTTATTTTTTTAGCTCCGAATATTGAATCTACACGTCCGCCATTACTGGAAGCCGTTCCCTTTGTTCAGCTTTAAACAAAGGTTTATTCACCGGAAATGATGTCATACACTTAACGCTCGCCTGCAGAACACAACGCCTGGAGGCATATTTCTACTAAAAACGTCTTCACGTACATAAGAAGAAAGTTATATTTATCTTTGCGAGGTTGGCTACTTTTTTATGCACGCTATTTCGCGCCACGAGGTTGTCGTGTTAAGTGTATGACATCACTTCCGGTGAATAAACCTTTGTTTAAAGCTGAACAAAGGGCACGACTTCCAGCAATGGCGGACAGGATTTTACCGGTAAACTCTCCTAAAATTTGTGGTTTAAGATGCCCATTTGGGAATTTTTTTTACTATTTCGGATATTTCTAATACTGATTGACCTATAGACACTGAAAAAGTGGCAAATCGAAATGGTAAATTTTCGTCGTAGTGGCACTTTAAGATTGAACTACTAGTTAGTTTCTACTAAAACAATTAGACTACTCGCTCTCAGTTTCTATTGTTAATTAGACTAGTGTATATTGCCCACTTTAGAAAATAGTAGAGGGCTATTGGGCGAGTTCGGTTTCGCAACAAAGTATCGCAAGTAACTGTGCCCAGTTACGATCCGGCCCTAGCACCTAACAGTGCGAAACCCAACTAGCCCCCTCCCCCTATTCATTTCTAAAATGGCAATTACACACTATTAGATCCTAATTCCATTGATTTCTTGTTTCTATTTGACTATTATACATACTGACTAGCCTACTCCGCAGAAGAGATGTAGAAAATAGTCTCTTCTACTTCTAATCTAGAATGGACAAATCAGACGTAAAACCGTTTCTAGGGATTACAATACAATGATGATATCCCTAGTGCTCGCATCAACCTCCCTGGCCTTCATGTAAACATCAAAAGCACAATGATGATATCCCTAGTGCTCCGATCAACCTCCCTGGCCTTCATGAACTATGTCAAACACGAATACGAGTCTTTCATCAGGGGTTCCAAATATTGAGAAAACAAATGAAACCCGCCTCCTCATTCTTTTTTGATGGCAGTGATTTCAACTAGCGTACTAGTAGAGTAGTGGACAAGAGTTAGTACAAGCAGTCGGAAGGGTCGTGGTTCGAACTCCAGTGGAGGCAGACTTTTTCTTTCTATGTCATTCTTTATTTCTTTACTTCTTCGCTCCTTACTTGTAGTTTATCAGTATGTATTTAGTTAGTGGTTCATTAATATGATGATTAAGAAATATTGATCACTGGGGTTGGAAACATGATCAAACACAAGGGTTTCACCCAGTATCAAGACCCATGCATGTGACCAAATACAGTTCCTCCATTGGATGACTATCTCATGAATTATTAATGAGTTTGAGAAGTAAACATCAAAAGCATTAGTTTTCATCAAAACACTCTTTCATGTATATTTTTAATTCTTCCATCCTACTAAGTTTAATTCTCGGAAAGACGACAACAAACGTTTCCAGCTTGGTGGTTAGTTCTTCCATTCCAAATAATAAAAACAATGAAACTTTCTTTAATTTGCTAGCTTTAACTCATACAGTATATGTACAGGAAAGGTACTGAACAATATAAAAAAAAAAGAAAATACTACTGATGGGCCCACTTATATTGTAGTGTACAGATACATGCATGTATCACCAATATACTATTGCGGGATTTCCACAATGCTGTCTTCACCGGTCTCTTCTTTTAATTTGTCTTAAAAGCTACCCCCCCCCCCCCCCCCCCACCACCTTCACTGGAAAATCTAGACCTCTTCCATGGGTTGGAAATAAGTTGTAAATTAGAATTTCCAACAAAATTTCCAACCTATTTCCAGCATATTTCCAACAACTTTCCAACAAACTTCCAGCATATTTCCAACCCGTGGAAATGAAATTCCCATCAGTTGGAAGTGTGCAAAACCTTGGAAATTCAACTTCCAACTTATTTCCAACATATTTCCAACAAACTTCCAACCCATGGAAGAGGTCTAGATTTTCCAGTGCTTTCCCGGTAAAATCTCTAACCCTAGGGTAAACTGAACAGATTGCAATAACAGATTCAATGCTATCGTAGGGGTATTAGTCCTTCCTTCAAACAACCTGGAGATAAAGCACTGTACAGCCTCGCTTACTATAACAATAATTACACACCCATTTTAATCACCAGAGACACAAGATTTGGACTTAACCACCCTAACACCCACTCGGGCCTTAAAGTGCTCGTAACCCTTTATCATTTCTTCATATAAATTCTTATAATTTTTAGGGGATAAATTCTGCGAAAATAAGTTTTATTTTTGCTTGAATCCTCGATTGTCTACAACCTGTTGAAGTTTGCTAAAAAATGGCGAAAAGCGATCAGGTTCTTTACACGACCGCGCCACAGTACACTAATTATTGTGTGATGCAAGATCGGGAATCCACAACAACAGAACCTGCAATATTAAAGTGCTGGTGAAGATGGGTTTTACCTGCTCTACGTCACTCGACCAAGACCCCGAACTGCACGTGAAACAAAATGCGCGTACTTTAGAGTGCACATCAGCCACCCTGGCCAATTATATTTACGCAATAAAAAGTTGATTTGATTCATTTGTCATGGTATATTGGCTGTTCAAAGTTGCCCAAAAACGTGTCTTGGGTTGCCTGTGGACGAAAATCAAGCGCGCTAATTGGCACTGGGTCTAGTTTGACGTCATCAACAGAACACGCTCGATGCGCTATTGCATGAAAGGCCTTGCCGAATACAGCTCTTCGAAACGTTTAGCGCGATATTATCATCTTTCTCGGTTATCTATTCAATTATTTTGCAAATAAGCCAACGTTTTAAAGCCGCGAAGAGAAGAGTTCTGTTGATGACGTCACGTTTTATTCTCGTCCCAGTCTCCGAAGGTGCGCGGAAATTATTCTACATTTGGAAGTTTAGTCGCAAAAAAAATAATGAAAACATTTTTATTTAGAAATTTCGGAATTTTTTCTCTGCCTTTTAAGGTCTAAGCTTTAATGTCTGAACATTCTATTCACCTAATAGCCCACATTCGATACATGCTTCACTTGTCGTGTACAAAGGTTTCAATACGAGGATCCGAAATTAATTTAATATATTCTATTCTCCAAGAACAAAAATGTAATTTTCCCTGTTTCTGGGAAACTATCCAACCACCCCTCCCTCCCACTGAAAAATCTAGACCACTTCCATGTGTTGGAAATAAGTTGGAAATGTATTGGAAATATATTGGAAATATATTGAAAATATGTTGGAAAGTTGCTGGAAATTCGTTGGAAATTCGTTGGAAGTACGTTGGAAATAAGGTGGAAATAATTTGGAAATATGTTGGAAATAACGATCCGCTTTACGAGTATTACTTGCAATAATTTTAGGGGTGGAAACCGTAAAAACCAAAAAAATCTTCGTTTGCAATAAACCCTCATAAAATTCTGCAAGTAAATGTGTGACAACTTCGCGTGATTTTGTTTTGTTTTTGGAAGACATAATTTCCAACCCTTGGAAATTGAAACTTCCAGTAAATTTCCAACATTTAAAATTTCCAACCCTTGAAACTAGATGTTCCAGTGTCCCTTGGGTATTATAGGTGTAATTAATGATTAACCACTAAACTATCCACCCACCCCTCCCTTAGGTATTATAGGTGTAATTAATGTTTAAGTAATGATTCAGCTAAGAACTGTAATAAAACACAATAGGCTGCTGCAATGAGTATTTGCTTGAAGTGTAATTAATGATTAACCACGTAACTACCACCCATCCCTCCCTTAGGTATTATAGGTGTAATTAATGTTTAAGTAATGATTCAGCTAAGAACTGTAATAAAACACAATAGGCTGCTGCAATGAGTATTTGCTTGAAGTGTAATTAATGATTAACCACGTAACTACCACCCATCCCTCCCTTAGGTATTATAGGTGTAATTAATGTTTAAGTAATGATTCAGCTAAGAACTGTAATAAAACACAAGAGGCTGCTGCAATGAGTATTTGCTTGAACATGACTGAAGTGCTATGAGATGTCCACAATCCAAACTACACAAAGAAAATAAAGTATTTCTTTATGCTATGGATATTTTAAGCCACCTGTGATTTAAGCCACCATCCAGCCAATCGGAAAGGGAGAAAACAAAAGATCTTCCAATCTCAAATGTGATAATTTTCCCCACATACGATGTTCTTCGAAATTAAGCCATAGTTAGTTTGATCAAAGATAAAATCAAACTTCAAAAATTATTGAATGAAAATGCATTATTTTGATTGGTTTCTATTGAATTTAGGAGTATCAACCAATGGAATTGCGAGAAGGAAGAATAGAAAATTAGCACCTTTTACATTCCTTTGCCGTTCATGGTATCGTTCTTAGCCGGAGCATTACTTATCCACTAAACTTTAAGCTCTATAATTTTTAGTATTTTTATGATCTACAACTTACGTCTAGTATTCTGTGACCCCACTCAAGATCTTTTTAAAGTCATTCCACGTTCTAGTTGGAGCAATTCAACTCATCAGACACTCTATGAAGAAAATATTGGGCATAAAGTGATATTTACAAATGGCGGGTTATTTAAAATCAATCTGGCTGTTAATGGTTTCTACAAATCTCGTCTCGCTGCCTCAAAATGGAGTAAACATGGTATGATAACTCTACAGATTCCTGGTCATGATCCACCACTGGATATAACTGTCTATTTAGATGTATCTCTGAACCCTGGACCTATTACTCTAGATAGATCTTGCAGCATTAGCGACGATAGTACTATTAATTTACATATTCGTTCTTTGATTAACAAGACCTACACAAGATCCAAGCTTCTCAAGTTACGTCGTGTCTCTAAGAATCTATTACCAGACTACCTGTATGCTGACTTAAAAAATGGCGGGGTCTTCCACTACAGAGGAAAGCGAGGCGGTTGTAAGAATATTAAAGCTCTAATTTCTAATAGACCAGAGTTTTCCACTTCAGTGCGCACTATGACAATAAATCAAGACAACTTGATTGTGGTTCCACGGCACCCTCTACAATCACGGTTGCAGCAGCGACTATCTAAGTTTGCACTACTTAATGTTAGATCTATTAGAAACAACATTGTAAAGCGCCATAGAGCATTTAATGGATATGGCGCTATATAAGTACACTATTATTATTATTATTATTAAACTATCCACCCACCCCTCCCTCCGCATTTAATGGATATGGCGCTATATAGCGATGTTCATGTGTCGTCATCTATTGTCATTAATGTGCCAACCAGAGATCCATTGGTTCCTAACACAAAGCGGGCTTTACAAATCATGGTTGGTACATTAGCATAACAATTGCAATGTTTATCAACACGAAACATCGCTATAAGTACACTATTATTATTATTATTAAACTATACACCCACCCCTCCCTCCCTTGGGTGTAATTAATGATTAACCACTAAATTTAGGGTGCAACAGGGTGTGGGGTGAAACTGTGATTGCCAAGTGAAGCAGATCAAAAGAAGGCTATTACAAGTGCAACAAACTCAGTATTAAGCAAGGAGTATATCAAAACATTAGGTCACGTTTTTTTACCTAAAAAACAGTTTCATTTATACAAATATGTCAATTCTTACAAAATATTTTAAAACAAAGAAAATTCAACTTTGCTACACTATTCCCTTAAAACGTACAATCATTAGTTTCTCAAAGTGTTGTACCATCGTCCTCTTCAGTCATATTAACTGCTAATACATCAGGCTTAACATTTTGGGTCACTGCTACAGTTGGCTCCATCTCATTCACATTCCTGAGTTCGGCTCGAGGGTCAAGTCTGTCCTCAGCTGCATCTAAGTCTCCTTCTTCCATCCATCTCTCTCTGTCATTCAGCAGGCGGTCGGCTTCTGGGAGATGATTAAGGGGGAAGTGGAAACCATCTCCAAGGCTGTTGTTTAAAATAATAATTCCTGTTACACCGTGGTAATTATAATCAGAGTGCCAGACTTGTAATTAACAAATAAAACATGGTTCTCCATTTTCATTTTTCTTTAAAAAAGTCATGTACGCTCGAGGTTGCACGAGGATGTATTTAAACAGCTTTTTAAAGGCGCTGTGTCATGGTTTTGCGCATGTCTGGAATCAATGTTCGATTGGTTAATGGACTTCAAACAGTCAAAGGCCCCTTGATTGAAATGATATGCCATATTTTCCTTGAAGACTAGATCTATGCACAGTTTTTTTTCTTTTCACATTTCCTTTGATTTCATCCATCCCACATGTGCTAGGATAGTCAGTTTATATGAAAACTACTGAACATAATGTTGTTGCAGCTCAGAACATAAAGGCGTGTCCCTCACCGTGACACAGTTTCTTTAAGACATTGAAAGTGCACGGATAATCCGTAATTCTGGGTAAATTTTGGAAATAATCCGTATCCTTATTTTGTAAACGCAAATATCGGTAAGTCATCGATGTGATAATAATCCGTAATCCTAAACTCCAACCCAAATAATCCGTAATATCTTTATTTAGTTGCCAATTATCCGTATCCCTTCTCTGAAAACCCTAATAATCCATAATCCTAAAACCCTCACACAGGAAAATCATCTTTTATTTGTTTTATAATATGCCATTAATATGCTGTACAAGCATGCTGAAATCGTCAAGATTTTATCCAATGAAATCGTGTGTTTTTAAGATAATCCCATAATTGATATAAGTACCTTGAGTTAAACTGGGAGGGACCGCATGAGCTTACTGGAACCAAATACGTGTTCAGTATTTATATTATCAACAAGAAGCTGCACGCAGCTTGAACTCCGGCGTAACTTTTGTAACGCGGATGATCTCATACACCTGCGTGTTTGGCACATTACAACGTACAATCAGATATGAAAGTACGCACACAGTCGATCTCATATAAAACTCCACGAGTCAGAACACGAGCGACTTCAAGAAAGCCAGGCTACCCTAGGATAACACAGGTAGCCCAAAAATACTAGGATCCAAATACTACGATTATCTGATCTGAAACTCCACATGAGTCAGAACACGAGTGAACACGAGTGCACAGCGGTTCATAATTTAATTAACAAAATATATATTACAATAAAAAATAACAGGAGTATAATACACAGGAGTGTTCCTTTGTCCTTGTGTTGGCCCCTAACAGTAGATGGTGTGTCCATTTATAGCCGTGAAGTTCTGGTATGCAATTACGTTGTCTTTTGTTCTCTTGCGCTTTAGTATTTTTTAGCAGTTTGAACCGTGTTAATTACAATTTTTCAGTGTATCCTGATTGGTTAAAAGTGACGGCCTTTGTTCCTTCTCGCGGGAAACGCTATGCTAAAAATAACTACCTTCTACAGTGTTGTGTGACAATATAATGTGGGAAGAGGAACACTCCTCTGTAATAATAATAATTGTTTTATCGTCTTAGTTGTTTCGGGTTACCTGTGTATCAGTGCGGTACCAGCCCAAAACAAATTGCATCTGATCTAGAGCACCACACGAGTGAACACAAGTACACTAGCTAGCGTTTCATCATTTAATTAACCAACATTTACAATTAAAAACAAAGTATGTTATCGTCTTAGTTGTTTCGGGTTACCTGTGTAAATGCCGCGTGAAGCTGCAAAGGCAGCCGATTGCGTTACTACATGTGACCCCGTGTGCACCCATGAATCGTTGTAGGTGAGCAATGTTTGTTTAGTCTGATATTGTGGTCATTAAAAATATTTGTTTGCAGAAGTACACAGTTTCGAGTTGACTGCCGTAAATGGTTGGATAGCAAGTAGATTTGGTTACATACATGTATAGAACTTACGAACAATAGAGCCTGATTTCTACGAAATCTAATAGAACAAAAACAGTATGTAGACTTATGATTACAGAGTTACAAAGTGAATATACAAGAAAAGAAAAAGCCTTAATTAAAATTATTGGAATAAAATATAATAAGTAAGTCTTTTTCTTTAAATATATACATATAAATATATTAACACATAGTACACATACAGTGAATATACAAGTCATATAAAAATATTAAATAGTGTATTATTCCGCCTAGTACATTGTCATTAATGAGGTATGGGGTGCAACTCCGACCTGGGACAAACCCAGGGCGAAGAGCGAAAGATGAGAAATGATGGTCCAGGCATCAACTCCGGCTAAGTGAGGGTGGGTGGGAGGGTCGCAGAACTACCTGTTCGTCTTCTGGTTTCTTGCAAACAACACCTATAGAGAGCATTGTTCGGCTTCCTTTTATACTCTCGTTAATTAATTCCCTACGCGTAATTTACATATTCAAATTGCATAGTGTATTATTCCGCCTTGTACATTGTCATTAATGAGGTATGGGGTGCAACTCCGACTTTCCCCAAACCCTTTGTCCAAGCGCTATCTATATATCACCATTGGTAATTAGACTAGGAACGTAATACAGCTACCACTGAATCCTTCCCATCCCAAACCTTATCTTCTCTCTCTTGAACGGGAACCCCATTCACGTTAACTGAGATGTAAATAAACCACAAAGAAAACATGATTAATATACCGAAAAACAGCAAGGATGGAGTGCCCGATCAGGAGAAAACAACTTCCAACGCCCGAAAACGGAACGTCCACAGGCAGCTCAGTTTGGGAGGTAGCCCATGCGAGTTACTTGCCCTGATCCGAGAGCATTTTCCTAATAACCATAGCCGGACCGGCAAGCATACTTCGCTTGAACAAGCCACGCATTTCTCTATACCCACATATGCATTATATTTTAGCTACACCGGTATTCTCTTAGCTACATAGGCATAATATTCTCTAAGCCAAACAGGCATTCTTTAGCCACACAGGCATATACAAAGACTGCCCCACAGGCAGATTCCTTTCGCCTCACAGGCGTATATTCTTTAGCCACACAGGCATATACAATGACTGCCCCACAGGCAGATTCCTTTCGCCTCACAGGCGTATATTCTTTAGCCACACAGGCATATACAACGACTGCCCCACAGGCAGATTCCTTTCGCCTCACAGGCGTATATTCTTTAGCCACACAGGCATAAACAATGACTGACCGACAGGCAGATTCCTTTCGTCTCACAGGCGTAATTTATTTAGCCATACAAGCATATTTACTGACTGTCCCGCTGACATATTCCTTTCGCCTCACAGGCGTATTTTAACCGACTTCCCCACCGGCAGATTTCTTTCGCCTCACACCCATAATTATCGCTGACTGCCCCGTTGGCAGAATTATTGCCTCACAGGCATTTTTCTAACCGCCTCTGCACAATTCTTTTTTGGCCACATAGGCATTCTTCTATCCGCAGAGGCATTCTTTCAGCCACACAGGCATTATTTTAGATACACAAAAGTCAAAAGATAATTATAACCTAACCAAACACGCATTCTGATGTCGGCGCGCATAAGTCACATTGAGCAATAATAAAATAATAAATAAACATGTATAATTCTACTAGCTAAAACTAAGCTACAAAAGTCGTTACAGAAACTACCTTACAATAATAATGGTTGTTCTAGCAGCAGATATGCAGTTTGAGAGCAGGGAAACGTTTCCCAGATACATCCGCCATCGGTACCGCAATATTGAAAACAACGTAGCAATCGCAAATAATCTTAATTTAAACTACAACCGAAAAGTGAAAAGTCGGCACAACAACCGAACTGCGAGGTGAACAGCATAAACCACCGAGCATAATAGACAAAATAACTATATCCGAATACAAACTAATAGGAGTTCTCACAACGCTCCCGTAAAGGAACGAGAACATGTCATACCAATTACACTACCTCGTGCGTAGAAGTCATCCAAAATTGCGGCTGGTCTGCCTTGGCCGTAACATTAGAGAGCCTTAGTTCAAAAGAACTGTTGAAGAACCGTGACTATCATAGGCTTCAGTTGTTTTTTCCCCCTCATACTTCTTCGAGAACCAGCAAGCTAGCCGGAGTTGATGCTGGACGAGACGCAGAACTACCTGTTCGTCTTCTGGTTTCTTGCAAACAACACCTAAAGAGAGCATTGTTCTTCCTTTTATACTCTCGTTAATTAATTCCCTAGGCGTAATTTACATATTCAAATTGACTTCGCATAGATAAATGATGAAGGCTTAAAGTAAGTAACAATAAGTGCAAAATATATGCCCTCTGTTTTTTTCGGGCTACCTATGTTATCCTTGTGCAAACAAAACAACTATGAAACTGTTGATTGCTGAATAGATCGAGTGCCACAACATGGCAATTAAAATCAGCAAATTGCCAGTTGAGAAAACCTTATGAGTTTGCTTAACCGTTATGAGTTTGTTTATCAACGGCCGCATAAATAAAAGCTAATATATAATAATAATAATCGATTTATGTAGCGCTATTCCCTAAAGTCCCATAGCGCTTTACAATACAACAAGTAGTAAAAACTAACTCACTAAAAATGTTACGCAATAATACAGATACTGTAACGTATCGTTTTACAAGTAATTCCCTATTTTATACTAAAAAGAAAATTGAATAATAATAACAATAATAATTAACAATTATTCACTGAAGCCGAAGTGACTATTGGTGAATATTTACCGAGACGAAGTCGAGGTAAATATTCACCAATAGTCACTGAGACTGAAGTGAATAATTGTTTTAGTATAATTTCATCAGTGAATATCAGAGAAATTAAAACTAGAAATTATTAGTCTGACTTCCGACCCTTTTATAAGTTTTACAAGCGCGCGTGACAGGATAGTTTTGTGATAACATTTGCATAATCACGTGCCGCTACGGTTCACTGCATAAACCGACTCGACAGGAGACTTGCAGGGACTACAAGAATGGATTTGCTAAAGACAGAGAAATACCGAAAAGCAGTCCAAATGCACACTAGAATTCAAGTTGAAGCAGCAGTCCTCACTTTTGAGCCCTAGAACCGTGTTACAAAGAGAGGAAATGCAGCGAAAATGAGTGGAAGTGGGCAAACTCGGCTGACTGAAAATCTGCCACGGCGAGTGCAAATTTATCGAAAGGAACCGCTTTCATGAGTTCACTTCAAAGGACAAATTTGCTGGAAACTACAAACTACAGTTTGTAGTTTTGTGGATTATAGCCATCACAGAATCAAAGACAATGGTAAATCAAGAGACAAATGATTTCGGTATGAGATAAAACTTGAAAACACACCGAGAAGGCGAGAGCGGCGAGAGAAGAGCATAATAACAGCAACCGGCTTCCTGAATGAAAACTAGAACTTGTTGTTTTTCTATCAAGAACCACGGGGAAAATAACTCAAGTAAGTACACTCTTTTTAAGTCGAACAGTTCCAAAGTCTCGTTGTGTTATTTATTGCTCTAAGTAGACGTTATTTCAGTTGTGATTCACGAGGACCGAATAAACTCAACCCCGGCCAACACTCGTAAGTAAACTTTGTTTGTGACGGCTTATGGATGAAAATAAGCTTCAAGTTTAGTCATACTTATTTAGTTGCTTCTTTAGTGGGTTTTGGAAAAGCTTTTTCTTTCATATTATTTATTTATTCGTGAGAAACATCAGTAAATATGCGAGCGGCCATTTTGGTAAATGCCTTGTATGTTATATTCACCTCCAGGCGCTCTGGAGGTGAATATCGCGACGTATGACGTAATTCTCGACCAATCAGAGCACGGGAATCTCTATATTCACTGATAAAATTATACTAATATGTCTTAAATACTTGGCAACACATAATATACCAAAAGCTTTGAATTAAAAAGACTTGTTTTAACACTAGAATTAAAAGAACTAAGACAATCAATCCCGGGGAATCAATATACCTCATTTCCAGTGGTAACGAGTTCCATAAAATAGGAGCAGATACCAAAAAAGTCCGGAGTCCACATGATTTCAATTATACTTCATGACCTTGAATAAATGCTTAATTGCCGAGCGTAGCTTCGGGACTTGTCGACCTAGTAGCTTGTTGAAGTAATTAAATGCTCTCGTTGTTTATTTGTTTTCAGAAAGAAGTACACATGTGCTTTGGGTAACGAATTTCATAATTTCTACCGAATTAAAAACACAATCGAGGCTATGAATTTTCTCCGGTGCTTCGAATATGATTTGACGTCGGCAGGAAGCCAGTAATATTCGTTTAGGACCTTTAGATTCAAATTGGGTTTACGAAAGCACAAGCAAACAAATACTCTTCGTAGCTTGAAATGCACTAGGCGTCACAGACAGAGATTTTAAATAGAGCGATAATTAGAACAAAAAACAATTAACAGACAAACTGAGAGGTTTTTTTTCACTCATGAATGCAAAGAAACGGATCATACGGTTTATCAAATCAAACCATTACAATAATTACGGCTTTTAGATCGAGTCAACTGACCTTCTTCGATTTCCTAAAACGGTCTCCAGTTCAGTTCTTCAGGATATTTATGTGAAACTCGCCAGAATTTGTCCCGCTTTGAACAACCTGAATCTCCATTGCAACAGTCATGTGACAACAAATATAGATGCTTTTCTAATTGAATGCCTTAGAGCGAGAGCGTTGTGTAGTACAATTTAACGGTAACCGTTAGCACAGACGAAAGTAAAATAGATTTTTCGTGAAGCATGAACCCTAACCCAGTGTCTTCGCTGAACGCTTGTATGAGATTAAAACTTGGTCATATCAGACGAAATTGATATCTTGTCATTTGGTTTTGTCTAATTGCTTGACCTCTTATCTGCCATCCGCCTAGAAGCTCTGATCCCGGATTGTATTTTGATAGCTATGTTTTCAATTCGATGTTGCCTTTATCAATGACTCATACGGTCCTAGACTAGAAGGCGCCGTAGTTTCGCCTGAGTCAACAATACTTCCTCCAGTTAAATAATTCGGTTAGAGAGACGTTTGAGGCAAATTAAGTACTTCATGACGTGACGATAGCCTTAAACCCTCTAAAACTCTCGAGCGAACATTTATCTTTCAACTAATGCGCATGCCTCCTCTTTATCGCTCGATCACAGCGTCTCCGACCCGTTGTTAGCGGCAAAGGTCTGAACTGATCAAACATTTTACAGGACAGGAAAAATAATAATAACAAGAAGCTGCACGCAGCTTGAACTCCGGCGTATCTTTTGTAACGCGGATGATCTCATACACCTGCGTGTTTGGCACATTACAACGCACAATCAGATATGAAAGTACGCAAACAGTCGATCTCATATAAAACTCCACACGAGTTAGAACACGAGCGACTTCAAGAAAGCCAGGCTACCCTAGGATAACACAGGTAGCCCAAAAATACTAGGATCCAAATAAATCATCTGATCTAAAACTCCACATGAGTCAGAACACGAGTGAACACGAGTGCACAGCGGTTCATAATTTAATTAACAAAAAAATTGTAATAAAAAAATAACAGGAGTATAATACACAGGAGTGTTCCTGTGTCCATGTGTTGGCCCCTAACACAGTAGATGGTGTGTCTATTTATAGCCGTGAAGTTCTGGTATGCAATTACGTTGTCTTTTGTTCTCTTGCGCTTTAGTATTTTTTAGCAGTTTGAACCGTGTTAATTACAATTTTTCAGTGCATCCTTATTGCTTAAAAGTGACGGCCTTTGTTCCTTCTCGCCGGAAACACTATGCTAAATATAACTCTACCGTCTACAGTGTTGTGTGACAATATAATGTGGGAAGAGGAACACTCCTCTGAAATAATAATAATTGTTTTATCGTCTTAGTTGTTTCGGGTTACCTGTGTATCAGTGCGGTACCAGCCCAAAACAAATTGCATCTGATCTAGAACACCACAGGAGTGAACACAAGTACACTAGCTAGCGTTTCATCACTTAATTAACCAACATTTACAATTAAAAACAAATTCTGTTACCATCTTAGTTGTTTCGGGTTACCTGTGTAAATATCGCGTGAAGCTGCAAAAGCAGCCCATTGCGTTAGTACCTGTGACCCCGTGTGCACCCATGAATCGTTGCAGGTGAGCAATGTTTTGATTAGTCTGATATTGTGGTCATTAAAAATATTTGTTTGCAGAAGTACACAGTTTCGAGTTGACTGCCGTAAATGGTTGGATAGCAAGTAGATTTGGTTACATATATGTATAGAACTTATGAACAATAGAGCCTGATTTCTACGAAATCTATTAGAACAAAAACAGTATGTACACTTATGATTACAGAGTTACAAAGTGAATATACAAGAAAAGAAAAAGACTTACTTATTATATTTTATTCCAATAATTCTAATTATTAAAAGTCTTTTTCTTTTTCTTTAAATATATACATATAAATATATTAACACATAGTACATATACAGTGAATATACAAGTCATATAAAAATATTAAATAGATAAATGATGAAGGCTTAAAGTGCACCTAACGTTTATTTTGTTATCATCATTATCGATTTTACATCAAGTTTTGAGTACTTCTGTGAAGAACGTTTCGGTTTACAGAGAATAATCTATGTTATACGCTTGTTTGAAATGGTAAAAATGTGACCTTTCCTGACCCACGACCGCGTAAGTAAAAGCCTGGGTCGATCCCTGGGTAGACGTCATATAATTAATTGGACTTTGCAATAAGTTGAATAAATACTCAACATGTTGAATAAAATGACTTTTTTCTTTACTAACAACTCGCAAACTGTGTATATTCTCTATAAATCGATGTTGTTGTGATAGAAAGACGCCATGGAGAATAATGCATTAATGAGATGACGTCAACCCAGGGATCGACCCAGGCTTTTGCTTACGCGGTCATGGGTCAGGAAAGGTCACATTTCCACGATTTCAAACGAACGCAGAACATAGAGTATTCTCTGTAAACCAAAACTTTCTTCACAGAAGTACTCTAAACTTGATGTAGCATCGATATTTATGACAACAAAATAAACGTTAGGTGCACTTTAAAGTAAGTATATATGCCCTCTGTTTTTTTCGGGCTACCTGTGTTATCCTTGTGCAAACAAAACAACTATGAAACTGTTGATTGCTGAAGAGATCGAAGTCTAGAGTCTTGACAACACAGTGAAAAGTCTAAAAAGGAAGCCTTCGTTATTAAAGTCTGGAGTCTGGACTTAATAAGCCTGGCACACAATCTTGGCCCGTAGCTCGTAGATAGGATCAAAGTATGGTAACGAGAGTCACTGGTATTACATCTCAGTGTATACACACTGGAAAAAGATATGACAGACCATAGCGGCATGTAACGCAACGTCGAATCAAATATTATAATATTAGCGCTGCCCAAAATAAATCAATTGTTATCTGTGGATTGATCACGTTTAGTCTAATTGCTTGATCCTGCTATCTGCCGTCTGCCTGGAACATCTAACCTCAGATTGTATTTCGATACCTAAGTGTTTCAAGTTTATCAATTACTTATGCGCATGCCTCCTGCTTTATCGCTCGATCACAGCGTCTCCGACCCACATTGTTACGGCAAAGGTCAGAACTGATCAAAATTTTTACAGTTTTACAGGACAGAACAAAAATAACAAAAAAAAGACAGACTGCATTTTAAGACTCCGGCCGCTGCCATAGCAGCGCCGGAGTTAAATAATAATAATAATATTTAAAAAAAGACACGGACTGCATTTTAAGACTAGTAATAATTATACAAGTACCTTGAGTAAACTGGGAGGGACCGCATGAGCTTACTGGAACCAAATACGTGTTCAGTATTGATATTATCAATAACTATACAAGTACCTTGAATAAACTGGGAGGGACCGCATGAGCTTACTGGAACCAAATATGTGTTCAGTATTGATATTATCAATAACTATACAAGTACCTTGAGTAAACTGGGAGGAACCACATGAGCTTACTGGAACCAAATACTTGTTCAGTATTTTTCAGAGCATGACCAAGACTAAATGCATCTTTATCAGGGCCATTCCTGAAGTGTGGAACTCTAAAAGACTCTGAAAGGAAAGAGAGTTAAAACAAAACATTGATTGGAATCTGTTTTGAAACCTTCACAGTTAATGCCTCAGTTCTTTTAAGGTTGTAAATGTAGGAGACTAATATATGTTAAATTGTGGTTGATCATAAGTTTTAGCCAGTAATTGACTGGTAACTAAACATATTGCAAATAGAATGTAACAGTATTATAACTCAGTGTGTCATCTTAGAATAGCTGATCTTCATAAGAAAATATTTACCTAAAGTTGTTTTGTTGTGTGTTGTTAGATAAAGATGGTAGCCAAACAAAGACCACAGGCTAATACAGAACATGAGAGAGACAAAGAACAAAAACAACACATGAAGCTTTCCATCTCCTTCAAGAGAGTTCTGCAGACACAAAAAGATAAGAGTAATAAGTACTGACAGCTAAGGAAATAGACCGATTTAGCTTGTACATTTGTTGTTCCAAATCAGATCATGTGACAGCTCTCCAGAGGATTTAGTGCTTTGTTTTCCAATTAGAGAAAAGTGTACATTTCCTCTTGGGATACAGACAAACAAGAAAACATTGTTCAAGGGAAAAGTCAGGTGACCTGAACTGGGACAACAAATGCATACAAGCTAAATCGGTCTATTACTACCCTGACTGCACAACATGAATTAAAAGCATAAGTCAGGGCGTGTTATTTTGGGACTGTTCCAGAATAAGAATAAACCAAAAAGACGGTAATCACGTTCTTATGGAACCTACTCCGTTTTCAAAATGAATAGAATAGCATTCTGTTCATACTACTTCCGATAGCAGAATAAACAGAATGAACAAAATATGGTTCACTCGCAAGATGCAAGTGACACAGTATTCTTCTTATTTGCATGCATTTTGCTAAGGTTGCATGTGTTTTATTAAGTTTGCATGCATTTCAAAACACTTTAGTTAAAATATCGTACACTTTGACAGTGAATTTGCATTCATATCCAGTTTGTTCATGGTCAATCAGAGAGGTGGTACACAAATTGCTTCATACACGTTATGAATGTTTTGTAAATATTGTGTGCAGTTCCACTATTTAAATTTGAACAACATTATAACTTCTGAGGTGACTTGAAGAATACATTTTGTAGATATTTTGACTCTATATATTTTGTGCCTTAATATTAAATTTGACTTGTTTTTGTTAAGTTTGCATACAAAACAAATAATATGAATCCACTTTTAAAAGCTTAGTACATATATGAACATATATATATTCAAATTTTGTCATATCATTTACATAAACTTTGTGTTTTTTCCAGATATACATTGTTGGTGTTTTGTCCTTATCACTATACAAGTTCATGCCCATATACCAAAACTCAAGTTTTACGTCAAGGTGCAGACATGTCTGACTGATGATGTGTACATATATTAATTATTTTACATCAAGGTAAAGACATGTCTGACTGATGATACAATGTATGTACATACATGTATATTAATTGTATAACCCATCAAATGTTTTCTCACACATGATTGGTGGAATGCATCACAACCCAATATTTTCTCTCCATCAGGTGTCAAATATCAGCGAATACACCCCCTGTCAGCGTAAGCGCATGTCAAAGAAAATATTTGAAGGATGATCTGACAACAATAACTTAAATGCAGTGCCATGATATTTTGTCCTTGGACATTATTAGATCCTCGAAGCTCACCGTTTCCCTCAACGTATAATATTTGTGGACAAAATATCAGGGCATATTTCGATGGCACTAACACGTTAATACACATTTATTACGTTATTTAAAATGTTTGTAAATCATGTTAAAATCAGAGATATCACTCACATTCCAGAATGCAACAAAGTAATTTGTGACAGTGCCAGTCACATACAAGGTGTACAGAATGGCATAGAAAAGAAACAGCAGGAAGAACTTGTAGTTAGAGTAACCAACACAATTATTCACCCATGGGCAATGATGATCCATTTTGAGAATGCATCTTAAAAGAAGAAAAAAGAGAATTTAGTAGGAGGTATGAACATTATTGTTGCAGATCAAATCCCAGAATGGATATATTATATATAAGAAAATATTAAAGTATATGACATAGTATATACGTAAACATCTACAGTACCTTTTGACTTTTGGATATATAATACCAGTACCTCTACTTAAGTATTTTTTCAGAATGTCTTGAATTGATAGACAACATGAAAATAACATCAGCAAATATATTTTGTTAATATGTTATAATTATTTTAGATAAATATTTGTTTAGGGATCAGAATTTTTGCAAGTACAATGTACTTATTTCATGTTCTTTTGGCCTTACATGTATGAATAGTGACGAGTATTATATGTACAATGTACTTTATATTTCATGTTCTTTTGGTCTTAAATAAATTACACATGTATGATTGTATAGGACTGTATAGTGACATTGAAGTATTATACATACAATGTACTTATTTCATGTTCTTTTGGCCTTACATACACATGTATGATTGTATAGGACTGTATGGTGATGAGTATTATACAGTGAATATGTGACTGAGTGAATACGTGAATTCTGAAATTAAATGAACGAAAAGTGTTCATTAATACCATGAGGTGCCAAAGTGCCTAAGTTGAAAGTAAAGTTCTGTTCTTTGCATTTACAGGTGTTGGTAGTACCTTGATGAAGAGAAATGCTGCATACAGTGATGTGATTAATACATCACCAGGAAAGTTAGTGGCGAGCTACAGGTTTGGCAAGATCCTAGACTTGCTCCAAGTCAAACTTGCTTTATATTGACTGGGTAAGCGATTACTGGGTCAAAAAGCGAGTGTGAGAATCGAAGCGAGAGGCGAGTTCGACTTGTTTCACTTGCAGGAAATTGAATCGGGGGATTATGCTTTGGTACGAAAACATGTTTCAGGGGTGGAACTTATGTTTCGCACCTTTGACAAACTGTTTATGAGTACACTCAAATTGTAAAACCACATCCATGGTCGACTGACTTGACACGTCAACATAAAATGCCTGAAGGACTTTGAGAAAGTCTGGCAAGATCCTTGCTGTTAGCCTGCTTGCAGGCTCTTCCATAGGGGAAGGAACAGGAGAGGGGACAGAGAAAAAGGCATGTCTGTTATTTTGAAATTCACCCCCTAATTAATATGCAGGCAGTCATACATGTAAAATGTCAAACCTGTAAAATAAAAACAATAAAAACTTGCAGATGCGAATCTACAACCAGCCAAAGTATCTTGGAGAACCTGCCTGTTGGTAACAGCACTAGAATGTCTCCTCTTCAGCAAAGCAAACTTTTTGTCTTCGGGTGTTCAAGAAAAACCTTGAAAGTGAAAGAGACTCGTGAATTCGAAGTAGCCCTTTGAGTCAACTAATGGCCGAGGTTGAGTTCTCCTTGATTGACAGCTAATGAATGAATCAGATTGGAGAACTGATCCCATTTGTCCATGAATGTGAATTTCAAAATAACAGGGTCTTGCTACATGCTCTACTTTCTTCCTCTCTCCCCTCCCCCACCCACCACAGGAACCCCATAAGCAAAAACAACACTAAAGAGTCTGCAAGCAGGCTAGATCCCATGGTAAAGGCTTTACTGGGCAATCCCTTTATGTAGGACGACACAAATGTTTACCAAAAATACAATTATAGAATACAACACAATACAATTCAATTCAATACAACAATAGAACACAACACAATACAATACAATAGAATACAATTTGGTAGCAATTCGTGTTGTCCTACATGAAGGGATGGCCCTTTACTGCATGCATGGCAAACAAACTTAAAAACGTTGTAAGTTTTAGAAAGATCGACATTGACTGGAGATGGAAAATAGCATTTATATACATACAGGTTTTGGTAATAACACTACCAAACTCATACAAGTGCATTTAAATAAATCAAGTCAGAATGTTTTGCCATGCATGCCGCACATGATTGCATTCCTGCAAAGGGCCCATTGAACTCACTTTCTACACATGGAGCAGTGATGGCATCTGTCTGGCTTGATGTGGTTACAAATATCACAATACCTAACACCTGCATCAAAATAGAACAAATACAATAGTCATTGTTTCCCTCCTTAATAGACTTCCATTCATAATGGCCGCCTCCTAATGTACATAATTTGGAAGATAATTCTGTGGAGGGAAACTAATGCTACCACATGAAAGATCACATTAAAACTAGTACTAATTGTGTTCTGTTTTAGAGCAATGTGGAGAATTGCTGTCAAGTTATTCAAGTAGTATGTACAAATGTATTTCAAGTGCAGAAAAGTGAGCTGGCTAGCTAGAAAGGCTTCCATTGTTTTTCTCATACAAATCTCTCTAATAACCTCAAATAGCTGTACAACTTCACTGCTTTTTAAGCTACATCACTGAAATTTCACAAATGCTGACATGCTCTTTCACGTGACACTGTTCATGTTTTCTGAACATGTGGATAAACTATTGAAACAGGAATTGGGAATGTGCAGCAATATTTTTTATAACTATTAGGTCTATATTTCCTTCAAGTACATGCAACAAGCTTTATTCTGTAATGAGAATACTTGAAACAATCAGAGACTGCAGTGTTTGCCTTTATTGATGGATATTTCTGGAAATGCATGGTTTACTCTTGTTTTAAGATTCATATAATATTATGAAAATTAATAATAATATATACATGTATATAGTTAAGCTCCCAATTAACTAGTCAGAAGGAATCATTGCCTAGATGGAATAGGAAGGGGAATTGGGAAATTGGATGGGCAATAGGGAATTTATAAAAAGAAAACTATGATAAGAACACAAATATAACTGGTGGAGTGCCTGGTTTCAACAGTGCGAATGCAGGGCACTTTTCCAGACTTGTTGTTGTGTGTCGCCACACGTCGGGGTTCGGGTGTGCGACGGAAACCTGAAGTTGTCCAATATTTGCTCTCATCATATGCAGAAGCTCCGCTATTAATTTTCAATATTTAAATGCAGAGTCATACAAACAATCATCCTCTCAATAAATAAAAATACATAAATAAATACATTTAAACAGAAATTGACAAGAGTAAAATTATTTTCAACTTATATAAAATGTATTACAGTCTGGCAAGTATACATGTAACTGTATGTAAATCTATTACATGGCTTGAGGTACGTACATGTAACTTTGTGAGAGTATGACCGATCAGTTTGTGGTCCTTGACTCTATTCAGATAATGTAATTATACTATTGTTCAACCTTGGACATTCTTCACTAATTTTAATAGTGGGCCATATTGATGTTAAAGATTTCTGCCTTATGTTGGTTTTGAATAATTTTGTGTTTAACTGATCATTATACATTGTATGTACATGTGTATTATTGAAGACTGTAAGCACGCGTTATTTTTTTGTTCAGTGGGGGTATATTCCCATATATATATATAATTATGTTGCAGGTAAATTTTATTTCAGGTTGAAATTTTTTACCTAGGTAATTTTTTTCAAACTAGTTGTTCTGCTAACTATGTATGAGTTTTAGTGACTACATTTTGTAGCTCTAATCACCCAAATTAGTGAGCACCCATTGTGGACGGTTAGGGTGTTTTTAAATGTAGGGGTAGGGTTTGTATTAGTTCACAGGACAATCAAAGAAGCATTATTTTTCTGTGTTGTTCAGTGATCTAAATTTAGTGACTATAGCTCTAAAAACCCTAACTTAGTGAGCACCCTTTGTTGACGGTTAGGGTGTTTTTAAATGTAGGGGTAGGGTTTGTATTAGTTCACAGGACCATCAAAGAAGCATAATTTTTCTGTGTTGTTCAGTGTTCTAAATTTAGTGACTATATAGCTCTAAAAACCCTAACTTAGTGTCAGCACCCTTTGTTGACAGTTAGGGTGTTTTTAAATGTAGGGGTAGGGTTTGTATTAGTTCACAGGACCATCAAAGAAGCATTATTTTTCTGTGTTGTTCAGTGATCTAAATTTAGTGACTACATAGCTCTAAAAACCCTAACTTTAAGTGAGCACCCTTTGTTGACGGTTAGGGTGTTTTTAAATGTAGGTGTAGGGTTTGTATTTATAGTTCACAGGACCATTGAAGAAGCACATACAGTGCTTGGGTAGGGTATTCTGCAGTTGCCCCAATGAGGCTTTTGTTACTCTTTGACTTTATCATACTTAAGACTTAATGAAAAATTGTGCATGTAAATAATCGTGTAGTGAGGTGTACAGTTCACTAATGTTTTGTTCACCTAATTATACAGACAGTAAGATCCACAAGTTGTTATCAATATTAGGGACAGTGGTGCTTGCCAGTGAACTGATTTTACTATGCTTTTAATCGGATATTGTTGGGCATGAGAACGGTACAAATTATGTAACAAAACTGACACAGACTGACAGCTGATAACTTTTTGAGTTTTATACATGTAATACCTGCCTGAGAATGATTTTATTCATGCCCATTTTTGCAGCTTTTCTTGTCCTCGCTTTATAATTCTATAGATCTAAAGCAATCCTTCCTGCACAACTTCTTTGCTGTCAGGTTATTTATAGAAGCTGATTTATAAACTTCCATAATTTTCTTGTGAAGTCAGAGATTCTCTTTCATCGCTTTTGACAGATATCGCTTCACTCTTCCATAGAAATTTTCTTCTAAATATAAAGTGAGAGTTAAAATCCTATTATCTGGTTTCCTTTTAGTTCAGTTTTAACTCTCTAAAAGTCAGTTTGGTTCAGAGTTTCCCCGCTTCTAATCGTGCAACTCAGCGAAGTTTTCCAAGTCCGACTTTGTTAGTAGTGCGCATGTGTGAATAAAATTAAATATGGAAATTAGTTACTAGTCCCCTCTCGGGTAAGAAAAGCTATATTATTACAAAAACGTGACTGGAACTCCAACGCAAGTCTCTGTGGTGCAGTTGGTAAAGCTCTGGTCTTCTAAGGCATTCTTCCAAGCGAAGGGTTGCAGGTTCGAGACCCACTACCGGCGGTGAACGAAAAAGTAAAAAAAAGTAAGTAGTAATGTGTAATTAATGAGTGAATTATGAAGTTGGTTGTGGGGGATAGAGAAGGGAAAAGGAGTTAGGGAGGGGGAACGGTGAGTACCGTAGAGAGGGAGGGGAGAGTGGTAGAATTTTTTTTCTCAGGGGAGAGGTGGGTGGAATTTTTTTTTCTTCTTAAATTCTTTCCCCAAAAAACTAAACCCCTCTTTTTTGATGAATCCCCAAAAATTGGAAAATCCCTTTTTAAAATCTTTAAAAATTTCAACCTACATGTAGGTTGAAAAAATTTGACCTGAAATTTATTTTGACCTGCAACATATATATATATATAAGCTAATATATATAAGCTAATAATACGAGTACATGTATGTGCCTCTCCTAAGGTATGGTTTTTCAGCTGTTTTAGTCAGGGGTGGGGGCTCAGCTCAGTATTACAAGCATACATGCAGTAGCCACAAGTACCCTGCACTGGGTATCTATTTTTGTTGGGTATCTAGTTATGTAAATACTAGCTGGCTTGCAAACTGATTTCAAGTTTCATTTTACTGCTTTGTCAAAGGAAATGGTAAAGCAAACTCAATTCACCTCATGAGTGTTGTCCCACCCTGAGTTCTGCATGGGTTGGCCAGTCAAACCTGGGCCAGGCCAGTCAAACCTGGGCCAAGCCAGTCAAACCTGGGCCAGGCCAGTCAAACCTGGGCCAAGCCAGTCAAACCTGGGCCATGCAGGCAGTGACTATATCCATAGCCCATAAATAAAGCAAATACATCTCCTTAATTAAGAATGTGTGTAATAGCTTCCTCTTCATGTTAATGATATACATGTAGCTTTTCCAATACAAACAAGGAACAAATAGAGAGCTCTGATAGTGCTTATAAATAGATTCTGGAACCATAACATAAAGCCATCTTCATATGACTACATGTATTCTTACTGAATTTTGTGGTGCAGCTTATACACAAGGTTTTTCCTTAAATTAACCTTTCAGGGAAAACAGGCTTCTGTTTATCAGGCTGAAGTTAGGATTGTATGGCTTGTACGTGATAAAATATGGTACCACCTTTTGGGGGGTAGTCAGATGCCATGGGTAGAGTTATTGGCTAATGAATTCAGATGCCTCTCATGGGGAGTAGACCCTTGAAATGAGCTGAGGAGGCTGCTGTACATGTATTTCAGGCTAGTTTTGTACATACTTTGGAGTCATATACATGTATAATAAATGTCTTATTAAAGTGCTCATTTGCTCTGTCCACTCTGTAAGTTGGATCCTTGTTTCCCCCCTTTTTTATGGCATGTGCACCTGATTGCGCTTCATCCATAAAGCAGTGGGAGAAACTTGCTCCATATCTTATGGTATAGACTGAGCAAATGAGTTTAATAAGAGGTACATGTATATCTATGCCTTCTTTGTTAAACAAACAAACTAGATCTGATCTGCTGATTGATAAACATACAATAATCATGCAGTGACTTAAGTGAGGACTAGCTAGTACTTAACTATACTACTCTTCTTGGAAATAAACTCACCTCCAGATATAGTCTTTGTTACTGTTGGCAATTTACTTGACACTCTTTGTAGGATCTCACTTGCATTGTCCTAGCCGAATCAAATAAATTAAAACTGACATTCATTTGAAATCAATATAAAACTATACCTGTAAAAGGGAAAAGTTTGTTACAATGTTAAATTGATTTTAAACAGGCTTCTAACATTGATCTCCATGTGGAATACTCCTCTTATATTTATAAAGTGAATCATTGGCCTAGTCCTCAACAAAACACATGTCAACATGAGTGAACAACACAATATGTGCCATCAACAACAAAACTATCTTAATAGACCAATCCAACGTTGCCATTACTATTACAATATCTACTCAAATTAGCAACAGCACCAGTACTGCTGAAAAGAGCACCTCAAAATTGGTCAAGATAGATAGATAGATAGATAGATGACACTCTATTTAAAGAGGGTGCACAATTACAGTAAATACCATATTCTCCCTTGTAGCCCTAACAAAAAGGATTGAAAATAACAAAATACAAAGATCACTCTAAAAAAGTTAGAAAGCGAAAGCGATTTATGAAAATATATAAATTTTATATAAATCCTAATTTACGTAGTTAGCTAAATATATATATCATAGTCCATTAATACGTTTTACTAACACGAAAATGATCAGGAGTGTACTTAGACATTGAAAATTGAAAGTACAGTTTCTTAAGTGAAATTATTGATTTACAAGATCAAGATCAAGATCCCACATTTGAGAGTTATACCTCACCTAGAAGCCAAGATATAGAAGAGTAAAGTGTGCTACATTTATTTTTACAGATGTTTGTATGAGGGGTGCAACAATTTGCACCCCTGCATACAAATGTCTGTAAAATTGTCTTACTTTGCAGGACTGTATCTACCATCCAAGACGTAACTATGGTACTCAAATTTGGGATCGTGACTAATTTTGAGGTACTATCTTTATCAGTATTGGTGCTATCACTAATTTAAGTAATAGATTTAAGCAATAGACCACACATTTCAATGCATTTACTGGCGAAAGAAAGCATGCAGGATGTTAGGAGAACACAAGAAATGCTTGACAATCACAAGCCAAAGGCATTTCAAGTGTTCTCCCAACATCCAAGTGCTTTATTTCACCAGTAAACACATTTAAATGTGTGGTTTATTGCTTTTATGATATAACTACGACACAATACAAGCAGGTGTGCCGATTTCTATGTGTTTACCGGCACAACAGACCATAGATTTTTGAGTCTATAAGCCAATCAGAGCACTCGTACTATCTGGGTTATATTATAAATTGTAATAGCAATGGCAACCTTGGGTTGGTCTATTGGTATGAAACTAAAACTCACCCCATTTTCAATCTGTTCCTTATCAGCCTTTGAAAGAGCAAACTGAAATCACATGGCATTACTTTATAATCCATTAATTAATATAAATAAGCCACTATAAACAGTAGGTTGCCCTTAAATAAATAAATATTATATTTGTTATAGCATGCTGATTATTATGGCAGCAGTTGATGTGGGCCTTTTCACTTACTGCTCACTACATTAACTGTTTTCACATACAACACTCAACTCACACGTCGATTTTTATGGAGAGAGGAAAACTGGAGAAAAACTCTCAAATGCACATAAGGAATCAACAGCAAACCTAACCCATATACAGTTTCTGAACTGGAAATCGAACCCAGAACTACAGCAGTGAGAGGCGAGTGTTTTACCATGGCTCCAACCTCCTTGACTGCCCTAATTAGGGCCAAACCTAGACCCACCCCTGCCAGGCTAGACTGCAGAATACCCTACCACGTAATCTACAGTACCGCCTGGAATTATTGAAGCATTTACCGCGATAATACCGCGGTTTGACCTCAGAATGACCGCAGCTTTACCGCGGTAATACCTCGGTCAACTGCGGTAATTAGTTGGCCGTGGTCACAGCCGCGGTCGCTGAGATTTATATCACGCCGAAATCATTGACTTTAGTGTGAAGATGTAGCAGTCATGATCACAAACGTGCGAGTTTGGCGCAATGACTCAGCGTTCTTTTCATTCTTTATTCAACACCGCTGTTAACTTTAGAATCTTTTGTTTTCGCTTCATTCAGAACTCTAACAGTGGGTAGAGAAGCACTCATCGGTGAAACTAAGACTTTCGAATCTTTTATTTTCCCTTCATTCAGAACTCTAACGGCGGGTAGAGAAGCACTCATCGGTGAAACTAAGACTTTAGAATCTTTTATTTTCGCTTCATTCAGAACTCAAACGGCGGGTAGAGAAGAACTAATCGGTGAAACTAAAACTTTGGAATCTTTTATTTTCGCTTCATTCAGAACTCAAATGGCGGGTAGCGAAGAACTCATCGGTGAAACAAAAACTTTTTTAGAATCTTTTATTTTCGCTTCATTCAGAACTCAAACGGCGGGTAGAGAAGAACTAATCGGTGAAACTAAAACTTTAGAATCTTTTATTTTCGCTTCATTCAGAACTCAAACGGCGGGTAGCGAAGAACTCATCAGTGAAACTAAAACTTTAGAATCTTTTATTTTCGCTTCATTCAGAACTCTAACGGCGGGTTAGAATCTTTTATTTTCGCTTCATTCAGAACTCAAACGGCGGGTAGAGAAGCTCTCATCGGTGAAACTAATACTTTAGAATCTTTTATTTTCGCTTCATTCAGAACTCTAACGGCGGGTTAGAACCTTTTATTTTCGCTTCATTCAGAACTCTAACGGAAGGTAGTGAAGCACTCATCGGTGAAACTAAGACTTTAGAATCATTTATTTTCGCTTCATTCACAACTCTATAAAGTCTTAGTTTCACCGATGAGAGCTTCTCTACCCGCCGTTAGAGTTCTGAATGAAGCTAAAATAAAAGATTCTAACCCGCCATTAGAGTTCTGAATGAGCGGTGAAAATAAATGATTCTAAAGTCTTAGTTTCACCGATGAGTGCTTCTCTACCGGCCGTTTGAGTTCCGAATGAAGCAAAAATAAAAGATTCTAAAGTCCTAGTTTCACCGATGAGTGCTTCTCTACCCGCCGTTTGAGTTCTGAATGAAGCGAAAATAAAAGATTCTAACCCGCCATTAGAGTTCTGAATGAAGCGAAAATAAAAGATTCTAAAGTCTTAGTTTCACCGATGAATGCTTCTCTACCCACCGTTTGAGTTCTGAATGAAGCAAAAATAAAAGATGCTAACCCGCCGTTAGAGTTCTGAATGAAGCGAAAATAAAAGATTCTAAAGTCTTAGTTTCACCAATGAGTGCTTCTCTACCTGCCATTTGAAACATGTATGTTTTATTAAACTTATAGTATTGTGTCATGACCGCGGATTTTGACCGTGGCTTTCATTGCGGTGAATAATTTGACCGCACTCGGCTTTACCGTGGTAAAACCTCGTCCATAGTGCAGTAATACCGCGTCCAATGACCGCGGTATTTAACCGCGGTTTGACCGCGACCCGATGCTTCAATAATTCCAGGCGGTACTGTACCTTACGCGTTGTCACGGTCAAACATATAAATGAAATTGAAAATGAAATGAAATAATAAAATAAAATTGTAAATTGACATACCGTCCATTATCAATCTTGCTATTATCTCTATATATTACTACCTTCATTCTACAAACAACCGCAGTCTACTCGTTGATGCAATGACGCGTTGACATGATAAATAAAGTGTACTCTATATATTACTATCTTCGTTCTACAAGCAACCGCAGTCTACTCGTTGACACGTTGATTCAACATTACTCTCTTAACTCTCTACGTTCATTGTGTATTCCACACAAGTTGACGCGTTGACATTTCTACAATACAGCTTGCTGTGGTGGGGTATTCTGCAGTCGTTCCCCCTGCCACATATATATCTAATTTACATCATAAACAGGAGTACTCCCCGGGCCAACCTGAATCCTCTACCAGTCATGGATCAATCCTGATTTCTGAGAAACCCCCACTCCTCCCACACACTTCACCCTAATCTTCAGTGGTTAATCATTAATAAAACTATCTCGATGCATATCCAAGGGAGGGGTGGATGGGTAGTTTCCCAGAAACCGGGATTGAGAATCAGGCACAGTTCTAGCCAACTACATGTATATGTGTATTTATAATATTCTTAATTTCTCTTTCATGATCACTTAAACTGAAAATACACCATTATCCCAAAATGTATACGAAGATTAGTAGATTAAACGAAAGTGAAAATAAACATCTGAAATATTGATATATATCGATCAGACTGGGAGAGGAGAGTTCTATTATATTTTATACACATATTATTTACCTGGCTAGGCACAGCTTTTAAGTCAGCAAATATAGTCCTCCAGTAGGAAATAATCAACATGAAGAAAAACGGGTGATAAAGGATCAAGTAGACAGCTATTGATATAAAGAAAACGGTTTGACGTCAAAATAATATATTTACATCGCCGCGCTGCGACCTTAAAATTATTAGACCGCAAGAACCAGTTTATAGAGGTTAAAGAATGTTTTCTTTAATCTTATTTTAAGAAATTACAATGACACCAAACAGCAAAAACACAATATCATAGTACTAACTAAAGGATAAGAGTAATACCGACCTTTTTCCACATTGGAAGAAACGCTTTCTAGAATGTTCAAAATACATAAATAACAAACATCAGTATTCAGTGTCGGGGCGTTTAATAATTTCCAGCAACAAGATCGAACTTTTCATAAAAACAATACTGAATCCGAAAGAATGCTCAAAATAATTACAAACTTACCGAGGCACAAGACAAATACGTAAGCGTAATATGACCAAACGATGACAGAGTTGATAAAAAAAACCGGGATCCACTGAAAAGTCCGAATCAAACAATTCACCACCTTCCCTCCGACCGCCATCTTAGAATACAAAGCGGAAGCATATGACCGAGCATGCGCTGTTTCTCTTACGTCATTTGTGGAGGCACCTAATTTATATACAATTTAATTCAAAGTCATTGTATCGGCCGGGGGATTAGCTCAAATGGTAGAGCGCCCGCTTAGCATGCGGGAGGTACCGGGATCGATACCCGGATTCTCCAGGACATAACTTTTTTTTTCCTTTCCTCTTCTGTCTTCTACGTTCGCAAACCGACTGATCTAAATTCACGTAGGAAGTCAAGAGGTAAAAAAAAAAGAAAAAACTACCACTTCCCTGAAAATAAAAATTGGTGCATATGGCTCGCAAAGTTACTGTTTCTAGTACTCCTGTTTACTTTGGGAATTTTTGCCATTAAACTTGATTCTATGATTAAATTCTGTAATGATTTTATAGATAATTCAAATATTAGCTGTAGTATTGAGGCTTGCACCTCAACGCTGATCATGAAGGCACTATACTATTAAAGTTAGTGAATAATTTTATTAAACATATTTATAAGAAACTACTAACCATAATAGCAAAGAGTTTAAGGTCGAAGTATAAATTCAGAAATCAAACAAACGGCTCCAGGGGCATAGCTTCCTGTATCGATCCTGTACGCATATACGCACGTGCGTGGGTAAAGCGCCTGGTGAAGCGCTTATAATGACTCAAGACTTCCAAACAGCGACCTGAACACAAATAGGACGACAAAACAATTTCAAGTAAGCCTTCTTCCTTTATTTACCTTGTATTACAGAAGATCTGTAACTAAATTTACGTTATTATTCCGTTATTATACAAACCTTGTAATACTGACATAGTCAGAACTTGGGCGGCCTGTGGCTTAACATAAACAGGCAACCCAAGCCCTAATTGTGTGTATTAATATTTGTCATTTTTAAATATAGGCTTTGTATGGGAACTACTAGCCTGCTATGCAGACGTATTTTTTTCACTCTCATAAATTTGAAGAAAAAAGTAACGTTTGCTTACCCGAGCCCTTAATTAGTTTCCAATCAATCTCGTACCCAGATCCCATTTGTTTCCAATATGCAAGTATGACGTCATCACGTTTATTTTGTTTTTCCACCGCCGCCCAATCAAAGCCATTGTTAGAATTTTAGTGAATTGGTGCGCCAGGGACCATGATTGGTCAATGGCGAATGTATTGTCTGAATTCCTTTTAAATGTAACATTGCGTCTCCTTACAGGAAACGGAAGGTAAAATCTGATTGGTCCATAACACAATGAGGTGTGCATATTGGAAACTAATTAAGCCCTCGGGTAAGCAGACACGAGAGTGGAAAAATACGTCTGCATAGCAGGCTTAGGGATCTACCTATAACGGGGGAAATCACGAATTTTATCACTATTGGTAAGTCAAAATCAACTGAAATAAACATACATTTGCTCCGAGCTCTCTACGTATTAGTTTCTTCCTTTGTCATGCAAATCGTCAATCCACAACTGGTAGAGGTAAAAGTAGTCGAGGAATAACATGAAAACCTTTACGCGAGTCTTCAAGCCTACTTTCATCGAGTCTAGATTTCACTGATCCATTTTTTTACCGACCGACCCACCATCATAAGCCAGAGGACGAGGGAAAACGAAACATTTTACTGGGGTTGCTAGCCTGTGTACAGCCGTCCGTATCCCCTCAAAACTCGGGAAGGGATGACGGAGGTACATGCTATGTGGTAGCCTAAGCCATTTTTAAAATGTCGGACGACTATACACAGGCTCGAATCGAAATCAGTCCAGATCGTATAACTCATACCATGAGTTGTATACACCAGTTTTTGAGTCATGATCCGGCGCCGGCAGTCAGGAAGTCATTTCAAAAGGCGAAAGAAGAGAACGTACTTGGAGAATCGGTACCTCCCGCATGAGCGGGCGCTCTACCATTTGCGCTAATCCTCCGGCCGATGATTCTGATAGGAGATATATAGAGGATATTACATGGCCGCTTGGAGATACGGATTGTATCTCCGAGTGTTGATGAAATATCTTACGAGTGAGCGCAGCGAACGAGTAAGATATTTCATCAACACGAGAAGATAAAATTCGTATCTCCAAGCGGCCATGTAATGTTCTGTTTAATATATGATTATCGATGAAATACCAGTTTAAATCTCCTACTAAAAAGGCTAGAAATCTAAGGCATATTTTCAAAAGTGACATCTTCACGTGTGTAGATATCATTTATCACTTTTAGAAACTGAGATATACACAGTGGTATTTCATCGAAAATTATATATTAATATGTTTCTTACATAACCTGAGTATCGGCCTCGTGGGGAGGGCGGGAGGGGGGAGAGGGGGATGGGGGGTGAGGGAGTGAGGAAAAATGGGGAGAGGGGAAAAAGAAAGGAAAGCCTGATACAAAACTATTCAAGGACTTGTGTCCACATTCTGAATGTTGCGCTGATTGGATAAAAAACCGATGTGAGCATGGCAACTTTGCGCAAGCTCCGTTGCCGAACAACGGTTTGGGCTGGGTGTCTAGAAAACGAAGACCTAGAAAACGAAGACCAAAGACCTAGAAAAGGAAGCCCAAGAAAACGAAGACCCTTGAATTTGACTAATTTTGCCGTTCAGTACAGCAAAAAAAAACCTGGTGTGCAGTCGGTTAGCCCAATTAAACATGTAGTGTGCTGAATGGTCCAAAAATTATACACGAAGGAGAAAAAAGGATTATCAATCATCTCTCAAAAGTGGTCGTTTCTACATTTAAAGCGGTCACGTTTGATAAGTGTCATGCTTTAGGCCATCCCCATATTTTTTCATTTCCCATCGCCCGACTGACCCGATTTTTTTGGAAAAGTAAAAATTATAAAATACAAAGCTTGGCACCGACCCATTTTTGGGAAAAGTTCAAAAAGAAAAAAAAGATTGAAGAACATGTTTTTTAACTACACCTCTTTTCCGAGCTCTATATTTATATGCGTATTAGTTTCTTGCCTTTCTCGTGCAACTTGTCAACTCACAACTAGTAGAGAAAAAAGTAATCGAGGAATACACGAAAACTTTTAACCGACTTGGTTCCAGATTTTTTCCTTTTTCTTTTCTCTTTTTACCGTCCTACCGACCCACGATCACGAGCCGAGGGCGATGGAAAACGGGAAAAAATGGGGATGGCCTTTTATCGGTATTACCAACTTTCGCTTTCAAGGCACGAGTCTGTAAATCGGATAAAGGCAGCCCTTTTGACAACAATCTCTATTGTTCGTATCGACGGGTGTGTGGCTCGTGGACGAATATACAGCATGTGAACTGGATCCACGAGCAATTCGCTAGCATGGTTCCTTCACAAACTAATCTTCAATGTGAGCCCGCCATAAATCTGGCCTTTGGAAGTTATGTCTAGTGTACAGGCATGCGCATTAGATATTCGATTCCATCACCACCCCCAGCGGATATAATTGTTCGCAGAGCGTTCGTGCAACGTCTGGATTGTGTTCGTCGCATGTGCGCGATCAAAAGGAGGAGAAAGTTAACTGTCATTGTCGAAGTTTGTATCACACTTTCAACCTACTTTAGCCACATTTATTGGATCTTCATAGCCTTAACTGAGTTGGTTATTTGCAACGAAAAGTTGTCACGAAGGTTAACGTCGAAATTAACATGAACTATTAACACGGGATATTTTGATTTTTGAAAAAAAAAAAAATACAAGAAGAACCACTGTCAGAATTTCGCATTCTCTCACCATTCTTCAGAGGAATCAGATGAAGTTGGGACTCTTTTCTGATCTGATGGAGAAGATAACCTTTTTCTGGATTAAAACTTCTGTGATGAAAGGTACTTCATTTTCAGGCGTTTTCAATACAACGAAGTATCCAAGTCGAAGTGCTGGCTAGAAAGTGTTTCGATTTCATAGGCAATACGATGGATAGCTTGAGGAAGAGTTGCGAGACAAAACTGAAAGCTATTCAGTTTTGGTAACGTTCTTTAGAGACTGCTTCACACTGGAATTTAATTCGACCGAATTTTGTTATTAACAACTTTAGCATTGTACTATAAATGTCACTATATTGTGGCTTTGTGGAAGGAAAACTGTAAGGAGAACCATTTTAACATATGTAAAAATATATTTTACTTTACACACTGGGCAACATTGTTGTAGTCGGATTGTCGTTGCTGATGGCTAACACCAGAATATTTCATCATTTCTGAACAGGTATGAGGCCCTCTCCATATCATGTTAGTTACTCGGGCTGCCTGTGGCAGCGCCGAGTCTTAAAATGCAAGTCGTTATTTTTATTATTTTTATTCAGTGTAGCACGCGATCTGCGCATGCGTTAAAGGTCAAATTCACACCAATCAGATTGCACTGTGCTGGTCACGCAACAATCGCCAGGTTAATGTATTTACAGTATTCAATACAGTAAATCAAAATGGTCGACCCGCGAGGGCGAAAGCCTTCCAACAGGCTCAGGATATTTCAACTGGCGCTCTTGTTGACCATAAAAATACATGAACAACCAGGAGCTGTAATACATTCGATCAGCGCTGTTTGGACAGATCCAATGTACATTTAGAAACGTAAGCGAAATACAATATCCAAACACGTTTGGATATCAACGGGTATCGAATTATCATCAAAGGTTAGATCTCGTCAGGCGCGCTCAGATAAGAAAGTTCAAAGCTCTCAGACAAGGCGAGACAAGGAGATATCACTTTCAATGACTCATTGTCAGAAATCTATTCCATCGTGGGCGGTCTTGTACAGCTAAGGCATGTTTTACGACAGAATAACCAGAGTCTTTCTACTGGATTGAGAGCTCGAGACATTATACATGTCGGCTAATATGGGGAAAACTGAAACAAAAAATGAACTTTGACGGCAGAAACCCTCAATTGAGCCAAGCGGAATATTTACATGATCCGCTAAGATTTTTACAAATCTTAGTTAAGCAGATGTTTACTGTAAGTAAACTCTTTTTGATTTGAATAAATTTCCTCTCCGTTTGTCTGTTAATGTACTTTTTCTTCTAATTATCGCTTTATTTAACATCTGTGATTTAGAGTATGCGTACCTCAGAATAAATTATTTGAAAGGTCAACTGAATTCTTGTGTCGATAAGCGCAAATGTTTTTTGTGAAACAGTCTGTGAAAATGAGAAGCGGCTTAATAGAAGAGCTTTCTCATTTATAGGAATTACAATTTTTTTCTTGCTATGAAATTTATGTTTCATTTCACATTTATTCATACAGTTTTAGCCGGACATTTCCCCGAGTTTTTGATCTATTTTCAATCAAAGTCTGAATATGTCATTGTATTGCATTTATATACTTGAATTGCCAGTATTCTGTTGTTCGAATCCTGCGTTATCATAGTCATGCCATAAAAGCGATTAATAGACCAGTCTGTTTTTTTGACGTTCTCACTGGCGAATTAAAGCACGACTTGATACTAAGAGGATTTCAAATGAAAGTGTATTTCATCTTCAATCTCATGTGGCCCGAGTGAAAGCCCAGATGGGCTCTTGTTTCTTTTAAATTCTGTAATATGCAAATTGTCATTTGCTTGTGTTTATGAGTTTTACACGCGCGATTTATGCCACAGACATTTTGTAAATATTACTTAATTTTGGTTGCTGCGCTGATTGTGATAGTTTGATTATTTATTTTGTCTGTCTCATTCATTAATTTTGTTTTAAGCTAAACAAGAGCCCATCTGGGCTTTCACTCGGGCCACATGAGATTGAAGATGAAATACACTTTCATTTGAAATCCTCTTAGTATCAAGTCGTGCTTTAATTCGCCAGTGAGAACGTCGAAAAAACAGACTGGTCTATTAATCGCTTTTATGGCATGACTATGATAACGCAGGATTCGAACAACAGAATACTGGCACATTCAAGTGTATAAATGCAATACAATGACATATTCAGACTTTGAATTTGATTGAAAATAGATCAAAACCTCGGGGAAATGTCCGGCTAAAACTGTATGAATAAATGTGAAATGAAACATAAATTTCATAGCAAGAACAAAAATTGTAATTCCTATAAATGAGAAAGCTCTTCTATTAAGCCGCTTCTCATATACACAGACTGTTTCACAAAAAAACATTTGCGCTTATCGACACAAGAATTCAGTTGACCTTTCAAATAATTTATTCTGAGGTACGCATACTCTAAATCAGATGTTAAATAAAGCGATAATTAGAAGGAAAAGTACATTAACAGACAAACTGAGAGGAAATTTATTCAAATCAAAAAGAGTTTACTTACTACTTACGTAACTGACACCTTCGTGCACATATGCACTGAATCGGAATGAAAGTCGAAGCCTACCTCGAACTTAACTTTCAGCTAACCTGTTTCCTTTCATTCCACAATGAATAATAATCTCATAAAGTAAGCCCGTAGCTTTCAATAAATTTGCCAGTGTCTGAATGAAACAGCTAGATCTTTTCCAATTTCTCTCACGAGTCACGGCAGAAGACAGTCTCAAGCTACAAAACTTGAATTTTGACCCTCTTCACAGTAACGTAATTTAACGTCTCCGATCAATTCCTCTCTCTTTGCTGGCAGTTCATGCTTCTTGTTCGTGTACTTGCCCCACTGAGCCGTAACCACAAAACGAGCACAGCATTTCAGTTGGCATACACTGCGTACATCTGCTTAACTAATTAGATTTGTAAAAATCTTAGCGGATCATGTAAATATTCCGCTTGGCTCAAATATGAGGGTTTCTGCCGTCAAAGTTCATGTTTTGTTTCAGTTTTCCCCATATTAGCAGACTTGTATAATGTCTCGAGCTCTCCGAATCCAGTAGAAAGACTCTGGTTATTCTGTCGTAAAACATGGACCTGACCCAACTTTAGGTTGTATTGCATCATTGCCCACGATGGAATAGATTTCTGACAATGACTATTTGAAATTGATATCTCCTTGTCTCGCCTAGTCTGAGCTTGGAATTTTCTTATCTGAGCGCGCCTGAGGAAATCTAACCTTTGTTTGCGTGACCAGCACAGTGCAATCTGATTGGTTAGAATTTGACCTTTAACGCATGCGCAGAAGCAGTTTGACACTGATTAAAAAAAATAATAATAACCGCTTGCATTTTAAGACTCGGCGCTGCCCACAGGCAGCCCGAGTAACAACAAATTCTTACTATTTGGCGTGTCAGTTTACAAAATAAATGACCGCCAGCCAATTTTTTTATGATTTGATTTCGCTTACCCTGCGAGCAGAGGTTTCACATCTCTTTGCCATTGCTGTCCTTTCCCTTTCTTTCGGCGAACGGAACAGGCAAAGAGATGAGAAACCTCTGCTCGCAGGGTAGATTTCGCTGCATGAACACAATTTGTACACCTGCATGCTCTTGGGCAATAAAACAAATTGTAATGATGAAAATAAGCTACTCGCACATATCATGTATGTTGATATGAAAATGAAAAGATTCAAACAAAATTCAGCTATAATTGTTTTATCCGAGTATTGAGTATTCTTAACAATATCTGAGTATTATAGAGTGATTTTCATAAACCTGCATGTGAAACAAATACCAGAATATTTAGTGCAATTAAATGCTAATTCTATTGTTTTCTTTTGTGTATATTTGACTATTAGATGTTAACAAGCAATAATTGTTTCACAGGTTTATGAAAATCACTTTAACATCAGTATAGTACAGTCTTTGTATGTATTTTTATATTTTGCTATTCTTTAAGCAATAAACATTTTTTTAAAGGAAGCATTGGCTTGTTTACACTTAAAAAGATGACTTAAGTTGCTGTATTTGGAACATTTCCTCTGTTTTCTTCAGATTTGGCACTGGGATTGCTGTGAAGCTACATGTACTGCTACTGAGCAGTTTATAGTGACATCTGAGCTTCTTTTTCTTGAATGGTGGCATATATACACCAACTGCATTCAATTATTTAGACCTAGGCCATTAGAGCTATGTGACCCTGTGAACAGGATAAAAAAACACTTAAGTTTAATAAGCCTTGAAACAACTATAATGGCTAATCAAAGTCTGCATCTCATTTATCTCTAACAAGAAAAAGAGGTGGAATAGAGCTGGATTCTTGCAACTATAACTCTGTTTAAACTTCATTTGTTCTTGCCATTAGAGTTTCAAGCTTTTGTTCAGGTACATTCTTATTTTGATATTTTTAGCCAAGTGAGACCACAGGAAGCCCAAGCTCTGTTTATGTAAATTTGATTTTATAAGGGTTTGTATGGGAATTTTTAAATCTGGTTTTTCGATAAATATACTGTAATAAAGTGAATAAAACTTACCTGGTGTCTATGATCTGTGTCTTGGCTGTGTCTGTACGTAGTTTCAGCGAATTTGGGCCAATTTTGAATCCCTTACTCTTCATAGTAAAGAAGAAATGAAAGGTAGGAGACGAACTTCTAATCTCGGGTTGAAAGCCACTCACGTTTGAGTCGATTTTTTCACGAAAATCGCATCGATTTTACATTCTATCCCCATCAGCATACGCAGTAATAAATTTCCAGTCTATCTGTGCCAACCAAACGAAGATATCTGTATTTGTCGAGATACAAGCCACTATTGAGTCCGCCAAAATCTCGTTAGAAGAAGCCAAAATACCCGTGACTCGCCAAAGTGGTGCCAGCCAACCGCCAACACGCGGTAAGAGACCTAGGCACTAGCATAAATTCTACCGAAGCGGGTACCACTGGTGGATCATCGACAGTATCCACTTACACTCGAGTCTACCCTGGTGCGCAATAAATGACCTGACGAACCTGAACACATCTACTTCATTTTGGACTCCACAGACTACAGTCGTTGAATACTTTGAAGGTAAAGATGTGAATCTGTTGTGTTGTTCTCAGCTTGACTTTCCCTTTCCAGTATCTGGATCTTCTAGGCATGACATTAGTTTATAATAATGCCGGAAATAATGAAAGCTGAGCTTCAAGGAGTACAATTACAACCATATACATGTATGTAAAAAAGTAACAGCCAATGTATTACTTATGATCGATTTATAACAGTTATTTGAAACAGTACTATTTTACGGCTATATAACGCCTTCTTACTACCTCACTTTTATTACTGTTCTGTGGTGTGGCATTTCTATAGACGCCGTAAATTTCTTAGGTTTATTTTTAAGGAAATGGACTACGTACTGCGATTATAATCAGCTGCTTATTACTGAAATTAAGAAAACAGGAACTACACGTACCTCTTTAGACAATATAGGCGCACTCAGATTCAGAATATCCTGCTAACACTGTTTAAGTGCCTGTTTTTTTTTCTTCTCAGCCTTCCTATTTAGCCTTCTACAACTGTACTCGTATGGCCTCGATCAATTCACTCATTTCAATATTTTGATGATATTCTATACTTGCAGCAAGTACAGAATACCCGGTGAAAAACCATAATTTTCAACTGAAAACAGTAATTTGCCCTTTTAAAACGTTTATAGTTTTGTCCGATTCATGATTGGAGTCATAATTAAATTTACACTTGATCCAAAATGGTAATTCTTACTCTTGGCATGTAAATATCCTAAACCTATTACCTAAAGTCAATAACTTATACATGTAGCTTAATTTACATGCACACAGCCCTTTATTTAATAATCAGGGCCGTGCTGAGATACATAATTTATTTTCCGAGTGTGTAATAACAATAACCTATAGATTTCATTTTGTGGCATTAAAATGATGCCCTGGTATTTTGTACACTATAATTGCAGATATTATCTGTTCTAAGAGAACAGTTCCCCGAGAGTGAAGCTCGAGCGAAAGTGTGAGCTTTGCTGAAGATCAGATAATGTCCTTGCAAGGACAACGTTTTTTAGTATATCACCCTACTATAGTGTAGCCAATCAAAGGACACGAAAAGCACTCTTAAATTTGGCAAGGTAAATATCCACCACTATAAGGCGGCTTGGTAAATATCTTCAAAACATTGAAGTAGACAAGTTATGCGAGTCTGCATAATTTGGTGTAGTTGGTAATTAAGATAGATACTTACAGTGAAAATTATCATTTTAACCTCACTTTCATGGTGACTGATTGTTGTATTAGAGCAGATTTCGTATGAGTGACAGACAAACTACAGCATGTTTATAGCCGTGCTGTAATGCTGCTGTAACCATGCTGTACCGTATTTCTATAATTTGGATCAGCAGGACAAAAACAATGGGAAACCATTTCAATGTCATGGCATGCCAATTACAGTAACCATGCTCTAGTCAGTGCTGCAGTTTGTCCCACTCATACAAAATCTCCTCTACATTCTAGTGATTCGTAAAACAATTCTCTGTGTGTCATTATCTACATATGTGTATGTGATTGAAATGTTGTCAAAAAGTAGGAACATGGCATTTCTCTTGAGTCCCTAATAACAGGGATTAGTCTCTCAGCCATACAAGGTTTGTGAAGGTAGTAGTTTCACCCCATATGCCATACCAATTTGCATGATCTGATCTTTAGTGTATACCCTGGTAAAGCCTGTAAGACCATGCGAATTGATATACATGTAGCTGACAAGGTGATAGTGGCTGGAGGTTTTCCCTGGACTTCTGTCTGCCATGATGTCAGCAAGGGAGATGGCAGCTTTCCTTTCCTCTAATGCGTTCCTTCTTTGTAAGACCCTTTTGCAGAGCTCAGCACTCCTTTTTAACCTAACAATCAAGTGAAGTTTATAATAATGATAATAGTAAATAACAGTAATAATTAGTAGTAATAATAATAGTTAAAATCACATAGTCACAGAGGGATGAGTAACTAACCCTTACTTATTATAATTTTTTAGTCTTGTAATAATATTTAAACAGGGTGCAAACATCAATGAAGTGTTTATTGAATCTTCTTATTATAATTATAAAAAAAAACTAGTGCTACTGGTATTCTAATTGTGTTAAAATCAACCCAACTTGTATATTACAAACATTTATTCAAAATAAATAAGTTCTGCCATTTTATTTGTGTTGTGCATTAGAGAAAATAAAATATGAAAACCTTCCTTGCAAACCACCTATGTACAGACAGCTCAAGTCTTGTAACTGCCAAACAAATGTGGTTTCTATATATTCTTGTAAAAGTTTGTCAAAGTATGTGAGCTCTACGGAAATCTCTTAGATACTGTCCTGCTCCAGCCATAAGGTATTTCTTCACTACGAACTGAAATATTTCTTGTATGATGTTCTATAGAAATCATTAAATATTTAAGTTTTGATATGAGTATAACAGTCATTTCATAAGAAACAAAAATGTCAATAATAAAAAATTATTACATGTATTTGAAAACGTTTTCTATTTTTTTTGTGGTCCATATCTCATTGAAACCACTCGGTGAGATTGATTGGTGCCTGTCCAGTGTCCTAGGGATTTTGCCTCCCCTCCCCTGTAAATCTCTCCCCCTCTTGGCATTGTTTCGGGTGCTCTTTTTATCTGACGCCAAGCCAACAGTATTCAATACATTATAAGTTCGCTATCTGAAATTACCATTTTAGGAAACCAACAAGACTGAAGCAAAACGTAGCAGACTTATTTCATTTACCCAAGTTCACTTTAGTCTGGTTCCCAAAGGAATGCAAGAAATGCTACGGACTGCGTACTGCAGTATATTCGTTTAGTTTGTACTACAGAAACATTTGGAATCCCCCCCAGTGGGTGGGGATTTACAGGGGAGGGGAGGCAAAATCCCTAGGACACTGGACAGGCACCAATCAATCTCACCGAGTGGTTTCAATGAGATATGGACCACAAAAAAAATAGAAAACGTTTTCAAATACATGTAATAATTTTTTATTATTGACATTTTTGTTTCTTATGAAATGACTGTTATACTCTACTCATATCAAAACTTAAATATTTAATGATTTCTATAGAACATCATACAAGAAATATTTCAGTTCGTAGTGAAGAAATACCTTATGGCTGGAGCAGGACAGTATCTAAGAGATTTCCGTAGAGCTCACATACTTTGACAAACTTTTACAAGAATATATAGAAACCACATTTGTTTGGCAGTTACAAGACTTGAGCTGTCTGTACATAGGTGGTTTGCAAGGAAGGTTTTCATATTTTATTTTCTCTAATGCACAACACAAATAAAATGGCAGAACTTATTTATTTTGAATAAATGTTTGTAATATACAAGTTGGGTTGATTTTAACACAATTAGAATACCAGTAGCACTAGTTTTTTTTTTATAATTATAATAAGAAGATTCAATAAACACTTCATTGATGTTTGCACCCTGTTTAAATATTATTACAAGACTAAAAAATTATAATAAGTAAGGGTTAGTTACTCATCCCTCTGTGACTATGTGATTTTAACTATTATTATTACTACTAATTATTACTGTTATTTACTATTATCATTATTATAAACTTCACTTGATTGTTAGGTTAAAAAGGAGTGCTGAGCTCTGCAAAAGGGTCTTACAAAGAAGGAACGCATTAGAGGAAAGGAAAGCTGCCATCTCCCTTGCTGACATCATGGCAGACAGAAGTCCAGGGAAAACCTCCAGCCACTATCACCTTGTCAGCTACATGTATATCAATTCGCATGGTCTTACAGGCTTTACCAGGGTATACACTAAAGATCAGATCATGCAAATTGGTATGGCATATGGGGTGAAACTACTACCTTCACAAACCTTGTATGGCTGAGAGACTAATCCCTGTTATTAGGGACTCAAGAGAAATGCCATGTTCCTACTTTTTGACAACATTTCAATCACATACACATATGTAGATAATGACACACAGAGAATTGTTTTACGAATCACTAGAATGTAGAGGAGATTTTGTATGAGTGGGACAAACTGCAGCACTGACTAGAGCATGGTTACTGTAATTGGCATGCCATGACATTGAAATGGTTTCCCATTGTTTTTGTCCTGCTGATCCAAATTATAGAAATACGGTACAGCATGGTTACAGCAGCATTACAGCACGGCTATAAACATGCTGTAGTTTGTCTGTCACTCATACGAAATCTGCTCTAATACAACAATCAGTCACCATGAAAGTGAGGTTAAAATGATAATTTTCACTGTAAGTATCTATCTTAATTACCAACTACACCAAATTATGCAGACTCGCATAACTTGTCTACTTCAATGTTTTGAAGATATTTACCAAGCCGCCTTATAGTGGTGGATATTTACCTTGCCAAATTTAAGAGTGCTTTTCGTGTCCTTTGATTGGCTACACTATAGTAGGGTGATATACTAAAAAACGTTGTCCTTGCAAGGACATTATCTGATCTTCAGCAAAGCTCACACTTTCGCTCGAGCTTCACTCTCGGGGAACTGTTCTCTTAGAACAGATAATATCTGCAATTATAGTGTACAAAATACCAGGGCATCATTTTAATGCCACAAAATGAAATCTATAGGTTATTGTTATTACACACTCGGAAAATAAATTATGTATCTCAGCACGGCCCTGACTATTAAATAAAGGGCTGTGTGCATGTAAATTAAGCTACATGTATAAGTTATTGACTTTAGGTAATAGGTTTAGGATATTTACATGCCAAGAGTAAGAATTACCATTTTGGATCAAGTGTAAATTTAATTATGACTCCAATCATGAATCGGACAAAACTATAAACGTTTTAAAAGGGCAAATTACTGTTTTCAGTTGAAAATTATGGTTTTTCACCGGGTATTCTGTACTTGCTGCAAGTATAGAATATCATCAAAATATTGAAATGAGTGAATTGATCGAGGCCATACGAGTACAGTTGTAGAAGGCTAAATAGGAAGGCTGAGAAGAAAAAAAAACAGGCACTTAAACAGTGTTAGCAGGATATTCTGAATCTGAGTGCGCCTATATTGTCTAAAGAGGTACGTGTAGTTCCTGTTTTCTTAATTTCAGTAATAAGCAGCTGATTATAATCGCAGTACGTAGTCCATTTCCTTAAAAATAAACCTAAGAAATTTACGGCGTCTATAGAAATGCCACACCACAGAACAGTAATAAAAGTGAGGTAGTAAGAAGGCGTTATATAGCCGTAAAATAGTACTGTTTCAAATAACTGTTATAAATCGATCATAAGTAATACATTGGCTGTTACTTTTTTACATACATGTATATGGTTGTAATTGTACTCCTTGAAGCTCAGCTTTCATTATTTCCGGCATTATTATAAACTAATGTCATGCCTAGAAGATCCAGATACTGGAAAGGGAAAGTCAAGCTGAGAACAACACAACAGATTCACATCTTTACCTTCAAAGTATTCAACGACTGTAGTCTGTGGAGTCCAAAATGAAGTAGATGTGTTCAGGTTCGTCAGGTCATTTATTGCGCACCAGGGTAGACTCGAGTGTAAGTGGATACTGTCGATGATCCACCAGTGGTACCCGCTTCGGTAGAATTTATGCTAGTGCCTAGGTATGGCACGCCGATTGTAGCAATATTCAACTCCGTAATATTCAACCATTCAACTATTCATTCAACTTCAATTCAACCCCTTTTCAACTTCAATTCAACCCCTTATTCAACCATTCAACTATTATTCAACTTCAATTCAACCCCTATTCAACCATTCAATTATTATTCAACTTCAATTCAACCCCTTATCCAACCATTCAACTATTATTCAACTTCAATTCAACCCCTATTCAACCATTCAACTATTATTCAACTTCAATTCAACCCCTATTCAACCATTCAACTATCATTCAACTTTAATTCCAACTCTATTCAACTTCAACCATTCATCTATTCAACTTCATCTATTCAACCCCTTACCCCCATTCAACTCGCATCAGTCCTACACGGCCAAAGCTGCATAAAAGAGACTTGACTGACGACCTGGTTGAAATCCAAGATGGAAGACATAAATGACTTCGATATTGAAAAAGCAGTAAAAAGATCTCCCTGAATTTTTTATTCAGTTTTAGACAACGTGGAAAATGTTTGTCAAAGTACGGTTGACCAGAGCACTGTAGAATTACATGCAGTAGTTTTCGATCAGACTCTTGGTTCGGGATGATGTTGATGCAAATGACAAAGAGAACTGGAATTCCCTATCAGTGGTTTTTGCCGAACTGAGTTTCATCGTCGATGAAAGAGTATGACCTGGCCAAGACGGATCGCTGACTCCAACAACACTTGCTGATAATTCACAAGGGCACCCAACGAGTACTTTTTGGAATTCGTTTGAAACCAGTTGTCTGCAGCTTATCTAGCCATTTTAAGGCGCCTACTATGTCTTTTGACGTAATCTAGAAAGCTATTAGCTGTTCGGATTTTCTAGGTGGAAATCGCGTCAACCGAAAATACTATGGCAAAATATTCCCGGCCCTACGAATTTGTTAGTTGTCTAGAACAGAAACAAGAATTTTCTAGCCCAAGTAACTTCATGTTGCAAAGTTTTGTGGAGGTACGAATTTTTTAGGGATTCTTTTTTCCTTTAGGCAATTCTTAGGGAATGGAAATGTGTTGTTCTGACTCTATTGATCAGACGAATTGGGACGTACGAATATTTTAGGGGAAACCTTTTAGTCTCCCTTTTCTTCTATAATTTTCTAGGGATTCAAGGGGATTGAAAACAAATTTTCTAGCCAGTATTTCAGAAAACAATTTTCTAGAGACAATTTTTTCAAATCCGAAAGTTTTAGGCTAACTTACTCTCCCGAACAGCTTTTTAACCGAAAACTTCGTTGGGTGCCCTTGAATTCAGTTAGCTTGGTTAGTAAAAAACGAGGAACACCAGAGAAACCACCTTTTGATATTCCCATTGAGACTCTGGAAAACCTCCGTGGTTTAGGGTTCAGTTGGACAAAGATTGCATGCATGTTAGGTGTATCTCGTTGGACAATTTTGCGAAGGGTAAAAGAGTATGACTTACAAAATCTGGCGAAATTTGATGACATATCTGACCAACGGAATTGGACAAAGTTATCAAAGACTACTTTGCATCTCATGGAACGACTACAGGGCACGTCTATATTGCAGGCTATTTAAAATCACTTGGTTTGAGGGTTCAAAGGAGTAGAATAAGACAATGCATGGCTAGAGTGTACCCTCAGAATACAGCATTGAGATGGGGTATTGTTGTTTCACGTAGAGGGTATCGAGTATCTTGGCCAAATTCACCACAGGCTTACCATCCTCTAGGTTTGTACCTCAAAATTGATTTTGGGTTCCCTGTGGCTACGAATTGAAAGATACGGAGTTAGATTTTCACTCCTGGAATGAAACTTTAGCGATACTGTGCTCTAAATTTAAGAAATAAAGATTAGTAGTTATTGCAGTGTTCTATTGTATTTTTTTCGGGAAAAGTTTTCTACTTAGCGAGTTTTGGGAAAGAGAATTTCGGGTCAGTGAGAGATCAGAGAGGGAGAAAAAAATCGATTTGGGGTTAGGGTCACCAGTGACTTTGGGCCGAATTTTGTCGTTGAGTTGCCTGCCTTGTATAGAGATACACCTAACATGCATGCAATCTTTGTCCAACTGAACCCTAAACCACGGAGGTTTTCCAGAGTCTCAATGGGAATATCAAAAGGTGGTTTCTCTGGTGTTCCTCGTTTTTTACTAACCAAGCTAACTGAATTATCAGCAAGTGTTGTTGGAGTCAGCGATCCGTCTTGGCCAGGTCATACTCTTTCATCGACAATGAAACTTCGGCAAAAACCACTGATAGGGAATTCCAGTTCTCTTTGTCATTTCGGCATCAACATCATCCCGAATTGAACGAATCAAACCAAGAGTCTGATCGAAAACTACTGCATGTAATTCTACAGTGCTCTGATCAACCTAGCCTGTTCACAGGCTCTAGATACTGGGGAAAATGACGAAAATATAACGTGGCGAAAACTAGTTTTTGTAGTATCCAGGGCCTGTGAACAGGCTCTGGTCAACCGTACTTTGACAAACATTTTCCACTTTGTCTAAAACTGAATAAAAAAATTCAGGGAGATCTTTTTACTGCTTTTTCAATATCGAAGTCATTTATGTCTTCCATCTTGGATTTCAACCAGGTCGTCAGTCAAGTCTCTTTTATGCAGCCCGGCCGTGTAGGACTGATGCGAATTGAATGGGGGTTGAATGGTTGAATAAGGGGTTGAATTGAAGTTGAATAGAGGTTGAATTGAAGTTGAATAATAGTTGAATGGTTGAATAAGGGGTTGAATTGAAGTTGAATAATAATTGAATGGTTGAATAGGGGTTGAATTGAAGTTGAATAATAGTTGAATGGTTGAATAGGGGTTGAATTGAAGTTGAATAATAGTTGAATGGTTGGATAAGGGGTTGAATTGAAGTTGAATAATAATTGAATGGTTGAATAGGGGTTGAATTGAAGTTGAATAATAGTTGAATGGTTGAATAAGGGGTTGAATTGAAGTTGAATAGGGGTTGAATTGAAGTTGAATAGGGGTTGAATTGAAGTTGAATAATAGTTGAATGGTTGAATATTACGGAGTTGAATATTGCTACAATCGGCGTGCCATACCTAGGTCTCTTACCGCGTGTTGGCGGTTGGCTGGCACCACTTTGGCGAGTCACGGGTATTTTGGCTTCTTCTAACGAGATTTTGGCGGACTCAATAGTGGCTTGTATCTCGACAAATACAGATATCTTCGTTTGGTTGGCACAGATAGACTGGAAATTTATTACTGCGTATGCTGATGGGGATAGAATGTAAAATCGATTTTCGTGAAAAAATCGACTCAAACGTGAGTGGCTTTCAACCCGAGATTTGAAGTTCGTCTCCTACCTTTCATTTCTTCTTTACTATGAAGAGTAAGGGATTCAAAATTGGCCCAAATTCGCTGAAACTACGTACAGACACAGCCAAGACACAGATCATAGACACCAGGTAAGTTTTATTCACTTTATTACAGTATATTTATCGAAAAACCAGATTTAAAAATTCCCATACAAACCCTTATAAAATCAAATTTACATAAACAGAGCTTGGGCTTCCTGTGCTTTGACCACGAAAATAAAGAATCAAATAATAGCGCACGCATAAATTACTTCACAAAATGAGCCCGCGTTACATGCTTGAAATTTTGATTAGATTGGCGCGCGAAATGCTCGTGGATCATGTATACATGTGTCTAGAAAAGTAAGATCCCTGAATTTGAATAAGTTTGCTGTTCAGTACAGCAAAAAAATCCCGGCTGCAGGCAACCTAGTTAGAGAACGTTCCAGAAAACATACAGAAAAATATATAGGATCAATTATCTCACAAAAGTGGACGTTTGTACATTTAAAATGGTCTTTGTCTGTAGCAGTACCAAGCGTTGCACTCTATTGTTCGTAATCTCTATTGTTCGTAATCTCTATTGTTCGTAATCTCTATTGTTCGTAATCTCTATTGTTCGTAATCTCTATTGTTCGTAATCTCTATTGTTCGTAATCCTGGCAGGGAGATGTGACCGAGAGCAATAAATGAATGACGCTGTGCCCATGGAAAATATACAGCAGTGTATTTGTGTGCACATATATGTATTAATTAATAATGTTAATGTTTGTACTATTATTTAGTCACTGGTATTTAATTTACTTATTGGGCTAACTCGTTTAGCGAAAGCTATATTTAGCTTTCGCTAAACAATATTTACTATTAATTTCTTTTTCCCTTTTAAACTGTAATTATTAAATAAAGTATGTTGTTGTTGTTGGAAAAGAGTATTTACGACAATGGCGCGCTTATCAGTCGTGGCCACACTCAATTGCATCTGCTGACGAAGCTATTTATAAATGTAATTTGTTTCTTCATCTGAAAGTCTCTTTCTGATATTAAAGTGCATATGAGCCCAATTTTTTTATCATTAAAATCGATTCTCCATCAAGTAAATAGTTAAATTATAAAATATTTCTTAATTTGAGTGCTGCGTCTATGAGTTAGAGGTTTCTATTTCCGATATGCTCATTATGTGACGACATGTGGACTCATTTATTATGCAAAAAATTGCTGGCAGAAATATACATATTTTTCTAAACATCCATGTAATATTTGGGCCTTATATCAGTGATTTTACCAAATGTTTTGTATAAATCAGAAATAGTTTCATTCACAAGGAGAAAGAAGTGACCTTTTGTTGGCCTCACATGTCGTCACATAATTAGCATATTGGAAATAGAAACCTCTATAACTCAGACGCAGCACTCAAATTAAGAAATATTTTACGATTGAACTATTTACTTGATGGAGAATAGATTTTAATGATAAAAAAATTGGGCTCATATGCACTTTAAATGTGAAATATAACCCTAAACGGCGAAGAAAATAAAGGGGAAAATAACCTCTGTTCCAAGCCAGTCTGAATTACACTTCCAAACGTGACTTCGGTAATTGCTGCCGCAGCGAGCAAGGCAGCAGTACCAATCTGCGATGTGCTGCCGATTTTCTCAATTATCTTCCAGAGCATTGCATTGTGGTTATCGGCAAGGACACAGAACCGATATGCGCAGATCAATCAAAGTGTATTGTGGTTATGCGCAAGGACACAAAAATGCAATTAGTGCATGCACGTTAACCACAAGTGCAATGTGAGGGTTTAATAAAGACTGGTTTTCACTAGCGACGCAAGCACAATAGTCCTAATTTCACAGCGAAAACGAGCTCGACGCAAGCACTGACGCAAGTACAAGGATAAAAAAAAAATCCTTTTCCTTGTGCTTGCGTTCGCGTTGTGCTAGTGAAAACGGAAGACAACGCAAGCACAAGGAGAATTACTACAAGCCTGAGGAGAATTACTACAAGCAATACTAGCTGTTCGAATATTGGATTATTGGCCGCTACACTTTCACTGAAAGAGACAAGTGACAAGCGAGTCTTGCGCTTATTGCACGGTTCGTTTTCACTTGACGCATATCTCTTGTACCGTGTGCTTGTGCCGCTAGTGAAAACCAGGCTTAACAATTTACTTACTGTGTAACATCTCGATTGCTTCCTGGCAAGAGTGCAATGTTCTGGATGTTTGTGATCGTGGTTGCTTCTACCACACTGAATTCCTTATTTTTAAAATGTCTCCTGTTTCGACGTGAAGTGTACTAAAACAGCGGGTTATCCTACAAAACATGTTTTCTATCTCGAGGATCAGTAGTGGTTTAGAGATTAGTGTCAAAACCCACAAAATATGTATTGTAATTTTCGTACAAGATCAATTGTTGACTGGAACTACACAGTCTGTTAACCGGAGTCGGTTCGCCGTAAAGCGTTTTTAAAGATATGTACATGTAGCAAAACCTGTTCAAGTGTAAAGGCCATTTTCCACCTCCAATCGATCTTTCTAAATTAGCGTTTCTTATTTATTTATCATTTATTTATCAATCATTTATTTATCAATCATTTATTCATCTACCATCTATTCATTTATGGATCATGAACAATATTTTTTCAGGAACGTCCAGTTCAGCGTAGCTGGTTAGAATGTAGGTCTGATTACAAAAAACGCTTACGACTACATAATTATAGACATATAGACAACATATAATTATAAAAACTAGAAACTGCATTATTTCATAATTAATTTCAAAAAAACTAGTTCATTCCTGAGCTCTGATAGCAGCATATTCCATGTTTTTGCTCCGTTGTATCGAAAAGAACTTTGATACTTGGCGGTCTTAGCCAGGAGAAGACGAAGCAGATCTTTATGCCTTGTATTGTGTGAAAATCACGCGAGTAGCTAAATTCATGTAGTAAGTATGCGGGCGCTAGGCCATTAGGCAAATTTGATATTAGGCTCTTCTAGACATGTAAGGATGACTAAGCAAGGGTAACGTTGACGTCACACTGCTCCTTGAATAATACTGACCGCACGCCTCTGGAACTTGTCTAGGTCGCGGTTTGTTTTGCCACAGCTATCCCAGACAGCGGAACAGTAATCAAATGGAGGCAAAATCATGGTGAAAGTGTGATGCATGTCTCTCGAGGAATAACCCTACGGGCCTACGTGCCCAACAGATGAAATTTGGTGGTAATATGGTCAATATGCTCATTCCAAGAGGCATGGATCAAACAGGACATCAAGATACTTGTACACGATAGACTGTTAAGGATAGTGTCTCGCGCCTTGACGGTGAATCTGCTAACTTTGGCAAGTCTGATGTTACTTACTACTAACGTTACGATCATGGTTTTAGTACGGTTAAGAAGAATGAAATTGTATCTAGCTATGTGATTAAGGTCTCCGGACAAACAAGATTCGATCACTGTAATAGAACTACTACTGTACAAAAGGAAAGTATCATCAGCATAAAGCAGAATATTACAGTTCTGGTTACAGACGGCAAATTATTTATGTACAATATGAATAGTAGTTTTTGAAGATAGCTTGCCACCCAGCATCAATGGCAACGCCTTTCCCATGGGCATCACGAAGTATGATATTAGCACGTGACTGTTTCCTGCAAAAGGCCTATTCCTGTCCTTGGGAACTCTAGTTTTCGAGGGGTATCATACAGAGCTCGCGCCAAAAGCGAGCATTAGCAAATACAAAGAGAGAGGAAATAAACAACAGTCTTCGATTCTACAAAACCTTTATTTGCCAACAATTCATATAAAATCCTCTACAGTACAAAACCGTGACAACGTTTTTAAAAACAGTCCTAAACAGGTAATTTAGCCTACGGGACCGTAGCGGGACCGTAGCGGGACCGTAGCGGGACCGTTAGCGGCAAGTAGTATCCTAGATTCTCAAAACCCTCGGTGTTGAAACACAATAAATAATATTAATAATAATGATAGTAGTTCTTTTATAAATAACGCTTATAGAGCGGGTGTAAGGTCGTTGGAGCTTCTATGGGCCAAACACGTGGTCCAACGACCATGTTATTGGACATCGGGTATATACTTCATGGTAGTGTTTCGTTCCATATAGTCTCCCTGCATAATACTGTAAAACAGTATAACAGTAAAACAGTAGAACAGTAAAACAGTAGTGATTATGCAGCGAGACTATATGGAACGAAACACTGCCATGAAGTATATACCGGACATCGTATGCAAACTACAACTATGGGTGGTCTCAATTAAACTTTCAGGGCGGAGAAGTTAACCAAGCACTTGGAAAAAATATTCTAACCAAAACTTAATTGACACAAGATCCGTGAAAATGAGGCAAGGATTACTAAAGTTTGACGATGTTCTCCAGCGGCACTTTCTCTTGTACTTCTTAGAACATTTCCGTTTTACATTTGACTTCGATATTTCGTCGACTCGTAACTGTTTCTAGTAGAAACCAACAAGTGTTCTAACAAGAATCCTACAAACTGATAGGCTAAGCTAGAAACTATATATTCTGTGATAGATAGTGAGTAGCGAAAATGTCAGTTTTCGAAAGCAAAACAATCATGGCTGCCAATTCGGCAAAATAAAAACTAACTTAGATTGAACAACAAGTTCGTTTCTACTAAACAATTAGACTACTCGCTCTGTTTCTTCGTCAGCTATCAGCCAATAGAAACTTCGAGCTATGACTGAAAAACCAACAGTCTGACAGATATGTACAGTTGTCGGTTGGAAATTGATCTCGTGTTCCGTCCGTCCCTGCTACCTCAATTGATTCTTACTTCCCGTTGGTCGAAAAGCATTCATTGAAACATTCTTTCAGCTCTTATTGTAAGCTTCAAAGGCAAAGGAGATCAAAGGCTCTTATAACATGATGTGCACAGTGCATCCTTAAATGTACCATGCATCAGCGCATACAACACCATGCAGTGCACCTTCTATGGCATGAGAAGTGAGTGCAATCAGGAGAGTTACAGGTCAGTAATTCTCCTGGTGCCTAACCACTTAAATGATCCGCTCTAAATCTACAGGCTTCAAGAAATTACCAGAGACTAAGGATTTAGTATCATGGGCTTTAGAGGATACAAAAATGACTCGCAGAAAATACAAAATGAAATTATAAAATAGTTTAACAAAAACATTACCAAGCTAATGATTCCTGCAAATCGAGCCTTTCACTAGTTCCCAACGAGTCTTCGGTAGCTATACAAAATTTTACAGAATGGTAACAAAGTCAAAATCGTACACATTTTAGTTTTGCTTTTTTCTTGTCTCTCGTCAAGTGACAATGTAATGATGATTGTAATATGATTATGATGCCACTGACAAGACAAGTATTCAGCACAACTGAAAAAGGATCATCGAAACGAATATGATATATATGAAACGAGAGGAGCCGGGTTAGAGAGATTCCAAATATCAGGAATCAACAGAATAGACAGCACAAAAATGAATTAATCACTGTCACTAAGAAAATACTTTAAAGCCCACGATTTGTGCAATATCATACAACTAACTGAGGAGATCTCGCTTCTCACTCCTTGCCTGATGACCAACGAGTTTGAGGCCAAATGAGGGTTCCTCCAAGTCCCCTAAGGGCGTCAAACGTACCCCCTGGAGACTCCTGCTTTGGGAAATCCTTGGTATGCTCTGGTGACATGGCTTGGAAGGCATGTGAGGCACTGGTGACTGGAGGAGCCTCTGAACTGGAGTTTGGAAACTGGTTGCTCCAGATGGAAGATACCTCGTTAGGAGCCGAGGCCCATGAAGCATCACTGCATCCAAAGTTTCCTTGCTCTGGTGTGGTACCTGAGGCCCATTCTGGAGGAATCGCATGGAGCAAGGCATCTATCGGGTCCACTTCGTCCTCCTGCGGAGCTCTCGGGTTGAACTCAGGATGGAAACAAGGTGCACACAAAGACCAGCCATCACCATCAGCAGGGGCACTACCTGAATCCCAGATTTCAGACACTGTCTTGTTGTTGAGTGCCGTGGGGCGCACGATCGAGTTGGCCATGCGGCTTGCATCAAGGAAGTTCACCCAGTTGTTGGAATGACGAGCAGGTTTAACGAGGAATGGATCATCGGACTGTTTGGGTGGTGTGCTGAACAGACTTTCATGGTTACCGTACTGCTTCTCCTTCATGCATTCACCTGGCATGGCCGACCAGATACTAGGGCGGCCTTGGTTCTGACCTGCTGCCCCATCAGAGATGCCAAAGGCACTAAAATCAAAAGGATGATGTCGACTGCTTCCATCTGGGCTACCCTGCATCCTACCTCCAACACTTCCCGTAGTATTCGCTAGCCTGGAAAACGGCTGGCCCTCGAACAGGGAGCCGCTTGGTACAGGTGCGTACTGGGACGTCAAGAGGCGATGGCCGTTGGCATTGTGGGAACCAGGGGCAAGAGCTGACTCTGCCGAAGTTGACCACGGGCTCTTTCTAAGGACAGCTAAGCCATATTGTTCAGAATGGTTTTGTTTGCGCAAACCAGTGGGAGCACCTGGATAATAAAAAAAATAGCTTAAAATTCAACAGGGTTCACACAGAAACCTGGTAACAAAATACCATGATGTTTCCATGACTTTTCAACGACTAAAAAAAATTCCACAACCTTAAAAATCCAATGCTAAGACAAAGGTACATGTACGTCCGAAATTCCATCACTTTTCCATGACCTAGTGACATTTTTAACTGGATGCGCGTATGCGCAGGAACGAGTTTTTGCGCGAGGTGGGCGAATGACGTCTAGCTACACCTTTGGACAGGACTTTTGCAACACTAATCCTTTAATTGTCATGGACCAGACACAGCGCGCAACTCTGCAGTTCCTCTCTCATTGAAATGAAGGGGTGTGGGGAACGTATTCAGCAGACAGTCGACAAAAGTTAAAATTGTTCCAACTATTCATGTCCAAAGCTGTAGCTAGCTAGCTAGCCAGCAAAAAATCAATCAATATCAAATCGTATGCTGAGCGAGGAAGCCTCGGGGCGAGTTTGAGGCACTGAGCTGTCGGGCGAGTGGCATTCAGAGCTGCAGAAGTGTTTTACACGGAGACTACACACTGTGATGGCAGAAAAATCAACTTTATGAAATGATGGACTTGTTTACAAGGTTCTGTATTGCACAGAAGGTTTGGTTTCCCGGGAATATTTGGCCACTTGACTCGCAAACATGTCTCACGCCAAAGTCTAGCGTTGAACGGTCCTTGAAGGGGACCGAAGGCAGAATAAAATACCGGTGAGCGTAATAAATCACAAATATAAATGTATGGTTTAAGATTGTACCTCAATTCTAAAGTAGGATTAGAACCGTTTACTCTTATTTACGAGTATTTGATCGAGTGTGTGTTCTTCGTGAAATTTTATGGCTGCTTTCCGAGATCATTCCGATCCGAAGTTCACACGTGTAAGATCACATCTCTTTTATCGTTTATGAGAAAGATCTTCACTAACCTAGTTCTTTAGATAAGATTTCTAACCAATGAAATGAGACCTTTCCCACGGCAATTCCAAGATGTCGATCACTTTATATTTTACTGGGCATTCTGCCAACGGAATGAGACCTTTCTCGCGGTAATTAGGCGTTACAGTTTATATTTTACTGGGCGTTCCGCCAACTCAGGGAAGGCCCAGGAACGAACATATGTTTATTTTTATTTTGAAATATAGAAGCTCTGAAATGCATTTTCAGCTATTTCAGATAGGTTACATGCGTAAAACGTATATAAAACTCCCCAAATGGTTAAGCGAGTATTTTCTAATCTTGAGTTTCTATTATTCTTCACTAGGTTATTTTTTTTTGGGGGGGGGGGAGCAGATACCCCGCTTGTCTCCCTGCTAGCTACGGCCAGGGGCCCGTTTCTCGAAAGCCCCGATAACTTGATAACTTACCGGGCCCGGTAAGCAATACGAGTTTTTAAAATGGATCAGTCATCTCATTTGTTCTGAAGAGCGCGCAAGCTTTATTTCAGCTCTGAAGTTTGGATATCTAGGTACATGTAACTTTCATTACCCATCCTGAAAGTTGTCACATCATCAACAGTACATCTCATTGTTACACCAAATAGCATGAAAGTTAAATGGCAATATGAATTTCACTACTAACAACAAAGTTAAAGATTACATGGCTCCTGTTCATTCCAAGCATAATGGACCAGTGTTGTATACTTTTCAGATGAAGGCTTTTCTTAGCAATCCACTAACTTCGTCACTACATCCACGAGTTCACCATTGGTTGCCTATATTCGTAAATTCCATGACCTTTCCAGGCCTGGAATGCAATTTTCAAATTCCATGACCTAATGTCATTTTCGTAAATTCCATGACCTTTATATAATTTCCAGGCCTGGAATGCAATTTTCAAATTCCATGATTTTTCCATGACCGTGCGAACCATGTTCAAGTTTTGAAAAGAGTTTGATGTGACGCAAAAGCACTGAACCATTTAGAATTAACAGTTACGACCAAAAAAGCATGATGGAAGAGTAATACCATTAGCTTGAAATACACCCGTGTTTCTCTGCTCGTCCTCAGGTTAAACTCCCTGAGCGATATCTCCAAACCATGTAAAAACTTTGATTTTCCAATTTAACTATCATTCGCATAAACTGAAGAGAGCTTTCGTGATTGTTGTGGGAAAGCTTTACCTATATCTAGAACTTCATTAATATTTGTTCAGGAAATATTTTTATATGTTTATAAGGATCTATGAGACTGTCAGTAAAGTGTGCTAAAACTAAACTTTCGTATCTACTTTTGTATCTGATGGGACCTAATAGACGTACCTGGCTGTTCTCCAGTCCCTCCTTCGAACAGGGAGGGACTGCCGAGATCTCCTAGTGGCATAGACCTTGACGACTTCAGCCGCTGCTTCAGCACGTTTGTTACAGAGCCCTTGCATTGGTCACTTCCCGAGGAAGACCCATCACTTACGATGCTACTGTAGCTACTACTGCGACTACTACCGCTTAGGTTGGTGGGTGACATTGTTGGTGGCGAATCCGCCAAGTTGTGGGAAGTTACCAGGGGCTTCGAAAACGCCTTCCTTCGCCCTTCATGTTCGTTACAGTTGTTATCTTTGGTGGTGGTCTGAAGGCTCTTCTCGAGATGAGACATGACGGCTGCTGCGATAGCATGTGGTGAGGTAGGTCCAGATTCACGTGCTTCAGCCTGTAGAACAGCAGTTCTGTCCTTCATTCGTGCAGGTAAGTCCAAAGTCTTGGGTCTTCCTATCTGGTAATCCGTCTTCCTGCTCTTTGAGAGAGTCGAATCTACTCCACTTGGAGCACCTGGGTTTTTGTGACCATCTGTAGTGTGGTAAACTCCTCTGCTCCCATGGTCTCTCTGTCTCACGATGCTCGAGTCATTCGGTAAGCTTCCTCTTCTCTGTCGCTTATCATTTAGTTGATTTATACTTACTTCCGGTATCACCTTATCTGATGACCCATCACTTCCGCTATCGTCGGAGCATGCGCCGTCGTCATCCCTATCTTGTTGCCTCGTATTCCTGTCCTTGCTCTTTATTCTTTGTTCTTTCTCATCGCGTTTAGGAGTAGTTTTAGATTTCTTTTTAGACTTTGATTTCGGTTCTTTATAGTCCTTCTTACAGTTATCAACCCAAACAAATGCATTCTCGCTTTCCATTTCCTGAACATTTGCAATAGATTGTCTCAACTCTTCAATATCAGCTACCGGAGCTCTGTAGTCTCTTTTGAAATCTGCACTGTTCTTATATAAGTCAGCTGATCTTCGACCTGAGTTGCTTGAATCAGTATTTTTTAAACGAGTTTCCTGACCACTTCTTAATTTAGTCTCCTTGGTCGCGGGAGATGTCTTTTTAGATCCGTCGTTGGAATCAACAGACCCAGCTCGAGTCCCTCTGTCTGCTACATCATTCGAATTATGCGATCCTTTGTTGTTGTCAGTTTTCGGGCTTCTGTTTCTGGTATTCCCATTTTCATGCCTTGGCGTTGTACTTCCGGAGTTCTTGTTGACATTATTATTTGTGGGGGGTTGGGTGAGTATGGCTGCTGTTGCTCCTGCTTCACCATTCGCGGGTCTATCGTCACTCTTACTGTCTTTCGTATCTCGTCGGGGTCTTCTAAAACTGATATGTCGTTCCTCCTTATTTGTTCTGTTAACAAAAGGAGTAACAGAATGTCAGGACGATGCAGGTAAAATAAAAATCATGCTCTTGATACACAATACATTTACTTCATTTTCACAGTAACTTGACTGATAATTCTCAGTTTTCTCCCGTCCCACAAGGCTGTTACTGTTGTTCACACCAATGATTTTATTGTATGAATGAATGTCACCCTACATACATGTAGGGTGACAAATGCGAGTATACCATTGTACGATGACAATACTTAAATCACCGCTGTTTGTGCTAATTTTCACATACTTTGGTTTGACGCCAGCGATGGCACTTAGGTCAAATATCTGCCCTCGTTCCTCGGAGTTCAGCTGTAGTAAGTGACTATCGGGTATGCATGCGCCAAGTATCTTCTTTGCCTCTGAATACGCCGCTACTATCACCGCTAAGAACACTATTCCCATCACAGCAACCGCCGTGATCTGGAACACTGGTTCCCAGCTCGTACGACTCACTGCAGCCGCGCACAATGGAAGAAGATGGGGAGGAATGGTAGCTACTAATGTGAACTCCATAATTGGACCAAGAGTGGTCTTGACCTCAAGTTTACGGGTGACTCTAGACATCGTGAAGTCAGGAGTGAACCTATCAATAAAAAAACACCTGTGATGAACATCAGGCCCCAGTTGTTCGTAGCCTGATTAAACAAATCCAGGATTAAGGGTCATCTGTAGTTTGAATTGCTTACTTGTGAACTAGTGTTTGAGGGTTTAAATACTATGAGGGGAAATGACTAGTACTCTTCTACCTGTGATAAGTTTCAACAAAGAAAACCTTTTTACCAAAACAACTTAAATCATCACTTCAGGCATCAATCAGGCGTTCAACAACTGGGCCCAAAGTTATTATGAAATATGGAGATTTCAGGAATCTTGTCCAAGTAAAGCAAAAGTAAAGCCACCTTGTATGGTAATGTAACTCGCAACAGTCCTATTAAAAGGAGATTCACAAGACAACAAGCTCAAAACGATTTTCAAACTGTCGTGGCAAATATATTTGCGCGAGAAAGAGCGAGACTAGCCTGCTTGCAGGCTCTAGTTGATTTGGGGCTCTGGTTGATTTGACTCCTATCTCCCACAACAGGAAGCCCAAATCAACCAGAGCTCAAAATCAACCAGAGCCTGCAAGCGGGCTAGAGCGAGACGCTTCTTCATCTTTTTGTTTTTGCTTGTCTGCTTGCATCTGCATGTAGTGAAAATAATAAAAGAAAGAAGAACTCACGCTATTTCTATTTTTCTAGATGTGTTGGGATTCAGGATGAATGATTTGCAGTTCAAGACTTTGAAGCCGTAGCCTTCGCATTCGTAACCGTTGATGCTTAACGAGCTGACCAGGATGGCGAGCTGACCCGGGTTGGTGGCTGTTAGGACTTTCTTGACTGACAATGGCGGTAAAGCACGCGATCTTGGAGTGTCTTCTGCAAGATAATAACCAGACAATGTGAGAGAACATTTATAATAAAACTGTAGCATAAGGGGTAGTGGTATAGTGATGATTCGTGTTTATAAACATTACAGTTGTTATACTAATGTGCCAACCATGATTTCAAAAGTCCACTTTGTTCCAGGAACCAATGACTGTCTGGTTGGCCCATTGGGCGGGGCTATTAAGAACTTCCCTCTTTCACACTGCTTTGTCTGCATATATATATTGTTTCGTTGTTTGTCCAATGAAACCTCAGTCATGAGGGTGCAGCGGGAGAAAGAGATGGTCGTCACAACAGCTTAATTTTAGTAAACCATATTTCAAAGGGTTTCGACAGCTTTAATCACCAAACAGGACGAGTTTGCTAAACAACGTTATGACATGGCACTTTGTGGCGGACATGAACTGCAGCAGTCTTTACAGCTGCCTCCTACCCAGGCGGTAGAAAGGAAAAAGATGGTGCGCAAGGGAGCATGGGAAGGGCGAAGAAGAAGAAGTGCCTGGCAGATAATGGCGGACATATGCAAATCGATACAAATTATGGTAGATAATGAAGTTTACAAATATAATGAACGCGCCGGACTTATAACACAGAGGCGAACAAGTATCCCACGAAGATTGGAAGTCAAAGCATGAAAATATCGCAAAAGAATACTGCTTCAACACAGCCAAGAAGTTGATGGGCAGTACTTACTATGACAGTCTGATAAGTGAACAGATTTGAGTTCAAACAGCAGCGTGCTGTGCATCCCAGGTTTCTTGCCATTCAACATGAACTCGCCGCGAGCACCCTGTCCCTGGACTGTCACAGCGTCCATCACGGTCAAGTTATTTCTTATGAGCACTACTGAGGTCCTTAAACTGTCGTCTTTAGGTACAAACTTTAAACGTATCTTGACTTTAGAGCGAGGCTTGAGAATTGTTACTGATGACCCTTGTGCAGGAGTAACACCAAGAACTCCATTAATGGCAGGTGTCACTCCGACTGGGACGCTACTGTGAATATCCTTCTGTTCATTAGAAGACAAGTAGGGAAAACTGCTAATTAGTACACGTATGTAGATAAGACTACCAGATAATAGGGACCTAAGCAACCACGACGGCAACGTCTAGGACGATGACGTAAAACAAGTCTTAAACAAGAAGTTCCGGTATACAGTTGATAAGCTAGATATCAAATGTTACAAAATATTGTCCAACTTACTACATTATACATAATATATTGAAAAAACTCATAATTATTATTCAAAAACTCATGAATAATCAATGAGCAAAAACAAAGGAAATCAATGACTGTGAAGACATAAAAAAAAATTCGGCCAAAGTCATATCGCCAAAATAACTGAAAACAAGACTATACATCTAGACGTTTGATAAGTCAAATACAGAATTCGTGTCCGTTTTTGACAAAATCGAGTTCATCCAGAAGCGTGCCCTCCGCATTCTATATCCGGGTTTGCTTTATCCCGAGGCACTTTGTATCTCTGGCTGTCACCGCCTAGCGGCAAAACGGGACACTTGTGCGGCAAGCTATTTAACAAGATCTTACAACCCAGCTCACGACTGAACCATCTCATACCACCGACCAGGGCTAGCGCCCACGGCCGTTTGCTCCGCAACAGTAGCCGCCCTTCGCTATTTAGGTACAATACCGAGCTCTATAAGAGTAGTTTTTTTATCGGCAATGTGCGCCAACATCCAAAGTATGTAATATGCGATAGTTTTATTTCTTAGGATTTCAGTGTTTCTCAAACAATTAGCTAGGTATACACATAGCGTTTTGACGTGTACCGGCATTATTAATTATCAGTAGATACACGTAGTTTCATTAACTTTACCTTTGTAAGTAGTTTTCTATCTTACTGCATGTAGCCCAGTTCTCATATACCCTGTAATTTTTTATTTCTTCTATTTTCGTATTATATTGTAAAAAAAGATTGCAATTCATTTAGGTGCTATGAACTTTTCAATAAAACACCAATGGGATTTACAAAATCTCGCTTTCAGCTCGAGTTTGTAAATCCCACTCATTCTGTATCTATTGCTTATATAGACTTGCCATTAAAACAACTAACCGAAGCGAGAGAAAAAAAAGACTTTGAGAAAGTCTATTACTTATAGTACAAATATGAATAAAGGAAATATAAATATTTGGATCAGGGATCACATTTTATATTGCTAAGTTATGTTTAAAAATACAGCATTTCAAAAAAACTATTTTTGAAATGTTCGGAAAAGATTCTTGGCCACTGGCTAACTTGCTTTCTCAAATTAAGAGAAGATGGAATGTGTGTAAGAGGATGTCAAAATGGTAAGCCCCTCTTCGTATCGCGCGTGACGAACTCGAAATCTGAGATTCTAATTACACAGCAGTGGAGAACGTAGGCGAACAAGCCATCAAAAAGTGAGGGAAGATAGTTGTTTATTAAAGACGGTAGACGGTATTTTATAACTGTTTATGAACTCTGTAGCCCTTGCACTAAAGTGTAACATCTGTTTGATTTGAATGTCGTGCGATAAGCAGTCGGTACGGAGCACTCATGGAGATGTTCATTGACAACTGAAGGTGTAAGTGGCCATGCCCCTATTATACTGTAACTTCCTGTTTAACTACAAAATACAATAACTACACGTGAAAATGTACGCACGCGCCTTGATTTTGACTGTTTTCTGCAAAAAGACAACGTGTAAACTCCAAATTTTATTTTCAAAATGAGAGAAAGTAAATTCCACCGTTTTTTCGTTCGGCCTGAATGGAACTCCTCTATATATATAATCATCATATTTTTCGAAAAGATCGAGTAGTGAAAAGCATCTAAAAGCAAATAAAAGATATAGGAAATATGCACCAAAATCAGTTCGGGAGAAAAACACTTTTCTTTGTCCGTCGTCACAACCGTCGACGTCTTGGTCAATGTTTGCGGTCCCTAATATTCATCATCATCAAAGACATTAAGGAGCCAGACAACAAAGCTAACGGCAATATTAGGAACTGGTACTTTATGGTACACCCGTATAGAAAAGATCATGTGCAGGAAGCGTTCTTTTGGGACGTATTCCAGCGATTCGCAAATGAGAATATCTCGAAATCCTGCAGATATTCATCTTCCGAAATGTAGGCAGTAGTTGCCACTTTTACTGTACGTCATTTGGGACATTTTAGTTTGTTTGATAATATAAGCATTGTATTCCTTTCCATTTTGAATATGTGCCAAAAGAACGCGCCCTTAGTAACAATCAGTGAATCGAACAGATACAAACACAGCGATCTACTACATTATGAGGTTTGATTTCGCAAATAAAACAGCACTAAACCGAGTAACGGCACTACAGTAGCTGTCTTTGGGCCAGAAGGCTTTACCTTTTCATTTTCTAGATCTGGTAGAGTAAAAATATTGTCATCTTGTTCTAAACCATATGTATCTGCATCAAATCTGCAAAATAAGATGAAGTAAAAAGTGTTGAACGCCTGGTTTGTTAGTCTGATTCAGTGTGCTGGTGCCGGGCTTGATTTAAATTTCTCAAACTCATTAATAATTCATGAGAGTCATCCAATGGAGGAACTGTATTTGGTCACATGCATGGGTCTTGATACCCGGTGAAACCCTTCTTCGAAGCTTCGTCAGATGGTGCATCTTGACATCCAATGAAACACCAGTTCCAAATGCACTAGTGTTTGATCAGATTTCCAACCCTAGTGATCAATATTTCTTAATCATCATATTCATGAACCACTAACTAATTGCATACTGATAAATTACAAGTAAGGAGCGCCGAAGAAGTAAAGAAATAAAGAATGACATAGAAAGAAAAAGTCTGCCTCCACTGGAGTGCGAACCTCGACCCTTCAGACTGCTTGTACTAACTCTTGTTCACTACTCTACTAGTACACTAGTTGAAATCACTGCTATCAAAAAAGAATAAGCCATCTATTGAATAATTAGATACAACAGTCAAATGGTAAACAATACTTTCTAATGAAGTTTGAAAAGAAGCGTATGTAAATTGTCGGTTTTGCATTCGCATGAGAAGTAATTTCAAACACTCCTTGTTCGTGTTTCATCAGGGGATTCCAAATATTTTATTTGGAATCCCTGATGAAACACTACAATTCGTGTTTGAAATAGTACATAAGCTCACTGACTTCACGAGTTCGTTGGACATTCTTGTATGTAATTCAAAACTGAATTAATTAATTAATTAATCAATCTTGCCGCCTCACTGGTTAACTCAGTTGGTAGAGCACGGTAGAGAGTACGGTAGGCGCGGGTTCGGATACCGGTCGCGTCCTTAGGCAGGGACGTATAAATCGTTGCCCTTGTCTCTCTCCTCTTCCAATCTATACGAGGGGGCGTGAAAGAGCCTGTTGTGTTATTTCGAGAAAGAGTAGGGGGTTATCTCCCAACACAACAGGCTGGTATTCTGAGGTACTACCAATCACTTATGATTGTAAACTGCACCGCAGCACATTGCGCCACAATAGCAGTCCGTATCACAAAAATAACCTTGTGAAGCGCATTTGAATATATCCATATAGAATTTGTGCTATATAAATGAATACCTTTTCTGTTTAAGATTGATTTTAAGAGTCATTGTCTGAGAAAACCGGGCAGAACCGAAAGATGGGGGTCGGCCGATTCCCTTAATTTTTTCAGCACTTAGTAGGTACCTGATAAGATTACGAACGGTGGTATTTAAAGTTCCACTCGCCTTTTCGTTGCTGAGATTGACCACCCCCCTCCATTTTTGGCCTAGCCAGGCCGTAAAAACAGTAAAATCTGTGCTAACTTTGAAAGGCTATCAAAGTCACTACGCACAACTGACGGCTTTGCTACATTTTGTGTGCATTATCTACCATTTGTATAGCATGTTCACGTTTGAAATACCCTAGTCGGAGAAATTCTTTTTTTAAATATTCGGTTAAAATTCGAAAGTCACCAGAATGGAGTCATTTTTAAGGGGATGTTTCTCAAAAGTGCGGTAGTTTATTTCAACACTAAAATCATTTTTCAGTAGCCTACACAATTGCCCTAAAAAATCTGCAAAGTATTGTTGGCACTACTCAATGATTTAGCGTGAGCCGTGTGAGAAATAGCTGAAAATGTGCATATATTAATCTTTTTTTTCCCGCCAAATTTTCAGCCTTAATACTGAATAATGATCAATCCGGCGTGTAACTTAGTTTTCAAAATGGCGCCATTTCTCGAGCTTTTAATGGATTTTGATGCACTACACGGCAATACAACATTCTCTTCCTGTAGATTAAGTTTAATCGATGAAATTTTGCCGTATTTTGAGTAGAAATTATACCAGAAAATGTGTTTTTCTAAGCTAACCTTAACCTCTAGCTCTCAAATAAAGAAATTATGGGATAATCTCACACAAGTAAATTATGGGATAGAAACGCCCTTTCAAGAAATAGGCAAAAAAAACGAGTTACTCGCTTTAAAAGCTAAAGGCACACAAGATCAGGCATGTTTTCACAAAAGGGGGTCTTAGGTTCTAAGGCTCCTTTTGTGAAAACATGCCGCATGATATATGCTTTCTACTAAACAAAGGTAATTAATGTACATGGCAAATACCATAAATCTAGAAACATTAAAATTGTGTAAAATGTTCTTGATGTAAAACCAAAATACTGAATGCCTTAAAAAAAAATCTTGCAGCAATAGGAGTACTAAAAAATTTTATAGCAAAAAAAAAATTCGAGCAGTTGCCCCCCTCCCTCTACCCAGTCCCAAAAGAGATATTAACAGTAGTCATCAATAAAAATGTCCCAGAATTGTATTCTGTACAGTTTACCCTCGGGTTAGTGATTTAACCCTAGGATAGCGCTAAATCTGTAATTGTATTCTGTACAGTTTACCCTCGGGTTAGTGATTTAACCCTAGGATAGCGCTAAATCTGTAATTGTATTCTGTACAGTTTACCCTCGGGTTAGTGACTTAATCCTAGGATAGCGCTAAATCTGTAATTGTATTCTGTACAGTTTACCCTCGGGTTAGTGATTTAACCCTAGGATAGCGCTAAATCTGTAATTGTATTATGTACAGTTTACCCTCGGGTTAGTGATTTAACCCTAGGATAGCGCTAAATCTGTAATTTTATTCTGTACAGTTTACCCTCGGGTTAGTGATTTAACCCTAGGATAGCGCTAAATCTGTAATCGTATTCTGTACAGTTTACCCTCGGGTTAGTGATTTAACCCTAGGATAGCGCTAAATCTATAATTGTATTCTGTACAGTTTACCCTCGGGTTAGTGATTTAACCCTAGGATAGCGCTAAATCTGTAGTTGTATTCTGTACAGTTTACCCTCGGGTTAGTGATTTAACCCTAGGATTTATTTCCCCAGCATCTATCTATCTATCTTCCTATACTCGTCTCCATCTCTAAGATGATTCTTACGAGTTGTTTGGTCATTGGCAAAGAATAACAATAATAGATAAATAAATAAATAAATAAATAATAATAATGAAAAAGAAAAGTAATTAGAGCTGCATCAGTTAATTTTACAGTAAGTGATGATCAAGCTTTGTTTTGAAGGAGGAGATAGATTTAGCCTGGACTAAAGTTGATGGTAAGCTATTCCATTCTCTTATGGTCTTAGTTAGAAAGAAAACTGATGATAGTTTGTCTGTGATGGAGGGACTTTGTAGGAGAATTGATGTAGATGTCGACTTGTTCTCCCCATTGGTGTTAAATACTTCTGTTTGTCCACCTCAACTACATCATTACGAATCTTATATAGCATAGACAGTCTATTCTTTTTTCTTCTTAGTTCTAAGGTTTCCCATTCGAGTTCTTGTAGCATTTCAGATACACTTGATGTATTGTGGTATCTTTTTAGGGTGTAGCGCGCTGCTCTTCTTTGGACCATCTCAATTTTCTTGATGTTTACTTGGGTATATGGGTCCCAGACTGTGGATGAGTATTCAACTGTTGGACGAACCAGACTCTTATATGCGACAGATTTTAGGAATGGCCAATGTTTGATTTCCCTTGTTTGCAATAGGATAGTTTGCAATAGGATAGCGCTAAATCTATAATCGTATTCTGTACATTTTAACCTCGGGTTAGTGGTTTAATCCCGAAGTAGTGCTAAATCTATAATCGTATTCTGTACATTTTAACCTCGGGTTAGTGGTTTAATCCCGGGGTAGTGCTAAATCTATAATCGTATTCTGTACATTTTAACCTCGGGTTAGTGGTTTAATCCCGCTGTGACACCGGTCTTGCGTGACACGTCACGTTACCCTCTCTGAGAATGATCCAATGCTACATGTATTTTTACTGGTTATGAGGATGTATAATCATAGCCCGCTATCATCAAACTCAATAGATCTGCTAATCGTAGATCCTTATTTCACTATTAAGCGATACGGCAAGCACAACTGCCCTAGCGATACAACAATAACTTAATTTCGTGGGAAATTGACCTGGATCTTTCGAAGGTCAGCGAGTTTTACTTATGTAAATATCAAATATTTACACTTTTACCTCTTCCTAAAACGTTTCGATGTAAAGTAATAGTCTTCTGAGCCATTTTTATTAGGTAATGCTATAATACTTTGACAAATCTACACGCCGGATTGATATGACGACTAAAAATTTGGCGGGGAAAAAAGGTTAATATATGCACATTTTCAGCTATTTCTCACACGGCTCACGCTAAATCATTGAGTTAGTGCCAATCAATACTTTGCAGATTTTTGATGGCAATTGTGTAGGCTACTGAAAAATGTTGAAATAAACTACCGCACTTTTGAGAAACATCCCCTTAAAAATGACTCCATTCTGGTGATTTTCGTGATAAGCTAAAATACCGAATTTTATCCGAATATTAAAAAAAAAGAATTTCTCCTACTAGGGTATTTCAAACGTGAACATGCGATTTAAATGGTAGTTAATGCACACAAAATGTAGCAAAGTTGTCAGTTGTGCGTAGTGACTTTGATAGCCTTTCAAAGTTAGCCCAGATTTTACTGTTTTTACGGCCTGGCTAGGCCAAAAATGGAGGGGGGTGGTCAATCTCGAAACAAAAAGGCGAGTGGAACTTTAAATACCACCGTTCGTAATCTTATCAGGTACCTACTTACCGCTGAAAAAAATAAGGGAATCGGCCGACCCCCATCTTTCGGTTCTGCCCGGTTTTCTCAGACATACTTGTAAGTCTCCCCGCGTGCACCACAGATAACCCATAACATGCAGTAGAGCCGGCAGGCCCTCTTACCTGTCGGCAATAACATCTAAGAATCCTTGAGGATAAACTGACAAAGGCACTATTTGTACAACAACAGGAACATCTGCAGGGTTTTCTAATAGGAAGTGCTTTATGGAGTAGTTTCCCACGTGTGTCAGTGGGAACTTGACCGGTTTATCGGGTGACAGCGATGGCCAGGTGAGAGCGGCTTGTACAGGAAGGCGTAATCTTTTGACAACGTCTGTATCTATGATAAAAGAAACGTTGACTCTGAAACAAAAACAGGCAAAAATAGTTATTAGTAAGTCTGCAACGAATGGGATCGGCACGTATTACTATCAAGCGAATCTACTAGCTCTTATCACGCGAATCTATTCGTTCTTATCACGCGAATCTACTCGCTCTTATCACGTTAACTACGAAGAGTTAATGTAGCGATGAGTGTGCGAGGAGTAAAAAAGCAGGCCCTTTTATTTGCATTTTAGTTAAACCGGTCAAAAACAAATAAAAGATCATTATTGTTACCTGGTTTTACCAGACTGTTTGAGTGAGTCGTATAACCGCTGTAGCCTATCTGCATACTGATTATCGAGATTGCCAACGTCTGCTGGAAGAGTTAATGTAGATAACCACTTCGTTCCTGAGGAAAAAAGTGTGTTACTAATAACATAATAACAATTGTACTACAAATAGCAATAAATAATAAGTTACTTAGCCGGATCTTCCATCAATTACTTTCCACATGACTCTGTTTTCTTTGTTCTCGGAGGAGTCATATCTTCTATTTTCACATCACCTCAGTTTCTTTGTTCTTTGCGTGGGAATATATGCCCCTACTTTAATATATATTCCCCTTGCATTTTAATGTTATTCCCCTCGACTTATTCCCTCACGCATCTCCTAGCAACTTACAACTACTGACTTACTTTTTACCTACAGAGAACTTGAAGATGGAAAAAACGGTATGTGTTACGAGCCGGAATCGAACTCGAACTCGCTTCATTTCGATCTGAGGATTAGCCGGGTCCTGACTTTGATCAGCCCATATGGTTGTTTCAGGTCCCGTTAGAAATTCAGTTCTTTTTAACGAATCGAGACAAAAAAACCTTAAGACTTGTGAATAGTAATTTTATGCAACTATGTACTTGGCAAACAATGATTGTAATGATTTATGGAAAGAGATATTGTTTTTGCGTAGCACGAGAAAACCTCGCCGTTGTGAAAATAAGCATTTTATTGGCCTTCCGCTCGGGGATGTGGGATTTATTCCCCTCGGGTGCCGCCCTTGGGCTGCCCTCGTGCGCAACCCTTGGCGGATCAATCCCATACTCTCGAGTGAAGGCCGATAACCCTTACTACTTCATACTTGTTAAAACACTTCTTTAAAAGGTAGCCATTTGTTTGTTTGTTATACTTTTGTTTTCGTCGCCGTGGAAATCTCTCCCGAAAGGCACCTTCGACGAACCAAAACCTAAAGTGCCACTACGACGAAATTCTACAATTTTCTTTGAGTACTTTTTGTCCTCGAAAAGGACAAACAGTGAAAATGGTTGCAAAGGAGCAAATTAGATTACGAATTTTGCGGAGAGTTTACCGTCAAAGTCGCGTATACTATAAGTTTTCGCATTAGCTTCTGTGTGAAAAGTAGCCCTGCGTGTTATTGGGTTGAGAACATGACGTCACTTACGCTGAAATGTAACCCCGGTACAGGAACGAGTTCGCGGTATGGCGGAAATAGAAACTCAAGATTCGGAGTCCAAAAAATAAGGTTTTCTGTCGCAATCTTGAAAAACGGTTTGGACAGGACAGGTATAGCCTGAGGAAATCACACGCCTCTCCAGTTCCCACAGAGAGAGAGAGAGAGAGAGAGACGTAGGAGTTTCAAGCCGGAAAATTCCATACTGATGACTTAACGCTAACAAGATTCTGGTAGTGATCACGATATGAATAAATCATTGTCGCGAACGATCACCAAAACAACTAGGATACATGCACGATGTTTCGTAGCATTACTAATCGATCCTGGAATTGAACTTATGAAAGAAACAAGATGCCTTACAAACTAAAATGAATGTTCTTGATCCCTCATCGGCATGACACACAGTGAACTTATGGTTTGTGCCCCGAGCTGAACGCACTCGCAAATTTTAAACTTACCACATCTCGTATTATTATTAATCATACTGAGGTACAATTTCAAAGTCTGGCTCATCAGAAAAGCTTCATATAATGGACAAAGCAAAGATTGCCATCATTGTATCAGGGCGCCAAGCATATTTACATTACTGGGCACTGTCAGTTCATCAGAAAAACTGCAGCGTCTAATCGCGCTCGCTTTCCCCCATCATCAAGAGATTCAGTTATCTGAAACTTTTCACACAAAACATCAATAGTTCTTGCTAAGTTTCTTCTCGATAAAGATCGTGTTGGACAATATTCGTTCATCATCTTCGAAAGTATGACACGCGCGTACATTTATTAGTTGGATTCATGTTTTACGTCATCAGTATGGAATTTTCCAGACGTATCTCTCTGGGAAGTGGAGAGGCGTCTGATTTCCTAAGGCTAGGACAGTTAACTGAAATATAGCAACTTTACATTACAAATAGATCTGAATTTGATCGTAGTGCCACTTTAAAATGATGTATGACCACCATATAACCATACGATGTACAATATGCAGAAATGATCAACGAGAGAAAACTTTGGTGTCGATGAACTGTAAAGTGTACTTACCTGTGGTACCTTGACCCATGTAACACTGGAATGTACACCCGAGTGAAGGATCAAAACGAACGCTACCAACCTGGAGGACAGATAATAAGAGCTCAACAGTTAAGATGGGGTCACACAACGATCTTTACTAAGCCGACTCGGACGGTCGGTTTGTTGGCTCGGTCAGGCCCGATTAGCCGAGTACTCGGAGGGTGGACCAAGCGACCGATTATGTAGCCACACCAGTCCGATCAGTCCGTGCAGGAATGGCCTCCGAGCGTCCACTTAGTCGTAGCTACGTAGTTTCAATCGGGCCCGCGTGGGTCGTATAGCGCTCGTAAGCTGCTCGGATGATCGGAAACCAACCGACCGAATGGCCATACCTACCGACTGATCCGACCACCTTACGATCATCCGACCACATTACGACCGCCCGATTTACCCAATAATTGCGTTCGATGAAGGAGAACGCATACTAATCCTGTGGTCATGTGTGGGTTACCTGTGCTTTCCGAGGCGAAAGAAATCTATATTCGTGCCTGGATGGTCTGGCAACCTTTCGGAATAAATTATCTCTTGGAGCAAATGAAAACCACCATATGAACGTCGAGTAAGTGTCTTATTTCCCAATCCAATGCAATAATGTTTAAAAAGTTCGCAAGTATGATTTGTCAAAGCCTGAGGAAAGTGTGTGATACCTCTGTAGCATTCGACAAAGTCTGATGTCCAAACTATATCAAGCCAAACCTGGTCTGTTTTGTCTGCGCGGCCTGCACCTTGAAGACGAAGTTGAATACAGAACAGTCATATCAACTCATCCATAATTTGTGCTGAACTATCCAGTAAAATTCGAGTGAATCTGCGATTGAAAATTCTGTTGGCTTTCTCGCTGTATTGGATTCTGCTTTTCGCTGTACATAGATACCAAAACTACAAACAGTAAGATGCTATAAATCATAAATGGCTGAAAAGAAACTAGGTGTGAGGTTTCTAGGTCTGAGTTTTCAAGACACCCGTATCTTGTGTGAGTTGTGACACTAACATCAGTAACACATGCATGTGTGCATCTTGGTTATACTACATTCAGGCAGAGTTAATCTATGTAGCGATAATTCGTGTTGATAAACATTACAATTGTTATGCTAATGTACAACCAACAGTGCTAGCAAATGCTCAAATGAATGATAAGCACATAAAACACACATAAAACACACATGTAATACACATAGCCACATAAGCATCCAATGATTTAATGTTACACAAAAATAATTACAGTTTTATACCAGATGCATCCCTTGTATATTAACTTCAAAAGCTACTTAATCATGAGGTAAGTAACCAACCAGAGGTATCTATTTGTACCACGTGCAGCACTTTGAAACCCCGTCAAAGTACTCTTTACGGTACTTTGAAATATTCATAGCAGAGTTCCCACTACTTTTGAAAAATAGCGGTCCTTGAGACCTCCAGTTTCATCTGAGGGTCCTTTTAAGGGTGACGGCCCACATCCACAGTAAAATGCAACAAATTATTTAGCAATTTTGCAAGTTATTTTGCATTTCATCTTGTTTTCGTCATATGTAAAGCCACGTAAACTCTTCGAGCCATTTAAAACAAAATGTACGTTTTAGGCTGGGAAGTTTCATGTGAATCACCTTTTCTTTCCCGATGTCAGAGCCGAATTTAAAACTTTAAGTTTAAGAACTTCGTTCAACGTTTTCTGCACGTGTGGGGGTCCTTTTCTTATTTTTGTGCGTAAAATACGCACATCTGTGCGTTAATGAGAACCCTGAATAGTTAAAAGTCCTTGACTTAGAAAAGAATTTCAAAGTACTGTAGGCAAATACCTTGAACAAAGACCGATCAGAGACTTCCCCAAGCGATAAAAAGTTTCAAGGTACAATACCTGTCTTGATGCATAAAGACCGTCTCTCCAATGTGGGACCTGTTTTTTTGCACACAGCCCCGACACTTCGCATGTCCGTGACGCGAACTAGAGCACCAAACTATAATCTTTTCATCAAACTTCACGCCAGGTTGTAAACACGTACTCCCACGAGAACAAGCGCATAATTGTCTTTTCATTAACAATGGACGTTTGATTTTTTTAAAGTGCCAATGACATGAAAAAATCGATCCCATTTTTATTTCATTTTATTAAATTATAGGCTTCCCTTAGCCATTTTGTGCAATGATAAATCAATTTGGAGAGCGTGAACATATTTTTTTCATATCGAAGTCAGGCGGAATTGCCAAAATCAGGCGACAATTTTTCTGCTGTTAAAGATATGGTAATCACATGCGTGACGTCACTAGGTCTGCGCATTTATATTCGTCACCATAAATACTACAAAATAAGTGCATTTTTGGCCAGTTTTCAATTTAAATATGTAATACTTTGAGAAACCTTGACGATGGCCATAATTTTTCTAATAGAACCTTGCAGTCAGCCATATTGACTGCGCCTCGGACTGGAACTAATTGCGCGGACTTTGAAATCCCGTCCAGTCCGAATTGGAGGCTTTGAAACATTACTTATCAGTCAAAGAGATTCAAAATTTTCACATCACTGCAGCAATCTTTCAGTCTCCAAAGGGTGTGTATTTGTGTTAGCACTTTGATAACCTATGATTACTTCTAGTTAAGAAAAAATAATGGGATAAAACGTTGTTTTAGTACAAACATCATAGTATTTCCCCCCCCCCCCCCCCCCCAAAAAAAAAGTGTTGTTATCGCTTACTTTCACATTCTTGTTGGGTGGTATTTGTGTGAGGCCATTGCCGTCAGGTACAAAGTAGAATCTTGCATCCAGCGGATGAGGTTTTATCGAGAGTAGCTTGAGAGGATGAGAAAATGTACTGGATAGAGAGAGAGTTTGGCTTTCTATTCGACCCTGACAAAAACAACAACAGCATCAGTAAAGTAAAAAAAAAAGGAAAGTTCTATATTGAACATCTTGTGCCTAACGACTGCTCTTCCAGGAGGCCGACAGTGTTTAAAGTGTCCCTACGATCACATTTTGAGATAGTGAGATTTTTACGTATTTGTAAAGTAAAGTTGCTATATATTTCCTGTCCAAACCGTTTATCGATATGACGACGGGAAGTCTTAGTTTTTGGGGTCCGAATCTTGAGTTTTATGTCCGCACTGAGCCAGATCCGTTCCTTGACAGAGCCTGTACAGAGCTAATTTTCAGCGGAAGTGACGTCATTTTCTCAACTCAACAATATGTGAGGCTACTTTTCACACAAACCTTCGCGTGGATTTATAAGTGCAATGTTTTACTATTTTTGCCACAAAGGAAAGAAAAGAACGAAGTTTAGTATAGAAATATGCCTTTAAAAGAGCGCCGTGTGGAGAAAATGACGTCACGACAGCAAACCGTTGGACGAAAATCGCGAACTATTTGGAACACACTTCAGTAATGGCGGACATGCTTTTGAGGGTGAACTCTCCGCAAAATTCATACTTTTAATTTGGTCCTTTTGCAATATTTTTCACTGATTTGAATATTTCCGCCACTATGTCTCCTTTTGGAAGACAAAAAAGTGGCAAAAGAAATGGTCGAATTTCGTCGTAGTGGCACTTTAACCCCTTCGCTGACAGAGCTGCCGGTTAAGGAAATTCAAAGCTATACAAGCTAATCAGATCAGAGAAGAGTTGGTACAGATGTGACGGCCTGCGGTAAGAACTCAGGACCGCGTGCTCGATGTGTCGTGCACCAACCCACTGCGCCACATACCACATTCATAGATTGTGTGGAATTGTAGGTTATTGTGTTAGCTCGTTTAGCCTTACAGTTATTCTAGGTAGTTATTCTAGGTAGAAAAATAGCGTTTTTGTCTTTTGTAATATTTCTTGACTATCAATAAAGAAATTGTTTTGATAGCTGTACCCTTGACAGTACTCGTCATATCATGTGCCACATACATACATGTACATTCTTTGCACATTTTACGGTATCGAAAAGCTGATTACTCAAAATATGCTTACCATATTTCTCTCAAATTTTCAGCAATTACTAAAGCCTGGTTCACACTAGCGCACGATGCAAGCAACATACGTAGATACAGTGCCTAATACTACGAAATACATAACATAATTATTACTTGTGTAGGATTACTATCAACCATAATACCCAACTGTAACCCCAGGGTTGAGGGTGTTGAGGGCTAATCCCAGGTTAAGGGATTTCCTACCATTTACTACCGATAGGATAAACCTTTATTATTAATTACGGCACTGCGGCTGCGTAGAGCAGATTTCGTACGAGTGGGCAAACTACGGCACGGTTAATGTACAGCATACCGTGACACTGAAATGGTTTCCCTATTGTTTTTGTCTTTCTGATCCAATCAAATTACAGAGTTACGGTGCAGTAAGTTACAGCACGGTTACAGTAAGCTACGGACATGCCGTAGTTTGTCCCACTTGCTGTGTGTTGCTTATAGAGCAACAATGATCAGTTCTTACTGGAAAGCCTGGCTGGAATGCTACAGAAGGCGGAGAAGACGTTATTTTACCATCCATTGCTTTAAAGTAAATAGGAATGTGAAGGACCTGGAGGGACAAAAAGTTATCACAACAAAGTCAGTAAATATATCCAGTACGTTAATTAATCAAATCCAAAACTTCGTCAATGTTGAGTTTTTACATTCCAGGTAATCATTCATAGCATTCTGGGCACACAAGAAATAAGGACATTACAAGTAAGTTAGGTCACAACACAGTAGGCCATTAGCCATAGTAACATGGTCAGACTCACATGTACCCTGAAGCCTGAAAAGCAGAAACATCGGGAATTTACGACTGATTTTAAGCCCTGAGATTAACATTTTATATATATGGTCAGACTCACGGCAACACGCGTCCGCTTTTGAAGAGCCTAGCGCGCAGATCAAACTGAGAAAACAAAGGCAAGCACCCTTGTTTGTAATTATGTGTCACTACGTATGTCAAATGTTTCGCCAAAAACACCAAAACCTCTTTAAAGCTAGCCTAAAACTTTAACACGTTTAACTTTTCTTAATTTGCAATTCACTGTGAGTTTGCTAAGTTAGAAAATTATTTACTAAAAATGTTAAGCCCTCGGAAACTTGTATTTGAACACCAGAGCCTTCGTTCTTATCGGCAAGCGGAGCACAACGCTTTGCCATGCGTTAAATATGACGTATGCACTGCTAGTTCTAATCTTTTATCCAATCAGATAGCAGATTTACGGAGTAAGGCCCAAACATCGAAACAAAAACGTCAGTTAAAATTACGATGTGAACAAGGGAAAAGTTTATTCTTGTTCTGTAAAGAAAGGAATGAGAGAGCTACAAGGTTCCTACAGTATCGTACGTGTATATCATTCAACGTTTAATCTTTTAAGTAATGATTCACCTAAGAACTGTAGCATGAATGGCAAAGGAATGTAAAATATGGTAATGTTTGATTATTTTTCTCGATTTCATTGATACTCTAAATCAGCGTTGATTTATTTATTTGCGAGTGAAAATACATTTCTGCGAGTCGATCTTCCTTTAAGGTACAACTAATGGAGTCTGAAAACCTAGAACACATGTGCCATATTTTACGAGAGTTTTTTTACACCCAATTCTTACTCGACGCACGTCGATTAAAAGCATCTAGTGTAGTAGCAGTGTAAAATATATAAAATACATATGTATGTACAGTATGTGTATTTTGTCAGTACCCTCCTGGACACATAACATCCTATTGGCAGACATTTGCTAGTGGGTTGAGCCCTGATAAATTCAATAAAAACAACAAAGTACCAGTGATATATTTTCATTAGATAACTTTTGAGGTTTTAGTTTAGTTTTAATCAAACTAACTATGGTTTGATTTTATATAAAATCGTATATGAGGAAAGTTATCAAATTTGTGATTCAGAGATAACACATTCATTCGACAGTAAAAAAATGCTGTTCCGAAACACGGGGATCAAAGAATCACAACTGCCAATGTTACTGTGTTTTGTTACATGTACATTTATTGGCAGGAACCTTGCTTTAAAGAGAACCTCGGCTGATAAACAATGTTTGCTCCCAAATGTTCCTTATGGATACATAAATATATTGCTGTGTTTGTATCCTGTACATTGTGCACTAGATGTCAGTTATGGACTGATTTCCATGTCCCTAAAAGTCATTAAAAACTTCCTAAGTGCCGCTATCTTTGATTATATGACGTCACAGAGCTACCCGCTATGGTCAGAAAACAATGGTTCTTTTGTTGTGCAGCACTGTGACATCATAATATCCAAGATGGCAATGCACGTAAAATTCAAATGACTTTTATGGACAGGACAATCGACCCACAACTGACATCTAGTGTACAATTTACATAAATAAAACACAGCAATAGATTTAATCAGCCGAGGTTCCCTTTTAATGTGTTATTCTCAAACGATTTTTCTTTTAAGTAAAAAAAGTTGAGCAAAAGGTATGTCGCCAGCTGGCAACCAGTTCTGAAACTCTGGTCGCCAACATTTGATTTTTAGTTGCATTGGCACCCAGCTGGTCGTAATTTCACACCCAGCTTGTCATAATTTCGGGCACGGTGGTGGGATTCATCGCTGCAGCCTATTGTATTTTGCTTCAGTTCTTAGGCGAATCATAAGTGACAGTTAATTATTTCGACTTTATTATTACCTCATAATCTGTGCTGATCTCTATTTCTCCAGGGTACTGACCCTCCTTCTTGGGAACACATACCTCCACACTAAAAGCTGCAATATAACCTGGCTTCACTGCGACCTGTCAAGATAAGAATGACAGAATTGCATTTTGAGTTGAATTTATAAAGGGAAACAAAAAATACATCTACTGCACAGTCTCTCACACACAGAACTATAATAATTATCAGTGTTGTATGAAAATTACATGGCTGACGAGGTAATTCATGTTAAATGTCACGATAAAATCAATAATTATTGTCAGAGTCCCAAAACCTGAACTGCATAGTCCAATGAATTACTTGATTTATTAATTTATTTATATTTAGCTAAGTTTTAAATAGCGTGCATAGCCTTAGTGGTGATTCCACTCTGAATTACCACTCCTATCAGCCAATCAGTATCTGAGTTCACAAATTTATGCACTTTACCAGTTATTTTGGCACTTGGTCACATTCTATCAAATAACTACAATGTAGCTGTGCAATTGGTATTGTGGATATAGTTAGGGAGTAGAGGTCTCATTTGCTAGTCAGCCCTAGAATATCACTCCAAGTCAGCTGTGACTATGCGATTATATTATTAATTATATTCATTTTGATTACTGGTGTTTACTGCAGTTTGATTGATTGAAAGCAGCAGTGATTTCTGGCTAAATCGCATTGCTAAAATGTTGAACCAATCAGAAAGCACAATTTAAGAAGCCATTTCACAGCGGTAGGGATTGTGTGATTGCTCGTGCACGCTCCTAGATTTCAATTTCCCTCTTCTTCAAAGCTCTACCCACTTGACTTTTCTAGTTTGTTGTAAAAAAAATACTAAAGTTTATCACTTGGTAATAGAACTCCGTGTTGTGCAATTTTGGTCTGAAATCTTACTCTTGATTACAAATTGCACTCTCACTTCTTGGTCGTGCAATTTTGTAATCACTCGTATGATTTCAAACCAAATTGCACTCCTCAGTTCTATTACCATTATATATCATACCTTTCCAGGCTCATTTGAACTTTCAGACGGCTGGTTCTTTGCAGGTGGAGAATTGTTGGACTTTTGCTGTCTGCTGTCATTGTCAGGTCGCACGTCTAGTAGCTTGACAGAAGCGAAGTCCACATTGCAGGTTATTTTTGATATTATAACCTGAGGACCGAATAAATATATATTAATAATAATAAATAAATAAAATCTTTATGGATTCCTTTATCTTCTCACTCAACATTTCACAGCCTTCTGCTCACTTATTACAAACAGCACTACCCCTCCATACACACACACAGAAACCTGCAGATAGGAACAAGCTTCAAGGTTGTCAGACAACGCATTAATCACACAACACAGCCCATCTCATAAAACAAACAATACAATGCCATAGCTTACAACAAGTAATTCATGCACAAAACAACTACTGTACTGTTACTTAGCATATCAGGCAATGATAAACAAACATTTCAAGAACGGACCTTAATGGAAGGCTTGAAAACCCAAAACAGAATGACCACGAACATCGCTAAATCAAGTTTGACTCTGCTCTCCGGTAAACAAGCTCGTAGTTTTAAACACAGTGGGGGAGGCATTTCACGCAATAGGGAACTGGGTAACAGGTAGATAGTGATATTTCGGAGCACAACTTTAAGGTATATATCCGCGTAGCCAGCGGAGTCGGTCAGATGGACTACCACTAAGTTATAATAGAACGAGAAAATTAATATATATATTGTATGAACGTAACAGTTCCCTTTCTTTGTACAAGGTAATGGACCAATGATGTCAATATGTATTCTCTGCATAGGATGTGAAGAAGGAATTGAAGTCAACTGAGCTTTTGGCTTATTGGGAGGTGCTTTACATTCCCCACACATCTGACACGATCCACAGTGATCAGTGACAGTACTTGACAAACCTGGACGCCAGAACCTTGCTTGTAGTTTGCACAGTGACTTGAATGTACCAAGGATGACTGCCTTCAACTCCAGCGTGTATATGCTTGAGACATCATGGAAATTGTCCTTCCTGTGGCGATAACTGCAGCATTATCAACACCAGCAATCTCTATTAAGGAACTCGTAAAGAAAGACAGGAGTTTGAAGGGTGGTTCGAAAGAGAAAGAATTAGTGCTGACCTTCGAGCTGAGCGGTCATGCTTGATAGTTGTTCCGTAAAACTGTTCTAAAGTTACTTAACTTCACTTAATCTAATGAAATCAAATGACCACCAACAACAAAACACTCCGAAAGGAGAACGAAGCTTTAAAGAACAGAGTTGAAGAATTAAGGAAGAGATTACAACACCTCAAAGCACAGTTTTCAGACAAGACAGATAATGAACTCCCCAGTTGTCAAGCTCAATCATGCTAACGACCTTGCCAAGCTTGCTGATGACTCTCAGTAGAGATAAGTATCAAACTGGACAGTACGATGTTAGTTATAATAGTTGACTTTATTTTGTACCACCGTAACGTTCAAAGTACGTACTCGTGAAAATAGTAGAATTATTAGTAAGTCTTTGTTCCGCGAATTACCCTATTACGGAGTTAATATCATTCAACATCATGGTCAATTTAATAATAACATAAATACCAAACTACCTACAAAAAAGTATTTGGACAAATTATCTACCATTTACGACTTAGACCTATTTAGTCTAAATACGAACTCTACATAAACCCAGACTGTAATTCTCCTTTTTTACAGATTCGAAGTAATTATTTCTCACCACAGTTTTTCTCAACTTAAAAATACTAAAGACTTCTCGGATTCTTGCCTCGCTCTTTTGCACAACAACGTAAGGAGCTTGAAATGAATTTTTTATGATTTTCAAAATCGCTTATTACAGGAACTAGATAACGATTTTAGCATAATCGGCATAACCGAGACTAGAATAACAAACAAATCTCTTTTAGACTTAACCCAAACATTCCTGGATATAATTTTGAATATGTTCCGACACCTCTGTCCGCTGGGGGAGTTGGAATGTATATTGATAACACTCTAAGTTACAGAGTAATTGAAAAAAGTTCTAATGAGGCGTTTCAGGCTCTTTGGGTTGAAATTGAATTTTCAGACAAAGCAAACATCATTTGCGGTGTTATTTATAGACAGCACAACTCTCCAGAGAGTTTCCAAAATTACTTTGACACGACCCTTGAGAAATTTAATGTCTCGAACGACAGACCAACCTACATACTCGCTGACATAAACCTCCTTCGTTTTGAAACTTGTAAATATGCCCACAATTTCTTACTCTCTTTGCAAAGCTACGGATTCATTCAGACCATCGATAAGCCTACTAGAGTATATAACAATTCGGCAACACTTAATGACAATATTTTAATGAACGACGTTAATAACATGGTAATCAGCGGGAACATTGTGTCAGATATCAGTGACTATTATTCTCAATTTTGTATAGTCCCATCTTGTAAACATAAATTAGTCGGTAAGGCATTGCAAAACAAATATCGTGATTTCTCTCATTTTTCTCCGACCAGATTCAATATTGATCTTGTGGAAATTAACTTATTTAACCGTGTAAGCTCCGTACATTCCTATAATACTAGATCATCAACAACAGGAAAATTTTATTTGAAATATTCAAGAACTAAACATCAAAGTGAATCCTTCTCTCACATTAGTGTAAAAATATGGAATGGGATTCCTGATCACTTACGGCGAAAACAGTCTAAAACATTATTTAAGGCAAATATCCATAGAACTCTTGTACAAGTTTTGAAACAGGAGGAGACAACGTCCTTAACGTCATGATCATTATAAAAACAAAAATAAAACAACAACAAACAATCTTCCTATTTATTTATATATTTTTACTTATTTATTCATAGTTATTGTAAATTTGTTTAATTATTGTAAAATTTGTATAGTTATAACAAAATATCTTCCATGTAAATAAGAACTATTATAGCACTACCCGTTAAGTAATATGTATTTATAGATACTTGTTAATAAACTTGAATAAACTTGAAACTTGAAGCTGATATGCCATGGTCTATCAGCAAGATTGCTGTAGCTCAGATGAAAGATCCCAACGTCGCTTGTGTCATAAAGCATCTGCTTAAAGTGCTTCTAACCCTTCTTGACATTTTTCTACCTATGAACCTTTGAAAGGTTTTTAGTACTTTTGTGAAGAAATTTTTGGTTTACAAAGAATACTCTATGTTCTACGCTTGTTTGAAATGGTGAAAAAATAATTGACCTTACCTGACCCATGACCGCATTAGAAAAAGCCTGGGTCGATTTAATACCGGGTAGACGTCATCTCATTAATTCGACTTTGCAATAATTTGAATAAATACTTAGCATTTTGTCTAAAATGCGTTTTTTTCTTTACTAACAATTCACAAACTGTGTATATTTTCTATCAATCGATGTTGTTGTGATGGAAAGGTGCCATGGAGGATAATGCATTAATGAGATGACGTCGACCCGGTAATCGACCCAGGCTTTTTCTAACGTGGTCATGGGTCAGGAAAGGTCAAATTTTCACCATTTCAAACAAGCGTAGAACAAAGAGTATTCTTTGTAAACCAAAAATTTATTTGCAGAAGTACTCAAAACCTTTCAAAGGTTCATAGGTAGAAAAATTTCAAGAAGGGTTAGAAGCACTTTAAGGAGAATACCAAGCCATCTAAGAGAGAGCTACAAAGTATGAGTCCCATGACAAAGGCAACTTGGGCTAAGTTCGAGCTGTTAGAACTTAAGGATGGCGTACTGCATATCCTTCCAACTAAGAACACCAGAGATTGGACAGCAAGGGTGGTCCTACCAGAGTTTTTAAACTCTCTTAAAACGAAGGCCAGCGAGGCCTTCTTGTCATGGCGTCTGCATTGGTGTGTTCCTTTCCTGGCCGATGGATGATTTCAAGGCTTGGTTTCAAGGCTTGGTTTCGCTCTTTGAACGTTCTCAGCCATTTAAGTGCATGATGGTCTGTTCTCACCTTGAATCTTCTTCCCAGCAAATAGTATCTCAAGTGACAGAGATGCTGGCACTTTGAGTTTATATAGTAATGTTGTACAATAATTGCATTCAGGTGGTTTAAGAGAGCGACTTGCATATGCAATTACACGTTCAGAGCCATCTGACTGTAACTGTGACAAGACTGCGCCGATTCCTTTGTCTGTGCTTGCGTCAGTGTCAAACGAACTCTCCTGCGTCTGGCCCAAAACTTGAATAAGCAAGGACTGGAAGGATTCACTAAACGGTCGTTGAGTTCCTAGAAGGATTTCTCTTGCTGTTCAGCCCACTCAAATTATTGATCCTTCTACAACAGAAGGCGCAAAGGCTCTGACTTCACAACAAAATCTGGGATGAAGCGTCGGTAATAGGATGCCAAACCAAGGAAACTTCTTACTTCAGGTGTCCGCAGGCGTCGGTCATCCTCTTACTGCTCTCATCTTTTCAGGATCAGCATGAATACCCTCTGAAAACATGACGTGACCCAGGAATCGTATACTGCGCTGTAGAAACGAGCACTTCTTTCTTTTCAGCTTAACGTTTGCCATGCAAAGTCGTTCAAAAACGCGTCGTAGGCGACCCAAGAGTAAGACCAATAGATATGACTTTGTGACTGTTAAATTTAAATAGTTTAATATAGGGGTGTCGACGCCCGAGTGTGGGAACCTCCTTGACTGAGAAAGGGAGAAAAAGAAGTCCGATCTTATACATGTAAAAATGAAAGGCGGGATCCCACCTATCCCACCTGGGATCCCACCTTTTTTACAGCTGGGATCCCAGGCGGGATCTTGTGAGATCCCAGCCGGGATTATTAGACATCCCGCCTCAGAAAATCCCACCTGGGATCCCGCCTTCCCACCCGGGATCCCGCCTTCCCACCCGGGATCCCGCCTTCCCACCTGGGATCCCACCCGGGATCCCACCATCCCGCCCGGGATTATTAGACATATCCCACCTGGGATTCTGCCATCCCATGCAAATACTGGATCCCACCATCCCAGCTGGGATTGGCGGGATCCCAGCTATCCCGCCTGGGATGTAACAAATCCAACCCGGGATCCCACCTCAATAAAGCCAGCATATTCCATGAAATGTTTTGTATACATACTATTAATTTTTTTCATTTCAGGAAAGTCAACCTATGAAAATATTCCATTAAAATAAACACATTTTCTCACTTGCATTATAATATATGTTGTACTGGTATGTAAACTTTAATTTATAGAAAACATATACATACTGCATGGTATATCCTATTGAGATAGCAGATACTTAACATGATTGGCAGGTAATAAATTATATAGTGAATGACATAGGACATTCTATAGCTATATGTATACTATAGGGTTGCTGGGTCCTATAAAAAAAGCTTAATAGGAAGCTTTTACGGTAGCCAGTGTTTCAATCAATTTAATAAAGAGATGAAGGGCTCAGAAAAGCTGAAATGGTTGTTATGTCTATACCATAAAATCATGTTTATACTCTCTTCTGGTATGATTAAACCCCTGGCTATAGACTGGTAACATAAAATCTAATAAAAGACCTCTACCACAAAACATGGCAGAATTTTAATTGCAAACTACCACACTTGCTGTTATAAATTATTTAATGTCCATTATATTTCATGGTCTCATACTGCACTGCATGGCTCACTAAAACTTAATCCACACAATTTCTAGCTCATGTACTTGATCTGATCTGCAAATCGATAGACCTCTCCTTGTTCAAGCACTTGCAAGAGATCAAGTGACAAAGTGCTGTGCCAAATCCACTAATTTACAGAAGAACTTAAAGTATTGACTGAATTTGTTTGAATTGCAAATCCACTAATTTACAGAAGAACTTAAAGTATTGACTGAATTTGTTTGAATTGCAATGTATAAAATATAAACACGTGCAATTTCACTTCTAAAAAGCAATATTACCTTTTGTTGTAAAAGTGACACTGTCTTAAATTAAAAGTGAGACATTTCACTCTCTTTGAACAGTAGTACTCCATGATTACAAGATTTCGATCAATCCTTTAACTAAAAGATTCACTCTACACTCTACATAAACTTGGTAAACTTTTTGTATGGATTTCGTCATTGAAAATGGATAAGATACAACTACAAGCAGACCACGTGCACGAGAAATTATCGAAACCGTTCAAACAACAGCTGAACTAAAAGTATGATAACCAAGCGCTATATTCCCTTTTCTTGTTACAATCCACAACAATTGAATGATCACATCTTACCTTTATAGTTTTCTTATCTCCCATGCGTTTTGAAAACCCTTTGCTCAGTCTGGAAGCCATATTATGCAAGAAATCGCATGTCGTGCCGCCGAATCTAAGTTGTTAGTTTTAAAAATGGCGCGATGTGCCCGCACAATTCAGGTCAGTGGTCTTTAGATAAGCAATGCATCCTGGGATCAGTTCACAGCCGCCATCTTTGTTTGTTGTTGAGAACTTTACCAGAGCGGAGCTGGCGGGAGTGCTTCATCTGAGGATTAATTTGCGAAATGGTCTGGCTATATATTCAAGGAATCTAAACGCTAATGAACTGGTCAACCAACTCCTCATCTGTTTTGCTGCGTCTGCCTGGAAAGCATGTAAGTCGTAAGGCCATTTTAACACCCAAGGCCAAGGCTGCATGCTACTCACTTAAATTGCTAGCTGGGCCTGTCAGAACTCAGAACTGGTTATCACTTTTATATTAGTTTTACGCAAACACCAACCTATATATTTTCTTCTCCTTTTCTGGTTGCATGAAGCCTTGACCTATAGTGCAACCAGCAATGAGTTGTATCAGGACTTTGCTGTTTCTAACGAAATTATTATACATGTAAGTCGAGTCCATATTTTCCACTCGATCGATTGCTGAGCATGTACCTCGTAAACATCAAGTTTAAATAAACTGCCAACTCATGCAACTTGTACCGGATTCCTTGTACTTCATTTCTGTATAAATCTTGTAATGTTTCAGCCAGTCATCAACGTTCCTCTTTCTCGGAGAAAGTTATGAAATCTGCGCTTCTGTAAGTAACTTTAGATCGTTTGAAAGCCAATTTATTATTGGTTGGAGTTCCAATTTGTTCTGTCAAGAATATTGTTTGAGTGTATGTTTCCTCTGGACATGGATCTGTCAGGTGGTAAGGTGCCAAATAAACACAACAATAATGTTTTACCATGTGATGGTTAATATTAGGGTGTTCATGAAATATATATGTTCTAGCTGCATGCAAATTTGGAAGCAAGTGCTGCATATAACTTTCCACATGTATATCCTATGAAAAGATTTAGTATTTACACTGTAACATACAGTTTTCATAGTATTTTCATAGTACCGGTACCTTAATTTCATAGCCTCTTGTTATACTAATAGTCTGATTTCATAGGATGTAAATTTCAAAGCCAAAAAATTCATAGGGTACTGTATTTTTCATAGGATATAATTTCCCTTTATAAAATTTCATAGCCTTTGAGTCTTTCATAGGTCTATGAAAAGAAACCTTCATAGTGCTATGAAAATATTTCATGGGATATTTCATAGGTTGGTCTAGTTTCATAGCCTTTTCATGTGGTCTTCATAGGATATTGCACTATAGTAGTGTATACACTGGTATTTCATTGGAAATTTATATATATTAAAATATATGTACTGATTGCTGTAATTTACTTTCCAGGTGGGATTTTGTTGTCATATATATCCCAGACAGATAGCTGCATGGGAATGCCAGGCCGATCCCATCAGCTATCCCGGCTTTAGAGGTGGGATCCCAGGTGGGATTTTATTTTCATGCCAGGCGGGATAGGTGGGATCCCTCCATCCCACCTGGAATCCATATGTCCCACCTGGGATCCCAGCTTTAGAGGAGGGATCCCGGCTTTAGAGTAAGGATCCCAGGTGGGATTTTGTTTTCATGCCAGGCGGGATAGGTGGGATCCCACCATCCCACCTGGGATCCCGGCTTTAGAGGTGGGATCCCGGGTGGGATTTCTTACCATCCCAGGCGGGATAGCTGGGATCCCACCAGATGACATGGGATCCCGCCAATCCCACCTGGGATCCCAGCTGGGATTGGCGGGATCCCACCTCTGTCCCGCCTCTATTTTGACATGGGTTATAATATTGCAGAATGACAAATTCCTTTAACGACTACCATGGGGACAAGTAAATAGACATTTGCCAGTCCATATAACTCCCTCAAGGAATCTATCCCGGGCTAATTCTTCTTTGAACTCAAACAACGCATTTGGGTACGCATGCGCCCAAGTTCTCGCCATTTTTTTGTCTTCTGGTTCGCAAAAGCAGCATGTAATCTGCTGGGATTTTCTGCTGGGTATTGAAGTGGCTATGTGGCTACGCGGTGAGAGAGACCACACCTCCCCCTAATTTTTACTCTGACAGTGTAGCCGCAGATTTGTAGGGCTACCGAATGGTCAGTCAAAATGTGTAAGTACTCATTGTTTTAGGCCTTTGCTCGAATGCTGCAAAAAAGACTGTGTGCTCGAATTGCGCATACTTGCTTTATCCGAAGGTGCTCGTGTTTTGTACAGAACATTGTTCGCAGGTGTGATAAAATAAAATTGCTCGTGCTCGCCCTAAAAATAACATGCTCGCCAATGCTCAAATTCACTATTCGGCAGCCCTATTTGAATATAGTATTCTGCAGTTTAATCGATATATATCGCTATTAAGATTATTTATGATTATTTTTCTTGTTGTTTTCAAAGAAGATTGGCGTGAAATAGACGAAAGGAAAACAATATAATATGTGATGCAACAGCCGGGAATTGAACCCGGGGTCAACGGCTTGGGCGGCATGAGAGAATTTTTTTTGTGTGCAAATCTTGAGTTTTTTAGATTATCAGCATTTTCACATACAAGAATCGTCACGCTCTACGTAAAATTTAACTTCATAAAACGAAGAACAAATGTAAATAAGGAAAAAGAGTAAAATCGACATTCAGTCAAATCGACACTCAGTCAAATCGACACTTGAAGGGCGTTTTTGCACAAGGCCCTTCGATTACATGCTCGGTAAAGACTGACACCACTTCTCAACTGTCAATTGATACCTGTCCAAATCAAAACATTTCAAACAAGGTTGAGGAACTGCAGTACATGACTTGAACAATTTCTGGGAAGGTTTTTGGTGCCATTTAGTGAAATTTGGGTGAACAATTTGATAATTCACAGGAAACAAAATCGGATGTCTGAACCAATCACATGGACCAGATGTAGGTTATGTGCATGAACTACTACTAAGCTATATAACAAATTCCTACCTCTACTGGATTGTGATTGGTGATTTTCATTAGTTTGGTTCTGTTTTCTCCTGTTCCTACAGTACCATAGTCAACCACATCTTCCTCTATATTGTCCACCACATACTAAAAGGCAAAGATAACGCTTGAAGTGAATTTTGATTCTCTCTTGTCAAAAACATTTCAGCTCTAAGGTTTGATGTTCCTGTAAAATATTGCTTTTGTTGTTGCTGTTGTTGTTCTTGTAAATGTTGTCGCACTGCTGTATTATTGGATTAGGTATTTTTCTGCAGAGATGCATGTGCCACTTTACATATAGACCCTTTGCACGTTACGTCATAGCCGCCATGTTGGTGTACAGTTAACAATAGCTTCTTCGTTGCTTCTTTTGTTCTGTACACCAACATGGCCGCCATGCCCTTTGTCATTTGAATCTCTGGGATTGAGTGCAAACCATCTATTAATTTTATACTGAGAAAGCATGCTTTGTGTCATCATTTCTTTGTATTACAAAAAAATCTGTCAGTATTTTTGAACAAAATTAACACTGACAATCAGAGCAAAGCATGCTCGAAGATTCAGTGATACACATTTCACCTGGTTCCCTTATGTCAATCATCTCTATGAATTCATTGATTGCGGGATGGTTGAATTCAGAGACCAGATAAACACTGCTAGACCTTAAAGAATGACTTAGTAAAGAGGATTGCAACATACCTTCACTTTGCCATTATAGCAGTGGATAGGAACAGTGAAAATCGATGCATTTGTGTACACTCTCAAAATAGTAGAGAATGATTCATCTGAGTCATTAGCTACAAAGCGCACATAGAAAGGTGTGGCTGTCTTCTGAGGGGGAATCATGGCCGGCTTGGTGAAGTTTACAATCTGCAATAAACAAATTGTAAATGTAAACTTAGAGTACACACACTTCATTAGGAGAGATAAGCCATGAAAATATCATTTTCCGCAGGAAAATTGATATTTATGAGGAATACTTACTTAAAATCTAAAATGAATAATCATGCTAATCCGCCATTAAACAATATGCAAAAGAACAAAGAACTTTCAAGTTCCCATATGTAATACCATGTAACCTGGCCTACTAACCTCACTTGTCTATTTGTGTAGCGAAGAAGGAATATGAGTGGAATATGAGTCCAAAGGGCCATATGGTGGGTAAAACTCTTAGATTTTAGTTAAGTATTACTCATAAATATCAATTTTCCTGCAGAAAATGATATATTTATTACGTAAAGTTAGCCTAAAATCTAAAATGAATAGATGAATATCATGAAAGGTGGTGGGAAAGGCCATCTACAGCTGAGTACCTGTTAACACGGCTCCAAATGGAATGGCTGAAGCACGGAAGCAGGGCGTTGAGAAACAGTAAAGGAGTGTAGCTATGACTGTTTCCTCAATACATTCCAAGGTGAAAATCACGGGAGCGTCTGTGACTAATGCCTGGTGACATGTGTCAGTTACCAAACTCCCAAAATACAGAAATACTGGTATATACACTATTTACAATGTCAGAAAACGTTTCTGTATATAGAAACAATATGCACAAATCCAGAGTCGGTCTAACGCGTGACTGTAGTCTGCGCAACCGATAACGGCCCCAATCTGTGATCTGCTCTGAAAGAGCGAACATGTCACGAAGGTAGAAGACTGTAAACGTACTAGGATTGTTCCAGTATGCTGCCTTCAGAATTTCCTCCAGAGGTGACTGGTTGAAGACCACCCAAGATGTAGCAATTGCTCTAACCTCATGGGCAGAGATGCCAGCTTGGCCCCTATAGTAACTTCTTATTAACCGAGAGCGAGGTCTTTACGGGAAAATATCAGACCGAGGTCTTGACAGTACGGACCGAGCGATAGCGAGGTCCGTACATAAAAGACCGAGGTCTGATATTTTCCCGTAAATACTGAGTGAGCGAGGTTAATAAGTAGTTTATTATATGGCACTTTGTGATAAACGAGGGATGAGAATATAAGTGACTCGCGTGACTCGCGCCCCGTAACACAACGTGAGATAACTAATTTGCATACATTTACATACCAAAGTAGTGGAAACCGTTCAGAATTTATTCCGGGATCTATTTGACAGCTCTCCGTAAATCAATACAAAAGATGAATGGAAATACAATGTCAGATGTCAGAATCAATTCAGAATTAGAAAACTTTGCTAATTCAAAGTGCATGAAAGGTGGAATTCGTAGAAAAAGCTTTCAGAAAAGAACATATTTCCACTAAATCAACTCGACAAACAAACCGTTCGCTCAAGAGTCAAGTGCCATGTGGTCGGCAAAAAAGTTCAAGATCTTCATCGGATCACTTTTGGCGATGACAGTTCTATGCTGTTTGTTTGTATCCTGGACAACTTTGACTGGGACATGGAAAATCTGGACCTGACAATCCCTGATATTTGCTACTGATCGGCAAAATTGGTTGCCAGCTATGGAATCAGAACTTCCCTGGGATTGTAATTTGTAAACTGGACCGATGCCGACTGACATTCAAGACAAATTTCTTAAAGCCAATAATTGTAGAAAGAAAGCCGGCTGCAGAGGAGTAAACTTGATGAAATATGGACTATGACTTCTGGCTCTGGTGATACTAGTCGCTTGCAGACTTGTTGTCTTGTAGTTTTACTACTTCCACTGGACGGATCGAGTTCTCGTGTCTGTCGTGTGAACCGCACTCAACAGAGCTACAAGGTTTCAGGATCAGCGTTAGCAGTTTTATCTTTATTGAGTCGGATTATTCAGTTATTTCGCTGCTGGGGTGTTTGATTCCTGCATTACTTGATACATTACTAAGCTATATGTTCTAATTTCGTTTCTATACCGAGCGGAGACTTCATGTGATGTCGCTGTTTGGAGCTCGCTCGTATAGTTGACGGCCAGGGATCTTCCGTATACGTACATTGAAGAAAGGTCTGTAGCATAGACCTTTGGATGGAATTGTATTTCAACTAGTTCTTTCCTGTCCTTTTCTGGTTGACTTTGCGTTCATCAATGATAATTTTTGACAACAAATGGTCAAGTTCGTTTTGGAGGTAAGCTTTGTAATTATATTTACAGGTCACAGTTTTTGATGGACCGGATTTCTCTCTATTATTACGATATTTCTGCTCTTAAACTGCATCACTAAGTGCCTAGTTATCTCTGTTTTACCCGGCTCAATTTGAGTTTTTAATTTCCTGAGCTTAGACCAAAATATGCGAATTTGTGACCGTTATCATGGTAACGGTCCGTACGGCAAAATCCCGACCGAGCACCAGCCAATCAAAACACTCGATTTGACATGAGAGTGACTTGCCATATAATAATACTCGTTATTGCCTTTTGAGGTATTGGCCTGTTTGATGGCAGATTTTATCCACTGAGAAATGGAGTCCGGCTGGAGCTTATTGGATCCATCACCTAACTCGTATGGAAGGAAGAGTTTGAAACAATTGCCATGTCTTGCTTGAGTGCGTTTTAGATAGTACAAGAGGGTCCTAACTGGACACAGCTTGTTATTTGGTTCCTCTTGGCTTGCTAAAAAATTCCGCAGAGATTTAATTACCACTGGAGGGTTGGAATCTAACCTTGGCCTTGAAAGCCGGATTGGTGAAAATTGTCACGTCTGTCCTGTGTCTTTCAAATCTTAACGAACCAGGCAACTCTGAGTGCTGTGGGTCTGGTTCCAGTGAGAAGGCGTGTAGGCAACTGACCCTTCTGGCCAAGGCTAAGGCTACCAGGAAGACTGTTTTCCAAGTCAAGAACTTCACCTCACATGACTCCATAGGCTCAAACGGTTCATGGAGGAAGGCTTGCATAACAATTGCCAAGTTCCACTGTGGGACAATCTTGGGTGAACGAGTGTGTTCTATGTCAAACGCCCTAAGCAAGGAGGACAAAATTGGATCATGACCTTGGTTCCAGCTGCCTCGGGCCTTGAACACAGAGCTAATAGCTGACCTATAACCCTTAATGGTTGTAGGGGCTAGCTTCTTAGCTTAAAAAAGAAACTCAAAGAAGTTGGCTAGTTGCTGAACAGAGGCATTGAGTGGATCAATCTGCCGTGCACCACACCAATCCTGGAAGACCCGCCATTTGCAATCGTAGATACTGGCGGAAGATTCTCTAATTGTGCTGGCAAGACCAGTGGCAACTGCCTCCGAAAAGTCTCTCTCTCTGAGGCCTCGCTGGATATGCTCCACACGTGAAGCCGGAGTGACTCAGGATTGCTGTGGAACACGAGTGATGTGGGCTGTTTCAGCAGTCTGGGTATGGGTAGAATCTCCCTGGGAACATCCACCAGTAGATTGAGAAGGGTTGGGGAGCCACGGCTGATAAAACTGTAAGGGAGTAATGAGTAGCATCCTGGAGTGCCTGGACTGCTGGAGCTTGAGGAGGACCTGTTGAACATGTGGAGTTGGTGGAAATGCGTACGGCCACTGGTTGTTCCAGGAAATGGACATTGCATCTACTACTACAGCTTGCACGTCCGGAACTGGAGACACGAAGGCTGCAAGCTTGTTGTTGTGTCGTGTAGCAAACAGGTCCACTTCCGGCATATACCATGTCACAAACACCTGTTGAGTTACGCTGGGGTGCAGCAACCACTCGGTCTGAATTATTGGTTCTTCCTGGACAGACTGTCGGCGAGAACATTCAATCTGCCTGGAATGTGATGGGACAACAGAGTCACTTTGTGCTCCTGGCACCACAGTAGGATCTCTCAGGTGAGGTGGAACATGGCCAGAGAGTGTGTGCCTCCTTGGTTCCGTATGTAGGCTACTGCTGAGCAGTTATCTGAGTGCACTGTCACCACCTGTTCCTTGATCAGTGCACTGAAGTTGTGGAGCGCCCTCAGAATGGCTAGGAGTTTCAACTGGTTTATGTGTCTCTGTGCTTCTGCTTCTGTCCAAATGTCCGATGTGGACAGATGAGCACAATGAGCACCCCAACCCTCGGTCGAGGCATCCGTGAAGAGGGCAAGCTGAGACACTGGTGGATACAAGGGCATGCCACACAGAAAATTGGATGTCTTTGTCCACCATAGAAGAAATTGGTTTAGGAACGGATGATCTAATGAAATCCAATTGGAGAGGGAACCCTTGCTGGGGCGCCAATGAGCCATCGGATACAATTGTAGGGGACGGTACCTGAGCCACCCATAAGGAACCATGTTTGCCATGGCCACTAACTTCCCCATGAATGATAGGAAGTCTTGGGCTGTGACATACTTGGCGAGAGACACCCGGCGAGCATACGGGTACATCATGCCCAGGTCTGTTCAACAATGAGTGCCGATAAACACAAAGTCATGTGTTGGAGAGAGCTCTGATTTTGCTCGACTGGGGAGCCAACCCATCGAGTGGTCAGACTCAACAAGCTTTGCATCTGCTGCATTAGAGCTTGGCAATGTTGACCTCTTAGAAGCCAGTCGTCCAGATAATTGTGAACCTGCATCCCCAGTGATCTGACATGAGCCATCATTGCGTCGACTACTCTCGTGAACACTCTGGGGCTGGACGAGAGGCCGAATGGCAGCACTCTTGATGGATGAATAGGGACGTAGAGATATGCATCTGTAAGATCCACAGATATGACCAAATCTCCTTCCTGAATGGCGCAATGGAGATTGCGGGAGGTTTCCATGTGAAATTTTTCCTGTACAAGATGGCTGTTCAGAGCTATCAAATCTATGACGAGCCGCATCTTCTCATTCTTCTTGGGCATGACAAACAGGAGACTGTGAAAGCCTGGAGAGTGAATGTTGTCTACCCTCTCTATAGCTTGTTTCTGTAACATGGATTGGATCTCTAAACCCAAGTGCTGTCTCTTGCTGCTGGCCTCTGGCAGTGGGAAAGGCACTGGGTTGATGGTTAGAAGCGGTTAATTTCTCTGAAACTGAAGCTGGAAACCACCCTGGAGAAGCTGAATGACATAGCTGTCTTGGGTAATGGACTGCCACTGACTGAGGAAGAGTGAAAGTCAACCACCCACTGGAATAGAGGGTAGAGGTATTCTATTAAAGGCTGGGTGAGAGGACAGGGTGAGGTCAGCGCCCCGTCCAGTCACAAGTTTTTTGAGGTGGTCTTAGTATTCCTACTTCGGCCATATCTATTGCCCTTACCACGGCGTTGTGGCTGGGCTGCAATAGGGGATGAAGTCATAGAAGGCCGAGTTTGTGCTGGCCGAAATGACTGTCGATGCTCAGAGGATTGCTTGGCTGCCTTCATTTTCAAGCGTGCATGCTCTCCGAACTTACCAGAATACCTCAATTACTCGTCGTTCATGGTAAACTTCCGACTCTTCTTCGATAAACATCCTTTCAGGCTCGCTGTCGAGTTCATTGTTACTGTTATGTTTTTCAATGAAGCGAAAACTTCATCCACGTTGTTATTGATCACTTTTAAGACCGAAGCCTTTTACATCGCCTCACTCATGGCATGTACTAAAACCCAGATCACCGGAACGGAATCACCGGAACTACCGGAATCACCGGCAAGATAGCAGTGGAAGACCATGTTCTCTGTGGAGTGGGATTTGGCAGCCTTTTGCGGCGCTCTGTCAGCTCATTGGCAACAGAAGTTATTTGCCCCGCAAAGAGTGTGTAAGAGATGTGCACCGCAGGTAATTACGCAGCTGTTGATCCGTAGCTACCTTAGACCTGGCAAGGAAGGAGTCACTTCTGGCTTCTGGCTCTATGTACGACAGTACATCCAGAGAGGAATGAACAAGGGCTTCCATAGATTTGAACTCAGAAGCTTTCATAGCTATCATGGATTCCACAGGAGCCAAGAGTGCATGGTCGGCATCTAAGACTTGCGGACGAGGTTCAACTGTGTGCTCATGAATGCGGTATGAAGACACAGGATATATCTTGTGGCATTTGACGGTGAACATTTCAGAACCCGTCATGGCTCTGTGGTGGGCCTGTAAGGAGTCCTTGTGTTGTTTGAGTACGTCTCTAACCTCCATTCCACAAATTCTTTTATCCAGTGAGTGACTGAATGCGAAGGAGGCAGGGATCTGGGCAAAGGAGTTGTTCACCAATGTTTCTGAAGAACCCAGACGAGGCACTCTTCTGCGACTGACGAAGAAGGTAAGACACGAAGGCCACATTGTCAGTAAAGCCCGGAGCTTGAGTGTCCGAGGGCTGTTGACGTGATAAATAGTTATCTGGGTCCACTCCTGAGTGACTTGGGAGCAGCTGGTGTGAAAGCTGGGAATCCCCAAATGCAGAGTCCAGGGGAGCATATAACGATAAGTCATCCCCGACTCTAGGTCATTAAAAGGAAGATTGACTGCCGGATGCAGAACTTCGTTTCGAGCGGACCGAGTGTATTTCCGACAAATATGGCTGAGGCTAAGCTGGTTGGCGAGCCTTTAGCCATTCCACTTCCTCCCTTAGAGCAGCAACCACAGCTTGATTGGCCTTAAACTGCTCTAAGAGTTCCCCTGTGGCAAGCTGATCTGAAGCAACCACCGAGGAACTATTTGGCGCTACTGCCGATAAAACAAGGTTTGAACGGGCAGCGGCGAGTCCAGATCTCTCCTGAATGATTACGGACGGCTCCAATGTTTGTCAGTTCTCTCGTCAGATGCAGACATAGTAGAAAAGACTGGAAGAGATCATGTACAATACTGCTGAGACGGGCAACACACAAAAATATACAAGGTTGCGAAGTATCGCCGGTAAGAAACGTTACACTCGAACGAGAGAAGGTAACTTAACGAACCACGTGTCTTAAAATAAATGAGAAAAAACATATAAATACATCCAGCACCCTGAAAACAGAATAAGCTGGCTAAATAAACAAGGTATAACCGGCAAAGAAGATACCTAGTTTGGGGAAAACGCAAATCCAAAATGGCGGCAAGTTACGTAAGAAAACGCTACTCTTACCGCAAAAGAAAGACCGAGAACACACTTATCTGTGCCAGCAAGGTCCAAATAATACTGATAACCCTCAGAGCTGATGGAACTAATCCAAGAGAAGCCCCGAGGAGTCCGGTGCAGAACGGCGAACGGGATTTCACGCTGGAGTTTCACACGTGTTGCTTCAAGCGTGCACAAATCCAAAAGTGAGGTTAGTAGGCCAGGTTACATGGTATTACATACAGGAACTTGAAATTTCTTTGTTCTGGTGCATATTGTTTAACGGGGATTAGCATTATTCATTTTAGATTTTAGGCTAAGTTTACGGAAAAACAATTTTTTATACAGATTTCTATTTTGAGTTAGATGCGAGTTTGATTACTTTGCAGACATTGCTCAAAGTTATTGATATACTTACTGAAAATAAACTCTGAACTTCTTGTGGGAAAACAGCATCATAAATAATCATTGTGAAGTCGAAGGTGTTTGTAATGGGCAGTTCACGGAGAACAGGAACAAATAGAGGCTCGCCAATGAAGAACCTTGTCTTACTAACAGAGTATGCTATGGTCCTGGAATAAGAAAAAAGCATGTTACCAAAATACACAGTTACAGTTCTTTTACCTTCTTTTACCATGTTCCCATAACCAGAACAGTACAAAATGTGGCACAGAAAGGAATACAGATGTGAATATATTAAACTCAGTATTCTTTTTCAAATCCTTTTTTATTTTATTTTTATTTAAACATATATATTCTTTGTGTTTGCTCCAGGAGCAGGAGCTCATCTAGGGAGCTTACACAACATTTATTTTCAAATTATTACTGGAAACGAAAGGAGGAACTAAGCTACATACATACATGATCATTACAAGACTTAAATTGAAACAACACGAAAAGATTAATAGGCTAGAAAATGACAATACAGAAGGCGAGTTGCAAGGACAAATCAGAAAAAACGATTTGACTCCATTAGAAAGATTTGGACTTCCTTAAAAATACATTCGTTTTGTGTTAGTGATAGGCTGGAGTCTCCAAACAGTAAAGTTCTTAACTTAAATTTGTCCGTGCAAGTTTGCCAATTACTAATAGTAAGTGCAACAGAGTAAGGAGTTTGGATTGTTTGGCAGCATACATGGGACAGTAAAAGAAAAAATGCATTGATGTTTCATTGGGAAATCCACAAAAACAACATGGAGAGGAGATGCAGTTTCTTATAAATAAGTCAAAATTCAATTGCGAGTTTTTCATTCTTAGACGGGTATGCACAATTGAGGCAAATCTAGAAACAGAAAAGTTATACAATGTATTATACTGCAAACATTCAAATGTAGATTTCACAGCAAATTTAAAAGAGGCTAAGGTTGATATGTTACGTATTTTTAAATCTAAGCTGTTCCAAAGCTTAATGGCAGAAGGGAAGAAAGAACGTTTGTCTCTCAGTTAGACTAGTTGGCAGAGTATAATTTTCACTGTATCTAAGCGAAAGTCTTTTTATGTATAGTCATACACATATATTCTGTAGTATAAAATAAATAATGGGAACATCCTAAGAACGTGCAACTTTATTGGCTACAAGACTTGAGCTCAGTATGCATTACTTTCTTTTACTCAAGCAGGAGATCCACATACCATATAGAGCTAATTCTATATTATAAAACAAATACAAGATGGTTTTCCTGAATCCTATGAAAAAATAAAACACATCACTGCTGATGAAGACCTCAAGCATGCATTACTTTTTACAGGACACAGAGAACTACAAAGTTCTACCACAAACCAAGGCAGTGACCTTAGAATGGGTAAGTGGTCTATCAACTGGAAAATAAGTACATGCCACTGCTTACCCTTGTAACACGTTAGCTTGGAAAGGAACTACTAGCTTAAGTGAAGACTTGTTATTAGTTCTGATAATTATCCTGCCATTGGACTGTTTGGTGCGCTTGACATGATAAGCTTTGGGTTGGAGAACAAGAAATCATCAGCTAGTAAAATAACTCATCATCCAATATATTTAGAATGTTCACTATTCAACATTCAAAATAGGTTTTGCGATGGAGTCAGACGTGAGAGATGCTAATTAAAGCACATAATTACTATTATGTTCTTGCATATGCTTTCATTTTGAATTAAAAGTGTGGAACATCACAGGTATTTAGTACACAAAAACTACTACAGTTTCTCCTTGCATTGGTACACAGCTAAAGTCCAAGCATTTTAAACACTACCTATATATTGCTTTCAACAACTTAAGACATGTAACCTGGAGGTCGTTGGGTTCGAGTCCCACTTGGGTCAGAGATTTTTTTCTCTTTCCCTCGTAGGACGTGCACACTTAGCACTACAGCTTACCACTTCATATCACATTCTTTACACTTACTAGTGCTACGCGGCAAACATGATTCAATATCATAACTACATATACATATATAATCGCCGTGACCATAAAACGCACCAAAACCCACGATTGCTCTCATCTGACTTGATAGCTCAGTTGGTAGAGCGCCAGACATGTAACCTGGAGGTCGTTGGGTTAGAGTCCCACTTGGGTCAGAGATTTTTTTCTCTTTCCCTCATAGGGCGTGCACACTTAGCACTACAGCTTACCACTTTATATCACATTCTAATATAATATATAATTGGTGTTTAACTTGGTTTCAAATATTGGTCCATAAGTTTTGCAGGACTATAATTTTATATTTAATAAGAAACTACAAAAATTTAAATCAGAATCATATGTTGAAGTAGGCTTACCAGAATATGTGACTGTTGCCACTTTTATATATTTTCCACCTGGCTTTAATACTATAGGCTGTAATTCATGAAACAACAAAGTTTAAAACATTGTTACAATCCTGATAAGAATTACTTGACATGTATGCAAATCACTAAATACTGCTAACTTCCCAGTACTTCAAGCACCAACCATTTGAATGGGTCCGTGCAAGAACAGCATAAGTGATCTCTGATCAAATTCCAAATTCTTCTTGATATTCTTTGTTTTCTAAGGGGGAATTTAGAACTGGATAAAAAGTCACTTAAGTTGTTCTTGCATGGACCCCTTCATTTATTCACCATCTGATGGCAATTAACTAAATATTATTTTGCAAAATAATACTATTTAACAAGTCACTAATTTGGTCACAACCCTAAATCCCTGCCTGCATGTTTAAGAGGGTGGGCTTGCCTGTATTATACATTTCAACAATCGAAAAACTATGGCAGATAATGGAGATGCTGGAAATAAACAAGTGTCCCATGTAAACAAAGGTTATTATAAGGTACATAATCGTAAGCAGTCAAATAAGCACAAAAATATTACAAAATCACACCCTAGAATGAACATTGCATAAAATTAACTCATTAGGAGAGAAAATAGAAAGAGCACCTTCACTTACTGAGAATGTAATAGATACAGCACTGTTGCCAGGCTCAACTGCTATTGACTATAGAAAAACAATTCCTGGTTACCATAAAACACAAGTTCATGATGGTCATCATATAATAATACAATTACATGTACTGATAATTATGGCAATTTGCATGACAGATACTTATAAATGCAAAACATTGGCTACTTACTGAGACATGGACATGTTTTGGACCAGAATTTAGTAAATACAACCCAACTGCTTTTGGTTCATCTGGAAAAAAAGGTGAAAATGGACATAAGTATCCCATATTATTACGCGACTTGTCAGATTCCAGTGCAAAAGCAAACAAAATGTGCAAAGAAATGGTTCACAAAAGGCCTGCAGTGATACACTTTCCATGATACAATACAACATGCCCATCACCATGTATCTTGCTTGACTCACTGGCTCAGAAGACTGCAGAACTGACAAGCCTATTATTGGTAGCATGTATGCAGTTGTCATGTCTTGACTAAAGTGAACAAGTTGTACTGTAAATATGTTGTCTGCCGACCACTTACCAACCACATATTTACCATGCTACTTGCTCACTTTAGCCTATACATTTGGTGCCATTCTGTATTGCCTTTTCTCATCAATTTGTTCTGAAAATTGCCAAACATAACAACTAAAATGTTTGAGAACGGTCAGTGTTTGTTGATGCACATGTAATAATTTTCATTGTAAAATAATATGCATTAATATGCATTGTATATACCACACGCCTTTGATTGGCTAATCAAACAGTGAATATGATTTCATATTCACCTACAAGCGAAGCAGCGATCACCTCGCACAAGTTTTTGTCCATTTGACAGAAATATTCGCCACTATTCACCTCCACTTCGATGAATAATTGTTAAATATCTTGTTTAGGATACAATAATTATTTTGATAAATATAATTATTGGTGAAATACCAATTGTTCAAAAAATTTCCAGATTACTCAATCCAGACGTGCTAGTATACTACGTTACTTGTGTTGTGCTGTTTACTCCCTCTTCAATGTGTTGGCACTGGCTACTTTAATTTAATACTATATTATAGTTCATCATCTACTGATAAATGTCTGGAAACCACTGTCTGATAACATGAGCCAATTTGAATGGAGTTGAAAGTTCAGCATTGCAAATTATACATGTTGTAGCCCATCCACTTACCCATTGTTCTAAGTGTACCAAAATCTAGAAGATCCACTGATGGGAACACGCCAGGAACTGGAACAGGTAGAAAAAGGAAGGGTTGTTTTGCAATTTTTTTCAAGCTCAATAAAATTATATTGTTATTGAAGGGCTGTGTGCAAAAAGTGATCAAGTGACGATTTGAAAACTCTAGACAGCCAACTTCGGTTTTTGATTAAGAAAACCCATAATTTCGAATCTAGAATGTTAGGATTTCACTTGAAATCTCAAATAAATGAAAGAATAAACAAATTAAGCAAGCCATCAAGTCATTTCTACAGCGAAAAGAGTTGTTATTGTTTTGCTATAATTCTAATAGGTGGGGGGGAGATAAGTTTAGAAAAACAAAATTGTTGTGCCTGCACTCATTCGTTGTATATTGGGCGAAAAATTGCTAACCGTTCTAACAGACTTTTGCTAGCCACCAAGCTGGAGAGATGGTTGAAACCAGTGGATTGGAGGTTCTTGTTGGAAAGAGTGACTCTGCGTAAAGTGTCGTTGGACATCATTAAGTCGCTGGCTTAACTCATGGTTGAACGACGAACTGTTTGACTAAAAGGCGGTTTGTTATCACTGAGATTTACAGAGAGTCGTGTCTTCAGGCGAAGCAAACTGTGAATATTTTGGAGCTAAGAAGGTAAGTTTCGTGGTCTGAGCTTTCCAAAGATAGTTGTATCGGGCCTGGTCTGTGCTTCGCCTGGGGACTTCTAAAAGATTGTTAAGACGAAACCATAGAGTTTCCCTGGCAAAATTTTCGCTGTGTACCCATAATTCCTTTCGGCCCGTGTTAAGTCTGAAGGGGAGCCAACGGATCTCGGGTCTAATCTATGTCATGCCCGGAAAAAAAAAAAAAAATTCTACTTCATTCTGGGTGAAAAAAAGTAAACGCGACCGTAAAAGTAAAAACGAAATCGAGTGACTCAAATCATCACTGTCTTGATCAGTTTTTGCATACAGCCCTTCAATTATTGTCCTGTATTGTATAGGATGCAAAGCAATTGATTCTGCAGCTTTCTCTTCATGGAAACTGGAAGTATTAGGCAGCATAAATACTGGACTAGATGATTTGCCAGGGATTAAATAATTTTACATGTATTACTGGTATTTATATTTTAAATTGCTTTACTTCTTCCTCAAACTAAAATGCCATAAAGTATTACTAATTCAAAATCCACCAGGCTATCCAACACAACTTTCTTTGCACCCTATGTAAGGCAAGCATATTTGAAGGGGTGAGTGGAAGAAGGTGAGTTAAGTGATGACAGATCAAGTTCTCAATTCTCCATTAAAAAACAAAGATAAAGGAGAATTTGGAATTCGATCTGATCATCACTTAAGTCTTTCTTCCACTCGCCCCTTCATCTGTACTCTATCATTAACCTCTTACTAAACAAGCACAAGGTCCATACCATAATTCATGGATTGAGTTGTGAGCTAATTATGGTCCATATGCTTCATGAGAAATGAGGATCAATAACTTACAGTACAGACCAAGCAAACTAGTTTAATAAGATATTATTTATTGTTACAGCCTGCTCAAATATTTTATGACCACCATCAAATGGCAGATGGCGTTGGGTGCCACCCTGCTGTCTTGAACCATTGATGGCTAGTCACCAGACAGCTTTGAACTGTTGATTGTTTTGAACCATCAATCGCTATCAAGTCACCAGATGGCTTTGAACTATCAATGGCTATCAACCATCAATGGTTAGCTAGCCGTCTGGTGTTTGCCATCTATGGCAACGAACCGGCAACATTTAGCAGTAAACTTTGGCAGCTCTGACATGCAGCCAATGGTTGCAAAATTTTTGAGTGGGGCTATACATGCATGACCTAAAAGTATACAAAACTAGCTTGGCTTCAAGTTAGAGGTCTGTACAGAAAGTTACACAATTAATGTATGGACCTCAATCAATCCAATTACAGCTCACAAAGTATAATAATCTTTGTTACTTTCTCTTTTGACAAAAATCTGTCATTATTGCCATATATTCTTAGAAGCAAAGCACAACTTCACATGGCAAAAGAGAAACTAAACTGTAGATAAGTACATGATTTTGTACCTACCAGATGTAACTTCTACTTCCACAGGAAGAATTAAGAACTCATTTGAAGGTGCAGGATTGCTGGCCTTGATGCGAATAAATGCTGTGTGGTTGCTGGCAGATCGACCAATAAAACTAACTCTCATCAATGCTTTAGTTTCATATGGAGGTATTTCCTTGATAAGAACAAATAATACACCAAAATCAATATTTATTCAACATACATGTATAAACATGTATTTTAACAGCCAAATGTTACAAACTGTATATTCTACATGTACATTGTACCAGATATGAATCTTTTAAAAACCTTCGACCTAATGGACTCGCCAGTCAACACAAGTCAATGCAAGTTTCGTAATCAAAACTTGTGCTCAGACTTGCAGACAAGTTATAATTAGCCAAACAAGTTAGTCACAAGTTTAGCTGTAAAAAGTCATTTCCATACTATTTACAGTTAAAATCCCCCATAAATTTGAAAAATGTTTATATTAATAAAAATGCATTTCTTTACTACTTTTGACTTGCAGTTAACTTGCATTGGGTAGTGAAACAGTGATTATTTTTGTTGACTTGCATGCAAATTTGAACTCTATCAAAGTCAATGCAAGGCATTGCAACTTACTTCCATGCATGCCAAGTAAGTGGACAAATGAAATGTTCACAAGTCCAATGCTTTTTTGACCTGAGTTGACAGCTTCATAACTTGTGCCTTGCACCCGTTTTCACTATAATTGTGCTTTGTTCTGGTGCAATCAATCTTTTTTGTCATTCTTTGAGTCCAGTAGTAAGACAAGAAATCTTATGATTGAAAAAACTTCCAAATCAAGCAAGTATAATTATGCTTTCAAGCTTTATTCAATGGCACTGTAAGCTTGGAATAATAAAAGTAGCTTTCCAGAACCGGCAAGGCAAACTCTCTAAACACAAACATCTCCCACATGGGTGAGAGGTAAGCACCATTGGCCAATAATTATTTTAGGTGTAATAAAATATTTACTTAGTTACTGATTTATTAGAAATTTAATGGTGATTTGCAAATATTGGATATCAAATGGTATCATCAAACTCATTCCCAGGCTGTGTGTGGCTGTACTAGCATTTAACTGATTCAGTTAAAAAACGACCACTACTCATTATCAAGCAATATGCTTTTACATATAACCCAAAATCAGTGGTCCACATTAGTTAACATACCAAACTTTAATATCTAACAAATACCCTTAAGGTATCTGCACTGGCTAAATTTAGGTCCTTTAGAATTCCTCTTTTTCTGGTATATTATAGTTTATTGCATCTAATATCACTTTCAATAGTTTTTTTCCACTTACTCATAATCTTTTAAAATCACGTCTTTGACCGGAAGTTGCAGCTGATGGACGAGCGGAAGACTGGGTCGGTTACTAGCGAAGACTAATTGAGTGTGGCAAATTGCCCGCATCTCTGACAAAACCAAGATAGTGGAAAGTTTGGGGTTGCAAGACTTGAAGACGGTTCTGAGACATTCAACGACATCCAATATTCAATGAAGTGTACTTCATTCATAACTTGACCGATATATTTATAAGACCCTTTAATATACGCAAGCTTTTGTCGTGCCTCGATCATACATATCAATTTCAACCGCATAACTAAATATATAAAACAACCTTTCAATAAATCTTCTTGCTTAAATTTTATCTTCCTTTCCAGGCTTGGTATGTAGTCAGAAAAACACTCTCCGCTATATGAGAACTCGTGATAGGACCGTTCAAGACACATTCAACTATCATGCATGTTGTAGCACGTTTCTCTGCGACAAAACAAACGATAGCGACCGATCGAGGCAGACAATTGCATGGCCTCTGCTTCCCATTTCTAGGGAAGAACCAATTCCTCTTGTGTCTTGTGTCTGTACCTTTTCTTCCTTTTCTTATATCCTATTCACAAGAAACGCCATCAATCGACTTCGACATCGTGTTTACATGAGGTCTTAGCCCCCATTTGGACAGCGGATTAATTATTGACTATGCGTACAAAGGTACCGGAAGTCACGCTTGAGCTTGTGAGGCACAACTTGACAACGGATAAACAAAAGCAACTTCCCAAAGGGGGGAGGACTAAAATCACGGCTTTTTTGAGTCCTTGGTGGCTCTGATCAGCAGTTTTGAATACAAGATGGCCGACAACAAGGTACAAGTACTCAAGTTATGGAGTTTAAAGCATATTTTGAGGGTTCCAGAGGAAAGTTTGTGAATACTTACGTACGAAAGGACATTTCAAATACATTTTTCTCTGAATGCTTTTATGATATTCCTACGAAACCACTCATGAAGACTTCATAAACTGTAACGAATAATCGTGTGGTTGGAAGTCATGGAAATCATTTTTGTTACGGCGTTGTTAATATTTAACTTTTATTTGTAAGAATACCTGATATCGCACGTTGTAAAACCAGAAAATGGATTTCCAACCACACGATTTTTTTCAAATCCCATTTTCAACAATATTATATAAGGTCAAATGGACTCATTTCAACGTGTAAGCTTAATAAAACGCAAAATATATAATACTGAGGCACCAGGGGGTCTAGTGATAATTCAATTAGCAAAAAGGAGATGTGTACAACCCTGGCAAAAATATGTTCATGATTTCATGAACCAGCATGAACTATTCATGAAAGTTCATGAACAGTTCTTGATATGTTCTTGACTGGCAATTGTCTCAGTTCATGAACTAAAATTCATGAAATGTTCATTGAACTGTTCATGAATATTTCATGGTCACTGATAAATACCAAATATGTTCATGAACTTATGATGAATTGTTCACGAATGGAACAAAATACAATTTTTCTTGAAAGGTTCACTGAATTATTTCAAGAACATTTCATGAACATTTCAAGAACCTAAGATGGTTCAGGAGAGTTCATAATTAATTCATGAAATACAATAATGAATCTCTAATGAACTTTCGTGAACTCGTGAACTGTTATAATTTCACAAAATAATAAGTTGAAGAACCTTTCATGAACATTTTAAAAATGCTAGAAAGTTCATGAGTTCACAAGAAATTCATCAACTGCAACATTAATAACCTCTGATGAACTTTTACCAACCCTATATTATTCTTGAGACCACATTCAAACTGTAATCAACATAGCAATAGCTTTTTTTCCATTGTCTATTAGCTCCCCGAGCGTAGTTAATAATAATGACACTAACAAATTTATGACCGCTGTATGCCAACATTTTATTGAATCAGGAGAATGGTTTTATTTTTTTAATGTTGTTATCGTATTACTAAGTGTGTCTCCTTTTATCATGGCATTATTAACCTAGTTGTTATTATTGTAAATTGTTTTTTAAATTTACACTGATGTGATATGGTTACACCGTTTTATCAGTTAATAAAGTAGAACCCGTCTGGCAGACAACATAATCAATGAAACAACAATGCATTGTCTTTTCCTGTTCAAATGAGTTCATTCAGCCAAGTTCCCCTTGTGAAATGAATTGCCAGGTTTCTCAGGGAATCCTTAAGGAAAAGAGACTACCGCATGGAAAGGCTAAATACTTATTTATTTGAAGGCAGGATAAACATCACAATAAATACAATGAAATGAGAAATAAAATAAGTTAAATTAAGATAGCAGTCATGTGAGGAGGCTGAGGGCTGAGACTAAAATAATATTAAGCATCACAGCATTCTCCTGGTTACTTTAGACTGAGTTGACTTACCAATTTGACTGGCTTGTTCAAAAAGGAAATTCCCATCGTTTATATAAGCAAAGTATTTCTGTCTGCCCCTTTGAAAATGTGTATTTCTGCTAAGAAATTTGAACAGAAAAACGTAGGACCTTCGATCTCCGACTCTTACTTTTATGAGTTAAGACTGGAACCAAGTTGACCATATCTGGTTATTCTTTGAAGGGATGTGTGTTACTCGGTTGGACTTAGAGTTTTACAAGCTCAATGAAAGGTTAATTCAAAGAGTATTTCAAGCACAATATTCTTTAGATGGAATGATAATAATAACCGCTGCAACTGAGAGGCATCACTAGTTCTGGATGGCACGATTTAATGGAGAAATATGTACAGTAGCCAAGTAGGTAAGCTTTAAATGTCTTACTTCTATTAACTACCACCTGGAAATACGATATATGTGCTTTCAGTTTCACGCAACAGTCACTAACTAAAACCACTATTATAGCTTAGAGTTTTCTAGTAATTCATTTCGTTTTAATAGATTATTGCTCACATAGAATATACTTCAAATAACAATGTCAATGTGGTAAATCCTTCCCGAACATGTCATCACAAATGGCCGTTATTTTATCTGACATTATCTGACGTTATTTTATCTGGGGGCCCCATATTCGTTCAGCAAAATTCGCATTAATCTTTGGTAAAACTGTTCTTACCACGAAAAATAATATTTCAGTTATGACTTTTGTAGATCTTACAGTTTGGAATAAAGTTTATATTTTGTATACATGAATCGAAGTTCTAAACCCTGCAGCGTAAAATTTTCAAACCAAGAGATTACTGCTTGACAGCCTACGGGATTCACAGAGCAACAAATCCTACTAAATTGTCAATTATAAAAGCAATTCTAATCATAATTCCAGATTTGTTGGTTATACCGTTGCAGGTCTTGGAGTAGACTTGCTACAAGTCGACCTCTTTTCAGTTGTCTTTTCCTCTGAGAACGAGCGCGAAGCGCGAGCTGAAGCGAGCGACGAAGTCGCGAGAGGACGACTTGTTTCACTTGTGAGGATTTGAATCTAATTAAATATTCTGGCGCGAAAGTTGATTGACATATGTGATATGCACGTGCGCGTCCGTTGCCCGGGAAGCTATATTTACAACCATTACTGAAACAAATGTCTCAATGGACTGGAAGCAGCTGGATCAGCTCCCACAAAATCGTTTTGTAGAGTTGCACTGACTCCAAAATCAAAGGGATCTATTTGTTTGCAATGTGGTTGTTTTTGACAGAGTCACCACGCGAAAATATAACCTTTTTCCTCGTTCGTTTATGTTTGAAACTAGCAGTAGACGTCTGGCGTCCCAAACCTTTGCAATTCGTCGGCAAACTAATTATTTTTAACCTTGATGTTGAAAACCTTTGATATGTCTTCTACCGACGTGCAACTCAGATTATGCCAAGAGACAGTTGTTGTCTTGCATCTCTCATAATTCTGAGCGTCCAAAACTTGAACTTGAACCGACATTTATATGATTTAGCGCGTAGCGCGAAGGAAAATCTAGCTGAAAAGTTTCCAAACCTGAATCCCACTCGCTGAAACGTGAAGGCGGGACATGTCAAAGGTTGTCACAATCGCGGTTAAATTGCAGACAAGAGGAGAAAGTTATTTGACGGCTCTAATTTGCAAGAACCTCGACAGAATTCTTGAAATTTCCTGTGAACTCTGCCCAACTGGATCTGGGTTTTCATACTTATCGAACGTTATTTGCCGTTCTTGTTCGGAAAAGAATGTGACCTTATTGAAGAAAGTCGATAAAATAACTGAAAGTTTCAAGGCAGCTCAAGAAATAATTAGAAAACAGTCGTCAAGCGGTCATGACATCATGGCTAAATGCCCTATTTCTATTGGACAGCATTGCTTACGTCACCGGTGGAAAAATCCACCGGTGAATTGGGCGCGAAACAGGTAGCAAAAGTCCCTTAAACCAGAGAAGTGAAAAAAAGTGAAAATCAACCAGAGAAGTGAAAATCTCGTTTTTAGAGAAGCGAATGTGGGAAATGAAAATCTCGTTTTAAGGGACTTTGAGAAAGTCTAGTCTTGGAGTTGCAGACCCATTAAGCTTGCCAAGTCTTGAAATAAACAGGGGCAAGTCAAATGCATCAGTACACATGATGTAGTGACTGAAAAACCGAATTGCTTGTATTTAGAACTAGAAATTATGCTATAGATAATAAACTAAAAGCTGGACTAGCATGAAACACGCAAACACGCATTAACTCTTTATTGATGTTGTTTTTATGTTACTTTATTTATAATTACTTTATTTATCATGGTCAAGTCTGATGTGTTCATGTCCGATTCATGAACTATTCATGAATCTACCAAATCTAATAAATTTTATGAATTACTGCTTGTAAATGTTCATGCCTGATTCATGAACTGTTCATGAATCTAACACAAATGTATTTGAACAGTGCCTGTAAATGTTCATGCCTGAATCATTAACTGTTCATGAACCATCGTCATGAAATGTTTGTACTTTTAGGTCATGAGATGTTCATGAAAATCATCTTTCATGAATGTGGCCATTTAATGTTCATTCCCATTTATGAACAGTTCATGAATATTTCATGAATGTTCATGGACATAAATTCATGAACCATTCGTGAATTGTTCATCAAAGTTTCGCCGGGGAAATCTATGCCAAGCTAATTCTTTTTTATGTGGCCCTTCTTCATGTAAATGTTCAATTATCTACTGTCTATTCCAAATCAAATTGGGTAAATATTGACCATTTTTGCCAGTGCAGATACCTTAATCCTAGATGAGCTAAATCATGTTCTGAATGACTGGACCAAGAACACATGGTTTCAACTGGTGGTATGACCACAGTGTACAATGAAACATTAAAGCAGTTTATAATGTTCCTACCCAGTGTTTCTGTGGTGCTTCCTCTAGGCCAGATGGCAGCTCAAGATGAAGATCACCACCACTGGAATACATCTCTACTACCTAAACAAACAATAACATGCTTTGTAAGCTACCTCTGTTATCCCAGTATTCTTAATTGCAAAACACTGTAAAGGACTTGTGAAGGACAACCCACACTTTTCTAGGACTTGTTTCCCACAGCTTCACACACTGTCTTATTTAATAACCTCAAAATTCGATGCAACTTAGACCGATGTTTGACTTGTTTGCACAATTAATCACGAGTGCTGCTCTAGCGATCTACATTGTATTTAAGGCAAAACATTGACTGTTTACTGTCTTATAAAACATCCAAGGAGGTTTCAACAAAATTCAAGGAGTTTTGATAAAAAATCAAGGTCTTTTCAATGACAAAACCTAATCTGTCGAAATGCAAGGACTTTTCATTTAGGATTTGACATTATTTTAAGGACTTTTGAAGGCCTGTGTACACCATGATGTGCAAACCCTGTTGTTGTTGACTGTTAAACTAATGACTTCATACACAATTCTTCCCTTTGAGAAGTAACAGTTTAAAGCTATTCAATAAACTCACAGTAAAATTAATGTTTTAATACATGTAGGACTAAAAACACTCGGCCTGTGCCAATGTTTTTAAACCAGATAAAACACTAGACTGCTTGTTTATCAAACTACATGTATGCTTTAAAGAATCCTAATCAGTATTAATGATTTGCCCACCATGTTTACATTGTACACTTGAACAATAAACTAGATACGACAGTAGAGTCTACAGAACAGGCTTAATTCTCCATGTCTGCTCGGTTAACACTATTTATTGTCAGTATGTTTTGTTCTTCATAAATCACATATTACAGCAATTTTGGGAAATATTTCCTTTGTTTAAAATCAACACTTTGTTCACTAGAATGATTCAGTCAGTAAATTCAGTTCACAATAAATACTGGTTTACTGAAAGCTTCCTCCCACATGGACTTAGTATGCAATTGACAACAATAAAAGAGCCGAATTTAAGATTGGGCAGCCCAAGTAAAATAATTGGATGGTATTTTTGTACAGTATGAAAATAAAATGTTGAAAGTATTGCACACGCCAAGCAATAATACTGCAGTACTAATTTAGGATTCTTTAAAAATTCATTTTGGCTATATCGCTAATCAAAGTTACTGTTAATTAACTTTACATAAATGTAGTACAAACCTGGAGAGGTATATTGTAGGGGTTGTGCATATTAATTAATGAAGTAAACGAAAAATTAACAGGCACTCTTGCACCAAGGAAGGGTCTAAGTCTGTAAGGATTTGGAATTCCTACACCAAAGACCTGAAACAATGTAAAACTCATTAGTGACTTAAATCAATGCAAGATATATTTTACTAGGGGCATGGTATAAGTGGTAAGCACTTCACCTCTTACTGCTGTGGCCAGGGGTCAAGCCCTGGTAATATGCAAGTCAAGTTTGTTGTTATCTCACCCTTGCTCCGAGGGATTTTCTCTGGGTTCTCAGGTTTTCTTGAGGGGAGCCGGGGTGGCGCAGTGGTTAAGAGCCTCTCACCTCTGTGGCCCAGGTTCGAATTCCCGGACGCGACGCCATATGTAAGTTGAGTTTGTTGGTATCTCGCCCTTGCTCCGAGGGTTTTTCTCCGGTTTCTCCGGTTTTCCTCCCTCCTCAAAAAACAACCTAAATTCCAATTCAACCATGGAGTTCGTCGGAATACTTAAACATAAGCCTTGGGCTTGGGAGACCCGGTAACGGCTTCCTGTATCTTTGACGTAAAATAAACCATTAATTAATTTATTTATTTTATTTCCTCCCTTCTTAAAAACAACATGCTAAATTCCAATTCGATCAAGGTCCTGACTTTGATTAGCTCCTGTGGCTGTTTCAGGATCATTAAAATTCAGTCTTTTGTTGTCAGTGGTTTTACATTTCCTGAACAATTTATGATTTTTTTTTAATCAGGTAAGCATGCAGACTTAAATTAAAATTAAGAGTCAGCGAGAGAAAATACATGTACATCTATGATCTTGCTACCAAGATAGATTGTTGCAGGTGTGTATTATAGTATTAGAGATGATCCAATACTCTACAAAGACAGCTGCCATTAAGAAAAAGAAGTAGATCAGCAAGCAGCCACCTTTTAATAAGACCCCCAACAAATAAACCTTCCATGCATGCACAACATGTGTTTATAATTCAAAAGCTTTTCAAATCTCCAGTTAAGATAAAACTTGTTTATCACAGCAGGGGAATATACAAGTCAGAATACTAATTATGTTCACTTGGTAAAAATAGATTATGTGTATATAGCTTATTTACATTACATGTACTTGACAAGGATTTCTATCTGGGCATCTCTGTTAGTGTCACAGGTATTTGAATAATGATCACAATGAATTCTCCTCCAAGGACATGTGCATCTGTAATGTTACTGGTATAGTGATGTGACTTTGGTTCAAGAAAATGATTACAATTTTAATCAAGTCACAGGCAGGACATTGCTTTAATATGTTTCCTTCCACTCAAGGTTTTCATGAAAAGCACTGAAATTTGCACTGTCCTACCGACTCATTGTTCTATTGGTCTAACCTAGCTATAGTTCGGACAATTAACAGAGTATAAAATTCCAACAAAATTCCTTTGTGGCTTCTAAGCATTTTTGAATATTGATATTGATATATTGAATATGAGAATGAGACTCCCCTGAGGGAATGTGCATTATTTTGTACTGTCATAGGCTTAGTGATGATGACCTTGGTTAAAGCAATATCATAATTATTATGTAATCTAGCTATTAATTCAAACAAAAAACATACTGTACATGTGTATGCCTTTAATAATAGAATACAATGAATAATGATCAGAATTAGCTCCAGGGATGTAGACAATTTTAAAGATAACCAAACCAAACATAGTTTATAGACTAGCCATTTTATTATATCATGATGTTCTTTGCTTATTTTCTGCTCAATGCCGGGCTTTCTTGAAAACAAGTGATTTTTTAGTTAATTTAGTCAGGAAAATGGCCTATTGCATGGCTATTTAAATGCATCTACATTGTACATCAACTATGAACCTCTTCACTTTTATTGGCTCTATTTTTTTTTTACTAATTTTTGTAATCTAAATTCAAGCAACTGGCATACATACCTGTATAATTGAAGAGCTGCATGTGTATGTTACAGGTCAACCTAGGTCATTTGTTTTTCAATCTAGGTCATTTTTTCAACCTAGGTCATTTTAAGGTACCTATCAATCATTCTAAAAAGGGATTTTTAATTTTTGGGGATTCATAAAAAAAAGAGGGGGGGGGGGATTTAAAAAGAAAAAAAAATCCCCCACTCCTCCCCCTGCAGACAGAGATATTTTAAGACGGAATAGAATGACCGAAGAAACAACTAGTTGTGTTGACTAGGAGCTATTATCTTAAAGCTTCCACGAAGGGCCGTAATAGTAGTGTAACGGTGTTCACTAATGATGCATTTTATGATGCAGCAAAAGCATGGCTAACTGAAGGCGTGAAGCTGATTCTAGTGAAAATAAGTCTTTCACGAAAAGACCTCGATACAATTAAACGCAAGAAATGGACTCTACAACATGGTAAGATTACAACTCAAGATGGGAGGTACGTAATTCCCAAGCGTGGAAACCAAGTTTGGTCAAATCAACACATTCATAGCCACAAATGGACTAAATAAATGCACAGAAACAAATATCAATTTTGATCATTCCAAAACTATTGCTTTTTCTCTAGCATGCAAGCTAGCTTAAAAAAATAATAGCTAGCCAGATAATTAGCTGTTCTCTTTCTAACATTCCAAGTTCTCTTGGCTGTATTGCTATGAACTAAAATAAACAAACAAAATACAGTACTTGTCTCATTTTATTTTCACAACAATTCAAACATCATAGAAATACATGTAGTATAAAAATTTCATACTAGTTTGAATTTTTTTTTACCCAAAATCCAGACCCTACAATTTAAAAACACCCTAATCATCCACAATAGGTGCTCACTAATTTAGGGTGTTTAGAGCTAGTCACTAATTTTTTTACACAGCTAAGCCACTAAACAACAGACAAAATAATGCTTCTTTAATGGTCCTGTAATCTAATACAAACCCTATCCCTACATTTAAAAACACCCTAACCGTCCACAATGGGTGCTCACTAATTTAGGATGTTTAGAGCAAGTCACTAATTTTTTTTCACAGTTAAGCCACTAAACAGAAAAAATAATGCTTCTTTAATGGTCCTTTGATTTAATACAAACCCTACCCCTACATTTAAAAACACCCTAACCGTCCACAATGGGTGATTACTAATTTAGGGTGTTTAGAGCTAGTCACTAATTTTAAGGATGTTTAGATAGAGCTAGTCACTAATTTTGGATCTTTAGGGATAAGTCACTAAACAAACAACTATGATGTTTCTTCAATGCATATGGTCTTGTGAATGAATCCAAAACCATAATCCAACATTTAAAAGAACCCTAACATCATTGAAAATAATTGCTTAATTAAGTACTACCGTATTTACCAGTGTAAAAGCCGCACCTTTTCACCCAAAATTTTCGTTCAAAATCGGGGGTGCAGCTTATCTACGGGAACACCTAGAAAGGAGACCCAACATTAACATATATTTACATACATGTATCATGAACCTGAATGAAGCTTTTATTATGCGACGGTGCGTATATTACAATCAGGTTCAAATCGCATCCGATCGTGTAATATAGCAATTTAAGCATAATCATTGGGGGAAAAACACACACTTTCAAAGAGTTAAAGGGATACCCGAGTGAAAAACACATTGGGGCTCAAAAGAATCTTCAACATGTTCTTTGTTCAGAAAATGTATTAAAATTTGATCAAAGGTTTTTAGTATTAAGAACGAGCACCTCAAAGTTGGCCCCACGAAGACATGGGCGCCGCCATCTTTGTTTGCATTTACGGAAGTGACGTCACTTCGTCCCACCAGCGTTCTACTCTCTCACTTATTAGGTGTTTTTAGGATGATAAACGCCTTAACTGTACCTCACATACATTGTAGTTCTTATACTTATTCAGAAGTCACTCGAGTCTTTTAAGCCATGTTGTTTTGCTGTTATTAAATGGCAGTTACGAGACCTTGTTGTTCGTCTGATAATTTCTCGCCTTCCCAATGCTTTTCTTCCTCCTCCCAGTCTTCTGTACTTTTCTCATAATGTCGTCTTCATCATAATTCCGGTTTCTGTAAGAATTCCTCTGCAATCTCGATGAAAATATATCCACTTTAATTCCGAGCGTGTGAAAATCATACAAAGACAAGTAGCCGCGATACGCTGGTGGGACGAAGTGACGTCACTTCCGTAAATGCAAAGAAAGATGGCGGCGCCCATGTCTTCGCGGGGTCAACTTTGAGGTGCTCGTTCTTAATACTAAAAACGTTTGATCAAATTTTAATACATTTTCTGAACAAAGAACATGTTGAAGATTCTTTTGAGCCCCAATGTGTTTTTCACTCGGGTATCCCTTTAAAGCAAAAACTCTTCAAAGACCCACCTTAGACCTAATATATTAGAATTTCGTGAATATTTAAACGTGATTAAGCTTATTTACCTTCCAAAACACGCTGATTCGCAGCGGTTGTCAAAGCATGCATCTAAACAACCAGGCATTCTTCGCAATTTTACACGTGGGAGATTGGCACTAGTTAATGAAAATCCAAGATGGCGGACCTGACCTACTTGTGCAAGTATTGTTTCGCCAGAAAACCTTTCTTGCTCTAGCGATTAAAGGAAAGCGGTTCCTTGGAATTGTTGTTAGTTAATTGGGGAATAAATGCGGAAGAATTCTGGAGTGATTTAAAGACTGCAGGTTAAAATATACACAAGAAATGACAAGGCAAGTTGAACCATATTCGATCGAATTAAAGTTGTGATTATTTATTTATGACAATCTGATGAAGTTTGGCATCAAGTACAAGTGTTTATGAACTCGGACAAAAGATTTTCGAATTATTTATTGTATTTTTTTTTTAAAAAAAATCCTAAATTCAAGCTTCAAAACTTGGGGTGCGGGTGCGGCTTATACACGGGTAAATACGGTATCTTGAAAAAAAAACATTACCTAGTTTAAAAAAATGACCTAGGTTGAAAAAAATTACCTTGGTTGAAAAAAATGACCTAGGTTGAAAAAAAATGACCTAGGTCAAAATAAAAATAACCTGAAACCAAATTTGACCTGTAACATGTACAAAGAAGGTGCAAGTGTCTCCTGATCACATTCTAAATTCTCCTTCAATTTCTTTGTTTACTAAGGGGGAATTTAGAATGTGATCAGGGGTCACTTACACCCTTTTTGCACACAGCCCTTCAATTATGCTTCTCAAATGTTTTTACAATCCCTTCATTAAAGTGCCTATGAATCGAGAATAGTTCCAGAGAAACGCAGGTTTTTTGTAATATGCAAATGAGATGACATAGGAAAATACACATCACTGTGCTACTTATGACATTGCCATGGAAACGCTATTGGCTCCAGACTTCTTCCATGAGGAAAGCAAATGTCCTAATTTCTCCTTTGTTAAACACAATTTGAAGGGGTGAGCAGAAGAAAGAGTTAAGTGATGACAGATCAAGTTTTCAATTCTCCCTTACAAAACAAAGATAAAGGAGAATTTGGAATTTGATCTGTCATCACTTAACTCTTTCTTCTGCTCACCCTTCATTTAGTGCAGAGAACACATTGTAAGACTTGGAACAATGTTGCCATTATGTGTGTGTGTGATTTAAGTATTTTCTATAACAGAAGCAAAACATTTAATGTTACCTTCGGTTTCAGTTTATTTCTTGCCATATAGTAGTACAGAAAAAGTATATATTAATCATACAGTATAATAATAAATATCCGGTACAAAGTAAATTATTAGATAAACTAGAAGTAATCATAGATTATCAAAGTGCGTTCGACATATTTTTTGAAAGAGAAAGCACTGTGGTAACAGTCTGAAAAGCTGAAAAATTGCTGCAATGATGTGGACGGTGTACATAATCCTGATCAAAAGTGCTTGTTTTTTAACTAATGTGAAAATTTTGATGTCTTGACTTATATGTTAATATACAAGGGGATGCATCTGGGTATAAAACTGTAATTATCTTTGTGTAACATTAAATAATTGGATGCGATGCTTATGGGGCTATATGTATCCATGTGTGTTTTATATGGTTATGGCATTGATTTGAGAATTAGTAGCACATTTTGCTGTGTGGTATACAGTGTACAGCAATAATTGAAGTTAGTGTAGAACACAAATCAACCCAGGCTATAGCTACATACATTTACATACATACATGTACATGCATACATTGTACATGAACTTTGGGTGTCAATAGTATTTAGCTGTAAAGCTAATTACAGGATATATAAAATACAATATATTACAGGATAAATAAAGGGATTCATATAAAGTACGTATAAATAAATATTACTATTCAGATGTGTATAAACTGAATTCCAGTTCCTAGAACATAAACTATATATGCGTGTATAAAGTGCAGCCCATGCAGTTCCTTCGATTCAGATCATTCACATTATGTTTCCCGGGTAGTTTTTCAAGTAAGAACAAGGTTGGCTGCAGAATATTGAGCGCCATTGTTAGTTCCAGAATAACTTATGGTCAATGTTGGTAGCTGGGTCCTGGCTTTGATCGCTTTGATCAGCCTAATTGTTTCAGGTCCGTTAGAAATTCAGTGTAGATTAATTGAACACAGCAATGAAGTCAATACTTTAAATTTCCCTCACCTTGTACTGTGTTGATATTCCAGTTCCTTGGCATATCAAAGTGTCGGTATAGATTAACTCTCTGTCTGAATGTAGTGTTAATTTGAATCCGTTAATTTGTATAACCAAGATGTACACAGTGTCGTAACTCACACAAGATACGCCGATTACGGGTATCTAGAAAACTCGGACCTTGTTTCTCTTCAGCCAGTTCATCTTACTGTTTGTAGTTTCGGTATCTGTATGTACAGCGAAAAGCAGAATCCAGTACAGCGAGCAAGCCAACAGAATTCACTCGGTTGTTTACAAATTATGGTGAGTTGATTCAGTTCTCTGTTCAACTGGTGTCGTAACAGACCATGTTTGACTTAAACCACCACGATTTACAAGTGCAGTATTTAAAAAGCTTCTTCACAACTCACACTGAAATATTCATATCCATGTATTTCTCTTCAGCCTTCAGGTATGATTGATAGCATCTTGACCATTTGCAGTTTGGTATCAGCAAACCGAGTGGCACAGCAAGCCAATAGCATATTTTTCGATCGCACATTCACTCGGCCTCGGGTTCAGCATAAATAAATAATTATGGCCGAGTTGAATGTTCTAGGTGCTCCAGGTGTACTACACACTTTCCTCAGGCTTTGCTCAATTGTACTTGCGAACCTTTCAAACATCATTCCATTGCATTGTCGGAAGATAAGGCAAGTAACTAACCGATCGCGAAACAAAACAGAAGCCATGAATCCCATGATGGCATTCACCAAAAAAGGGAAAATGGCCGCTCGCATCGTGTACGTGTGGTTACCAGTTCCCCGGCCGAGATAATTTATTCTAAAAAGTACAAACATACGGACATGATGGACGACGGACATACACGAATCTCGATTTCTTTCGCCTGGGGAAGCACAGGTAGCCCACACATGACCACAGGGAGTCCACTGCAAGATTAGTATGCGTTCTCCTTCGTCGAACGCAATAAGAAATAATGATGAGGATACCTCTAAGAAGCCATGGAGGCTTATTGGTTGAGAATCCTCCTAATAAGCATCAATAAACTGGTGTTACACACCGTTGTTGAGCTATACGAAAAGCGTAAAACAAAATTCACAGAATCAAGCACAGTTTTGAAATTCTCTTAGGTATCTGTTTTAATAGTAGTCGATAATACATTCCAGAGCTTTGGACCTTGAAAAGGTATTGTAAATTGTTTGATATTAGTTCTATAGGCATGAGGCCAGTGTAACTCTGTGGATCTGGTTGATTAATCATGAATTTGAATAATTATAAACCTTCCAAGCTAAAAGGATCCTGGGGCCAAGAGTGTTTCCATGGCAACGTCATAATTAGCACAGTGATGTGTATTTTCCTTAGTACCACACATATGTAAAGTTTCAATAATTGTTTTTACCCACTATTTGCAGATATTTTCTTCATTTTGTCATTCGTCTCCAGGCTGTTTCAATCAAATAACGTCACAGTTCATCTCATTTGCATATTGCAAAAAAGCTGAATATCTCTGGAATGAGATGATAGAGATATTGACAAATGGAAAATGCCATCCTTAATCATTTTGAAAGGATTTTCAAATGAGATCCACTTAATTTTCTAGTCATAGGCACTTTAAACCACACCTGTAACTCAACACTGTAACAGGGCTATGATCTTAGGTTCTAGATCTACACTGTATAGATACATGTTCTGCCTCACCTGATATGGATAAACTCCTTTGGAGGTGTGAATAAATAATGTATTTTCTGCATTTCCCACTAGTCTTGCTAGAAATACTATATCAAATGTTGTATTTCCCAATGGCTGAACTACCTGAAATAATAAAACATTATTTATTCAGGTATTTTTTTTTTATAATTATTAAGCCTTAGTATTAAATATATTATTTGGGAAGGTCAGGTTTATCAATATAGTGGATATGGACCAAACAGCATTGTAAAATAATTTAGAAAGTATGCGCATTCTGATTGCTGATAGCCATGTTTTCATTAGCCTGTGCAAACATGGAAATTACATTGCACCGTAAGACAAGCACCGTAAATGCACAGGCTCAAGCAAACCTTGGTAAGTTTGGGAGAATTCTCAAGCTCTCGAATTCTCCTAAACTTACTTGGTTTCCATGAGCCTGTGCAAACACGGAATATCTGTTTCAAATCTTTACCAATCTTGTTTTAATATAGAAATAAAAGTTGTCAGGAAACCTTCCTTTCATTTATTTTTGCAATTAAAGGAATAAAGTTCCTTGGAAATGTTGTTTATGAATAGTTAATGGGAATAAAAGCAGAAGAATTCTGGAGTGATTTAAAGAGTCTGCAGGTTAAAATATACACAAGAAATGACAAGGCAAGTCATAACCATGTTTGAAGTTGTGATATGACAATCTCTTCTGATGGAGTTTTGCTTCAAGTATGAGCATTTATGGTTTTGTAGTACGGTTTATACAGGAGGTTTTTCTTTAAAGTGCAACTACAATCAAATTTTGAGATATGAATGTTTTTGCATATTCATAAAGTAGAGTTGCAGCTTTGTTATTATCAGTGCAAACTGTTTTTCGATACGACTACAGGAAGCTAGTCTCAAGTTATTTTTTGAACTCCGAGTATTCAATCTAAATGTCTGTCATTACTGGAGGCTGTTCCCTTCATTCAGGGTTCTTCAGCGAAAATGAGGTCATACAGTGTACACGTAATGCTTGCCTGCACAACACCATGCCTTGGAGGCATATTTCTACTATTAAAAATTGTCTTCACATACACAACAAGAAAGTTACATTTATCTTTGCGAGGTTGGCTAGTTTTTTATGCACACTATTTTGTGCACCGTGGTTGTCATGTTGTACGTATGACATCACTTCCGCTGAATCATGAGAATGGCTTCCAGTAACTGTGGACAAGATTTAATGATAAACCCTCCTAAAATGTTGTGCTTTAACTTGGCATTTGAGTTTTTTTTTTCTAATTTGGATATTTCTACCACTGATTGACCTGTTGACACTGTGTGGCAAATCGAAATGGTAAATTTTCGTCGTAGTGGCACGTTAAATGTTTTCTTTTTTCACAAAAGAGGCTTTTGTTTATCAGGCTGAAGTTTATGGAAGGCTATAAACGTTTTTGAACTTGTGATCTAACATACTATGGTTTCTAACAACTTTTAAGGCAATGCAATATATTTGAAGTATTTTGGCATTTTTATGTCATCGATTGTGACGTCATAATGATGTATATCTATACAGTCAAGCAAACCATCAATTTTATCTAAACTTCACTACATTTTTTTACGTCAAAAGATTGAACTTAAAGCAGCAAAAAAAGGTTTCTCTGGGCATTTTTGGAATGTTTTCCCCACCATGAAACAACCTAAGTTGTAAAAACCAGGTTAAGCAAACTCACGAAAATTGCACAATTGTCTGCACAGATTTTGGTATTTCTGCCACATAATAGGTTTGTTTTGCCAATCTACCCTGAACATACCACACAATTTCCCAAATTTTGCCACACCCGATCAGAAGCCATGTGAATACCATAAGCCTTTTGCTTGGTAGATAATAAGATAGTTGGCTATTGATAGTTTGGCTGCATTTCTGTCAATTGGTAGAATCTGAACCAGATCACACAATCAGATTGTTTCATTACCAAAAGAAACAAAGTCCAAAACTGAATTATGCTGTTCAACACTATACAGTTTGTGTATTACAATTAATTTAAAAAATATTTTTTTTGTTTTTCAAGTATTTTCAAGTATACATGTACATGTAGATACTCTCTGCATGGTAATTTAATTCAGCAATATATTTCCTGACTGTTGAAAGAGGAACCAGCCAGATTTGCTATTCTCAAGTTGAAGACTGCTTGCCATGTATTATTGTTTAATCCTTTACCAAAGAAACACTCAGATAATGACTCCAAAGAATCCCAATTTGGATTTGATCCTTCAAACCTTCCTGAGTATGGATTCAATTGATACATAATCCTTTTCCAGATTTTGGTATAGAAACAGACAATCTGGTTTTCAATTCCAGAATCTCGATTCTGATTCTCCTCCAATAATATTATTGCAGCTATTTTTAGTATTAAATGTGGTAATGTACAAAAAACATAATAACTCTACTTTTGTACAGTACTTACTTTTGACAGGAAAAATGAGGCATGGAAGTGAACAGTACTCCCAGATATAGAGTGTAGCTGCAGACTCTGCTCCATATGAGGATTAATTATTGTTACTGTCTTTATTCTTGGCATGCCTACAGGCCTAGGGAGAAAACAATTACATTTTTTGTAACATTTGGTATTACATGTAGCAAAATAACACATACTAATGTATCTAGACACAAATATTATACCATTATTTCAATTGAGTAGGTGCCCTTTAACATTGAAGAAATAAGCAACCTCCCTCGGTGAAAACTCCACCTTTTTTGCTATGTTTGTTTTGACTATTGTATTATATTGGATTAAAGTATATGGCTTATGGGACATAGCAACAGGAACTAAGGAGAGGAGCTACATGTAGGAAGCAATTCATAACTCCGGCAGCCATGATTACAGGAAGAAAATTATGCCTTTAGACTATTTTACTTGACATTAATATAAAGAATGAACTTCCTTGATAATTAGAAGCTATGCTTTTCCTGTTTAAAAAATAACTTCCTGATCGAAGTATTTTGTTTGACATTTGCCTTTTAATTATTAAAAATAAAAATAAAATGAAACAAATTCAACAGGAAGTTCTTTGAAGGGAGCATAATAAATGGTGTTTTCAGTTTTCTTTTAGCGAAAGTAAAGAAAATTATAGCATATTAGACAAACAACATTATTATTTCCTGAGCACAAAGTAACTTATTAAGTGCATGTGAGCCCAAATATGTTTCATTAAAATCGATTTTAGAAAGTGAACAGTTGAATGGTAAAATATATCTTAATACAAGTGTTCTGTCTATGAGTTATAAACTAATTATATTCCCATTATGCTAATGACATGATTTAGACAAACTATTTGGTGAATCTACTGATATAATTAAGCTTCAAATATAACAGATGTTTATAAAATATCATTGATCTCTACCAGCAAGTTTTGGTATAATGAACTATTCCCTGTTTGAAATATCATAACTATTGGAAGTGAATATTTTGCTTATACATTGCAATGCATTCAAAGTATGGAACATCATCACAGGAAAAAAATAAAAAAACAATGGCATTCACCAAAACCATGCATTCCTGGGGAAAGTGGCTGGAAAAGTGGGCCATAAAAAAACAAAGGGGGACTTGATCCATAACTAATGGGTATGGACCTCGTAATGTGATACGTTAATATGTAAAAATTATAGCATAAATGTTTTCTTATAACTTTAGATTAAAAGAGTAATAAAACATTTTATAATAATCCATAAAACCTAGAAACACAGCCAAATTCTGGTCTTAGCATTATTTATGACCAGTTCAGCATTCTTCAAAAAATATGTCCAACAAACAACAATTCCTTGGTTAATGTCGCTCTTCGCTCAGTGATATACCAGTGCAATTTGGATGCATTAACAAAAGACAACACTGTGTTTGGGGCAGTAAATGGTGGAGACATGCCCAGCCGATAGCTTGATACGGCTGGCGTGACGACTTTTTGTGCTCTAGCTGTTATATAACACTGTAACCATCACCTTGGCCTTTTAAGCCTCACTCATCTCCAGCACGCCCGTGCTGGATTGGATAAGGGTATTGGCAGCGCAGGCCTTGACCTTTAAGACCTCACTCATCTCCCCAGCACTCCGCGTGCTGGATCGGACAAGGGTATTGGTAGGTCAGCAAATGCAACAAACGCACTGCAAGCTCTCAGTGACCGCTCAATAAAATGCCACATAAAGCAACCCCTACATGCTTGGGGAAGTCGCCAGACAGAATTAACTGCTAACTGAAGGGATGATGACCCCAGTTTATTACTATAACTTCATCTAGCAACTACATGCAAGTACTATTACTTTGTCATAAGCAAATGCTGAAGACTACAATATTAAGGGAGGTGGGTGGGCAAAACATTTTTAACATTGTGTACTGCTTTTGGCCAACTCCCCAAAGTATGAGAAATACTTTGACCCTGAAGCTTTATTTACCCAGACAAGTTCCTGTCATGTGACTTTGCTAACCAATGCTACAGTCTGTATTATATTGATAGTAGATGTCACAAGCCTGGAATGGAGACATGAATGCTCTATTGAGTTACTGAATACGAAAACACCCAATCACATGTACCCTGACGCCAGACTAAACATACCAACGTAACCCAAGGCCAAGGGCTTACGGCTCCATTAACTAAAATTAATGACCCAGATCAGGTCATTAATTTGACATTGAATTTAAAAAAATCAACCCAGACTGTTGTTAAAACTAACATTGATGACATTTTAATCCCTAACTATAGGTTTATTTACCTGCTGGAAGGTTGGTATACATGTAGAGTAAAACTATGCCTGGAGTCTAGAAATTTAGCAAATGAGGTCAGTTCTTTCAAGACTGAGGGCACAGTTGAATTTTCTCTATACGGACCGACCCTAAACCAGTTATAAAATAATGTATTTATTTTATTCTCTAGTCTTTTTTGACTTGAGACAAATTATTGAACAAACTCCAATGAATTTACCGTGAGCATGGTCAGAGACAGGAAAAAGATGCCTGCTCCCAGAACCAATCAGATTACAAGAAGAAATCATAGGTTTTTTTGCCAGTTCGCACCCACACAAAAATAACAGTGTTTCTCTTCCTAAAAAGTGATATCTTCACACACAAAGATAAAACTGATAACACTTTAAAATGTTCTAGCCTTTTTAGTAAGGAATGAAAACTGGTAATTCATAAAACTTTTATCTTCTCATGTTGATGAAAATAATATCTTACTCATTCGCTATCTAATAATAGTAATTATTAAATATTATGGTGGTAAAAATACATACCAATATTTACAAGAATAATAATTACGTATATGCTATATCTATTTACAAATTATCTGATAGAAATGTATAAATTACTATTTACAGAGCTAAATGATACTTAAAATACAATTGATTAATATTATCTGATAGAAATGTATAAATTACTATTTACAGAGCTAAATAATACTTAAAATACAATTGATTAATATTATCTGATAGAAATGTATAAATTACTATTTACAGAGCTAAATGATACTTAAAATACAATTGATTAATATTATCTGATAGAAATGTATAAATTACTATTTACAGAGCTAAGTGATACTTAAAATACAATTGATTAATATTATCTGATAGAAATGTATAAATTACTATTTACAGAGCTAAATGATACTTAAAATACAATTGATTAATATTATCTGATAGAAATGTATAAATTACTATTTACAGAGCTAAATGATACTTAAAATACAATTGATTAATATTATCTGATAGAAATGTATAAATTACTATTTACAGAGCTAAATGATACTTAAAATACAATTGATTAATATTATCTGATAGAAATGTATAAATTACTATTTACAGAGCTAAATGATACTTAAAATACAATTGATAAATATTATCTGATAGAAATGTATAAATTACTATTTACAGAGCTAAATGATACTTAAAATACAATTGATTAATATTATCTGATAGAAATGTATAAATTACTATTTACAGTCAAAGCTAAATGATACTTAAAATACAATTGATTAATATTATCTGATAGAAATGTATAAATTACTATTTACAGAGCTAAATGGTACTTAAAATACAATTGATTAATAAACTGGCTTTGAAACGCTCAGTGCTTATCCTAGGTAACCAAGCCTCTTGGAGGACTCCCTTACTTTAGGTAAAAGATCATACGTAGGGTGGGTAGGATTCCTGCTCATTTTCCTGTAGATGGACCTGTCTGTTCTTTTTAATAAGTCATATATATCAATAGCATAAGAAATGTAGCAGCATTTGTAACAACGAGGAAGAAACTGTTGCACAGTTGTAAGCTCAGGTGTAGAAGTCGCATATATGTGATATCCTCTATGTGTTGTTGATTACTGTATTACAGTTTTAGATCCTTTAATTTCTATTTTTCTAAAGTGTTAATGACATTCAACATTCGTTCAGTGGACGTATATACAATGTAAATCTCTGCCTTTAATTATTGACTTCCCAAAGAAACAAAAGTATTCAAATTACACTATAAAACAAAAAAATCAAAAGCAAAAAAGAATACTATATATGGCAACAATGCACAGTTGTTAGCTTTACCAATATAAATGAAGTTTCCAATAAAAACAAACTATTTTGAAAGAATGAAAATATATTAAACATGACATACATCTACAGTGTACTGTAGTTCCATTTCTTTCCTTGTTAGATTAAACTATGGTCAAGATTCAAGTGAATTATTATGACTATTCAATAACAAAACTCACCTATTGTTGAATTGGGTTGCTTTGCTTAAATTAAAAATAAATATTGTTTATCCTTGGATGCATGAGGCTGATTCGGCCTCTAGCAAGATATTATGCTAATTAATGTATCGTAGACTCATTCCACACACACTCCTTACTACATTCATTACTACATTCATATATTCTCTAGTAAGATATGCTAATGTATCCTAGACTCATTCTACACACACTCCTTACTACATTCGTATATTCTCTAGTAAGATATGCTAATGTATCCTAGACTCATTCTACACACACTCCTTACTACATTCATATATTCTCTAGTAAGATATGCTGTTTCTAGACTCATTCCACACACACACTCCTTACTACATTCATATATTCTCTAGTAAGATATGCTAATGTATCCTAGACTCATTCTACACACACCTTACTACATTTATATATTCTCTAGTAATATTAAGATATGCTAATGTGTCCTAGACTCATTCCACACACTCCTTACTACATTGTACATTCATATATTCTCTAGTAAGATATGCTAATAATGTATCCTAGACTCATTCCACACACACTCCTTACTACATTCATATATTCTCTAGTAAGATATGCTAATGTATCCTAGACTCATTCCACACACACTCCTTACTACATTCATATATTCTCTAGTAAGATATGCTAATGTATCCTAGACTCATTCCACACACACTCCTTACTACATTCATATATTCTCTAGTATATAAGATATGCTAATGTATCCTAGACTCATTCCACACACACTCCTTACTACATTCATATATTCTCTAGTGAGATATGCTAATGTATCCAAGACTCATTCCACACACACTCCTTACAACATTCATATATTCTCTAGCAAGATATGCTAATGTATGTATCAGAGACTCATTCTACACACATTCCTTACTACATTCATATATTCTCTAGTAAGATATGCTAATGTATCTGAGACTCATTCTACACACGCTCCTTACTACATTCATATATTCTCTAGTATATAAGATATGCTAATGTACACGAGACCAGGAGCCTATAACTAGGAGCGTCCATATCTCCTATAGAGTTGTCACAGCATTTTTACAAGTTGGGCTATTTTTAGATGATTGTCCCCACCAATTGGTAGATTGCACCGTGGTGGAACAAAAGATGCCTCATTAGTTACTTACGGACGTTACGCTTTTGTGATTTGATTCTCTTAGGAATAATTGCAACTCAACGACAGCGGGAAACCATTCTAAAAATAACCCAACTTGTAAAAATGCTGTGACATAGGCCTAGTATGTGAGATGGATGCTCTTAGTTATGGGCACCTGACAAGACTCATTCCACTCACACTCCTTACTACATTTATATATTCTCTGCACTCAATGCTCAACTCACATGAAGGGAGACATGAAGGAATCTGTTGTTATTTTGAGAAAGAGTAGGGGATTGTCTCCCACCACAACAGCCTGGTATTCTGAGGTACTAACAAACACTCATGATTATAAACTGCACGCCAGCACATTGCACCACAATAGCAGTCTGTATCACAATAATAACCTAGTGAAGCGCATTTGGATAGATTCATATAGAATTTGCACTGTATAAATGAATACCTTTACCTTTTACATAGGACGTATCACAATAATAACCTTGTGAAGCGCATTTGGATATATTCATATAGAATGTGCACTGTATAAATGAATACCTTTACCTTTTACATAGGACGTATCACAATAATAACCTTGTGAAGCGCATTTGGATAGATTCATATAGAATTTGCACTGTATAAATGAATACCTTTACCTTTTTTAAAAGTTTATATATAATACACATAATTAATGTGTATCCACATATGTACATGATACATGTATATGGTACATATATACACATAATTAATATGTATCCACATATGTACATGATACATGTATATGGTACATATATACACATAATTAATATGTATCCACATATGTACATGATACATGTATATGGTACATGTACACATAATTAATATGTATCCACATATGTACATGATACATGTATATGGTACATAAACACAGACATGTTACATATGCATGCCTTCTCACACTGCAAACCGTCCCTTATCCGAGAAGACACAAAGATTATAAAGTTAAAATGTAGGCCTTTGCAGACATCCATGCTTTGGCCCTAAGCCTGTACTTATGTGTATTGTGCATATATATATACTTGATTTCATAAGCATTGCTTGCAGATACACTTATGCCTTTTGTTTCCCCTATTGTTTCTGTCTCTTAAAACAAGACATTTCTGCAAACAATGTTTTTGAAAACAAGTGTTTACATGTACAATGTATACATATGTTTACATTATGTACAAAATTAATATACACATACATGATGGTAGATATACACATAATGCATGCCTTCTCAAACTGCAAATGGTTAGACCTTCACATCTACTTGGATAAGAGTGTCAAAACATACATGTAGGCCCTTAGAGGCCTTCATCCTGGGTTCTAAGCCTGTACATATATATGTATATGTGTATAGATGTACATAAATAAGTATATACAATCAATCCCAAGAACATAGGTCTACTTCCCTTTTCATATATACAAAATACATATATACTGTAAGTACATTGTAGTGGAATAATGCTAATATTAGCAGCTACAATATTATGGGATGCTGTTGATTTTTTTTTCAATTGGCCTAACCTAAAAGCAATCTGAAAATGTATGTTTATTTTGGGGCTGTAATGTCCAAATATAGATTTAAGATTATTTCCGAATATACCATAATTGCAACTAAAATATATTTTTCACGTCTTGGGGGTCATGCAAATCTAAAAATATTTTTTCAACAACATCCCATTGTAGGTACTAATATTTACTTACAGTATATGATGTGTATATTTATATACATATAAAAGGCACTACATTCTTGGGATTGACTATATACATATTTATATGTACATAAAATTTATATGTGTATAATTATGTACACATTATGTACAAAATTGAAGGGCTGTGTGCAAAAAGGGCATAAGTAACTACTGATCACATTCTAAATTCTCCCTTAGAAAACAAAGAATTTGAAGGAGCATTTAAAATGTGATCAGGAGTCACCTACTCCCTTTTTGCACACAGCCCTTAAATTAATATGTATGTATACACATAATATGTACACTACTGATCTTGTACAAGTCTTTTCATGGAGTTCAAAAAGGTTCTGCTCACAGCATAACTGGCAGTTGCCAGGGATAAAGCATTCGTGGATAAAAAAAACTGATCTGCATAGCATTGAAGCATATATATGTAGGATTGTGTGTATATTATTATGTGTACCAAATTTCATCAACTCCATGAAAAGCAAGAAGAAAAGAAGGCTATGCAGTATTATTTTTTTCACCGTGGAACATTCTGGGCTTGAAAAGCCTGTTAAAATTGGTTATCAGCATGTTGCCATTTTTTTTTTTAAGCTGATGACGAAGGTGACGACTGAGTGACTAAGTGAGTCTGACAGGAGTCAGAAAAACTGTTACAGCATACTCAATACGAAAACATGAATGCTGTAGAGCCTTCTTTCCTTCTTGCTTTTCATTGCGTTCAAGAAGGCTCTACTTGCAGGGTTAGCTGCCAGTATAACATTTTAAATAACTGATGTATTCAGTAAAAGACATAATTATTACGTCAAACTAAACTAATCCTTAAAAGTAAAGCCAGAGTAATTTGTATGTTAATCTTAAGCAGCACCATCATACGTCACAAAGACAATTAAACCACCTGTAATTAAAACTGGATGGGAAAGGAAAATATAAAAATATGTACAATCTGAGCAAACTGTAAACTTGTCTCTTCATTGATAGATTTGTAAAGAGACCTTATTGTGTAATCTTTGCCATTTAAAGAAGACAAAGATTGCCAAGTGCAGAAAAATTAAACTTAACTGTTATCTCTGGCTACAAAAACAATAAACACTTAAAATATGCATTATGCATAAATGTTACCAGAAAAACAACTCTAGTGGATATAACTTAAAGTACTGTTATATAACTTTAATACTCATTATGAGTCAGGTAGTAGACAATAATAAGACTGGAACTTCTCTGAATGTTACTGAGGACTACAATTACAAGGTATTCTTTATGTATGAATATTTCTTTGTATCTTCAGCTCTACTAAACAGAAATATATATACATGTACATGTATTTATCAATGTTAAAATCCTCTAATGTTCTACTCCACTAAAAAAATAACATTGTGATAAGACTATAAGTATAATGAACTACTTACTGCTCTGTAAAATCTAGATATGATGGATCGAAACGAATCTGCCTTGTGTTCAGTGGTTCTCTGGAAAGAATAGAAAGTTGACAGTGAGTCAGGTCAAATAATTTTGTATTCCAGCTGCAAAGTATGGAATATTATGAACTTTTTTATTAACTGTAAACTGGCTATAACAAACAAAATCAACACGAAAGGGGGAGATATATTACAACCAAAGATAACGGGGAATAGATTCTCCAATGCTAAAATCAACAAGCGTGATCAATTTCGCGGTTGTCGACTCTGAGCCTGAGGTATAGAAATTGCCATCGACAAGGGGTTCTATCAAGCGTTGTGGAAAGTTGGAGGAAACAACTCTAATTAAATGCGCTATTTCCATATATTTCGTCTATGGAACAGGATTAACTACCACTCTTTTCATCCATGGATCGAACAGGTTTAAACAATGGCATCATTCCCAAGACCGTCCAGCCTTGACATGAGAAAAACTAACCGAGAAAAACACATGCCTCAACAAAATCCACACACCAAACGAGTGAACTCTCACTCGTGTCCATGGAACAAAATTTTAGTCTGTCGCTAATCTCTTTGAGGGTATGAAAACTCAGGTGTATGGAGGCACAAAGTCCAGAGATTGGCCGTCAGTTTTACTTTACACGAGATAACAGATCTCGGCCAAATTAGTCACCGTTTCACAATGGAGTCAAAGAAATAAGCAACATTGGTTTTGTTGTTTAGTTAGAAGTTTACTCGAATTAACAAAGCCTTCTAATTTAGATATACTTGTTAAACAGTGACATAGTAAGTTGTAGTGATCTCCTGGTAATTATGAGGCTAATGCATCGTGTTACGTGGGCGAAAGAAAACAACGAACGTCAAGTCATAAAGGGGGTGGTATATCGGATGCCAACCGTAATGAAGAAATATTTACCAACCAATTCCTTACCTTCTGTCACGTACAGAGCCATCACTCTAAAAAAAAGAGCAAATACTAGAGTCACAAATATTCTTGGGGATAAGATCTGAATTGTAGATGAACTATCAACTCGAATTTTAGTCACCATATTTTCATAAACACAACATTGGTTTGCTTAGAAGCCAGACTTCAATTAATCTGTGGATTTGGGAATAGTTTACACGTAAACACTACTACGTAATTTGCCAGTGCTTTTAGATTCTCGGAAATATTTGTTAAAATATCGTAAATAAAGGAAGAGAGTCGAGAGGAAGTAGTAAAGCTGTTATTTGCTGTCCATCTAGGCTGCATTAAACATTGAACTCAACTCTCGAGTTCAAGTGAAAGCAGGACTACAGTCCTCCTGCAAAACGAAACCTCACCTCCACGTGGCTTCCAGAGAACCGAAGATCCCCCATATCCCCGTGAAACATGCCTGCAGAAATCCAGTGTTCCAAATGAGTAAAAACATACACATAATCCACAAAGACAGCGCTCCAAACACGGTCACCGTTAGCCCGAGTCCGTTGCCACGCTTGCAAAGCGACAAACGAGGGCTCGTAACAACTCCAAATTCTCGCCACTAAAACACGATTTGCAACCACTAACCTGCCCCAGACATGGGATTGCATTGCATCAAACATATCCTATGTGTTACTTGAAAGACTAGGGAAATATAAGCAAATAAAACGGGTCCTAATGAAGCGGCCATAACCGCCAGATTGAAGTTCTAAGTTCTTTAGTTGGAATTCTCATACACAACTCAGCCACAGGGCCTTATGGGATTGGTGTGCAGGTGCTCCTCGCGTCACGTGTTCAACTTATTAGCATAAATTACTGTTTTAAATAATTCACCGGTCATCTTGGACTTCCATTTATTGAACATTTTGACTCCCTGGGGCTTGGTCATCTTCCTTGCAATAGAGAGAACTTTTTAATGCATTGCGGCGACCTTTACGGTAGGCTGCGTTTATATTCCATGAGCTTTTCTAGTGTTTGTACAAACACAGCAGTGGCAAACAAATCGCATTTTGAATGAGGCTAGTTCAGTCACGAAATGAATAGTTCTTTACAACAAATTTTGACAATTGTTCTCTATATTTGTGAGGCTGCATGCTTTAATCTTTTATATGCCGGAACTAAATTGGATCGCAGCACGCACTTTTTTGGCCTAACACGTAAGGCCATCTCTATTCTTTTTTTTCGTTCACCGTCGCCAAAATAAAATCATGCAATCCACGGAACCTAGCAGGCGCGGCATCTGTTTACGTCGAGGTTCGAGTGGAAGAAATTCCGGCCTGCCCTGAAATTTTATGCGACTTCTGTGCCAAAGTATTCTTTTTTGCTGCTGTTTATTAACACACCACATTATTCTCTGATCTGCAACTGATCCGGTTCAACTGTGACTCTCGTTTCATATTCCTGGTACTTTCTCTTTCTTTTTTTTCCTTCAGAAGCCAAAACTTGATAAGAAACCTTTAGAAATTCAGAGTTTTATTAAAAATAAATTAGGGATAGCCTAAACAGACAAAAACGGTTTTGCCCAATGCCAGTAACGTTAAGCCTCAGATTAAACTGCCAGCGATGTATTTTGTTTGTTGCACACGGCCTGGAGCATGGCGGGATCGCTTCAGTTGTTCCAAGCGACGGTTTTCATGTTTGACGTGACTATATTGGTTTACGTACCAGAGACGTAATGACCGTGTAAGGGAAATAATCGGCCGGCTGACTGACTAACATACAGGGGTCAGGCCTGACTACCAGTCTTATGTTCACCAGTAACAAAATTACGTGACTCAAGCTGACGTAGGCATCATGGTAATAAGAAGTGCCATCATGGCAAACAAGCCGACTCTGTGATTTTTTGCCCAATGCGATGTTTGATCAGGAATAAAACTCAATCTTGCTTCAAGTTTCAACATATACTGTTTTTTTATTTTTACACTATGTAAAGGTGATAATTACAAACATATTAAAGACCCAAGAATAAGAATTCAGATAGGATAGTCTGTGAAAATCACTGTGTTTTTTTCTTTCTGTATCTTTATTATTTTTATACATTCATACAGTTCAATATAAATGATAGATACAGGGAGGACTAGATAAACCTTAATGGTTTTTACAAGTCAGTCCTCCGTATTGATAAATTATATTATACAATGAATTTTTGTGATCAGGTAAAAAACGATTCATTGAACTTAAATGATAATAATAATGAAATTATAATAATAAAATTCATAACTAGTACTTAACTAAATTTGTTTGGACATTTTTGCTAGACCTATATCTATGTCTGCGATAGGAGATATATTTTCTTCTTTTTTTTTAACTTAATTTTTGTTTTTGACTGCTTTAGGACTAAGGGTATAGTGTTGCATAAGTCACATCCCTTTGATTTAACAGAAAACTTTCCATAATTAGTTCTATACCGTTCCTTATGGATGTTATTAGATTTTCTTGTATTGTGATTATGTACCTTATTATTTAATTATTATTTATTATTTGGTTCACTCACACTTTGTAAGCTACAAGAGGGTCTGAATGGGGTTAACTGACTACTGACAAACGGCCTTAAAAATAACTGACAACTGACAAATGACGACTTATTTACTGACAACTGATAACCGAAAAATAACTGACAACTGACAAATGACGACTTATTTACTGACAACTGATAACCGAAAAATAACTGACAACTGACAAATGACGACTTATTTACTGACAACTGATAACCGAAAAATAACTGACAACTGACAAATTTGTTTTTTTGTGGGTCAAACATTGTAAATTTTCTCTAGTAATGATTAACTAGAGCTAACTGACAACTGACAAATGGCCAAAATTTTAACTGACAACTGACATGTAGACCCCCCCCCCCCATCCAGACCCTCCTGCAACGCTTACGGACATATGCCGATATTCAGGATTCATTTATAACTCGAGTGTCGACCAGGGGCGTAGCCAGCCATTTTCCCCTTTAAACTCCGAAGGTACAAGCCAAACGAGCGCTGAAGGCGCGAGCTCCTAGGGGGGTCTGCCACACCCCACACCCCCCTCCCCCCCAGGAATTTTTTGAAATTTACAAGTAAACCAATACAATACAATACAATATTCTTTATTTACAGAGGGAAGACACATTAACCTTACATAGTTATCTAACATGCGGCCCTCTATGTTACAAATAAAACGTAATGGAAAGGAAAGGAAGTATGGGAAAAAATTAACGCACGAGCTACAACATTACAAGATATAATGAGTAATTGGAATCAATGTAACGAGAATTAATATGAAATAAAATCAAAAACAAAATATACTTACTAGAACACTATGCGCAATGGAAGGGGCTATGCCCTGGACGCGGTGCCAGAAATGCAGCAGCAGTGAAGCAAGGAGCGACAGTTATAGCAGAGGAGCTCCTCTAGATGGTTAACAGAGGAGATGTGCGGAAGAAAAACGTTACGAAGCAAGTTGCAAGCAAGCAAGCAAGTTGCATGGCACTACCCAACACACGCTACGACGCAGCTAGCGTCTCATACGCATGCTCACTACCCAACACACGCTACGACGCAGCTAGCGTCTCGTACGCATGCTCACTACCCAACACACGCTACGACGCAGCTAGCGTCTCGTACGCATGCTCACTACCCAACACACGCTACGACGCAGCTAGCGTCTCGTACGCATGCTCACTACCCAACACACGCTACGACGCAGCTAGCGTCTCGTACGCATGCTCACTACCCAACACACGCTACGACGCAGCTAGCATCTCGTACGCATGCTCACTACCCAACACACGCTACGACGCAGCTAGCGTCTCGTACGCATGATCACTACCCAACACACGCTACGACGCAGCTAGCGTCTCGTACGCATGCTCACGCGTGGGAGCTGGAGATGTGAGCAAAGTGCTATTCACTCTTCTTAATATTTATGCGCATATCTAATTCACTACTCGAAAACGAGGCCGAGTCGAAAGGACAATTCAGGATTTTTTCTTTTGTCTCCAACGCATAGAGGAACACAGCAATATTCCGTCCGCGACGCCATTTTGCTTTTCAGCTAAGCAACGATGCGGGGCTCGGATAGCTCCGTTTTCGAGTAGCTAATTATATGCGCATAAATATTAAGAAGAGTCAATAGCGATGTGGATCTCTCCGAAGAGGATCTGGTAGCTATAGTGCAATATGGAAATGCACGGCCAAATCCCGAATTTACAAATCCAAATCCGAAATTTACAAGCTCTGAAACGCTATTTCCAGCGTTTTCGATGCAATCAACCCAAAAAAATCACCAAAATTCCTGATAAGCCCGGGCTTAATGGCTTATTAAAGGCAGCTACGCTCCTGTCGGCTGAAAAATCCCGACATAAGCGATGTGTAGCAATCATTCTGTGTATTCTTTAGTAATCACAGGCGGTCAATATCTAGAATGCACCCTTAATGACGGTGAGTCTATAGGCCTAATGATGCGTTTAATTTGTGCATACACGGCACCAAAACGGTAAGGGGGAAATCAAAGGGAGAGAAAATAAACCCTGAAAGTCATGGCAAATTATTTGAGACTTAAAGTCTATAATAAGTTATTTCAAATCTATTAATAAATTTTGAGCTCAAATACTCCGGGGTTTCATTATAAAAAGCTTTATACACCAACATTGATTTATCTACTTTACGTTGATGTTCAAGCTTTTTCCAGTTTAGAGACCTATATATAACTCTTCGGCACTAGCGGCATCGTAACTTGAAAAAGTTACTATGCGCGCGGCACGGTTTTGAAGTTTTTGGAGCTTTTTCAGGAAAGGCCTTTGTTACAGTTTCTGTAACATACTGATTTGGATTAGGAGGTATGAATGAGCAGGTAAATCTTGTATGCGAGCAGTTTGAATTCGGAAAAGATAGCATTGGAGAATTTGTAATCTTTATTGGACGGCTATCTAAGAATGTTCAAGGGAGATTGAGTCACGGAAAAGTAGATGTTAAGCATATTATAAGCAGTATACAGCATGCCGAGTAGTAGTAGATGTTTTGTAAAGATCGTGAAGGAGTATTTACATTGTATACCGGAGGGAGGGCGATTTTATCGTAAACCACTAGCTGCTAAAGAGATGGGAGTGTAAGATTTAGCAAGCAACCAATAGGAATAAATACGCTGGGAAAGTATGTGGAAGTTTTGTGTTTAAAGCAGGTATCAACACAGAAGGTAGAAATATTACCAATCACTCTGGGAAAGCAACTTGTGCGACTTTCTTTTTTGAGCAAGGTTTTGGCGAACAAATTCCGTGATAACTCATGGGTAGAACTGGGCATAGGAGTTTAGCCGTGCGTAACTAAAAGAGAGCTTCAGTGTAGTTAGATGAGCAAGTTTCGAGGCTTTATGTACAGCCTCCGAAAGCCATGCAAAGTACGGATATTGATAAAGAAAGCGCAGTAAGCGGTATTCCCTCTAGAACGTTTAAGCCATTTTTGCCTGAGTAGTCTGAGCACAGAGCCGTAGCAAAAAAAAAAGAGTTGTAGTCCAATCTCATGATGTTAAAGTGTTTATTGATGTATAGAGGGTAATTATATTATTGTGTCAGTTCCAAATGGAGTTGACTTTTTGGTCTACAGTCTTTTTGTGGAAGGACGTATACATTTTCAGAACTGAGGACTAAGTATATTTATATTTTTAAAATACATGTAATACTTGAGTTTGTATTTCAGTAATAAATTCATGCATGCAACTATTTCAGTAACATTTGTTTCCTTTATTTTTTTCTCATTGTATATGTTGTGGGGCAATTTTGAACACCGGGGCAAATATTTTTGAACCGGGGCAAATATTTTTGAACTGGGGCAATTATCAATATTTAGTTTTTTGGGTGGGTTCAAAAGAAAAAAATTTCACCCTCCCCAGGAAAAAAAATGTTCACCATCCCCTCTCTTCCTTCTCTACCTTCCCTTATACTTACACTTACCTTTCATTCAGATGTAATACCAACGTACCGAACTCGGCAGGATTCGAACTCACCGGGAGCTCTGCCTTGAAACGCCCAGTTTTCCACTGACTAACGCATTGATTTCACCACCACCGTTTATTCTATAAGTGACTAATCGTCGAAACATTATGCGCGCATGCGTACTGCTAACAAAATCGGACTTCGAAACATCTTTAGAAAATATGACATCAACAACAACAACAAAATATTTATTTCACTCATACAATTACAACTGAGTATAACATAATTAAGATATAAACTGAGTTGGAGGGCCCGAAAAAAACCATACAGCTATCTAGCCTGGACCACCATTTACATGTTTACAAGGTTGGAAGGTATTACTTAATTAACTAAACTTATTAAATACATTATTATTATATGTTATATGTAAATATACAGTCAATGCCAAAAAGGTTGTCCAGCAGAACATAATATAATACTTTAATATCCATTGTTTTGGCCTATTGTCTTGGTCTAGACAATAGCCCAAAACAATGGATATTTTCAGAAGTCCATATGGTTATGGACTTCTGATATTTTTGTATTATATTATGTTCTGCTGGACAACCTTTTTGGCATTGACTGTATATATATACATATACAGTCGTTGCCGTTAAAGTTGTCCTAGACATATCCACATATTGATTTATAGCCTTTGTTCAGTTCGCACCTTTACATAAAGAACGGTAATCAACCGTGAACGCGCCCTTTGTATTTGATAGCAAAGAACCACGGTGGTCTAATGGTTAACGCTCTTGCTTACTAGTTCGAAGCCCCGAGTTCAAGTGTCAGTATCGGCATCGTATCTTTTTTCTTTCTTGTTTTCTTTTTTGTTTTTCCCGCTTCTTTTTTGTTATGTTTACATATGTTTCTTTTTGCATTTTATTTTTTGATATTGGATAAGAACGGACGTTGTAGCTAAAATAATACTGTCAACCTGAAACGGTCTCAAATTTTCCCAGACTTTCGAAGTAGATAATTATACCAGCACTGACTGAGTACGCCCAAATTACGCTATTTTCGTTTAGAACGGTGTAGCGATTCTGTTGATGGTTGTGGGTTTGAATAAGCGTAATTATTTTTTTCTTACACTGTGCCGGGCTTACATGTATATACCAGAAACAGTTTTGAAAATACTAGATACCCACTGATTCAAAGTATTATATCTTTGTTTAGAAGTAGGAAGCGATTTTAGCAAGTGTTATGAATTTCATTCGTACTGATTTTCTGAACTTAGGCAGACTGAGCGAGCGACCTCATTTTTTTTCGAGATTTCGTAAACATCGGCTGTGAGAGACGGAGCGGACAGTTTTGAAAATATCCGGCAGTCCAGAAATTGTCCAGAATTATCTTTGAAACCCATAGTAATGCTTGCATAAGTTGACAAAGGCTTTTTTCTTTGTGAAGGAAGAGAACTCACATGGAATTAAAGCCGTGTACTCGGCGTAAGGTTTACGAGTGTTTGACAAACGATCACAAACTTTTGAAGCTGCGCCATGGACAATGTCGATGATCAAAATACTACATTCCCTGCGGCAGTCGAAGCTTTTGCAAAAGAAATGTTCGAACATCCCTTAATAAAATATATGTGGATGATAGGTGTCCTGGGCATTTCAAAGGTTAAAAAGAACTCCGTTCTTGTAGTCACGTTTGAAATAAAAGCTTTTAAGGGAATGCAGTTAAGAAAAAAAGGGGAAAAGAAATGAAAACAATTTTCGCAGTGAAAAAAAAACGCGCTGCCGATACTGAGACTTGAACACGGGGCTTCGAACTGGTAAGCAAGAGCGTTAACCATTAGACCACCGTGGCTCTTTGTTACCAAATACAAAGGGCGCGTGCACGGTTGATTACCGTTCTTTATGTAAAAGGTGCAAACTGAACAAAGGCTATAAATCCATATGTGGATATGTCTAGGACAACCTTAACGGCAACGACTGTACATACACACATGTATATATACATACACACACATACATATTTTATATTATTGGCAGTGTACGTAGTAGTTAAGATAATGAAATTATATTTATAATGAATATGTAGAATATGTAACATCGGCGATATTAAAACCCGGACGAAACTGTAATACTTATGAACTTTGTGTTGACTGCATTTTATGAAAACTGCAGCAACTCAAGGGAAGTAAGAAAGCGGCTAAATCCAGAAAAATACATCGTTTATAGATGATCAGGTGTACTTTATTACGGCGCCTCTCGTACTTCGAACCAAACTGTGTCAACCGAACCAAACGGGTAGGGTTCTTTAGGGCTAATCACTAAACAACACTGTGATATTATGCTTCTTAAATGTTTCTGTGAATTAATCCAAACCCTTACCCTACATTTAAAAAACCCTAACCGATCAGTGAACATAATATCACAGGTAAACAACGGGTTTTTAGAGCTAATTGTTGACTAGAGTTCACAGTCAGGTAAACATGCGAGTTTGTCTGTATTTATCAAAATACAATAGCTTACCCCAATGTAAAAAAGACCCTAACCGGTCAGTGAACATAATATCACAGGTAAACAACGGGTTTATAGAGCTAATTGGTGACTAGAGTTCACAGGTAAACATGTGAGTTTGTCTGTATTTATCAAAATACTATTTATCAAAATACAATAGCTTACCCCAACAAAAAGAGACTCTGACCGGTCAGTGATCACATAAGCTCACAGGTAAACATATTTGCCCCAGTTCAAAGCTATCTGCCCCAGTTCAAAAATATTTGCCCCAGTCATCAAAATTGCCCCACAACATATATATTAAATGCTCATTTGTATGCATAGTGTGATAAGTTATTTATTACATTGCGTAAAAGTATATATCACACTGTTTATCGCATATTAATAAGCATTTATTACCCCACAATTTCCCTCTCTTCAAAAGCCCTGCCCGCTTGACTGCTGTAGATGGTTGAATGAACAAAGAATTTAAAACATCAGTTGCAACAAAGGATTTTGGGTGTGTCATGAGCTAATATAAAGACTAGTATGATAGATAGATAGATAGATAGATAGATAGATAACATTATATTTAAAGAGGGTGCACGATTACAGTAAATACCGTATTCTCCCTTGTGGCCCTAACAAAAAGGATTGGAAATAACAAAATACAAAGATTACTCTAAAAAAGTTTGAAAGCGAAAGCGATATATGAAAAAATATAAATATAAATCCTAATTTACTTAGTTAGCTAAATATATATCATAGTCCATTAATAAGTTTTACTAACACGAAAATTATCAGGAGTGTACTTAGACATTGAAAATTGAAAATACAGTTTCTTAAGTGAAATTATTGATTTACAATCTTTAATATCATTCGGTCCGAGTGTTCCACACCCAAAATTATTTGTTGCAAGTGATGGTATAAATCCCATATCCCACTGAATTACGTATTATTGCTGCAACTTTCACTAGTGTATGTTTTTGAGCTGGAAAGTGGACTGTCTACAGTCAAGATCTCAGTTAGGATAATTTATATATAATGTGATGTAAAGTGGTAAGCTGTAGTGCTAAGTGTGCACGCCCTACGAGGGAAAGAGAAAAAATATCTGACCCAAGTGGGACTCCAACCCAACGACTTCCAGGTTACATGTCTGGCGCTCTACCAACTGAGCTATGAAGTCAGATGAGAGCAATCGTGGGTATTGGTGCGTTTTTTATGGGGTCACGGCGATTATTATATATGTATATGTATAGTTATAATATAAAATCATGTAGTAAGTGTAAAGAATGTGATGTAAAGTGGTAAGCTGTAGTGCTAAGTGTGCACGCCCTACGAGGGAAAGAGAAAAAATCTCTGACCCAAGTGGGACTCCAACCCAACGATCTCCAGGTTACATGTCTGGCGCTCTACCAACTGAGCTCATATCAAGTCAGATGAGAGCAATCGTGGGTATTGGTGCGTTTTTACCTCCAGGTTACATGTTCATAAAAAACGCACCAATACCCACGATTGCTCTCATGACCTGATCGCTCAGTTGGTAGAGCGCCAGACATGTAACCTGGAGGTCGTTGGGTTGGAGTCCCACTTGGGTCAGATATTTTTTCTCTTTCCCTCGTAGGGCGTGCACACTTAGCACTACAGCTTACCACTTTACATCACATTCTTTACACTTACTAGTGCTACGCGGCAAACATGATTTTATATCATAACTACATATACATATATATATATGTTTAACTATCATTTATTGATTATTGTACATAATCTTTACCAGTCTTTTTGTTTATTTTGGTCAAATTGTTCGTTTCGATGCCTTAGGCTAGTCATATATTATTATTTTGGGTAGCTAGTACCTAAGTACTTCCATTATTCTCTTCAGTTGCTCTTTAATGGTACAAACGGTTGTTGTATAAAATACCTCGGTAAATACATGATAAAAATGTGTGACCAGAATGATTTAATCTGATGCTGATAAGATCTTCATAAAACCTTAAAATGTCAAGAAATGTTGGTAAAATTTACATTATGTGTAATCAGTATTTCCTCTCAAAATCCGACATTCGAATGAAACGATTTAATTTTCGAAGCAAACCAATTAACCTGATCTCCCGTACTTTTCAATCTGACGGACTTCACCAGTACAAACACGTCTGTTGACAAAGGAAATCAGTGGCAAAGCGCTCCCGAATGGATTCGGTTTTTTTAACTCGTCGATGCGTGTAAACGAGTTATTGGAATAGGTGAAATCGTGTCACTCACTGACTCACTCACTATGGTGTTAGCATAACCAGAAAGCCTGAGAAAGAACAAGCGATATTCGATAATTCGCAGGCGCCTCACAACTGAAATGGCTGCCAAAAATGTAGCTCTTGCAATTTCCTATATAACAGGAGTATTGAAGCTTTCCGACGGAACAAGTGAAGTCGGAAAGCGTATTCATGCATAACGGCTTAAGAGCATCATTGTAGTAAGGTGTCGTAGTTTTGTTTATATTTGGCATGTCATTGGTGACAAAATGCCGGCATGCAATGGTGCATATCTCGCCGTTCGTGCAGCGTCCGGAAGGCAAATTTTATTCAACTTGTAATTATTCGCTAGAGAATTATTTTAAGGTCTTAACCCCCGAGACCCTGTGCTACTGCATTCGATCGGGGAATACGTTTCTCGGAGTTTTTTTGCCTAAAGAAGGTTTTTATCTCTGGGTTTTTCGTATCGGGCGAAGCACGTTTTTAGATTATGTTATTTCCATTTAAACAATCTTATTGATGTAAACTTATTATAGTATAAAACACGTAAGTGTGAATTCATTAGTGTTAAGTCATTGGACACTCTAGCACTGTAAAACTTAATATTATTCAGTCACGTGTGAAGTTATTTTTCACCTGTAAACCGTGGAGACATGTACACTGTAAGCTATCGTGATGCATGTAAAGTCATTATCGACACAATTAAGTCGTTGTGCAGACACACCTAAGGTGTAAAGCTACTATAGATACATGTGGAGTGCCGTAAAGTCATTGTAGACACACGTATAATTATAGTCATTGTGTATAGACACACACGTAAGGTGTAAAGCTATTATAGATGCATCAGAGTATAAGTCAGTGTGGCACACATATAGTCACTGTGCACAGACACATGCAGGTGGTAGGTAAGCTGTTATAGATACACGTGGTGTGTAAATCGTTGTGAACACACGTACTCGTAAGTAATAATCATTGCGGACACGCGTAAAGTAATTTTGGACACATGTAAATCATTGTGCATAGACACACACATAAGGTGTTCTATGCTATTATATATCCATGTCAGTGTAAGTCTTTGTGGACACATGTAAGTCCTAGTGCTTAGACACATGTAAGTGTAAAGCTGTTTTAGGCAAGTCTTTGTAGATACACGTTATGTACAGCTATTATACATGTATGTATGTGTAAGTATTTGTGGACACTTAAGTCATTGTGCACAGACATACGTAACGTTGTAAAGCTATTATATACCCATGTGAGTGTAAGTCTTTGTGGGCACATACATGTATGTCCTAGTGCTTAGACACTTGTAAGTGTAAAGCTGTTTTCGATACACGTATAATAGCTTTATAACCTTACGTATATCAATGCAGAATGACTGACACTTACGTATACATGTATCGATAATAGCTGTACATAACATGTATGTTATGTACAGCTATTATCGATACATGTATACGTAAGTGTCAGTCATTCTGCATTGATATACGTAAGGTTATAAAGCTATTATACATACATGTGAGTGTTAAGTCTTGTGTTCACACTTAAATGTACAGCTATTATAGATACACATACACCTAATTAAAATCATTGTGAACAAGTCATTGTGGACACACGTGAAGTGCATAGTTATTGTAGACATAGATGAAACTGATGTAATCCCATTGGACACACAAGGTGTTAAACTAATATAGACACGGCATAGTGTAAGTGTCGTTGGACACGCGAATAGCGTAAAGCTGTTAGGACACACGTGAAGTGTAAGTCATTAACACACGTGAAGTATAAGTCTTTGGACACACGTAAAGTGTACTGAACTGAGCTGTTGCAATACACGTGAAGTGTAAGCTGTTGCAATAGACGTGAAGTGTAAGCTGTTGTAATACACGTGAAGTGTAAGTCATTGACACATGTGAAGTGTAAGTCACTATGACACACGTGAAGTGTAAGTCTTTGTGACATACGTGAAGTGTAAGCTGTTGCAATACACGTGAAGTGTAAGCTGTTACAATACACGTAAAGTGTAAGCTGTTGCAATACACGTGAAGTGTAAGCTATTGTAATACACGTGAAGTGTAAGTCACTGTGACAAACGTGAAGTGTAGTCGCTGTGACACACGTGAAGTGTAAGTCTTTGTGACACAGCACAATGTTAGTTTAATGGAATCTCTTCAGATTTTGCAGAATCGAACTGCAAAGTTAATTCTAGGTAGGGATTATTACTCGTCTGCGTCAGTTGCTCTCTCTGATTTAGAATGGTCAACTCTCGAGTCCAAACGTATATTCGATCGCTGTCTCTTTGTTTATAAATGTTTAAATGGGCTCATTGATTACGACTTTAATCTTCAACATGGCGATACAATTCATAATTACAACACAAGAAATAAGAGAGACTTGCGAAGACCCCATCACGCACTAATTGGGGAACTTTCAGAACTTCTTTCCAGTGCTCTAATGCCTGGAATGACCTTAATACGAACATTAGAGAACTTGACAATCCCATTGTATTTAAGAATCAATTGAAGGCGAACATTTTTAATTGTATATAGTTTTTAGATATGGACTTTTAGTTTTTAGCTTCTACAAATTTTATCTTTTCTTTTTGTCAACTGTTTCATATATATGTATTATATATTCTTGTATATTTTTTTATTTTTTTTATTTGAGGGCCCTCCTGAAAATCATCACATCGATGAGTGTGGTTCCCTCAATAAATATCATTGTAATAATAATAATAATAACACACGTTAAGTGTAAGCTATTATGATAGCACGAGAAGTGCAAGCTATTTTAGCACGTGAGTGTAAGTCATTGTGACACACGTGAAGTGTAAGTCATTCTGACACACGTGAATTGTAGTTGTATGCTATTATAGCACGTGAGTGCAAGTCATTGTGACACGTGAATTGTAATTGTAAGCTATTATAGCACGTAAGTGCAAGTCATTGTGACACACGTGAATTGTAATTGTAAGCTATTATAGCACGTCAGTGTAAATCATTGTGACACACGTGAAGCGTAAGTAATCCTGACACACGTGAAGCGTAAGCTATTATAGCACGAAGTGTAAGTCATTGTGACACACGTGAATTGTAATTATAAGCTATATAGCACGTCAGTGTAAATCATTGTGACACACGTGAAGCGTAAGTCATTCTGACACACGTGAAGCCTAAGCTATTATAGCACGAAGTGTAAGTCATTGTGACACACGTGAATTGTAATTTTAAGCTATATAGCACGTCAGTGTAAGTCATTCTGACACACGTGAAGCGTAAGTCATTGTGACAGACGTGAAGCCTAAGCTATTATAGCACGAAGTGTAAGTCATTGTGACACACGTGAATTGTAATTTTAAGCTATATAGCACGTCAGTGTAAGTCATTCTGACACACGTGAAGCGTAAGTCATTGTGACAGACGTGAAGCCTAAGCTATTATAGCACGAAGTGTAATCTATTATAACACGAAGTGTAAAGTCATTGTGACACACGTGAATTATAGGCTATTATAGACGTAAAGGGCGGGAACTCTTTATGGAAGTACTTGTTTGTTTGTAAGTTACGTTATAATAAATCTGCTATTGTCGTTGCACACCTCGGCGACAGTACATTAACACACTCCATACAGTTGTATTGTTGTTGGATGCGGTAAAGAGTTATGAATATTACAGAGGAGTGTTCCTCTTCCCAGAGTTATTTTTAGCATAGAGTTTCCCGCGAGAAGAAACAAAGGCCGTCACTTTTAACCAATCAGGACTGATGCACTGAAAAATTGTAATTAACACGGTTCAAACTGCTAAAAATACTAAAGCGCAAGAGAACAAAAGACAACGTAACTTCGCGCACAAGGGTACAGGAACACTCCTCTGTAATATACTCCTGATATTACCATCGTTTTGAAGTTTTATCTCAGCACTAATGACAGCAATCATGCTGCTGACTACTTAGTGCTATCTCTCGGGTCTAATAATTCACATTCTATAGGGGCTTTCAAATGCTGGTATTAATGATATACTTGTACGTTGCGCTTCGAGCAAAGGTCTCATGCAGTTCGAAAACCATTATTCAAGTGGGTCAAAAGCGGTTACGTATGCCTATCTCCCCCAAGAAGAGCCTTTCAAACGATCTGGAGGAGCGTCCTTCTCCCCTTGCTGGGGGATAAGAACCAAGCCGAGAAAGTGTTCGATATTGTGGCAAAGTTGGAAAAGAATGCAGCCCGGCAATGCTCGGGGCACGTTAGACCTCAGCCGAGACAGACCTGTTTTCCAGTCCCCCGGCTTCATCCGTTGCTATTACTGCCACGAAATGGGTCATGTAAGGGCGAGTTGTATATAGGAAGATGAGACAATTCAGGGGCAACCCTAGCGACCACCTATATGACTGTCATATCAGTGAAGTGGGATGAATAAACACACAGCCCCCAATAAATATGAGTATGTTTAGCGAGACCTTCATCAATAACAATTGCATAGTGATTACTTGTTTGTTATTTTATTAGTTAGGAAATAGTAGTCCAGTGTATGCTGTGTCAAAGCTGTCATCCCTCTGCTAACTATGGGGTTTTAGTTTAGTACTATATGCCTTCCACTCAGCCTTCCAGAAAGAGCACTGAGGTATGGGGATCTCGACCGTACGAAGACGGAGGAGTAAGGCAAGGGGGCTGGGCATGAGGGTCGCTCCCGAAGTCGACTTGTCCGAAATTTGTCAGAAGTTACTGTTAAGCCGTTGCGCAAGGGTATTTAAGTCCTGTATGAGCCAAATACCCGGATGGACCAGGTTAGCGAACTTGATAAACCGGATTATTATATGGACGATAGTGTTTTACTGAGAAATAAGCCACTCATATAATTCATACGAAACTACATCCGGGTACTGAGTAGCGTATTTTCCATATCCTCCCTTGTGAAAATATCGAAGACGTCACGTTCGCCACCTTTTGAACTACAAAGATGGCGGTAGGTTTGTGAAAATCACAGAGGAAGATGTAAACAGCTTAAAGGAGCTGCGTGAGAATGAATATTCCGAGAATAAAAAGCCAAATACGATTTAAAATTCTCTTAAGATTTTCTCGAAGAGACAAGAAAAACAGATGAAACTCCCACAACAGCTCAGAACATCACGAAGAACTTTGTACTGACAGTGAGTAAAATGAATAGATTAGAGCAGTTGTATTGTCCATATAATAAAAAGAAAATTACACGGTGGTTTGAAGATATGAAGTTTATCCTTTAGAGTCCTCACTCGTGAAATGTTTTGGACTCTCGAGGATAAACTTCATATCTTCAAACCACCGTGTAATATCCTCTTTATTGTGCACGGGCTGCTCTCCCCAGAGAGTCCGAGCGGAATGCATAGTACTATATGCCTTTTGCTCTTATCCCACTGAAACGAGCATATATAAAACACTTTATAGCTGAACTGCATTAAACATAAACAACAGATAAGGGGCGGACATCTCATTTATTGATGCCCCACCCTTCGACATAAAGAAAGGCCATGATGCAAGCTAAAAACGTCAGTTCAATCTGATTTACTCGATGCTGAAAAAGGCGATTACGAATACTAGCGTTAGCAGCAGCCGAGGCAACATTTATTATTTCAAACCTAACTTATTAAATAGGTTTATCACGACCTGCATGCAACTAACACATATTAAGTCGATCTTCATAAGGTACATTAATCGTGACTGCAATATTGTTGAATTAGACAGGGACTTCTAGATTTATTAACAAATAGATAATAAGTTTATGTACGTTTCCCGATACGAAAAACCAGAATAAAACCACCTTGCTGTGGAAAAAAATTCTGGAAACGTACTCCTCGATCGAATGCAATCGTACCATGCTCCGAGGGCTAAAGCCAAAAAAAACTAACTAGTACTCTAGCGTCCTTATTTAAGATTTGTATTAAAGTTATGGCTTCACTCTTAACAAACACATCAGATAAAACTGAATTTAGAAATGAAAATTCCTGAGATTAAAGTTTGGATCATATGTAAAAAATGAAAGGAAAATATATATCGCGCACATCGACCCACATCATGCATTACACGAACTGCTACCTCTGTAATAAAAACGGGTAGACTTAATTACGTCAACATAGCTACGAAATACGAATAGAGCACTTCAAACACTGTTTGAAAATATATGAATTAAAACCTATTGTATTTTGAATTAAGTCTTTAACCCTTAATTTCATTATGTAAGAATGATTGTAAACTTATGCAATTAGAGTTATATAAGCTTATTAATCAAATAGGACTGTTTACGTGTCTTTGGAAGTCTAACAAAACATCTTCGGTGTAGTTGGTAGCAGAGTAGACTTGGCTCTTCGACTTGAAAACTCAATCCTTCTTCCTCAGATTAAGGAACTGCACGGTACTTCATGCAAACGCTTGTTCACCTTGTAAAAGGAAATAAACAATAATATATTAGAACAGGCCCAGTGGCCGCGACGAGATGCACAAATTAACCACATCTCTGTATAATAAACAGGCTAACAGTGTGTCGTTCCGTTGAACAATAAGGTTAATATGAGCCAATACCGTTATACTGCCGTACTCTCTAGCAGTCTAAACCGGTCATTGATTTAACGGTGAAATGCTCCATGGATAAGAGTAACAGAGACGGTGTACTAATTATATAAACGTTTCAGAACCGAGCAACGATTTCATATTAAACCCGTGTTCAAAGATTTTCATGCCATTCTGAACAGATAAAATCAATAGTAATGTGTCTACTGTAACCTTAAAGTGCCTATGAACCCTATTTCTTTATTTTAGATATCAATTCTACATCAAGTGAATAGTAGAATGGTACAATATATTTTGCTTTGAATGCTGTGCTACTGAGTTAAGGAGGTTTTAATATCCAAAATGCTAATAACATGACGTCAGGGGAGGCATCAATTATTATACATTGTTTAAAATTACAATTAAACAATTTTTTCAAATTATCAGTGTTATACCCATGGTTGAAATAAAATAATGTTAGAAATTTGTTTTCCTATATCAGTAGAAACGCCCATTCACAACCACTAAGAAGTGATTGCAGATACCTCCCCTGACGTCATGTAATTAGCATTTTGGATATTAAAACCTCCTTAACTCAGCGGCACAGCATTCAAAGCAAAATATATTTTACCATTCTACTATTCACTTGATGTAGAATTGATCTAAAATAAAAAAATATTGTTCATAGGCACTTTAACTACTAATTAACTAAAACCGTAATCAAGAAACTTTTACACTGCAATCTCGGTCAAATTGAGTAGGAAAAAATATCCCCCCATCCCCCCCTCCCCCCATTTCAGTGATGAGAGCGCAGGCAAACTGAAATGGACCATGATTTAACATCATTGAAATGGGGGAGGGGAGGTCTTAAATTTTCAACAGATTTGACTGAGATTGTGGCTAACAGTCTAGACTAGTTTAAAGTGCCGTCAGTCTAGCAGTCCAGATCGGCCTGTTAAATTCTTTACTGCCGTACGTCAGCGGTAAATGCTCCATCGAGCAATAATAACATATTGCTGGTTTTCACTCAATCCCCAGAGATTCAAATGACAAAGGGCATGGCGGCCATGTTGGTGCTCCAACAAAAGAAGCTAACGAGGAATCTATTGTTTAAGGGCACCAACATGGCGGCAATTGCATTCATCTAATTATATTATAAAACCCGTGTTCAGGGACTGCCATTCTCAACAGACAAAATCAATAACAAAGTGTCTAAATGTCGCACCGGAACTAATATGCCTTACAATGGCAGTAGCAGACATGCTTACGATTTTACCGACTGCACTGAAAAATATCAGAGGTGTCCGGCAACCAGCAGCTAGAATTCACAAGCCCAGCTTACGGTCACGGAATCAACGTAATCAGCTTTGTCATTGAGAATACGAGGTATCTATTCTAGCTCGATGTCAAGTTGTCTACTTTTGCACAATAGTATATATATATATGCACCTAATTTGTGCAAATGATCTTTTATGTTTCCAGAATCAACAAAAGTTTGAACTGCTTTATTTTCCGTGAACCACTACAGAACAGTATCAGTAAGTGTACAAAATTAACATACTGTACATTCCCCTCTAAGTGGAGCTTTGTTTCATTTCTAACCATTCCAAGTTCTTATGCGTTACCAGCAGCATACGGTCCATCGATAGAAAACCAGTACAACCCGATATCACTGCATGGCACGTGCGTCCGAACGGTACGATTCTAGTTATTAGACGAAAAGCAATTTATTTCGCAAACGAGTCATTACGTTACCTTTCCAGAACTGTACTCTCATTAGAATAAACGTCCAGGCTTACATTGGATCCCAACCTTGTCTAGCATCAATTTTTCTATGTCAGTGATAAACAAATACTACCAAATACAGGCACATGTATGGTGGCCCAGGACTGCCATAGCAAAAATGAACCAAAAAAAAAAAAAAAAAAAAAAAAAAAAAAAATGAATAAAAATTGAAAGGAAAATGAAACGAAATTAAATTAAAATCAAATCGAAATTAAAAGCAAAATCAAATTAAAAGTAAATCAAAAATAAAAACAAAATCAATTGAAAAGCAAACGCATTTCAAAATGAAAATAAATTGAAATAAAATACCTCTTGGCCCATTGCTGCCATTGAAAAAAGAATTCAAATCGAAATTAAAAGCAAAATCAAATTAAAAGTAAATCAAAAATAAAAACGAAATCAATTGAAAAGCAAACGCATTTCAAAATGAAAGTAAATTGAAATAAAATACCTCTTGGCCCATTGCTGCCATTGAAAAAAAAATTAAAATTGAAATTAAAATTGCTCGTGGCCCATCGCTGCCATAGACCATGATGCATTGCTTGTGTATATGTGTTCACGAGTAAACACAAACTTGATTCATCCAAGATGGCGGGGGCAAGAATCAGAAATACGGGCTGGATTGAAGACGAACGCTTAAAGGAACAGCTAACAAACTATGTTAGAAGTGGACTGCGTAGAAATGAAATCTTAAGTTTTATGGAGAGGGACTTTGGAGAATACGCTTGGAGTATACGAACTCTTGATCGTCGCATGCAACATTTTGACATTCGTTATACCGATACTGAAGTACCTTTGGACGATGTTCAAACGGCGGTAAAGATGGAACTTGAAGGTCCTGGACGACTTCTGGGTTACAGAGCCATGCATGCAAAATTAAGACAAGAGTATCACCTCAATGTCCCAAGAAACTTAGTACATGATGTCATGTTTGATATTGACCCAAATCTACTGGAAAATCGCCGTCCAAATACCAAGGAAAAGAAAGCCAAAGGAAATTTCATGACCAAAGGCACAAACTGGGTACATTCATTGGACGGCCATGACAAACTAATGGGCTACCAAAATAGCACGTTTCCATTGGCAATTTATGGAGCTGTCGATACAGCTAGTAGAAAAATTATATGGTTAAAGGTGTGGGTCAGCAATTCAGATCCCAAAAGAATCGCGCTCTGGTATTTAGAGTATTTACATTCGACCAGACGCATGGCTTCAATCCTTAGAATGGACAAAGGCACAGAAACGGGTGTAATGGCCACAATGCATGCATTTCTACGAGAAAAACATGGTGATATGGATGATCCATCCGACACAGTAGTGTATGGACCATCAACATCAAATCAGGTAATTTATTATTGAGGTAGATTATTGATCAAGCCACTATTAAAGTGATATTTATACCATTGTATATATATTAATATATTAAAACCTTTAATAATAGGTGATTGGCTTAATTAACATTGGAAAATATGTGAGGATGTGGTAGTGCCATAAAACTAATATATCCTTGCACACACACACATTTTATATGTGTGTATATATATATATATATATATCTCAAATTAAAATTCCACGTGAGGAAATTGAATACATAATGAATCATGTGACTTTATTGTAGTATTGTAGTCTTTTCATCTGGACAACCTTTTTGAGAATGACTGTTATAACAATTATTATTAGACTACAAGTTCAAGTGTTCTATGAGGCAATAGTCAACAAGGCACGTAGCGGCGAGTTGACTATCCTCGGAAAACGAGAACGAGTAGTCTAATTGTTTTAGCATAAACCATCCAGTAGGTCAGTAGAAAATGACAGAAACAATAATTCATCGAGAAACTATGAGGATAGTCAACTCGCCGCTACGTGCCTTGTTGACTATTGCCTCATAGAACACTTGAACTTGTAGTCTAATAATAATTGTTATAACAGTCATTCTCAAAAAGGTTGTCCAGATGAAAAGACTACAATACTACAATAAAGTCACATGATTCATTATGTATTCAATTTCCTCACGTGGAATTTTAATTTGAGATATATATATATATATATCTAACTTGATTTTCCAAAAGGTGGTCACCATCACACTGGATTGATCAGACATTTCAGACTAGCTCCCAGGCTCCTGGAAATCAGATCTGAGCAGGCGATCGACTCTATATTCAGGACCCAGCACATACTGCCAGCATACCCGTTTGAATTAAAAATGCTGGTTAAGGACCGTAGTCGACTACGCCCATGCTCTGCACTTGGTGCACAAACGGTCCATCCGATCCTGTATGTATATCCCCCCCTCCTGGATATTATTGGGGTTATTAAGCTTAATGACATACTATATTATGGCCTAGGTCTTACAGAAGACAGGGCTAATGCATGCATATGGCTCTAATTAATGGCAGACGTCCTAATTGCATGTACATAAATTAAGCAGTGTCCCAGAAATAATTATTAATGAGACCACCTTTTGAAAAATCATGTTAGATATTGAATACAAATGAGTATATTTTATATACCGCATATTACCTGGCCCATACATTAATTGTTTGTACCTGCTACAGATGTCCAGTCCTCGATTGGCAGATTTCCAAGCATTATCTAACTTGATTTTCCAAAAGGTGGTCACCATCACACTGGATTGATCAGACATTTCAGACTAGCTCCCAGGCTCCTGGAAATCAGATCTGAGCAGGCGATCGACTCTATATTCAGGACCCAGCACATACTGCCAGCATACCCGTTTGAATTAAAAATGCTGGTTAAGGACCGTAGTCGACTACGCCCATGCTCTGCACTTGGTGCACAAACGGTCCATCCGATCCTGTATGTATATCCCCCCCTCCTGGATATTATTGGGGTTATTAAGCTTAATGACATACTATATTATGGCCTAGGTCTTACAGAAGACAGGGCTAATGCATGCATATGGCTCTAATTAATGGCAGACGTCCTAATTGCATGTACATAAATTAAGCAGTGTCCCAGAAATAATTATTAATGAGACCACCTTTTGAAAAATCATGTTAGATATTGAATACAAATGAGTATATTTTATATACCGCATATTACCTGGCCCATACATTAATTGTTTGTACCTGCTACAGATGTCCAGTCCTCGATTGGCAGATTTCCAAGCATTATCTAACTTGATTTTCCAAAAGGTGGTCACCATCACACTGGATTGATCAGACATTTCAGACTAGCTCCCAGGCTCCTGGAAATCAGATCTGAGCAGGCGATCGACTCTATATTCAGGACCCAGCACATACTGCCAGCATACCCGTTTGAATTAAAAATGCTGGTTAAGGACCGTAGTCGACTACGCCCATGCTCTGCACTTGGTGCACAAACGGTCCATCCGATCCTGTATGTATATCCCCCCCTCCTGGATATTATTGGGGTTATTAAGCTTAATGACATACTATATTATGGCCTAGGTCTTACAGAAGACAGGGCTAATGCATGCATATGGCTCTAATTAATGGCAGACGTCCTAATTGCATGTACATAAATTAAGCAGTGTCCCAGAAATAATTATTAATGAGACCACCTTTTGAAAAATCATGTTAGATATTGAATACAAATGAGTATATTTTATATACCGCATATTACCTGGCCCATACATTAATTGTTTGTACCTGCTACAGATGTCCAGTCCTCGATTGGCAGATTTCCAAGCATTATCTAACTTGATTTTCCAAAAGGTGGTCACCATCACACTGGATTGATCAGACATTTCAGACTAGCTCCCAGGCTCCTGGAAATCAGATCTGAGCAGGCGATCGACTCTATATTCAGGACCCAGCACATACTGCCAGCATACCCGTTTGAATTAAAAATGCTGGTTAAGGACCGTAGTCGACTACGCCCATGCTCTGCACTTGGTGCACAAACGGTCCATCCGATCCTGTATGTATATCCCCCCCCTCCTGGATATTATTGGGGTTATTAAGCTTAATGACATACTATATTATGGCCTAGGTCTTACAGAAGACAGGGCTAATGCATGCATATGGCTCTAATTAATGGCAGACGTCCTAATTGCATGTACATAAATTAAGCAGTGTCCCAGAAATAATTATTAATGAGACCACCTTTTGAAAAATCATGTTAGATATTGAATACAAATGAGTATATTTTATATACCGCATATTACCTGGCCCATACATTAATTGTTTGTACCTGCTACAGATGTCCAGTCCTCGATTGGCAGATTTCCAAGCATTATCTAACTTGATTTTCCAAAAGGTGGTCACCATCACACTGGATTGATCAGACATTTCAGACTAGCTCCCAGGCTCCTGGAAATCAGATCTGAGCAGGCGATCGACTCTATATTCAGGACCCAGCACATACTGCCAGCATACCCGTTTGAATTAAAAATGCTGGTTAAGGACCGTAGTCGACTACGCCCATGCTCTGCACTTGGTGCACAAACGGTCCATCCGATCCTGTATGTATATCCCCCCCTCCTGGATATTATTGGGGTTATTAAGCTTAATGACATACTATATTATGGCCTAGGTCTTACAGAAGACAGGGCTAATGCATGCATATGGCTCTAATTAATGGCAGACGTCCTGATTGCATGTACATAAATTAAGCAGTGTCCCAGAAATAATTATTAATGAGACCACCTTTTGAAAAATCATGTTAGATATTGAATACAAATGAGTATATTTTATATACCGCATATTACCTGGCCCATACATTAATTGTTTGTACCTGCTACAGATGTCCAGTCCTCGATTGGCAGATTTCCAAGCATTATCTAACTTGATTTTCCAAAAGGTGGTCACCATCACACTGGATTGATCAGACATTTCAGACTAGCTCCCAGGCTCCTGGAAATCAGATCTGAGCAGGCGATCGACTCTATATTCAGGACCCAGCACATACTGCCAGCATACCCGTTTGAATTAAAAATGCTGGTTAAGGACCGTAGTCGACTACGCCCATGCTCTGCACTTGGTGCACAAACGGTCCATCCGATCCTGTATGTATATCCCCCCCTCCTGGATATTATTGGGGTTATTAAGCTTAATGACATACTATATTATGGCCTAGGTCTTACAGAAGACAGGGCTAATGCATGCATATGGCTCTAATTAATGGCAGACGTCCTAATTGCATGTACATAAATTAAGCAGTGTCCCAGAAATAATTATTAATGAGACCACCTTTTGAAAAATCATGTTAGATATTGAATACAAATGAGTATATTTTATATACCGCATATTACCTGGCCCATGCATTAATTGTTTGTACCTGCTACAGATGTCCAGTCCTCGATTGGCAGATTTCCAAGCATTATCTAACTTGATTTTCCAAAAGGTGGTCACCATCACACTGGATTGATCAGACATTTCAGACTAGCTCCCAGGCTCCTGGAAATCAGATCTGAGCAGGCGATCGACTCTATATTCAGGACCCAGCACATACTGCCAGCATACCCGTTTGAATTAAAAATGCTGGTTAAGGACCGTAGTCGACTACGCCCATGCTCTGCACTTGGTGCACAAACGGTCCATCCGATCCTGTATGTATATCCCCCCCTCCTGGATATTATTGGGGTTATTAAGCTTAATGACATACTATATTATGGCCTAGGTCTTACAGAAGACAGGGCTAATGCATGCATATGGCTCTAATTAATGGCAGACGTCCTAATTGCATGTACATAAATTAAGCAGTGTCCCAGAAATAATTATTAATGAGACCACCTTTTGAAAAATCATGTTAGATATTGAATACAAATGAGTATATTTTATATACCGCATATTACCTGGCCCATACATTAATTGTTTGTACCTGCTACAGATGTCCAGTCCTCGATTGGCAGATTTCCAAGCATTATCTAACTTGATTTTCCAAAAGGTGGTCACCATCACACTGGATTGATCAGACATTTCAGACTAGCTCCCAGGCTCCTGGAAATCAGATCTGAGCAGGCGATCGACTCTATATTCAGGACCCAGCACATACTGCCAGCATACCCGTTTGAATTAAAAATGCTGGTTAAGGACCGTAGTCGACTACGCCCATGCTCTGCACTTGGTGCACAAACGGTCCATCCGATCCTGTATGTATATCCCCCCCTCCTGGATATTATTGGGGTTATTAAGCTTAATGACATACTATATTATGGCCTAGGTCTTACAGAAGACAGGGCTAATGCATGCATATGGCTCTAATTAATGGCAGACGTCCTAATTGCATGTACATAAATTAAGCAGTGTCCCAGAAATAATTATTAATGAGACCACCTTTTGAAAAATCATGTTAGATATTGAATACAAATGAGTATATTTTATATACCGCATATTACCTGGCCCATACATTAATTGTTTGTACCTGCTACAGATGTCCAGTCCTCGATTGGCAGATTTCCAAGCATTATCTAACTTGATTTTCCAAAAGGTGGTCACCATCACACTGGATTGATCAGACATTTCAGACTAGCTCCCAGGCTCCTGGAAATCAGATCTGAGCAGGCGATCGACTCTATATTCAGGACCCAGCACATACTGCCAGCATACCCGTTTGAATTAAAAATGCTGGTTAAGGACCGTAGTCGACTACGCCCATGCTCTGCACTTGGTGCACAAACGGTCCATCCGATCCTGTATGTATATCCCCCCCTCCTGGATATTATTGGGGTTATTAAGCTTAATGACATACTATATTATGGCCTAGGTCTTACAGAAGACAGGGCTAATGCATGCATATGGCTCTAATTAATGGCAGACGTCCTAATTGCATGTACATAAATTAAGCAGTGTCCCAGAAATAATTATTAATGAGACCACCTTTTGAAAAATCATGTTAGATATTGAATACAAATGAGTATATTTTATATACCGCATATTACCTGGCCCATACATTAATTGTTTGTACCTGCTACAGATGTCCAGTCCTCGATTGGCAGATTTCCAAGCATTATCTAACTTGATTTTCCAAAAGGTGGTCACCATCACACTGGATTGATCAGACATTTCAGACTAGCTCCCAGGCTCCTGGAAATCAGATCTGAGCAGGCGATCGACTCTATATTCAGGACCCAGCACATACTGCCAGCATACCCGTTTGAATTAAAAATGCTGGTTAAGGACCGTAGTCGACTACGCCCATGCTCTGCACTTGGTGCACAAACGGTCCATCCGATCCTGTATGTATATCCCCCCCTCCTGGATATTATTGGGGTTATTAAGCTTAATGACATACTATATTATGGCCTAGGTCTTACAGAAGACAGGGCTAATGCATGCATATGGCTCTAATTAATGGCAGACGTCCTAATTGCATGTACATAAATTAAGCAGTGTCCCAGAAATAATTATTAATGAGACCACCTTTTGAAAAATCATGTTAGATATTGAATACAAATGAGTATATTTTATATACCGCATATTACCTGGCCCATACATTAATTGTTTGTACCTGCTACAGATGTCCAGTCCTCGATTGGCAGATTTCCAAGCATTAATTATTGAATACAAATGAGTATATTTTATATACCGCATATTACCTGGCCCATACATTAATTGTTTGTACCTGCTACAGATGTCCAGTCCTCGATTGGCAGATTTCCAAGCATTATCTAACTTGATTTTCCAAAAGGTGGTCACCATCACACTGGATTGATCAGACATTTCAGACTAGCTCCCAGGCTCCTGGAAAACAGTAAAAATGCTGGTTAAGGACCGTAGGTGCCTATATGCACTTACTCTGCACTTGGTGCACCACTTGGCCGATGCGATCCTGTATATATATTCCCCCCACCCCTCCTCCTGACCCCACTCCTGGATAGTGGGGTGAAAGCTTAATGACATAATATATTATGGCCTTATAGCTCTAAGACAGGGCTAATGCATGCATATGGCTCTAATTAATGGCAGACGTCCTGATTGGATGTGGCCCTAATGGCATGTACATAAATTAAGCAGTGTCCCAGAAATGATTATTAATGAGACCACCTTTTGAAAAATCATGTTAGATATTGAATACAAATGAGTATATTTTATATACCGCATATTACCTGGCCCATACATTAATTGTTTGTACCTGCTACAGATGTCCAGTCCTCGATTGGCAGATTTCCAAGCATTATCTAACTTGATTTTCCAAAAGGTGGTCACCATCACACTGGATTGATCAGACATTTCAGACTAGCTCCCAGGCTCCTGGAAATCAGATCTGAGCAGGCGATCGACTCTATATTCAGGACCCAGCACATACTGCCAGCATACCCGTTTGAATTAAAAATGCTGGTTAAGGACCGTAGTCGACTACGCCCATGCTCTGCACTTGGTGCACAAACGGTCCATCCGATCCTGTATGTATATCCCCTCCTCCTGGATATTATTGGGGTTATTAAGCTTAATGACATACTATATTATGGCCTAGGTCTTACAGAAGACAGGGCTAATGCATGCATATGGCTCTAATTAATGGCAGACGTCCTAATTGCATGTACATAAATTAAGCAGTGTCCCAGAAATAATTATTAATGAGACCACCTTTTGAAAAATCATGTTAGATATTGAATACAAATGAGTATATTTTATATACCGCATATTACCTGGCCCATACATTAATTGTTTGTACCTGCTACAGATGTCCAGTCCTCGATTGGCAGATTTCCAAGCATTATCTAACTTGATTTTCCAAAAGGTGGTCACCATCACACTGGATTGATCAGACATTTCAGACTAGCTCCCAGGCTCCTGGAAATCAGATCTGAGCAGGCGATCGACTCTATATTCAGGACCCAGCACATACTGCCAGCATACCCGTTTGAATTAAAAATGCTGGTTAAGGACCGTAGTCGACTACGCCCATGCTCTGCACTTGGTGCACAAACGGTCCATCCGATCCTGTATGTATATCCCCCCCTCCTGGATATTATTGGGGTTATTAAGCTTAATGACATACTATATTATGGCCTAGGTCTTACAGAAGACAGGGCTAATGCATGCATATGGCTCTAATTAATGGCAGACGTCCTAATTGCATGTACATAAATTAAGCAGTGTCCCAGAAATAATTATTAATGAGACCACCTTTTGAAAAATCATGTTAGATATTGAATACAAATGAGTATATTTTATATACCGCATATTACCTGGCCCATACATTAATTGTTTGTACCTGCTACAGATGTCCAGTCCTCGATTGGCAGATTTCCAAGCATTATCTAACTTGATTTTCCAAAAGGTGGTCACCATCACACTGGATTGATCAGACATTTCAGACTAGCTCCCAGGCTCCTGGAAATCAGATCTGAGCAGGCGATCGACTCTATATTCAGGACCCAGCACATACTGCCAGCATACCCGTTTGAATTAAAAATGCTGGTTAAGGACCGTAGTCGACTACGCCCATGCTCTGCACTTGGTGCACAAACGGTCCATCCGATCCTGTATGTATATCCCCCCCTCCTGGATATTATTGGGGTTATTAAGCTTAATGACATACTATATTATGGCCTAGGTCTTACAGAAGACAGGGCTAATGCATGCATATGGCTCTAATTAATGGCAGACGTCCTAATTGCATGTACATAAATTAAGCAGTGTCCCAGAAATAATTATTAATGAGACCACCTTTTGAAAAATCATGTTAGATATTGAATACAAATGAGTATATTTTATATACCGCATATTACCTGGCCCATACATTAATTGTTTGTACCTGCTACAGATGTCCAGTCCTCGATTGGCAGATTTCCAAGCATTATCTAACTTGATTTTCCAAAAGGTGGTCACCATCACACTGGATTGATCAGACATTTCAGACTAGCTCCCAGGCTCCTGGAAATCAGATCTGAGCAGGCGATCGACTCTATATTCAGGACCCAGCACATACTGCCAGCATACCCGTTTGAATTAAAAATGCTGGTTAAGGACCGTAGTCGACTACGCCCATGCTCTGCACTTGGTGCACAAACGGTCCATCCGATCCTGTATGTATATCCCCCCCTCCTGGATATTATTGGGGTTATTAAGCTTAATGACATACTATATTATGGCCTAGGTCTTACAGAAGACAGGGCTAATGCATGCATATGGCTCTAATTAATGGCAGACGTCCTAATTGCATGTACATAAATTAAGCAGTGTCCCAGAAATAATTATTAATGAGACCACCTTTTGAAAAATCATGTTAGATATTGAATACAAATGAGTATATTTTATATACCGCATATTACCTGGCCCATACATTAATTGTTTGTACCTGCTACAGATGTCCAGTCCTCGATTGGCAGATTTCCAAGCATTATCTAACTTGATTTTCCAAAAGGTGGTCACCATCACACTGGATTGATCAGACATTTCAGACTAGCTCCCAGGCTCCTGGAAATCAGATCTGAGCAGGCGATCGACTCTATATTCAGGACCCAGCACATACTGCCAGCATACCCGTTTGAATTAAAAATGCTGGTTAAGGACCGTAGTCGACTACGCCCATGCTCTGCACTTGGTGCACAAACGGTCCATCCGATCCTGTATGTATATCCCCCCCTCCTGGATATTATTGGGGTTATTAAGCTTAATGACATACTATATTATGGCCTAGGTCTTACAGAAGACAGGGCTAATGCATGCATATGGCTCTAATTAATGGCAGACGTCCTGATTGCATGTACATAAATTAAGCAGTGTCCCAGAAATAATTATTAATGAGACCACCTTTTGAAAAATCATGTTAGATATTGAATACAAATGAGTATATTTTATATACCGCATATTACCTGGCCCATACATTAATTGTTTGTACCTGCTACAGATGTCCAGTCCTCGATTGGCAGATTTCCAAGCATTATCTAACTTGATTTTCCAAAAGGTGGTCACCATCACACTGGATTGATCAGACATTTCAGACTAGCTCCCAGGCTCCTGGAAATCAGATCTGAGCAGGCGATCGACTCTATATTCAGGACCCAGCACATACTGCCAGCATACCCGTTTGAATTAAAAATGCTGGTTAAGGACCGTAGTCGACTACGCCCATGCTCTGCACTTGGTGCACAAACGGTCCATCCGATCCTGTATGTATATCCCCCCCTCCTGGATATTATTGGGGTTATTAAGCTTAATGACATACTATATTATGGCCTAGGTCTTACAGAAGACAGGGCTAATGCATGCATATGGCTCTAATTAATGGCAGACGTCCTAATTGCATGTACATAAATTAAGCAGTGTCCCAGAAATAATTATTAATGAGACCACCTTTTGAAAAATCATGTTAGATATTGAATACAAATGAGTATATTTTATATACCGCATATTACCTGGCCCATACATTAATTGTTTGTACCTGCTACAGATGTCCAGTCCTCGATTGGCAGATTTCCAAGCATTATCTAACTTGATTTTCCAAAAGGTGGTCACCATCACACTGGATTGATCAGACATTTCAGACTAGCTCCCAGGCTCCTGGAAATCAGATCTGAGCAGGCGATCGACTCTATATTCAGGACCCAGCACATACTGCCAGCATACCCGTTTGAATTAAAAATGCTGGTTAAGGACCGTAGTCGACTACGCCCATGCTCTGCACTTGGTGCACAAACGGTCCATCCGATCCTGTATGTATATCCCCCCCTCCTGGATATTATTGGGGTTATTAAGCTTAATGACATACTATATTATGGCCTAGGTCTTACAGAAGACAGGGCTAATGCATGCATATGGCTCTAATTAATGGCAGACGTCCTAATTGCATGTACATAAATTAAGCAGTGTCCCAGAAATAATTATTAATGAGACCACCTTTTGAAAAATCATGTTAGATATTGAATACAAATGAGTATATTTTATATACCGCATATTACCTGGCCCATACATTAATTGTTTGTACCTGCTACAGATGTCCAGTCCTCGATTGGCAGATTTCCAAGCATTATCTAACTTGATTTTCCAAAAGGTGGTCACCATCACACTGGATTGATCAGACATTTCAGACTAGCTCCCAGGCTCCTGGAAATCAGATCTGAGCAGGCGATCGACTCTATATTCAGGACCCAGCACATACTGCCAGCATACCCGTTTGAATTAAAAATGCTGGTTAAGGACCGTAGTCGACTACGCCCATGCTCTGCACTTGGTGCACAAACGGTCCATCCGATCCTGTATGTATATCCCCCCCTCCTGGATATTATTGGGGTTATTAAGCTTAATGACATACTATATTATGGCCTAGGTCTTACAGAAGACAGGGCTAATGCATGCATATGGCTCTAATTAATGGCAGACGTCCTAATTGCATGTACATAAATTAAGCAGTGTCCCAGAAATAATTATTAATGAGACCACCTTTTGAAAAATCATGTTAGATATTGAATACAAATGAGTATATTTTATATACCGCATATTACCTGGCCCATACATTAATTGTTTGTACCTGCTACAGATGTCCAGTCCTCGATTGGCAGATTTCCAAGCATTATCTAACTTGATTTTCCAAAAGGTGGTCACCATCACACTGGATTGATCAGACATTTCAGACTAGCTCCCAGGCTCCTGGAAATCAGATCTGAGCAGGCGATCGACTCTATATTCAGGACCCAGCACATACTGCCAGCATACCCGTTTGAATTAAAAATGCTGGTTAAGGACCGTAGTCGACTACGCCCATGCTCTGCACTTGGTGCACAAACGGTCCATCCGATCCTGTATGTATATCCCCCCCTCCTGGATATTATTGGGGTTATTAAGCTTAATGACATACTATATTATGGCCTAGGTCTTACAGAAGACAGGGCTAATGCATGCATATGGCTCTAATTAATGGCAGACGTCCTAATTGCATGTACATAAATTAAGCAGTGTCCCAGAAATAATTATTAATGAGACCACCTTTTGAAAAATCATGTTAGATATTGAATACAAATGAGTATATTTTATATACCGCATATTACCTGGCCCATACATTAATTGTTTGTACCTGCTACAGATGTCCAGTCCTCGATTGGCAGATTTCCAAGCATTATCTAACTTGATTTTCCAAAAGGTGGTCACCATCACACTGGATTGATCAGACATTTCAGACTAGCTCCCAGGCTCCTGGAAATCAGATCTGAGCAGGCGATCGACTCTATATTCAGGACCCAGCACATACTGCCAGCATACCCGTTTGAATTAAAAATGCTGGTTAAGGACCGTAGTCGACTACGCCCATGCTCTGCACTTGGTGCACAAACGGTCCATCCGATCCTGTATGTATATCCCCCCCTCCTGGATATTATTGGGGTTATTAAGCTTAATGACATACTATATTATGGCCTAGGTCTTACAGAAGACAGGGCTAATGCATGCATATGGCTCTAATTAATGGCAGACGTCCTAATTGCATGTACATAAATTAAGCAGTGTCCCAGAAATAATTATTAATGAGACCACCTTTTGAAAAATCATGTTAGATATTGAATACAAATGAGTATATTTTATATACCGCATATTACCTGGCCCATACATTAATTGTTTGTACCTGCTACAGATGTCCAGTCCTCGATTGGCAGATTTCCAAGCATTATCTAACTTGATTTTCCAAAAGGTGGTCACCATCACACTGGATTGATCAGACATTTCAGACTAGCTCCCAGGCTCCTGGAAATCAGATCTGAGCAGGCGATCGACTCTATATTCAGGACCCAGCACATACTGCCAGCATACCCGTTTGAATTAAAAATGCTGGTTAAGGACCGTAGTCGACTACGCCCATGCTCTGCACTTGGTGCACAAACGGTCCATCCGATCCTGTATGTATATCCCCCCCTCCTGGATATTATTGGGGTTATTAAGCTTAATGACATACTATATTATGGCCTAGGTCTTACAGAAGACAGGGCTAATGCATGCATATGGCTCTAATTAATGGCAGACGTCCTAATTGCATGTACATAAATTAAGCAGTGTCCCAGAAATAATTATTAATGAGACCACCTTTTGAAAAATCATGTTAGATATTGAATACAAATGAGTATATTTTATATACCGCATATTACCTGGCCCATACATTAATTGTTTGTACCTGCTACAGATGTCCAGTCCTCGATTGGCAGATTTCCAAGCATTATCTAACTTGATTTTCCAAAAGGTGGTCACCATCACACTGGATTGATCAGACATTTCAGACTAGCTCCCAGGCTCCTGGAAATCAGATCTGAGCAGGCGATCGACTCTATATTCAGGACCCAGCACATACTGCCAGCATACCCGTTTGAATTAAAAATGCTGGTTAAGGACCGTAGTCGACTACGCCCATGCTCTGCACTTGGTGCACAAACGGTCCATCCGATCCTGTATGTATATCCCCCCCTCCTGGATATTATTGGGGTTATTAAGCTTAATGACATACTATATTATGGCCTAGGTCTTACAGAAGACAGGGCTAATGCATGCATATGGCTCTAATTAATGGCAGACGTCCTAATTGCATGTACATAAATTAAGCAGTGTCCCAGAAATAATTATTAATGAGACCACCTTTTGAAAAATCATGTTAGATATTGAATACAAATGAGTATATTTTATATACCGCATATTACCTGGCCCATACATTAATTGTTTGTACCTGCTACAGATGTCCAGTCCTCGATTGGCAGATTTCCAAGCATTATCTAACTTGATTTTCCAAAAGGTGGTCACCATCACACTGGATTGATCAGACATTTCAGACTAGCTCCCAGGCTCCTGGAAATCAGATCTGAGCAGGCGATCGACTCTATATTCAGGACCCAGCACATACTGCCAGCATACCCGTTTGAATTAAAAATGCTGGTTAAGGACCGTAGTCGACTACGCCCATGCTCTGCACTTGGTGCACAAACGGTCCATCCGATCCTGTATGTATATCCCCCCCTCCTGGATATTATTGGGGTTATTAAGCTTAATGACATACTATATTATGGCCTAGGTCTTACAGAAGACAGGGCTAATGCATGCATATGGCTCTAATTAATGGCAGACGTCCTAATTGCATGTACATAAATTAAGCAGTGTCCCAGAAATAATTATTAATGAGACCACCTTTTGAAAAATCATGTTAGATATTGAATACAAATGAGTATATTTTATATACCGCATATTACCTGGCCCATACATTAATTGTTTGTACCTGCTACAGATGTCCAGTCCTCGATTGGCAGATTTCCAAGCATTATCTAACTTGATTTTCCAAAAGGTGGTCACCATCACACTGGATTGATCAGACATTTCAGACTAGCTCCCAGGCTCCTGGAAATCAGATCTGAGCAGGCGATCGACTCTATATTCAGGACCCAGCACATACTGCCAGCATACCCGTTTGAATTAAAAATGCTGGTTAAGGACCGTAGTCGACTACGCCCATGCTCTGCACTTGGTGCACAAACGGTCCATCCGATCCTGTATGTATATCCCCCCCTCCTGGATATTATTGGGGTTATTAAGCTTAATGACATACTATATTATGGCCTAGGTCTTACAGAAGACAGGGCTAATGCATGCATATGGCTCTAATTAATGGCAGACGTCCTAATTGCATGTACATAAATTAAGCAGTGTCCCAGAAATAATTATTAATGAGACCACCTTTTGAAAAATCATGTTAGATATATACACACATATAAAATGTGTGTGTGTGCAAGGATATATTAGTTTTATGGCACTACCACATCCTCACATATTTTCCAATGTTAATTAAGCCAATCACCTATTATTAAAGGTTTTAATATATTAATATATATACAATGGTATAAATATCACTTTAATAGTGGCTTGATCAATAATCTACCTCAATAATAAATTACCTGATTTGATGTTGATGGTCCATACACTACTGTGTCGGATGGATCATCCATATCACCATGTTTTTCTCGTAGAAATGCATGCATTGTGGCCATTACACCCGTTTCTGTGCCTTTGTCCATTCTAAGGATTGAAGCCATGCGTCTGGTCGAATGTAAATACTCTAAATACCAGAGCGCGATTCTTTTGGGATCTGAATTGCTGACCCACACCTTTAACCATATAATTTTTCTACTAGCTGTATCGACAGCTCCATAAATTGCCAATGGAAACGTGCTATTTTGGTAGCCCATTAGTTTGTCATGGCCGTCCAATGAATGTACCCAGTTTGTGCCTTTGGTCATGAAATTTCCTTTGGCTTTCTTTTCCTTGGTATTTGGACGGCGATTTTCCAGTAGATTTGGGTCAATATCAAACATGACATCATGTACTAAGTTTCTTGGGACATTGAGGTGATACTCTTGTCTTAATTTTGCATGCATGGCTCTGTAACCCAGAAGTCGTCCAGGACCTTCAAGTTCCATCTTTACCGCCGTTTGAACATCGTCCAAAGGTACTTCAGTATCGGTATAACGAATGTCAAAATGTTGCATGCGACGATCAAGAGTTCGTATACTCCAAGCGTATTCTCCAAAGTCCCTCTCCATAAAACTTAAGATTTCATTTCTACGCAGTCCACTTCTAACATAGTTTGTTAGCTGTTCCTTTAAGCGTTCGTCTTCAATCCAGCCCGTATTTCTGATTCTTGCCCCCGCCATCTTGGATGAATCAAGTTTGTGTTTACTCGTGAACACATATACACAAGCAATGCATCATGGTCTATGGCAGCGATGGGCCACGAGCAATTTTAATTTCAATTTTAATTTTTTTTTCAATGGCAGCAATGGGCCAAGAGGTATTTTATTTCAATTTACTTTCATTTTGAAATGCGTTTGCTTTTCAATTGATTTCGTTTTTATTTTTGATTTACTTTTAATTTGATTTTGCTTTTAATTTCGATTTGAATTCTTTTTTCAATGGCAGCAATGGGCCAAGAGGTATTTTATTTCAATTTATTTTCATTTTGAAATGCGTTTGCTTTTCAATTGATTTTGTTTTTATTTTTGATTTACTTTTAATTTGATTTTGCTTTTAATTTCGATTTGATTTTAATTTAATTTCGTTTCATTTTCCTTTCAATTTTTATTCATTTTTTTTTTTTTTTTTTTTTTTTTTTTTTTGGTTCATTTTTGCTATGGCAGTCCTGGGCCACCATACACGTCTACACTTCAACAAATTCATGATTACACAAGGATTGCGTACACAGAAATGCATTAAAGAACCGTTGAACGTAGTTTATAGCTCAAACAATGCAGATTCCTCCTCGTGTAATGTCACGTGACGATCAGATGCCTGCAAAGCAGTGTGGTAAAAAAAGACAAAGAAGTGTTGCATTGTGGTAAAAAAAAGAAATCGAGACTGCTGCCTTGCTCGCTCGCTTCAGGCTCGCTCGCTGCGGCAGCAAAAATATATATTTAAAGAGGCTCATAGAAATACAATTATAGGGTTAAAAATAGAGATATAATAAAAATAAATAAATGGACTAAGAATAATGACTAATAATAAAAGTTACAATAACGACTACGAAGGCCAAGGACTACGGCAAAGCTGACACAACGTAGGATTTTATATTGAATAGTACAATATTTCGGCTGGCCAAACAAGCCTTCTTCAGGTACTAGATGTTACAAGTGAAGAGCTCTAATAAAGGTAAGAAAATCTATAAATGCGGTAAATTTCTCAATAGAACTTGCAAAAACGGGAAGTGACGTAGACTATTACTTCACATATGGTTCTAGAGATAAGGTGCTCTTCTCTGGAGAAAAAGACGTCTGGGAAGTGTGATTTTTAAGGGAAATTCACGGCCGGTCGGTGTCGCCGAGCGAGCGACTTTCACTGTCTCCTTGTCATTTTTACTGTACTATGGTGGGCTTTTGTGAGGAATCGATTTTTTTAAAGGCCTAAATTAAAACAGCCCTGAATCTTCCCAAACTCAGTCAAAACCAACAACACGAGGTCAGTGAAGTATATATATCTGTATCAGTAAGATATTCTTTTAAAAATATATGACATTTTCGAGATACACATAAAAATCAGTTCGCCGATTATAAAGCCGAAGCGGCTCGAGAAATTACTTCGATTTTGACAAACACGCGTGAAGTTTATCCCTAATTTCACTCGTCCCCATTTTATTACCTATACCGCTAATTGCACGCTGCAGCAATAAAATTATTGACCGAACATCTTACAGATGATATTAATTACAGTGTATAATAAGTACTATATACGGTATATTTGCCATTGACTGTAAAGCAAACCGGCCTTCTCCCCGCCCCCTTCCCAATAAATCTGGTTGCATGATGAGTTTTAAGAGAGGATTAAATCAAAATCAGTCGCGTATGTATTATTTGCAAAAAGCGCCAAAAACTAGCCCGCAGACTGAGAAATGTAGTGATCTTTGGAACCCTGAAGCACCGCTGGAAAATTATAAGCTCGCTGTTTGTTAGGATTCCACAGACAAAACAGTCCGAGAACCTCCATCTTTCTCCAAGTGAACTGCATTAGCGATACTGAAAGTAAATACGCGCTCGCGTGCAAACATGCACCAATCAGAGTACGATTATAGTTAGACACAGAGTTTGACAGCTGAGAAGGGCATCTCGGGTGGCGCAATGGTTAAGCGCTTCGCCTCTCACCTCTGTGGCTAGGGGTAGACAGATTCTGCTCAAAAATTGTTGAAAAGTTGCTCAAAAATATCCCCAAAAGTTGCTCAATAGTCGCTCAAAATCGAAAAAGTTGCTCTCAAAATTTCAAAAGTTGCTCGACCAAATTTACTCTTTTCACATATTTTCGTACTTGTTTTTTTGCGTCTATGATTTTTGAATCGTGCCACGATGTGACAATTAGCCCATACGTACTATAGGAAAATGAAATCGATGGAACAAAGGACATAAGCTGCTACTATTTGCTAGAAAAGTTAAATAACACATGCATATATAGTTCACCCTGGTTTATTTCTTCTCTTCCGTTGTTACAAAGCACAGTGTAAAAAACGTATACACTCTTGTTTCACATATAGAAATGAAGCAATCCTGCTCTCTGTTTCTATAGTTTCCACATAACAGTAACTAACCAGGGAGGGAATAACACTCTTGAACAAAAAAACGTTTCACGTCAGTTTCAGTTTCAATGAGACTACGCTCCTAGTGCCTTCTTTGAGCATTGTTGTATCTTATCATAACAGAAGCTTCCACGTAGTCTTCCAGAGCTCCATCCTGTTGTGCTGAGAGGGAGCTAAGAAGACTAAACACCCTCTCGGCCGCGGCAGAACTGGGCTGGATCAAAAGCAGCTTCTTGACAAGTGAAGTCCAGTAGGGAAGCGTGTCTTGGTGTGCCGCCCACCATGAAACCTTCTGATCCTCAGTCGGCGGTGCATACAACGCCATCAGCGGCAGCAAGATAATCAGGCAGCTCTGTTGCTAAGTTAGCAATGATTACGTCATTCATGAAGGGGAAATTCTTCAATTCTTGAAGAGATGCAGCTGTTGGCTGCAGTCCTTGGACTTGGACTGGGCAGCAGAGACGCGCTGCCTTGAATGCTCGCACTACAGTGCGGAACTGAACACTGAACTTCTCTTGATAAAAGTTCAATCCCGGTTGGATGCAGGCTTTAGCTTGGGCAATCAGTCGAGCTTGGAGTTGGAGAGTACCGTTTGCAATTTCTCTTGCAATTGCCTGGGTAATACGATAGTGCCCTACTCCAACAGCATTAGCGACAGCTGACAGGCGCTCATAACACGAGAATATGAGGGGTCCGTCGCCTTCAAGATAGTAAATGGCATTAATGAAATGCACACCAACATCAACTATAGCACCAAGTTCCAAGCGAAGATCTTGAAGGTCTTGGGGATCATCAACGATATCCAACAGGTGCTGACGTATAACTGAGAGGCGAGAGCCTGTCATTCTCACGCAGGAAGGGCAGAACATCACCAAAGTAGTCTGCCACTTGTTTAAGGACCTCCCATTTACTCCACCAGCGTGTAACACTGTGTGATCGCATTGACTGACCAGTTTTCTCCCTCCAGAGTAGCTTTGCATTAAAGCTATGGGCAAATAAATTTACCCAGTGGCGGAAGAATACATCCAGAACTCTAAACTCAAAATGAGATCCCACATTATTAATTGCATGTATGCGAGAAACATACAACATCCATAATGCTTGGATAAAAGAACAGTAGTTGCCGTATAGCAGCCCCGTTAACTGTAGCACCATCTCGCATCCCAGCAAGCAGCATGCTTGGCCCAAAGTTGTAATTCACGGCAATGCAAGACATATAACGCCTTTGATCAAGTTCCTGTCCCTTAAGTGACTTGGCCAGGACCTCCAAGCATACAAGGCGTTGGGTGGGCTTGAAGTCTTCCTGGACAAAACGTACTACGATTGCCAGTGCCTCCCCAAGTCGAGCAGTCCCATCAAATATGATGGATACCTCTTTCACATTTTTTAGCTCATCCTTTATTTTCTCTTTTTCTTTTTCCAGTACAGATGGGATCAGGTCTTTCATGTGAGTGCTCGCGGTAAGCCTGTGAGCGTACTTCTCAAAAAGTGGGCGTAGGGCATCTATCTTGGAAATTGGTATTCCAACAAGCAACAGTGTCTCAACTACTTCAAAGCGAAAGAGTCGCATGTCTGCCGGCAAAGTAGAACCACTTACATTGTTGCGGTTGTCTTGTCTTTGCAAGCATTCGAGAATGGTTTGACTCTCCTTCTTGCCTTTTTCGATACTCTCGATCCGGCCCACTTTGGTGCTTTTTAGACGCCACATGTTTATGGACAGTGCTTTTCTTTACAGCAACGATTTCGTGGCACGCATTGCACCAGAGCTGGCCTTTAACACAGACGAAATGCTGGCCAGGATATTCTTTTATTCGGTCGTAAACCGAATGCTTGCTCATTGGATTTTGCGTCCGACTAGACTTGTATTTGCCCGTGTTTTCGGCTACTTTTCGCTTTCGAGAGATGGAGGCCCTGTCAGGCTCCGAAAGCTCTGCACCTTTATCTATTGCAGCCTGGATTGTATCGCTTTGAGTTTGCTCTTCATCGTCAGAAAGCACCGTGGCGTCCGCCATTTTGGTTTGGGTACAGGAAACTGCACCATATTTGGAATATGTAATATTACCACAGGATAACCACCCCTATTTGGATTGCACATCCATATTTGGAACCTAACACCACAGCATATAGCGCTTGTTCACATCTCTAGCTCCCACACGTGTAGCGTGGTGGCTGGGGTTTAAAGCAGCTTTCGAGCTCGCCGCTAGAGTAACCAGATTCTGAGGCCTATGATCTAAAGTGAAGCTGACGGTCTTGGGGGCTATGCCATGCTGATGAGTCCTAACAAGGACGAAACAGCTGTACATGGTTGCCACTCTACCGGTAATAAGATGTGAGCATGCGTATTAGACGCTAGCTACGTCATAGCGTGTGTTGGGTAGTGCCATGCAACGTGTTTGGTTTATACCCAACATGCACTTCAAAATACTTTTGAATTTGATTAAAAGACTTTAAAACAGTGAAAATATGTTGAAAATATACTAATTTTCAGAAAAGTCGCTCGGAAGTTGCTCACTATAAGAAAAGTTGCTCCAAAGCGAAAAAGTTGCTCGAAATCGTGAAAGTTGCTCAAAAGTTGCCGAGCAGAATCTGTCTAGGCCTATCTGTGGCCCAGGTTCGAATTCCGGACGCGGCGCCATATGTGAGTTGAGTTTGTTGGTATCTCGCCCTTGCTCCGAGGTTTTTTCTCCGGGTTCTCCGGTTTTCCTCCCTCCGCAAAAACCAACACGCTAAATTCCAATTCGATCTGTGGATTAGCCGGGACCTGGCTTTGATCAGCCCCCATGGTTGTTTCAGGTCTCCTTAGAAATTCAGAGCATCCGCTGACCACGAAACGCATCTCCAAATCAATATGGCGGCCGTGTGTTAACGTGTTGTAAACGTGAAGGACCAGTTCGTTTCTGGAAGATTTATATACGAAAATCTCTTCAATGTTTTTCTTGGTACCACTTGAAGAAAGCTTTTTTATTGGGCACCTAAAAACCCTGCTAGCAGAGGTTCTTTTCTCTTACCCTCTCTCCAGCTTCACTAATGTATCAGTCAATTCCAAACCCGTGCATGCACCCCCCGAACCACCACCGGTCAACCCCCGGGCATTTGAACATTTTGAAAAAAATTATGCCCCATCAGTTTTTCATCCAGGCTGTTCAAATGCCCCACCATCGGGGATAGCCTGAATTCAGCCGTCTCCTCTGGTTCGTTCCTCCCGAGAGACGTCTGAATCCAATAGCCGATAATGCCGTCCAGTGACGTCAAGGCGGATTAACAATTTTATTTATGCAAATAAACTGTCACGGCGGTAGTAAGAGTTCGTGAGAAATATTTATTTGAGATTTAATATGCCGACCAAAATAAAAGCCTTACCTATATTATATATCTCCATCCCATTTGCTTCTCAAGTGCCTCTTATGTTGTGAAAGCCTTTCCGAAGCAACAAATCGTTATATTATATTTGGAGGCAAAGTACAGTTGATCTTTGTCTTGCCGTTGATCTTTGTACATGTCTCGCGATCTGCCGTTCGAATCGACACAGCTACGAGATATTACCTATGTAAATGATGCAACAGAAAAGTAGAAAAACATGAAAGGATAATGGAGAATTTTCGAAGAAATACGAAGACTCTTTTACGGGAAAGAACAGATCCTTGAAGAGAGTAGCGACATTCTTAACCACTGCGAGTGCGAACAAATAATCGATTGTCAACAACCCCGCGGACGCGACGCGATAAAATGTACATGTTTACAGGTTAGTCGGCTGGTTATTGTGCAGGACAACTTTCAATCCATTTCCAGATGTTTTCCTTACGAATTCAAGGTCTTTGCCAAAGACAATCACTCCACTGAAACAATCGCGAGTCCAAAGTGAATCCTGCCGTCTTCTCGGCTGATAATTATGATAATTATGCGAAATTATAGAATATGAACCAATCAAAAATCACTACCAGGTTTTCTGGTAGTGACGTCACTGGACGGCATTATCGGCTATTGGATTCAGACGTCTCTCACAGGAGGAACGAACCAAGAGGAGACGGCTGAAATTCAGGCTACATCGGGGACCGGATCAGAATATTTTACAAGGCAAAGACTATTGACAAATAAATGAAATCATTGTTTTATTCAGAATCTCCGACTCAAGCAAGCAATTCACAGAAAACACCGACAGTGAAAACCACCTTCAACCGGTCAGGGATGAGAACAATCATTTCTACCGGCCCGATCGTTCTTGGTTTCAGTTATATACTTTATAATAAACATATTAATGGTTTGAAATTGAATATGTTAGCTTATGTTCTTGGTATATAAAGTATGCAACAGGCACCAATCGGCCCGTCTTTTACCGATATAATAATTAAGTTTTTAAGGGCCCGTTTACAAGGAGATAGGGTTACCCTAGCACTAGGGCTACCCTAGCACTAGGGTCAAAGATAGCCCGGGTTTACAAGCAAAATGATCCAGGTAGGGTTACCCTACTGCCCGGGCCAACTCTAACACACGCCGGTTGAAGTCTCTTTCAAATATATTATTCATTTGAAAAGCCGTGTCTTATGAAATGTCATACTAATGAATGAAAACATGTGCTACTAATATTACTCTTCCACTTTTCTTTCCTTTTTATCCGGTTCAAACAGATCTGTGGAAGTGATTTTGATTTTACTGATTTTTTGGTAGCCTGTGATCTAGCCTGCAATGCAGGCGTTTTATTTGGGAAAACGAAATATATTTGGACGAGGGAAGAATGGCGCGAGGACAAAAAGGAAGTAGGGTGTGAAATTCATTCGTGAGCGGAAAACGTCCACGAAAGCGGGGAAAACCACTAGAAACGCTTGCATTGCAGGCTACCTGTGATCATGAACCGCTAGGCTCGCGGCCGCCAAAATCATTCAAGCATAGAAAACAACATGGCGGACACGAGTAGAGTTCTGGCGGGTTCTGGCGGGTTCTGGCGGGTTCTGGCGGGTTTTGGCGGATTAACGTCGATTCTTCTTTCTGTGGTGCCCTTTATTGCAGCTGTCTAGTATCTTAGAATGTTGTTATGTTACCTACTAATTGCTAGAGAACTTCAGAAACTTGCAATGTAAAATTTGGCTCTAGAATAGAGTTGACCCGGGTAGGCGGGTTACTCATATACCCTAGCAAACCGGCAAAACATAGCCCAAGTGCTAGGGTCACCCTAGCTCTCAGACAGGGTAACCCTATCGCCAGGGTAACCCGGGAAGCCGAGTTGAGTTGTCCTGCCTGCTTGTAAACACATCGCTAAAAATAAGAGGAAATGACCTAGTGCTAGGGTAACCCTATCTCCTTGTAAACGGGCCCTAAAACTCCCAAGTGTGAAATGAATTCTCAAGAACAAACAGCATTTAAAATTATTGAGAAACTAGGCTGCATTATTTGTTACTCTGTAATATTAGTGCTGCTCTAGACACCTCGCTGACAGAAATTAAAAGCCGAAATACGGGGGTAAAGTTCAGATATTATCTCGGAACTATTCTAAGCTAGAGTCGAGTATCCCGCTCAGTACTTGTGTAGAGTATGTTTTGGATACCTTAAAAAATGCACAAACTTAGTACATAGGACTTAAGGAATTGTAAAACTCGTTTGATGCAACGATTTTCAAGTGAACTGTGATCGCAGAGTTAAGGTGATGTTACACGAGACGATTTTTAACGACGATTTTTAATGCATGTTACACGAGACAACTTTTAGCGCAACATTGTTGCGGCAACGGGTATGTTGCACGGGACGATTTTTAGCGCAACATCTAGCTAGCACCTAGTCTCCTACTCCGACACCCTCGTTCAGAAACATGGCTGACAAGTGGTCTTTGTTTGTTGACGTAGCCTCGTTTCCGTGGGCGTAGCGAACAGGTTTCTGGGACGACGTTGCGCGAAAAGTCAACGGCGAGGGCGTTACACGAAGCAACTCCAACAAAATTCGGGCGACAATGTTGCAAGTTTTTGAAGGTAATTCAAAACTTGCAACATGTTGCCGCAACGAAGATCGCGTTAAAAATCGTCCAGCGCGCCATGTTACACTATGTTGACTTTTCGCGCAACAATGTTGCACGAAAAATCGTCGTTAAAAATCGTCTCGTGTAACCACAGGCAGCCCAAGCTCTAATATCTAGCTAATACTTACAGCGTTTGTATGGGAATTTTAACGAGCAAGAAATACGAAAGAATTAATGAATAAAATGCCTTACCTTGCTTCCATAGTGTATTACTTGCTGTCTGTGTGGTAACAGGATTGATATGAAGCGATTTTAGAGAGTTTTCATTTCCTCTGCTCTCCTTCCTAAGAGAAAGACAAGGCAGCACACTAGTTTCGCGAGGGCCCACTACTTCAACCGAAATATTTCAGTTCAAAATATTGTGGCCGCCACAATTCCTCCATAGAATCCCAGCGGAAAGGTTGTTCTTTCTTTTGAATGAGATTGCCTCGCAATTCCAGCCTTGCGACGAGCACAACGAAGCATTTTGTTTCTCCAAAGTGACGCTTATAAATTGGTAGAGCCTTGAACCAGCTGGGGTCACCTGCCCGGCCGTCAAAGGCTGCTGGGTAACCGTCGAAAGGCTCCTGGGGTAACCGAGCCTTCGACCTAAAGTTCAGCACCGCGGGGTACCTGACCGGCGATTGTCGACAACAACAAAATTTACTACCAGGGTCCCCACGAAGTGCATGTTCAGAGCGAATCAAGATGGCCGCCGAGCGGGAAGGAGAGCAGAGGAAATGAAAACTCGCTAAAATCGCTTCATATCAATCCTGTTACCACACAGACAGCAAGTAATACACTATGGAAGCAAGGTAAGGCATTTTATTCATTAATTCTTTCGTATTTCTAGCTCGTTAAAATTCCCATACAAACGCTGTAAGTATTAGCTAGATATTAGAGCTTGGGCTGCCTGTGGTGTAACATCACCTTTAAACGCGTTAAACGTGGCCTCAGTCAGACGCGATTTCCTCTCTTATAACTCTATTAATATGGAGTCGTCCGTCTTTTCTTCTCCAATAAAGGCAGCACTAATTTTCTTTGAAGTAAGAATGGCTAGCTGGTCTTGCATAGGCAAAGAAATGACTGAAGATTTACGGGTTTCGCGACCTTCGTTTCGAGCTTGGTACAAGTGATGGTTTCCCAAGTGACTTTCCAAACCCAGTGCGTACTGACAGTGTCTTCACCCAAAACTAACTCTCTTATTGCTTCCTTGTGTGAATCCTTGAATTATTCGAAAGCAAACTTTTCCAAAGCAAATTTAAATGCATTTCGGAACAGCAATCCAAAGCTTCTGGTCCGGCTTTGAAACTTTACAATATAAATTATGCAAATACATTCAGCGACAGGATTTGAGTGGCAAGTTTTTGATTGGCTAAAAACCGACAATGCCTCAGCTCGCGCGCGCGCCCAGCCGTGAGTGGGGAGAGGATCGCGGGCTCACCGAAACCCCCACGGCTGGAAACCGAGCCTAGATCTAAAGCGGAACTGTTCGGATCGTGGCAGAGGTTCTTTTCTCCCTCGTTAGTGGAGCTGGAGAGGGTAAGAGAAAAGAACCTCTGCTAGCAGGGTTGCACCTAAATGCTTGTCAAGAAAAACTCCTTGGGTGGTGATAGAGCTTTTGGAGGGTATATAAGTACGCCGTTCAGGCCTTTTTTTGTTTCCATGACTGAGTCAGTCTTTAATAATAATCTATTAGTATTATTAAAAACTTTACGAAGTCTGCATCAGTCTGACATTCTATGAAAGGCAGGAAACCCGTGTTTCGTATAGCTTTAGATAAATCAAACAATTATTGGGAAAGTCTAGAATGTTTTCAAGCTTTTCTAATGGGATTTTCGCACTAAATATAGTTCAGAGTATTTTCGTGAAACTAAAACTGCAGGGAGAAAATACGGAGACCTAGGTTTGGTAGTCTTCTCATGTATTACAACTGTAAATTAGACATTTATATGTAACTGGGAAAGTCTGATCCCCCCCACCCCCACCCCCCCCCAGAATTACCCTATATCATTATGACGTCACGGCTTGTTTATTCGACTTGAACAATATAATTTTGAACTAAATCTGCTCTGCTGAGGAAAATTTAACTTCGAATTGTCTGGTTTCCAGATATCAGCTGTATCAACGTTTATCCCACAATATTTACCGTATTTGGTGGCCGTTACCGCTATTCTACGTTCTACGAAATGCATTTCATAGCGATTTCCTTTCTGTTGTTGCCGTTTTGTCCCCTTCCCACGACCGTGATCCTTAGTGTTTAAACAATAGGTTGTTTTGATTTGATGTCATAATGAATATTTTTCCGGACTTTCTGGGAATTTTTTTTCAGGGCTTTCTGTGAAAGGCAGAAAAAAAACCCGAGTATTAACCTTGATTAACCAAAACTAGCTTACTTTATCTACTGGATAGGGATTTATCCAGTGGATAAGTATTAACCAAACTAGCTGATTTTATCCACTTGATAGGGATTTATTCAGTGGATAAGTATTAACCAAACTAGCTTATTTATCCACTAGATAGGGATTTATCCGGTGGATAGCGTTATCCATGCTTTGAACTGGACCCAGGTGAACAATAGTAGAACTTGGTATCCCTAACTCCTTTAAAAGGGATACCCGAGTGAAAAACACATTTGGGCTCAAAAGCACCTTTCAGATGTACTTTGTTCAGAAAATGTATTAAAATTTGGTTAAACTTTTTCAGAGTTGAGAACGAGCCCCTCAAAGTTGGCCCCGCGAAGACCTGGGCGCCGCCATTTTGTTGACATTAATTCCTGTGACGTTTTTAGGTCACTTCGTCCCACCGGAGTCTTGCGGCTAACTTGTAGCGACTTGTTTTCTTTGTAGAATTTTCACACGCTCGGAATTAGAGTAGATTTTCATCGATATGGCAGAGCAATTTCGTACTAGAACAAAACTATGATGAAGACGATATTGTGAGAGAAGTTCAGAAGACTCGGAGGACGAGGAAAAGCATGTGGAAGGCGAAAATATCAGACGAACAACAAAAGGCGACTACCGAGCTAGTGCTATAAAGATTCGCTGTGTGTGTTTTTGTATGGAACTAAAGGTAGATTATTACAATATTGATATCGGCATAGCAATCGAAACTCGTTTAATTTGACCCAGAGATATAATCAGGGTGTAGCAAGCCACATATTTTTAAGTTCGTTCCTAACTGATGTGTTGTGAAACAGCGCGCGCGTGCCAAGTTCCACCACAAACATGCCGGGCTTGATCGCGCCAATGCTTTCACACAATTTAATAAGGGAATGGAATTATTTTTGCAATAAAATTGCTCCGAGTGTCTCTTTCTTGTGTCATTGCATATATTCTGCTGTGTTGGGCTAGTTATGATCGGTTTTTACAGGGAGGTTTTAACTTTTCAGGTGTTTCGTTTCAGTTGCACAAAGCCATGCAGTCAGTACAGATCGAACCGGATAACTCGCAAATTATATAGCTCCAATAATACATAAGTTTCGAAAGCAATGCCAATATCATTATTGTCATAATCTACCTTAGTCTTGCGTTTAAGGCTGACAAGTTCCATACAAAAACACACAGCGAATCTTTACATCATAGCACAGCTCGCTGGTCGCCTTTTGTTGTTCGTTGATATTCTCGCCTTCCACATGCTTTTCCTCGTCCTCCAAGTCTTCTCTCACAATATCGTCTTCATCATATTTTTGTTCTAGTACGAAATTGCTCTGCCATACGCTCGGAATTAGAGTAGATTTTCATCGATGTGAAAATTCTACAAAGAAAACAAGTCGCTACAAGTTAGCCGTAAGGACTCCGGTGGGACGAAGTGACGTAAAAAACGTTAGAACTGAATATCCTACCCTCTAAAACTGCAGAAGCTCAGTCGTACATGGCAAAATTTATGCGACAAATTTCGCTCGGTCAGAAGCATGTAAATTAGGCCTGTGACCACAGGCAGCCCAAGCTAATGATTTGTACAAGGAATGTATGGGAATTTTTAGAAAAATCAGAAACTGTACTTAAATGGTCAATAGTCATGAAATATTACCTGTGTGTTGTGAAGTTGATTGATCTTTGGTTTTCTAACGATTTTCGCCTGTTTAGACGATTTTTCTCAGATCTCCCCTTTCTCTACCTAAAAAATAACAGGTAGAGAAAGGGGAGATCTGAGAAAACCAAAGATCAATCAACTTCACAACACACAGGTAATATTTCATGACTTTATTGACCATTTAAGTACAGTTTCTGATTTTTCTAAAAATTCCCATACATTCCTTGTACAAATCATTAGCTTGGGCTGCCTGTGCTGTGACGTAAATACCTTTTCAAACTCTAAACAAAAGCGACTGCAAAGGTATTTACGTCACAATTGTGTTCCAGGCCCCTTAGAATCTGTCGCACAAAAGGTGGTTATTTTGGGTCAGGAAAAATTGTTTTTCCATTTCAAATTTTCTTTTACATCAATTTTCCCTTAAAACTGTAAAAAAAAAATCGTTTCAGACACTTTAATGTACAGATGTTACAAGTTACTGACTAAAAATACCTTTAAACTATATCCACATTATTTTTGTGACACGTTGAGAAATGTTATATTTCTGGCACTTTTAGCGTCCACACAATTAAATCAAGTAAATATTTAGTTATTTTTTTGTATCAATACCATGCAGGTTGCTGCAAAACGTTTTAGCAATCGAGCAATGCAACCTCCAGGTAATCAAATAAATAAACCGAACCCTTTCAGTTATTGAATGACTATAGTGAATAAAAATCTTAAAATTACGGAATTGGTTTAAAACCTACATCATACTTTAAACTATTATACGTTTTTTATAATTACTATGGGAACATCCTAAGAACGCGCGATTTCAATGGCTGAAAAGTTGAACTCGTGCTTTTTTTTATATAAAAGCACCTCGCGCAGGAAACACGCGTTGATCAAATTTTAAATTATTCAACAAAAATATCGTTTTCTTATGTCCTACAAAAATGCACTTTCGAGGTCTTGAAAACCTCTTTCGTTCTGCTGACACATTTTCAAGATCTCAAGCGCGCATTATACTTTTTAAGTTCTACTCAAGTAATGATTTTTCAATTTCCTAGAAATCACGAGTCACGGCCGGCAGGAGCACACATCACAGCTTACCTGACATTCACTTATCGCTGCAAGGTAAACATTAGATGAAAATACTACTTAGCAACTGTTGCCAGTTGTCACTAATTTGTACAAGCAACATGGTCTGATGCAACAACAGCCGCTAACGACAACAAATAGTTCAGCAAGATTCTACTGGCAACAGTAGCGAGTTGTCACGAGATTTGAGTTATATTTCTAAAAATCTACTCGCATTTTGAGGAGTGCGCGAGCCTATTTTCGACCGACTGCTATGCCCGACCTGTTCATCGCGTTCACAGTCAAGGCCGATTCACGCACAACCCCTTTAGAGCCCTGATGGTAACAAGCATGGAAGGCGTATTGCACTTGTAGTATACATGTAGCTTACTATAAGTGTAAGGTGTAAACTGTTTATAAACATTCGGCTTTGTTGTGCAAATATTAAAACCAAAAGTTCATTTGTTTTATTCTGCGACTACTATAACTGAGGCCACTTGAGCAATGAGTTGCAGTGCAGAACGAGTTCTACCATATCCACGCGAATTCCCTCAAAAACTAGTCCACTAAATGTGCTTCTTTTTATCAAAACTCCAGATATAACAGTCGGAATGCTCTGTTTTCGTTTTGCAATGAGATTGATCCTTGTTGTCTAAGTGGCCCAGGCTACAGCAGTCACGCATTAACAACCATTATAATATAGATACGATAGTACGCGCGCGCTGATTGGCTAAAAACCATGTTTTATCAGAGTATATAACATGGTTTGCCATGTTTTATTGTTTTCGACTGGCGGTTTCCTTTCATCTCGCGTGGAAACCTATATTATAAAACAGATAAAGAAGCCTTAAATCCATGTTTTATACTATCTTCTCAAACTCATTAATAATTCATGAGATAGTCATCCAATGGAGGAACTGCATTTGGTCACATGCATGGGTCTTGATACCGGGTGAAACCCTTGTTCGAAGCTTCGTCAGGTGGATGCATCTTGACATCCATGTCCAATGAAACACCAGTTCCAAACGCACTAGTGTTTGATCAGATTTCAAACCCTTGTGATCAATATTTCTTAATCATCATATTCATGAACCACTAACTAATTACATACTGATAAACTACAAGTAAGGAGCGAAGAAGTAAAGAAATAAAGAATGACATAGAAAGAAAAAGTCTGCCTCCACTGGAGTTCGAACCACGACCCTTCCGACTGCTTGTACTAACTCTTGGCCACTACCCTACTAGTACGCTAGTTGAAATCACTGCCATCAAAAAAGAATAATAAGCCATCTATTGAATAATTAGATACAACAGTCAAACGGTAAACAATATTTGCTAATGAAGTTTGAAAATAAACGTATGCAAATTGTCGGTTTTGCATTCGTATGAGAAGACATGTCAAACACTCATTGTTCGTCTTTCATCAGGGGATTCCAAATATTTCGAAAACAATAAAACCCGAGAGGTTTCAATTGTTTTCTCGATATTTGGAACCCCTGATGAAAGATTCCAATTCGTGTTTGACATAGTTCATAAAACACTCTGGTCATTTGAGAACACTCGAGAAATGTTGAAAGCACGCGCCTTCGGCTTGTGCTTTAACATTTCTCTCATGTTCTCAAATGTCCATCGTGTTTTATGATAGTATAAAACTAAGGATTCTTTATTTGTTAAGTAGATACTTGCTGGCACATTAAATAATGGCACTAAAACTTTCCTAATTCCCCTGTCCTTGACTTATCAATTATTTTCATTTGTTATTGTAGCTTGGTATATACGTATAAACACCAGCGCCTGTCAATTTGATCAGTTTGTAACAGCCCCAAGCTAGAAATATTCCAACTGCTCCAACAGTAATTCCAACGGCAGCTTTTAGAGTTATTTTCATTACTGTGCTTGTTCTACTTGCTTCTGGAACCCTGGAAAGGTAGATAATAGCTAGCGTAAAAAAAAACATACAAAATATGGAACACACATTCACTGCCATGCACACTTGTCATACACATGTCATAGACTAAGGGGCGCTTTAAAATGTCATTTGTTTGTTTCTAAATCAATTATATATAACGCTTATCAAATAAATTTCAAACTGCGCTGACCAGTAGATATTTATCTGTTTGGTGAATCTTGCGAAACTTAGATTCCTTTCAAACTTTTTAGGGCGCTTTTATTATCATCTCAAAATTCTTAGGTGTGGTGGAAGCCCTGGGGGGATGTGAAAGAACCTGTTGTGTTATTTCAAGAAAGAGTAGTGGATTATCTCCCGACACAACAGCCTACTAACAATCACTCAAATGATTATAAACTGCACGGCAGCACATTGCACCACAATTATAGCAGTCCGTATCACAAAAATAAACTTGTGAAGCGCATTTGCGTATATACAGTCATATAGAATTTGCACTATATTAATTAGACTTTCTCAAAGTCCTTTAATTTTTTCCCCGCTTCGGTTAGTTGTTTCGCGTCATCTCGCGACTTTGTCGCTCGATTCCGCTCGCGCTTCGCGCTCGTTCTAATTCTAAGTTAGGAAAAGAGGTAGACTTGTAGCAAGTCTATACATTAATGAATACCTTTTACTTATACATATATTAGAGGAAAAGAGTCCAACCAAATCAACAATGTTACCTTAACAGTTCTTGTATATCAATGTCTTTATCAAAGTTTTCTGTTATTCCTGCTACATGTCCAATTCCTACGACTCCAACTATTATACTTGGCATCAAACCTTGGGGCTCTGTTGACAACATAATTATAGGTTTGAGACCACGCAATGAAATGGCTACTGAATCTGAATAGGGGGCTGATCATGATCAAAGCCAGGACCCGGCTAATCCACAGATCGATTTGGAATTTAGCGTGTTGGTTTTTGTGGAGGGAGGAAAAACAGAGGACCCGGAGAAAAACCCTCGGAGCAAGGGTAAGATACCAACAAACTCAACTCACGTACGGTGCAACGTTCGGTGGTTGAACCTGGGCCACAGAGGTGAGATGCGAAGCGCTTAACCACTGCGCCACCCCTGGCTTCCCTACTGATACTCTGCAGTACATAGGTTTGACTAATGACACCATGCAATGACATGGCTACAGATACTCTGCAGTACATGGGTTGACCAATGACACCATGCAATGAAATGGCTAGTGATACTCTGCAGTACATAGGTTGACTAATGACACCATGCAATGAAATGGCTATTGATACTCTGCAGTACATAGGTTGACTAATGACACCACGCAATGAAATGGCTACTGATACTCTGCAGTACATAGGTTTGACTAATGACACCATGCAATGAAATGGCTATTGATACTCTGCAGTACATAGGTTGACTAATGACACCACGCAATGAAATGGCTACTGATACTCTGCAGTACATAGGTTGACTAATGACACCATGCAATGAAATGGCTATTGATACTCTGCAGTGACATAGGTTTGACTAATGACACCACGCAATGAAATGGCTACTGATACTCTGCAGTACATAGGCTGACTAATGACACCATGCAATGAAATGGCTATTGATACTCTGCAGTACATAGGTTGACTAATGACACCATGCAATGAAATGGCTACTGATACTCTGCAGTACATAGGTTGACTAATGACACCATGCAATGAAATGGCTATTGATACTCTGCAGTGACATAGGTTGACTAATGACACCATGCAATGAAATGGCTATTGATACTCTGCAGTACATAGGTTTGACTAATGACACCACGCAATGAAATGGCTATTGATACTCTGCAGTACATAGGTTGACTAATGACACCATGCAATGAAATGGCTATTGATACTCTGCAGTACATAGGTTGACTAATGACACCATGCAATGAAATGGCTATTGATACTCTGCAGTACATAGGTTTGACTAATGACACCATGCAATGAAATGGCTACTGATACTCTGCAGTACATAGGCTGACTAATGACACCATGCAATGAAATGGCTATTGATACTCTGCAGTACATAGGTTGACTAATGACACCATGCAATGAAATGGCTATTGATACTCTGCAGTACATAGGTTGACTAATGACACCATGCAATGAAATGGCTACTGATACTCTGCAGTACATAGGCTGACTAATGACACCATGCAATGAAATGGCTATTGATACTCTGCAGTACATAGGTTGACTAATGACACCATGCAATGAAATGGCTATTGATACTCTGCAGTACATAGGTTGACTAATGACACCACACAATGAAATGGCTACTGATACTCTGCAGTACATAGGTTGACTAATGACACCATGCAATGAAATGGCTATTGATACTCTGCAGTACATAGGTTTGACTAATGACACCATGCAATGAAATGGCTATTGATACTCTGCAGTACATAGGTTTGACTAATGACACCATGCAATGAAATGGCTATTGATACTCTGCAGTACATAGGTTGACTAATGACACCATGCAATGAAATGGCTATTGATACTCTGCAGTACATAGGTTTGACTAATGACACCATGCAATGAAATGGCTATTGATACTCTGCAGTACATAGGTTGACTAATGACACCACACAATGAAATGGCTACTGATACTCTGCAGTACATAGGTTTGACTAATGACACCATGCAATGAAATGGCTATTGATACTCTGCAGTACATAGGTTTGACTAATGACACCATGCAATGAAATGGCTATTGATACTCTGCAGTACATAGGTTGACTAATGACACCATGCAATGAAATGGCTATTGATACTCTGCAGTACATAGGTTTGACTAATGACACCATGCAATGAAATGGCTATTGATACTCTGCAGTACATAGGTTTGACTAATGACACCATGCAATGAAATGGCTATTGATACTCTGCAGTACATAGGTTTGACTAATGACACCATGCAATGAAATGGCTATTGATACTCTGCAGTACATAGGTTTGACTAATGACACCACGCAATGAAATGGCTACTGATACTCTGCAGTACATAGGTTGACTAATGACACCATGCAATGAAATGGCTATTGATACTCTGAAGTGACATAGGTTGACTAATGACACCATGCAATGAAATGGCTATTGATACTCTGCAGTACATAGGTTTGACTAATGACACCACGCAATGAAATGGCTATTGATACTCTGCAGTACATAGGTTGACTAATGACACCATGCAATGAAATGGCTATTGATACTCTGCAGTACATAGGTTGACTAATGACACCATGCAATGAAATGGCTATTGATACTCTGCAGTACATAGGTTTGACTAATGACACCATGCAATGAAATGGCTACTGATACTCTGCAGTACATAGGCTGACTAATGACACCATGCAATGAAATGGCTATTGATACTCTGCAGTACATAGGTTTGACTAATGACACCACGCAATGAAATGGCTACTGATACTCTGCAGTACATAGGTTTGACTAATGACACCATGCAATGAAATGGCTATTGATACTCTGCAGTGACATAGGTTGACTAATGACACCATGCAATGAAATGGCTATTGATACTCTGCAGTACATAGGTTTGACTAATGACACCATGCAATGAAATGGCTATTGATACTCTGCAGTGACATAGGTTGACTAATGACACCATGCAATGAAATGGCTATTGATACTCTGCAGTACATAGGTTTGACTAATGACACCATGCAATGAAATGGCTATTGATACTCTGCAGTACATAGGTTTGACTAATGACACCATGCAATGAAATGGCTACTGATACTCTGCAGTACATAGGCTGACTAATGACACCATGCAATGAAATGGCTATTGATACTCTGCAGTACATAGGTTGACTAATGACACCATGCAATGAAATGGCTATTGATACTCTGCAGTACATAGGTTTGACTAATGACACCATGCAATGAAATGGCTATTGATACTCTGCAGTACATAGGTTTGACTAATGACACCACGCAATGAAATGGCTATTGATACTCTGCAGTACATAGGTTGACTAATGACACCATGCAATGAAATGGCTATTGATACTCTGCAGTACATAGGTTGACTAATGACACCATGCAATGAAATGGCTATTGATACTCTGCAGTACATAGGTTTGACTAATGACACCACGCAATGAAATGGCTATTGATACTCTGCAGTGACATAGGTTGACTAATGACACCATGCAATGAAATGGCTATTGATACTCTGCAGTACATAGGTTTGACTAATGACACCACGCAATGAAATGGCTACTGATACTCTGCAGTACATAGGTTGACTAATGACACCATGCAATGAAATGGCTATTGATACTCTGCAGTGACATAGGTTGACTAATGACACCATGCAATGAAATGGCTATTGATACTCTGCAGTGACATAGGTTGACTAATGACACCATGCAATGAAATGGCTACTGATACTCTGCAGTACATAGGTTGACTAATGACACCATGCAATGAAATGGCTATTGATACTCTGCAGTGACATAGGTTGACTAATGACACCATGCAATGAAATGGCTATTGATACTCTGCAGTACATAGGTTTGACTAATGACACCACGCAATGAAATGGCTATTGATACTCTGCAGTACATAGGTTGACTAATGACACCATGCAATGAAATGGCTATTGATACTCTGCAGTACATAGGTTGACTAATGACACCATGCAATGAAATGGCTATTGATACTCTGCAGTACATAGGTTTGACTAATGACACCATGCAATGAAATGGCTATTGATACTCTGCAGTACATAGGTTGACTAATGACACCATGCAATGAAATGGCTATTGATACTCTGCAGTACATAGGTTGACTAATGACACCATGCAATGAAATGGCTATTGATACTCTGCAGTACATAGGTTTGACTAATGACACCATGCAATGAAATGGCTACTGATACTCTGCAGTACATAGGCTGACTAATGACACCATGCAATGAAATGGCTATTGATACTCTGCAGTACATAGGTTGACTAATGACACCATGCAATGAAATGGCTATTGATACTCTGCAGTACATAGGTTTGACTAATGACACCATGCAATGAAATGGCTATTGATACTCTGCAGTACATAGGTTTGACTAATGACACCACGCAATGAAATGGCTATTGATACTCTGCAGTACATAGGTTGACTAATGACACCATGCAATGAAATGGCTATTGATACTCTGCAGTACATAGGTTTGACTAATGACACCATGCAATGAAATGGCTATTGATACTCTGCAGTACATAGGTTTGACTAATGACACCACGCAATGAAATGGCTATTGATACTCTGCAGTACATAGGTTGACTAATGACACCATGCAATGAAATGGCTATTGATACTCTGCAGTACATAGGTTTGACTAATGACACCACGCAATGAAATGGCTATTGATACTCTGCAGTGACATAGGTTGACTAATGACACCATGCAATGAAATGGCTATTGATACTCTGCAGTACATAGGTTTGACTAATGACACCACGCAATGAAATGGCTACTGATACTCTGCAGTACATAGGTTGACTAATGACACCATGCAATGAAATGGCTATTGATACTCTGCAGTGACATAGGTTGACTAATGACACCATGCAATGAAATGGCTATTGATACTCTGCAGTACATAGGTTTGACTAATGACACCATGCAATGAAATGGCTATTGATACTCTGCAGTGACATAGGTTGACTAATGACACCATGCAATGAAATGGCTATTGATACTCTGCAGTACATAGGTTTGACTAATGACACCACGCAATGAAATGGCTACTGATACTCTGCAGTACATAGGTTGACTAATGACACCATGCAATGAAATGGCTATTGATACTCTGCAGTGACATAGGTTGACTAATGACACCATGCAATGAAATGGCTATTGATACTCTGCAGTACATAGGTTTGACTAATGACACCACGCAATGAAATGGCTATTGATACTCTGCAGTACATAGGTTGACTAATGACACCATGCAATGAAATGGCTATTGATACTCTGCAGTACATAGGTTGACTAATGACACCATGCAATGAAATGGCTATTGATACTCTGCAGTACATAGGTTTGACTAATGACACCACGCAATGAAATGGCTACTGATACTCTGCAGTACATAGGTTGACTAATGACACCATGCAATGAAATGGCTATTGATACTCTGCAGTGACATAGGTTGACTAATGACACCATGCAATGAAATGGCTATTGATACTCTGCAGTACATAGGTTTGACTAATGACACCACGCAATGAAATGGCTATTGATACTCTGCAGTACATAGGTTGACTAATGACACCATGCAATGAAATGGCTATTGATACTCTGCAGTACATAGGTTGACTAATGACACCATGCAATGAAATGGCTATTGATACTCTGCAGTACATAGGTTTGACTAATGACACCATGCAATGAAATGGCTACTGATACTCTGCAGTACATAGGCTGACTAATGACACCATGCAATGAAATGGCTATTGATACTCTGCAGTACATAGGTTTGACTAATGACACCACGCAATGAAATGGCTACTGATACTCTGCAGTACATAGGTTTGACTAATGACACCATGCAATGAAATGGCTATTGATACTCTGCAGTGACATAGGTTGACTAATGACACCATGCAATGAAATGGCTATTGATACTCTGCAGTACATAGGTTTGACTAATGACACCATGCAATGAAATGGCTATTGATACTCTGCAGTGACATAGGTTGACTAATGACACCATGCAATGAAATGGCTATTGATACTCTGCAGTACATAGGTTTGACTAATGACACCACGCAATGAAATGGCTACTGATACTCTGCAGTACATAGGTTGACTAATGACACCATGCAATGAAATGGCTATTGATACTCTGCAGTGACATAGGTTGACTAATGACACCATGCAATGAAATGGCTATTGATACTCTGCAGTACATAGGTTTGACTAATGACACCACGCAATGAAATGGCTATTGATACTCTGCAGTACATAGGTTGACTAATGACACCATGCAATGAAATGGCTATTGATACTCTGCAGTACATAGGTTGACTAATGACACCATGCAATGAAATGGCTATTGATACTCTGCAGTACATAGGTTTGACTAATGACACCATGCAATGAAATGGCTACTGATACTCTGCAGTACATAGGCTGACTAATGACACCATGCAATGAAATGGCTATTGATACTCTGCAGTACATAGGTTGACTAATGACACCATGCAATGAAATGGCTATTGATACTCTGCAGTACATAGGTTTGACTAATGACACCATGCAATGAAATGGCTATTGATACTCTGCAGTGACATAGGTTGACTAATGACACCACACAATGAAATGGCTACTGATACTCTGCAGTACATAGGTTTGACTAATGACACCATGCAATGAAATGGCTATTGATACTCTGCAGTACATAGGTTGACTAATGACACCATGCAATGAAATGGCTATTGATACTCTGCAGTACATAGGTTGACTAATGACACCATGCAATGAAATGGCTAGTGATACTCTGCAGTACATAGGCTGACTAATGACACCATGCAATGAAATGGCTACTGATACTCTGCAGTACATAGGCTGACTAATGACACCATGCAATGAAATGGCTATTGATACTCTGCAGTACATAGGTTGACTAATGACACCATGCAATGAAATGGCTATTGATACTCTGCAGTACATAGGTTTGACTAATGACACCATGCAATGAAATGGCTATTGATACTCTGCAGTGACATAGGTTGACTAATGACACCACACAATGAAATGGCTACTGATACTCTGCAGTACATAGGTTTGACTAATGACACCATGCAATGAAATGGCTATTGATACTCTGCAGTACATAGGTTGACTAATGACACCATGCAATGAAATGGCTATTGATACTCTGCAGTACATAGGTTGACTAATGACACCATGCAATGAAATGGCTACTGATACTCTGCAGTACATAGGTTGACTAATGACACCACACAATGAAATGGCTACTGATACTCTGCAGTACATAGGTTGACTAATGACACCATGCAATGAAATGGCTAGTGATACTCTGCAGTACATAGGTTTGACTAATGACACCATGCAATGAAATGGCTACTGATACTCTGCAGTACATAGGTTGACTAATGACACCATGCAATGAAATGGCTATTGATACTCTGCAGTACATAGGTTGACTAATGACACCATGCAATGAAATGGCTACTGATACTCTGCAGTACATAGGTTTGACTAATGACACCATGCAATGAAATGGCTATTGATACTCTGCAGTACATAGGTTGACTAATGACACCATGCAATGAAATGGCTAGTGATACTCTGCAGTACATAGGTTGACTAATGACACCACGCAATGAAATGGCTAGTGATACTCTGCAGTGACATAGGTTTGACTAATGACACCATGCAATGAAATGGCTACTGATACTCTGCAGTACATAGGCTGACTAATGACACCATGCAATGAAATGGCTACTGATACTCTGCAGTACATAGGTTGACTAATGACACCATGCAATGAAATGGCTAGTGATACTCTGCAGTACATAGGCTGACTAATGACACCATGCAATGAAATGGCTATTGATACTCTGCAGTACATAGGTTGACTAATGACACCACGCAATGAAATGGCTACAGTTACTGCACCACATGAAGACTCTCTCTCCACAAAAGATACAGTATGTTATACTATTAAACTTGTAATAATAAAAAATAATAACAAAGCATTTATATAGTGCTTATACATTGCTGTTCTAAGCACGCTACAATAATTCTAAGAATCTAAAAGAGAAAATAAAAAATAGAAGTTAACTAGTTACTATATACTATTAAAGAAAAACTAGTAATTTAAATAGTGATAATAAATATTGTAAAACAGTTAAAATTATATGCAATTTTAAAATAATTCATCTTTAACCTAGATTTAAAAATATTTAAATTACTAATGTTTCTAATGTTTGCTGGAAGATCATTCCATAGAGTAGGAGCAGCTACGGAAAACGCCCTGTACCCGTACGTCTTAAGGTTAAAATCAGGTTTACAAAGGCGAACAGTGTCATTCGATGAGCGCAGATGTCTACGAGGGCGATAATAACCCAGAACTTCCAGACCTGTAAATACTTACGTGCAAGATTATTTAAGGATATAAAAGTAAGTAAATTGATTTTAAAACTTATTCTGTATTCTACAGGTAACCAATGTAATTCTCTAAGAGTGGAAGATATATGATCATGGTTACGTAAACAAGATGTCACCTGAGCGGCAGCATTTTGTACAAACTGGAGCTTAGCAATCTCTTGCTTAGGTAGACCATATAACAGCGAGTTAAAGAAATCATTTTTTAGAACAAATAAATGAATTAACGAGAATCTTCGTGGTATCAAAATTTAGATATACATGTATCCTAATTTTAGCAAGGTTCCTCAGATGGTAAAAAGCCCCCAATCAATGGTAATAAATTGCTTATAAGCCCTAGCTAGAAATCATTCGTTTGGGTGCAGTAAAGTGTTTTATATCTTGTCCAACCATTTGTGGTTGATTTATTATTGACATTGTAATATTACTTTGAAGCATATTACAAATTCTTGAAAATATTATGCTAATGAGTTAAAAATGAATTTGACATAATACTGAACTATTTTATTTCAGTTGTTTTTCAGGCATCAGAGATTTGATCCTTTCATTGTGAAATTCATTAATAATTCTTAAGGGTACTAGCCAATCCCATGTGCTGAATGACACCACATGATCGCCTCTGTATACCCCGTAGAAACCTGATTAATAAAACATCAGGTTCTGTATCGAGATACAGACACCATGGTCCGTGATACAGACCCCATGGTCCGTTATAGCTCTAGTAGTATTCTGTATCAGGTACAGAATACTAGCTAAGCTAGCGAGAGAAGGCTCACGACCGATCACTGATCACCCTATCCCGGTACAGGTGAAATGACAAAGTACATCTGCTCTCTTATTATGTACACACCATCTATTCCATGTGGGACCTGTTTTTCTGAACGGTATGCTCTGCTCTCTTATTGCATACACATTGTCTCTTCGATGTGGGATATGTTTTTGTGAGAAACTAATTCATCCCATATCGATACCAAGGTGGGAGAAATCAAAGGTTAAAATTTTATGTCATGCATATCAATGGCTTTTAGTTATCTATCCATTTCACAAGTAAGATAAAATATTCGCGTCCGATCTGTTTGGGCTTTACAATGGCTCGCCGAAGCGGCTCGCCATTGTAAATGCCCATACAGATCTCCCGCTCATATTTTATTTACTACATAAAGGATAAATTTATATATAGGTAAATTTATATATTTTAATAGTGGAGCTGAGATAAAAACAGCAAAAGGAACTAGAATTGGCTTACGACTTAAATGATGTCATTGAAATTTGATTCCTTAATTAAAGGGATACCCGAGTGAAAAACACATTGGGGCTCAAAAGAATCTTCAACATGTTCTTTGTTCAGAAAATGTATTAAAATTTGATCAAACGTTTTTAGTATTAAGAACGAGCACCTCAAAGTTGGCCCCGCGAAGACATGGGCGCCGCCATCTTTGTTTGCATTTACGGAAGTGACGTCACTTCGTCCCACCAGCGTATCGCGGCTACTTGTCTTCGTATGATTTTCACACGCTCGGAATTAAAGTGGATATATTTTCATCGAGATTGCAGAGGAATTCTTTCAGAAACCGGAATTATGATGAAGACGACATTATGAGAAAAGTTCAGAAGACTGGGAGGAGGAAGAAAAGCATTGGGAAGGCGAGAAATTATCAGACGAACAACAAGGTCTCGTAACTGCCATTTAATAACAGCAAAACAACATGGCTTAAAAGACTCGAGTGACTTCTGAATAAGTATAAGAACTACAATGTATGTGAGGTACAGTTAAGGCGTTTATCATCCTAAAAACAACTAATAAGTGAGAGAGTGAGAACGCTGGTGGGACGAAGTGACGTCACTTCCGTAAATGCAAACAAAGATGGCGGCGCCCATGTCTTCGTGGGGCCAACTTTGAGGTGCTCGTTCTTAATACTAAAAACCTTTGATCAAATTTTAATACATTTTCTGAACAAAGAACATGTTGAAGATTATTTTGAGCCCCAATGTGTTTTTCACTCGGGTATCCCTTTAACAAACGAAAATGGCAAATGATACTAATTATTTTCCTATGTCGGTCATTATGTTTTCCATTTTGACCTTTAAAAAAATCAATGACAATAATAATAATAATAATATATTTATATTTAGCACCTATAGCGAAATGTTCTAAGCGCTTTACAATATGTACTAAATAGATAAAAATGTAAGAAAGTCTACGATAACTGGCTTGGCAAGGTACAATTGCATGTGTTTTTCAGCCCTATTCCCATTATCATTTTCTTTACACTATCAATATTTCGTACTACAGTCCTGGAATAACGGTAGACTGAACAAGTTATATCAACATCTCATCTTACCACCATGCTGGTCGTGCATTACAATAGGTGTTGCTGATAGTCGAAGTGACCTTGCTAGATATTGGTCTCTTTCTGTCACAAACACTTTATACAACAGAGGAAAGTCTCCTGTCATCTCTGCCAGCATTTCTGCTAAAAGATCCTTCTGTTTACATCGTTCAACATCTTCTGGACTGGTAAAAAGAAATGAAAGACAATAACATTTTACACAAACAAACAGTGGAATTCAAAGTTTTTACCAGCAGCCAGGAATACAGGTGGAATACAATAAATGTTAATTGCTACTGGTCTTTCAACTTGAATTCTTTTGACATCATAAAATGTTCTTCTCACCTTATAGGCTCTTTTGTTGCAATCAAATGCCATGCTAACTTGCATTTCTGCCATACAGTAAGAGCTGCCATTGCCCTGGATAGAGTAACCTATTGGTATTGAGAGCATTCAACCAAATGAGTACAAGTTCCATCGATTAGATGATCTGCAGCCATTACATCAATCTCCTCAAATTTAAGCCCCCCACCACCAAGCTGTACCACTCTGCAGTGGCCATGGGTGGCCAGTGTAGAGAGCCTCGACTGAACCAGCGAGGATCGGCAAAAAGTCATGCCCATAAATTTATTTCATTTGTCAACCTGCACTTTGTACCCTCCGTGCTTGCTAGCTATATGCTAGCTCACGTGCTCACTTTCTCACGTGACTTGACTCATAAATAATCAGACATACAGAAAAACAAACAGACAAACAATCAGACATCCACGTACTTTCAAACTTGCAGCTTTAAATAGATTTACATATTAAGCAGGTACCTTTGACCTTGTTATGCTAATTTCTAATAGAAAACATATTTTCTGTGTTTTCATAAAGTTATAGAAACACACGTGGGAGTTTGGGAGAATGGCAACACGAGGCCAATGGTGTATATTTCCACAGTGGAAAGTGACTGCTATTTCAAGCTCTTCCAATCTTCCACAAGTGTTTCAGTCTATGGAAACACAAAAAAAATGTATATTTCCTTTTTAAAATAGACGAGGAAAAACATGAAGAACCAATTGTTTTAATTTATCATCGAAACGTAAATTCTCCCAACTAGCTCAAGTGCAAGTACTTTCTATGTTTCTATAGAGCATGTATATAGAAACACAGCTTTCAGTGTGCATACTATCAAATCTATTTTATAATTATATGATATACAGTCGTGTATTAAATCTAGTTAAATGTACTGTGCAGTACATTTATTTTGTACCTGTATCGGTCTGTCTCCTAAATGTATTGGGCACCCAAGTTTTCTTGCTTCTCTAAATGCAGCTCTAAATTCTCCACCAGGTGCCATTCCTAATTGCTTAGTTATGTGAGCTGACATGCTCAGTAGAAGAACTTGCATAATACCTGCCACAAGTCCACTCTGGAAACAAGAAAACACAATAATTGAGAGTTTAGTAATAATTAGGAATTGATCCCATGCTCAAGTTTTGATGACCCCAACCTCCCACTCCACCTCTAGCTTACTATATTTGTATGGCCCCCTAATTTGCTGCATAAAAATTGGTGACCCTCGACAGCGCTGAATAACAATCTCATACCACCCAGACCCATGTGGCCAATGACGTCATTGCTACAACATCACCACTACAAAGTGAATCATGGGGACCCAATACCATGCCTGTCAAAGTTTGAGCTACCTGCCATTAATATTAAGCAAGTTGTTTTCGTGCTGAACATTTATACCATCTCCCACCCGGTGTGCAGTTAATTTACATTGCAAGGCCGGACTAACAGCCCAAAAATGATGGTTGGTGCATGGAACATCACAATTCATGCCGATTTTGACGTGCCGAAAGGGCAAGTTTATTGAAATTGGTGATCTAAAACTTTCCTCTATGCATACTTGTGTGTCGCCTGATGGTGACTAATGAGTAGACCAAGTGTAAATTCGAGGTGATTGAAGGCTTTGGGGCGAATTTACAGTGTTTTTCCTTCAATGAACCTGTTTGGTTTTGTGACTCGAGTGCCCAACCTTGTCTTATTTTTAAGAGGGTGGAAAAAATGAAAACAATTTTTTTTAGATGGCCTTTAGATCCACAAAAAAAACAAGAGAAGCAATTTAAAAGAATACACATTTGGACAAAAAGGTGAGTCTACAGTATTTCATATTTATCGATTTTAAAATTTACAAGCGAATTTAAATATTAATTACTATTTCACAAAAAAATATTTTGTATTAAGAGATATTTTACAAAACCACGTTACTATTGGGTGCCAAAGACTAACAGGCTAAAGACTGAGTTTCATGCACAGCTAAAATGGATTTTAGCAAAACTTTCACGATCATATTAATTTGGAGTGTTAATCCAGAGCAAAAATTTAAGACAAAAACATTATTTACTTCTCTCATCAGGGATATAGACCTGAATATTTACCACCAAACTTAAGGCAGTGGTTCACTGGCTGTCTAAATTTACAAATAAAAGCAAGAAACTAGCTTTGTACCATGCTAAAACATTTCTTAGTCAAGAGTTTATGCTATTTGTGTTTGTGTGTGACTAATAAAATAATAAGTAGAGTATTAATCCAAAGCGAGAATTGGAAGTCAAATTAGTCTGCAGGGCTAATTTTTGGCACTTTTTTCAAATATTGTACAACAAGTAGATAAATTAAATAATTAAATAATAATATTGATGATTTCGTTTTTTGTCTTGCCTCACCTGTCTAACTGCAAGCTTGAGTTTCTGCAAATCAATATTCTTTGCTTCTCGCAGGAGGAACTCTTCATCATATTTCAATATATCTACTCTACTTTTACATAATTCCACAAGAACTGCATCAGGTTGAACAGCTTGGATTGTCTATAAATAGATAACATGCTTAAATTGTTTGGTTAGTTATTAAAGGCAAGGCAAAGCAAAAATATGTACTTGTTGATGCTAAACTACATGTAGATCGATGCATATGAAGACATTACTCAAGGAGCTTGTTGCAAGATCAATAATATTGGTTGGCAGATTTCCACAAAGCTGTAAACCCTCCCACAGTACATTTGTACAGTGTCATTGGCATCAACATTCCAACAACTTTATTGAGTCAATTACAAACAATCTCATCGAGATTTTTTGGACCGTGTATTTCCTGATATTGAAGAAACACCAAACAGAATTCCAAGATACATAACATTTTCAGAGATAACTGCTTCTGTCAACCTCTTATTTTGAAGTAAAATGCGAAAATATAAAAAAACAAGGTGACAGATTTGTCGATAATGAGTTTCAATAAAATTGAGGGAATGGAAACTTCTACAGCAAAATAGATATAAATGTTATAACGCAAAACATCATGTTCGCCAATTTCTTGCAAGAAGTCAGGCAAATATGAATGCCGATTCCAATTCTATTCAGTAATCTATAGTTTAACATCATGGGAAACTACTGTAAGTTTTAACTGCAAAGAAATTGAGAAAGCAGGATGGAGTATATCACTAAATGAATGACAAAAGGTCAATTGTGAATATTTGGTGAAAAGCGGCAATTTTGAATTGATGTAAATATTTAAAATCTAAACGAAATATTTTACTTCGTTCATGAGTATGTTGTACAACAACATATTTTGTGACATCATGATTGTGCAATTTCATTTTGTTTCATGAATACATTTTGCACACTGAAGTCGGGAATTTAGCTGGTTGGTCATGAAACCTAATTAAAAAATAGTACATCCCTTGCTATTTTTAAATAAGAATTTAAAAAAATACCTGTTGTCTTCTAATTAAACTACAGCTAAAGTATGCCATCTTTGAAGACATATTTTTCTGTTTTTCCTTTAATTTTCTATCTGTACATACATGTATATATATATTATTCGACTATTATTATTATATCTATTACTCTTATTATTACTATGGTATCTGGTTATTTATTTTAGCTACATCAAGTCAAAGACTCTTAGATTAATAGCAAATACCATCTTTGACATTAATGAATTTCTGTCATTTTTTGTTACAGGGTGCATGAGATCCCTTTAAGGTGGCCCGCGGCTATTTATTTTGGCAACAGGGGTCTTTTTAAATCGCGTTTTTGAACAGCTAAACATTATCCGATTTCTGATATTTTTTGGACTTTTAATATAGAATCCTCGAATTTTATAAAAAGTACAATTAGAAAGTGGTTAACAAAGAATCGCTGAAGATATAAGCGATTTTCCAAAACGTTGTTTTCTAGGAAAGAGCGTATATTTCAAAACCCAAAAGATGGATTTGTTCCATTTTACTTTCAACGAGTGCCCAACCTCCAAGGTCTGTGACAGGCAATTTTCAGGTTAATCGGCACCATACAAGTTTCTTAGCAAACGGCTGATCAATTTTAACCTTAAAATGTTATGCTCATGCATCTGGTTCAACTGCCGGAGAAATATTACGGTAATAATTAAATCGTACATACCATATGGAAGTTCAATACCACTTGAAACTTCTGTGCCAAAGGCAAGAAGATCGGAAACTGTAACTAACGTTATGCGGCGAACGAAGTAAGATAGGTTATTGCTGAATATTTGCGAAAATCGAGAAATTTGTATTCTTTCGGCGTCAAAAAAATTCACTTGTTCGTTTTTCTTAAGTTCCTAATATGACTGACATTAGCGTATTTTAAAGTACCTTACCGAGTTTCAGCGCGCTTTGACCATACGCTTTTGAGAAATAAATGCTGTAAACTTCAGCTTGTGCGAGACTTCTAAAATCTAAATGCTTGGAAAACCCCTCATGTTCGCTAAATTATTCAATGTGTTTGTTTTGAATTTCCGCACAGGTTCTGCCACTTGGGAATCGCGAGGCAAGGAATAATTAAAACTAATGTTGAAATTAAAATGAGGATTAATTTTGCAAGTGTAGTAAGGTATTTGTAATAATAGTTTCAGGCTGAGTAATGTTTTGGTGCCAAGGAGTATCCTACTGTGGAAACGTTCTTCAAATGTTCTCCCCTCGTCGCTACTTACTACCATGTGGACATAACACCTGTTTCATGGGTTACTGCACACAGCCATGAATTACAATGTAATCCTCATTTTAATTTCAACAATAATTTTAATTATTCCTTGCCTCGCGATTCCCAAGTGGCAGAACCCGTGCGGAAATTCAAAACAAACCCATTGAATAAATTAGCGAACATGAGGGGTTTTCCAAGCATTTAGATTTTAGAAGTCTCGCACAAGCTGAAGTTTACAGCCTTTATTTCTCAAAAGCGTATGGGCAAAGCGCGCTGAAACTCTGTAAGGTACTTTAAAATATGCTACTGTAAGTCATATTAGGAACTTAAGAAAAACAAACAAGTGAATTTTTTTGACGCCGAAAGAATACAAATTTCTCGATTTTCGCAAATATTCAGCAATAACCTATCTTACTTCGTTTGCCGCATAACGTTAGTTGCAGTTTTCCGATCTTCTTGCCTTTGGCACAGAAGTTTCAAGTGGTATTGAACTTCCATATGGTATGTACGATTTAATTATTACCGTAATATTTCTCCGGCAGTTGAACCAGATGCCTGAGCATAATAGTTTAAGGTTAAAATTGATCAGCCGCTTGCTGAGAAACTTGTATGGTGCCGATTAACCTGAAACTTGCCTGTCACAGACCTTGGAGGTTGGGCACTCGTTGAAAGTAAAATGGAACAAATCCATCTTTTGGGTTTTGAAATATACGCTCTTTCCTAAAAAACAACGTTTTGGAAAATCGCTTATATCTTCAGCAATTCTTTGTTAATCACTTTCTAATTGTACTTTTTATAAAATTCGAGGATTCGTTATTAAAAGTTCAAAAAATCTCAGAAATCGGATAATGTTTAGCTATTCAAACACGCAATTTAAAAAGACCCCCGTTGCCAAAATAAATAGCCGCGGGCCACCTTAAGTGCCCCTACAATCAAAATTTGACATATCAATGTTTTTGCACATTTTTGCATATTCATAAAGTAGAGTTGATATATTATTACCAGTTCAAATCGTTTTTCGATACAACGACAGGAAGTCTTATTTTTTGAACTCCAAATATTGAATCTAAACGTCTACCATTGATAATACTCACAGGAGGCCGTTCTCTTTTGTTCAGCTTTATACGAAGGGTTCAGCGGAAGTGATGTCATACACTCAATGCTTGCCTGCACAACACAATGTCTTGGAGGCATATTTCTACTAAAAAACGTCTTCACATACATAAGAAGAAAGTTATATTTATCTTTGCAAGGTTGTCTAGTTTTTTTATGCACACTATTTCACGCTTTTGGTTGTCGTGTTGAGTGTAATGACATCACTTCCACTGAATAATGGAGCAGGGCTTCCAGTAATGGCAGACATGATTTTAATGGTAAACTCTCCTAAAATTTTGTGATTTAACTTGCCCATTTGGGAAGATTTTTTACTATTTCAGATATTTCTAACACTGAATGTCACCTATTGATGCTGAAAACGTGACAAATTGAAATGGCAAATTTTCGTCGTAGTGGCACTTTACCGTAACCCTTCAGGATTAACTCATGCATTCCCCACTTACTTAACTTTCACATTGTTGTTTGTATTATTATTTGTATGACTGTGTGGAAAATAAAAACCTTTAAACCTTCAAAATCACTCCTAGCCTTTTCTCCTCCGAGCTAATTGGCTTTCTAATTAATTGCAAAATCGTACGTTTCATAAGCTAGCTTGTTTTCAAATTCTTCATGTGTATTCAGTCACCTGTTCAATAGGACTGAATATATTTTTCAGTTGAGTTATAGTCACAATGAGGGAAAAACATTTAAGTGCACACTCTAAGTAAGAAAATATATTGAACAGTTTTGTTTTGTTGTAAGCTTTTTCATTTACTTTTAAATTTGAAACAAAAAGTCGAAATAATGCCCAAAACTATAACCTTCCAAATTCCAATATGCTAATTTACTCAATATAACTACTTTAGTTTTTGTCATGAATGGGTAACTGAATACACATGAAGAATTTGAAAACCCGCTGATGAAATGTGATTTTGCTCATAAATGTAATTAGAAAATTCGGAGAAGAGACTAGTAATGATTTTGAAGGTTTCAACCAGTTAAGTATTCATGAAATGAAATTGCACATGCTGTCACATAATATTGCACATGCTGTCACAAAATATGTTTTCCTACATCATATTTGCAAAGAAGGCAAAAGTTTTTGTTTACATTTTTAATATTTACATCAATTCAAAATTGCTGCTCTTCACCAAATATTTACAATTAACCTTAGTTACCTCCTTCATGCAGTGAGATACTCTGTCCAGCTTCCTTGAATACCCATTTTAAGGGTAATTTAAACATGTATTATCATTGAGAACAAGAGCCCATCTGGGCTTTCACTCGGGCCACATGAGATTGAAGATGAAATACACTTTCATTTGAAATCCTCTTAGTAATATTAACCAAAGGGAAGAATTATTAGCTGAATTTAGCAGTCTTTAGGAGTGGCCGGTAGCGCGGTGACTTTCATTCTCTGCTCCCCTAGTATATATGTAATTTAATATTTTTGTTTTTCTCGTATGTCAACCTTTTATTTTAAATATTACTTATTCATGTAACACACGTTTACAATTTAGTCTGCTGTTCTGTTATACTGCAGGTTCCGAGTACTAATAGATGATTGTCTCAAATGTATGTTTATATTTGTACCATATTATAAGTTGTATCCTGTCCATCCTGTGATGGAGCTAGCTATGTCAATTTGTGTGCCTCTATGTAACTTTATCTGCTGTTCTTGCCATTATGAGTCCATCTTGGTATTTGTTGGATTATTAACTGAAATGCCTGTTGGTTATCTATATTTAAAAGCTTTACCCACATTCCCAAAACTTCAGTCTGCTCATTATATTAAAGAACTATAAAGGGAATTGTTGGAAGCCTTTAATTTCTCGAACCAAAACCTCGGCCATGAGAGGTTTCTTGTTTAAGTTTACCTTGAGAGTTGAATATTCAGTATACCAGCCTGTATAACGTGGTACACAGAGAGATCGTACGAGATAGGTAAACCAGCCAAAAACGCGGTCAAATTATTTTAGTGTTGGCCTACCGATCACCGGTGTTTGCGCTGGTATGTACTATGACCGAAAGTAAAATGAAATGTGGCATAAAAGCTACAAAACGTACCTCAAACAAGCTGATAGCGTCCACAGAAGCTGGCGATTGGACTGGAGATAAATATATTAGCGCCAACAATTAATGCATAATTTAACGCATGTGTAGAAATTTTGTTGCACCGAACAAACAAAAACCGGCCTGCAGATTTAGACTTGTGCTGCCACAGGCAGTCCGGGTAATAAAAAAATGCAGCATTATTTTGTTTAATTTCAATGATGCAGGATCTACAAAATAATGATTTGCAATCTGACTGTAAATTGCCATTAAAAATGTTGTCAGTTAATTCTATTGTGAGTTTACCCCAGTTTACCGTCTTTAATAGCACATTCACCTTTGCTACATCTTCCTGACTCTCTTTACTAAAATGTGCAGTACCAATAAGATACACACAACAGCCATCAGGTGTCTCCAATTTTGTGACAGTGTCTGGAAGCTCAGCACTTGATGTTCTGTGCATTCTTTCTAAGTTCAGCATGAGTTCTTCTGTAATACTGCTTTCAGGTGCCATTTCAGGTTGAGCCACATCATCAGATACACTTTCGCCTGGAATGTTCAATAATCATAATTATTATAATAATTCCTAATGATAATCATAGAAATAATACAATAATTAATTAATTAATGTTTGGTATGTAGAGAATAGTTTTAAAATGGAATAAAAACCAGTCTATCTGATTTATGTAATTTCACCCAAATAGATGAAGTTGTTGGGTTAATACTTGCCCAAATGAAGTTCAGGGGGGTTAAGCTGTTTTGAAATTTAGTTTTTGCTGTATATCTCTACCTGAAAGTCAATTTCAACCAATTGATCTTAAAATGACAATCTGCAGTGCATGCTATGGGTAAAATTTTGGTGAAAACACCATGTTGCTACGCACAACATTCCTTTCTAACCGTAAAAATGCATTGCCCTTTGTTTTGGCCGAGCTGGACCTGAGTAACCATATAACTACAATTTTGTAGTTCTTTTCACAACTTGAAATCTTGGAAACTGATCAGTTTTCTCATGAATGAAGTTCCAAACATGTTTGCTGTCACAAATGAAGTATACCATTTCAGGGGGTGGGTAGGGAATATTAATATTATTTTGATATGTAGCACATATAGTTAAAGGGAACAAAAACAAACCTATCTTATGTAATTTTGCCCAACTATATGACATTTTTGATGTAATACTCATGCAAATGAAGTTCAGGGGGAGTTATTATAAGCTACATGTAGCTGTTTTAAAATTTCATTTTGGCTGTCATTTCCCCCCTGAACATTGATTTCAACCAAACTAAGAGGACCCCCTGCAGTTTTCTTTGGGTAACATTTTGGTGAAAACCCCTTTTCTCTACTGTTTTCTACCCGTAAAAATCCATCACCTTTGTCATTTTGGCTGCAATGCATGCTGGGACACAGTTAAACTTTGTATTTCCCAGCTCAGAACTGAAGTTTCAGGGTAAATAATTGTTCTAACACAATACATGCCAAATGCAAGATATCGATTTAGAATTTGGGGTAATATCTACGAACCTTGCAAAAAATTTGGGGGAGAGGTGGAAAAGCACATGTATTTCCTGTCAATAACAGTGTCCTCCCCCATTAAAAATGGATTGAATGAAGTTGAAGCATTAAAATCACAGTTTCGGTACCACACACAATGAATGGAAAATATCAGTTGCAAATTTGGTGTAAGATCTTCAAACTTTGCAAAACTGAGGGGGGAGGGGTGGAAAAGCAAATACATTTTCTGTTAATAACGGTATCCTCTCCATTATAAAGGGATTGAATGAAGCTGCAGCATCAAAATCATAGTTTTGGTACTAAATGCGATGAATGCAACACATTGGTAGTGAATTTGGGGTAAGATCTTACAAAAATGAGGGGGAGGGGCTGAAAAGTATATGTACCTTATTTCCAGTTAATAATGGTACCCTCCCCCATTAGAAAGTTGCAGCATCAAAGTCATACCGTAAAGACCTGTAGATAAGCCGCACCCCAAGTTTTGAAGCTTGTTTAGGAAAAAAACTTTTTTTGAAAAATACAAAAAATTATTAGAAAATCTTTTGTCCGAGTTCATAAACGCTTGTACTTGATGCCAAACTTCTTCAAAAAAAGAATAATCTTTTGTTGGAGTTCATAAACACTCGTACTTGCAGCAAAACTTCATCAGATTGTCATAAATAAATAAACTTTAAATTTAATTCGATCGAATATGGTTCAACTTGCCTTGTCATTTCTTGTGTATATTTTAACCTGCAGTCTTTAAATCACTCCAGAATTCTTCCGCATTTATTCCCCAATTAACTAACAACAATTCCAAGGAACCGCTTTCCTTTAATTGCTAGAGCAAGAAAGGTTTTCTGGCGAAACAATACTTGCACGAGTAGGTCAGGTCCGCCATCTTGGATTTTCATTAACTAGTGCCAATCTCCCACGTGTAAAATTGCAAAGAATGCCTGGTTGTTAGATGCATGCTTTGACAAGCGCTGCAAATCAGCCTGCTTTGGAAGGTAAATAAGCTTAATCACGTTTAAATATTCACGAAATTCTAATATATTAGGTCTAAGGTGGGTCTTAGAAGAGTTTTGCTTTAACTCTTTGAAAGTGCATGTTTTTTTCCCAATGATTATGCTTAAATTGCTATATTACACGATCGGATGCGATTTGAACCTGATTGTAATATATGCACCGTCGCATAATAAAAGCTTCATTCAGGATCATGATACATGTATGTAAATATATGTTAATGTTGGTTCTCCTTTCTAGGTGTTCCCGTAGATAAGCCGCACCCCTGATTTTGAACGAAAATTTTGGGTGAAAAGGTGTGGCTTATACACGGGTAAATACGGTATTTGGTATTTATCAGTGACCATGAAATATTCATGAACAGTTCAATGAACATTTCATGAATTTTAGTTCATGAACTGAGACACTTGCCAGTCAAGAACATATCAAGAACTGTTCATGAACTTTCATGAACGGGGTGTGCTTCGATCAATGCTCTTTCGGCGACCATATTTGTTTTCGTCACACAAATTCACGACTCAAGCTGCCTGTGACCATCAGTTTTGGCACTTTTTCGACAATAGGTATATTAAAAATTGTGATCCGTAAGATATTATTGCCTTTTTTTAAATCAAAATACAACTTTGAAAACATCAACACCTAAAAACCTCCAGTACACAATCTGGTGCCATTGCATTGTGTTGCATTGTGTTGCATGTGCATTGCATTGTGTCAGTTGGTCAGCCGGCTAGATTATGTTACTATATCATATTTGTTGATTTCATGTAAGTTCTGCGGGTCCCTCAGTGCTAGTAATGAACAAAATGAACAAAATGAATCTTATATAATAATACACTAAGTGTGTATGTGTGTGTGTGTAACACTCTTCCCCAGGTGCCCTTGATTGATATATTAACATGGAAGACGCACGCGCGAGTCCGAAAATGCCGCCAAAAAGTGATTCTTGATAGCTAGCTATATATAGCACTAACTAGGTGTGCATGCGTACAATATTATCTGCTAGCAGATAATACTTAGCGCTTGATGAATTAAGCAAATACAACAATTTTACACTAGAAAGCAGGGCAATTATTTCGTTATTTGAGCCAGTTTGATATTTTAAGTGCTCAGCTATGTTTCTAGTCATTTCTCCAAAACTTGTAAAATAAATGCAATATTTAGTTTTTATATGGCATTTCATTTAGCTTTGTTTTCGATAGTTTTTTGTTTTGCTAAAACTTGAGCTTAAAAATGTATAATAAAACAATTATTGAATTCAGTTTTTGCATGATAGCGAAAATTATTAAGTCCTCGGTTTGTGTTATCAGCCACAGCCCTCAGCTGATAACACAGACCTCTGTCTTGTTAATTTTTGCTATCTGATGCTCAAATCCTCATCCAATGATTGCTAGTAATGGTCCAGATAAGAACTGTAGTAGAATCTATTGTTCTGCAGCAATGAGCCTCCACCACATACGATTTTGCTTGAATATGCCTTAAGTGCTTTAGGAGGTATCTACAGTCCAAACTACATCTCGAAAATAAAGTATTTGTTATGCCATTGGCTCTTTTTTCTGTGAAAACGCAGATAAACCACCATCCAGCCAATCGGATATAGAGAAAACAAAGGATTTTTCAATCGCAAATTTGAGAACTTTCCCCACACACAATATTCTTCGAAATTAAACCATAGTTAGTTTGATCAAAAATAAATTCAAAACACAAAAAAATATTGAATGAAAATGCATCATTTTGATGGGTTTCTATTGAATTTATAAGTATCAACCAATGAAATTACGAGAAAGAATAATAGAAAATTAACACCTTTTAACATTCCTTGCCGTAGACACTACAGTTCTTATCTGTACCATTACTTTTATTTATTTTTGCAATTCAGCCATTTACTAGATATTATAATTCCCATCAGAGCTACATGTATATAACACCTGCAGAGTGTGCAAAACAAAAAGGACACAGTTTACCCCCACGGATGCACAAAATTTTGAAGAGCTGCCATCTGAGAAAAAGAAAGCTGAGAGGACTCTCTCTTGGTCCAACCTCTTCCCCAGGGTGGGTCTAATTGAGACTTCTTTGCAACTGAACCGTTTCCTTGTTTCTTTCTGTCATTTTAGTCCGTGGTCTGCTTATTCTTTTGTTCGATTTGACTTCAGTTGTGTAAATTATGAATAAACATCTAAAGCGCATTAACATTGTGAGAGAAATGAAAAAGTGACTGTGATAATCCACAACATTTCAACAGAAAAAAAAAAACATTGTGTTCCAAATGGTTCATTTATCATTCTATTTCGTGGTTTAGGTATAAAGCAGAAAAGATTCTACAAATAAAGTGGTTGTGGAAATACTGCAGTCAGCTAATAGTATACATGTAGGTACATGTACTTAAGGCCAGGGGTCCCTTGGAAAATAGTGACCCTTATTTTTGAAACTAGTGGGAGAACTCTGACCTGATCATGATCAAATCTCTGTACACCAAGACAACTAACTAACCTGAATGTGACTCCTGCCATTCATGCTCATGTACAAAATAATATGAGGAGTTGTCTAACACAGTAAGTCCTTCAGGTGTCTCTATGACCATCAGTTGTTCTTCATCTGACTCATCTGCTTGCAGCTGAGAATCCCAATTATCTGCCAGCTCTGCCTTCCTTTCTGCAATGTTATCATCTTTGTCAGATTCTGATTCACTTGGCTTTAGTTCTAATTTCCATGGAAAACAGAATTATAAAAGCAAGTTAGAACATGTAGTCTGCTTTACATATTAAAGTGAACAGACTTCATCTCTGAAATGCAGGTACATGTACTGTAGTTTTAATAATGTAATAGTAACCCAGGTTGAGAATCTTGCCAAGATCTTGGCAAGAACATGCACAACCTTTAAGGCAAGATCTTGGAAGATCTTTTTTTCCACAGTGATTAAGCACTTTGCCTCTCACCTGGTCCAAGGACCAATGTGCAAAGGCAAAACTGTGAGACATTTCAGAGACACAAACTCTGAATTTCTAACGAGACCTGAAACAACCATGGGGGCTGATCAAAGCCAGGTCCCGGATAATCCACAGGTCGAATTGGAATTTAGTGCGTTGTTTTTTTGCGGAGGGAGAAAAATCCTCAGAGCAAGGGTGAGGTACCAACAAACTCAACTCACATATGCCGGCCAGTCCGGGAATCAAACCTCAGGGCCACAGAGGTGAGAGGCGAAACGCTTAACCACTGCGCCACCCTGGCTCCCCTCCCCCTCCACAATGGCGGGTCATTGTAGCATTTTCATCAGCAATCAAATATATTTTTGTTTGGTTTCACAAATTCTTTCACCACTGTTTCCTTTTACAACTAGTCGGATAAACCCTGCTAGCAGAGGTTCTTTTCTCTTACCCTCTCTCCAGCTCCACTAACGAGGGAGAAAAGAACCTCTGCCACGATCCAAACGGTTTTCTGTTGAGCAAGCGCCACGGTATCTGGATTTCCATTGGCCGAGAAAAACGAGACTGTAAACATTGTAGATTTCCTATTGTTAACAGTAAGAGAAGGCGTGGGAAAAATAAAATAAAATTAATTTCCTTCGTCAAGAGTGATGTTGCTTTCCTTGAAGTTTGACACAGCTGCTTTTAACGCTACTTTGAACTCGCTCACGCTCATGTTCACTCCAAAAACAGATGCCATATTGAAACTCTAGACTGGGCAGTGTTTTAATAGTATTAACAAGTCATGTGCATGTGACGTCGACCTCGAGAAACCGGTTTTTAAACTGGTTAGTCATGTGACTTACCCTCCAAAAACTTGGAGTCGGCGAGATCTAAAGAACCATTCGGATCATGGCAGAGGTTCTTTTCTCCCTCGTTAGTGGAATCTGGAGAGAGGGTAAGAGAAAATAACCTCTGCTAGCAGGGTTTGTTGGATATTTTCCCAAAAAAAATCAAATCCCGTATGAGTTTTGACCTGAATTTTGGGTAGTTGATTGAAAAATCCCATACCCCATAGGTTTTCCTGAAAAAAAATCATACCCTGTACGATTTTTATCACAGTTAACCGCACCTCTCAAATGCTGCTTTTAGGTTGAAATAGGTAATATTGTAATTAGATCATTTATTGTAATTTTATTTTGGTTCTCCTGGCCTATATGTTTTGTTTGTTGTATATTTTACTTTATTCTATTTTGTACCTTCTATTATGGCCGAAGTAAGTAAATAAAAAATAAATAAATTTTAGCATATTTTCACTTTAGACCAAATGACGGAAAAAAGCAACTTCCTTAATAAAAAGCAACTCTCTGGAATTTTTGAGCAACTTTTGAGCAACTTTTTGAGAAATTTCGAGCAACTTTTTAAGAAATTTCGAGCAACTTCGAGAAACTTTGTACATGTGCAGTACTAAAGAAAATACACATCACTGTGGAAATTATGACATTGCCATGGAAACACTCTTAGCCCGAGGCTTCTTCCATGAGGAAATAAAGTTCCCTAATTTCTCCTTTTTTAAAATACAATTTACTGCTGTGGGCACATCAGACGATTTGGAATGTCATCTAGGTATTGTATGTGAGTGGTTTAAAGCGAATTATTTTCCGTGATAACAGAAACAAAAATCGTAATTTTATCTTCAAGGTGAAAAGTAGCCTGGGGCCAAGTGTTTCCATGGCAACGTTATGAGTTCCACAGTGATGTGTATTTTCTTTAGTACTGCACATGTGCAAAGTTTCAATTGTTTTTACCCACTATTTGCAGAGATATTCTTCATTTTGTGATTTGTCTCCAGACTGTGTCAAAGCACATTTCATTTGCATATTTAAAAAACCTAAATATCTCTGGAACAAGATGAGATATTGAGAAAATCAAATGAGATCAATTAACTTAATTTTAGATTCATTGACACTTTCAACTATATTAAAATACATACCGGTATTTCATTAAATATTGATCTAAACTGTGCGATAACTATTACCAATAATTAGTTCACATTAGACTGTGGCATGAAAAATTTGTGAAATATATTGACTGAATGACATCTGACGAAAAACTGTACTACCAATTACATGTATCAGGGCTAAAAATAATGGCCGGTCAGTCGCCGGTCAAGATCAGTATTTGGTTGAAACTGTAGTAACATTGACTGGTCAAAATGACCGGCAAGGCAAAGATTTGACCGGACAAGTTCCAATTCTGGAAGGACATTGTCCGATGACCGGTCGTTATTTTTAGTCCTGTGTATTAATAGTCATTAGGTGGCATTCATTGTAAGCAATTTGGATTTAGGGAGAAGCTATCTACTGCTGTTGCGCTTGCCCACGTCACCGATAGTATTTTGCAGAATATGGATAAGGGCTGCATAACTGGCGCAGCGTTCTTGGATTTGTCCAAGGCGTTCGACACTGTCGATCATAAACTGCTCTTTTCCAAGCTCAAATCTATTGGCCTCTCAGATCACGTCACTGATTGGTTCGACTCCTATTTGTCAAACAGACGCCAAGTCACAGTTGTCGACAACAATCATTCATCTTGTAATCACGTCCCAGTCGGGGTGCCTCAAGGAAGTATACTCGGCCCTTTGATGTTTCTTATTTACATCAATAGTTTGCCAAACTGTCTCAACTCGTGTGAAGTTTCCATGTACGCCGACGACACTGTTATATATTACTCTTCGTCATCTCCCAAGGATATCGAAATGAAGCTAAATAGTGATTTAGCCAATGTTGCAAATTGGTTTAATGACAATCTTTTGACTCTGAACATCAAAAAGTCGAACTTTATGTTCATTGGAAGCGCTCACAAGTTAAAGTCTTGTGGTAGTGTCTCGCTTATTATAGATAGTGTCACACTTGATCGGACCAATACAATCAAATATTTAGGAGTCACTATTAATCAAACCATGACTTGGTCCGATCATGTTGACACTATTATATCTAAGGCCAATCAACGCATTGGGCTTTTAAGACGTATTAGACATTTACTACCCCGGCGAGCCCGTTTAACTCTATATAATGCCCTGATATTGCCAATTTTAGATTACGCTGATATCGTATGGGGGGATAAAGACAATGTTACCATCATGAATAGTTTACAAATAGTCCAGAACAAGGCTGCTAAAGTGATTCTAGACGCCTCCCCTTTCTCGTCCTCAACAGAAGCCCTCAAGACTTTGGGCTGGAAGACGCTTAGTCAACGGCGGCGAGCACACAGATGTACACTAGTTTACAAACTTATGAACAGTCAAATTGACTTCGATTTTGATATTTTATTAAATAAAGATGTACATAATCATAACACTAGGCAGAGAAACAATGCCCATCTTAAACAAGCAAGAACAAACTGGGGAAAGCATTGTTTTACCTATCAGGCTTTGGATGAGTGGAATTCCCTCCCATCCGAAATACGAGAATCGAACTCATTAGCCAATTTTAAAGCGCATTTTACTTTTTAACTTTTTAGATTTCTTATTGTATATACATTTTTATCAATTTTTACTTATCATTGTTATTAATTAGTTGTAACTATTCTCTTTAAACTTTATTTTACTTTATTAGTTATGTTACACAGGGCCCCATTGAAAAACTCCTCGGAGATATGGGCACCCTGTCTAAACATCGTTATTATTATTATTATTATTTATTGATGTGAAACATTTATATTAACGGGCAAACTGAAATACAAATTAGCTTGTATTTAGGAAAGAATAATCAAACCTGGTCATAGAATATTAATAGAAGATCAACCTCAAAGGAACTATTTTCATTATTCATTTGAAATAAAAGCAACTAATTATAAATGTTCTTGTAAACGTACGCTATTATTAGTATTACTGGATTTGCTATTTATTTATAAATGTATTTCGGCTAGACTGCAGAATACCCTACCATGTAATCTACCTTACACGTTCACGCGTTGTCACGGTCAAACATATAAATGAAGTTGAAAATGAAATGAAATAATGAAATGAAATTGTAAATTGACATAACGTCCATTATCAATCTTGCTATTAGTATTATCTCTATATATTACTACCTTCGTTCTACAAACAACCGCAGTCTACTCGTTGACACGATGACGCGTTGACATGAATAAAGTGTACTCTATATATTACTACCTTCGTTCTACAAGCAACCGCAGTATACTCGTTGACGCGACATTAGTCATTACTCTCTACTCTCTACGTTCATTGTGTATTCCACACAACTCACAAGTTGACGCGTAGATGCGTTGACATTTCTACAATACAGCTTGCTGTGGTATTCTGCAGTCGTTCCTGTATTTCTACATATGAAAATGTTTCACAGTAAAATACATTAAACGGAAATGTCAAACATATTAAGACATCCATGCTAGTGCTTTGATATTTGAAAACTTCAAATACAAATTATCCAAGATCAAACAGATTGAGCTCAAATAGGCAAGATACTATTTGATGTTAACGCGGAAACGATACCAACTGGCCAGTCCATTTTATATAGGTTATTCCTTAGAAAAATATATATCTTCTTCTTTCAGTAACTGAGAAACATACCGTTTTCTTGGGATGACGGTTCAGCTGTTGTCAATAACTTATCCGCTTCAGTGTTTTCACCTGTGTCGTCCGCCATTATCAAGTTCGATGAGTCATCGTAGCCGAGCTAACGTAAAATGTTACGTGTTAAGAGGTGTTTTGATTGGCTTGATGCTTTTATACCGCAAACCAATCAAATTACGTTTAAGAAATTTGGACCTGATAGACCAAATCTCTTGATTGGTTAAAAGTAGCAAAAATAAACCAATCACAAGCAGTTTTATCTTTAATTTTAACCTCGATCCCAGGGGTCTTTGCGCGCCTAATCGAAGAAAGAGTCAGCGGCAAACCAAACGAAAATAAAGCCCTTATGCCGAATTGCCGAATAGCTGAAAATGGTTTGAAAATACCCGAGTTAACGCAAGAGAAATGTCATGATGTGGAGGTCCAACAAGCTGAGAACGTCTTGGTGAAATATTTATGGTTTTAATGTCATGGGTAACCTCGAGTCGGCCGCAAAAGTGAACATTGGTCAGTTAGAGGGTTCGTGTTCACGTGAACTCGATCTGAGCAGATCACTGACTTACGAACAGTATCAGGACGTAAGTACAGCTATCCACGTCATATCTTAAGATCAGTATTGCTTTTACTACTTCCGTATCTCACCTTCTATACTCAGCTTCACCTTGATTTTGATTTTTTTTAAAGTTATTCCCGGATGATTTAAATATGCACCTATCAGCGGCCATGGGGGGGGGGGGGGGGGGGGGGGGGGGGGGGGGGGTGGGGTGCTCAGCATGGGCTTTTTTGTCATGAGAAGACGCACAGGGTGACTTTCAGGACCCTTTCTTCCACACGAATATGCGCAGTACTTGGGCTTAGTCACCGCATGGGATGAGGAGTAACTGCAGAATACCCCCTCCGAATAACGAACCTCACAACCAAAGATACCACTGATACCCCCGACACGTCTGATAAATGTGACACGTCTGATAAACGTGACACGTCTGATAAACGTGACACCCCTGACACATCTGATAAATGTGAAACCTGTGACACGTCTGATAAACGTGACACGTCTGATAAACGTGACATGTCTGATAAACGTGACACGTCTGATAAACGTGACACGTCTGATAGATACACGTGATACGTCTGATATGCGTGATACACGATATGTCTGATATATAAGATACATGTGATACGCTTGATACACATGATATGTCTGATAAGCGTGATACCTCTGATATGCCTGATACAACATAACAACCCTAACCATCAGTAAAGAAGTTCCCAGGTAAACGTTGAGGTTTTAGGGCTAATTGGTGATTCGAGATGACAGGTAAACATGTGAGATTTTTTTGGTATTTATCATAATACATCCGCTTACCCAACAACAATAACTACCCTAACCGTCAATAAAGAAGACATGCAAGCTCCAAAGGAGAGGAATCGTTCACTTAATTAATTCATGAAATAATGACAATATAAACTAACTAAAACCCTACCCTAAACTATAAAAAACCCTAACCAGTCAGTAAACAAGATCTTACTCTTACCCACCTAGAGCTAGGGTTCTCAAGAAAACCTCTCAAGAAAATGGTTAGGTAAAAAAATTTGAAAGATTTTCTGGAACTCGAACCACACTCTTCCTACTCGTAAGTCAAACATCGCAACCACTACATTAAACAACCATCGTCACTCAATTGCTATCAATTTTTAAAATTTTAAAACCACTTCTAATCTATGAATTGTTCATGAATTAATTAAGTGAGTGATTCCTCTCCCGATACACAATTATACCGAATGATACACCTGATATGCGTATCTTGATACTGGTAACACACATCTGGGAGGGGGTATTCTGCAGTTGTGCCTGGGATGAGACCACATGCGGCAATTAAGAAGAAAGAAAAAATCGATTGCAGATTGGGATTCTGAGAGTATCTGTTAAATAAAATGAGAAAATATTATGGTATGTGTATTAAGTTAGAAGTCCCTGTGGCATGGGGAGAGATGTTAAAGGTATACAATTGCTATCTCCAGTCTACGGAGCAGCAGAAAGAGGACTAAGCAATCTCGTGATTGTGATTGCTGGTTATAAACATGGAGGTCAGAATGAGTTGAACCATTTGCATCTTATTTCATGCTTCATTGGCACTTTAGATAATTATAGCCAAGTGTTCTAGAAACATTAGACTTCCATATATTAAGCAACATTTTGTGCCAATGTTCTTGATTCCTTGTCACTCAAAAGAATTATAAATTAACCTGAATATTTTGTGCCCCAGGGGGGAGGGGGGAATTCCTATCTTTTACTGGTCATCTTCCCCTAGAGGGTGGGAGAAATCACAATGTTTGCAAAGGGTCTTTGACACAGTCCCCATCTTAGCCTGGGGTCCCCCTCCCAAGGGGATGGCTGCTGATAGGTGCATAAGACTTAATAACTTGGAAATCTGGATTTTGGAGCCTAGTAATATATAGGCAATGCAGGTGTTCCTAGTGGTTTTCCCTGCTTTTTCAGGGACGTTTTCCGCTCGCGAATGAATTTCAGACCAGTAGGAATGGGGCGAGGACAGGAGCCCATTACCCGGAGCGTCCATCTGTCATGCATGTATATTCATGATGCAGCATTTTTACAGACCGGATTATTTTTAGATTTCACATCTCATTGTTTGCTTCCATCGTGGAATGTTGTCAACAAAAGATGCCTTGTTAGCTTCTTTTGTTTGATTAACAACCAACATGGCTGCAACACCATTAATCATTTGAATTAAAATTATGCAAATGCTTGTGATTGGCTAGTGGAACCAAACTCGCAGGAAACACAATAACCTGGTCTGTAAAAATGCTGCATCATGGACGTAGTACACACATCAGTCAAATGTCTGCCATTGTGTCAATTAATATTGTCAAAATGTCAGGAAAATTGCACACGTTGTGGTTATATACATGTATTGGTGTTAACCTTCCTTATTTTCTGAAATGGAAACCATAAACCAAGGTAACTCAATTGTCTGCATCTTACTGTATGAAAATATTTCTCAGTTGAGTTTGTTGGTATCATGTTCAGAACAGCCAATACTAACCAGTAATCTTCAGAAGACGTAGTATGGGAGATGGACACTCCAGGTAATGGCTCCTGGGGAGGATGAAAAGCGAGAGAAGGGGGGAGGGAAGAGGGAAAAGAAAAGAAGGGGGAGGAGAAGAAAGAAACTCCTCCCCTTTTCTTTTCTTTTCCCCTCTATCCTTTCCCTTCTCTGGATTCCAACACAAGTCTCTGTGGTGCAGTTGGTAAAGCTCTTATTCATATATAGTTTGATTCATGTTTGAGTAATTTTTACAATTTTGTTATACAATTTAAATGTTTTGTCTGGTGTACAAATTAAGTCATCCATCAGTCCCAGATAAAACACTGCTAGACTTTGAAAAATATTGTGAAGGTTATTAAGTTTATTAAATATTTCAGTAAAAACAACACTCAGGGTTAAACAAAATGTGAAAACTTTGTTCTTGAATTTTACTTGCCCGAGCTTGAAACATTTAAACAAATTCTAGCAAATTGGGCAAGTGATTCACGAAAAGTACTTGCCGGCCAACATGAAAATATATACTAGTCCTGGACTGTCAGGACAAGATTTTTCAAGCCCTAGGCCTGTCACTAACACACTTTTGTGATGTTGGCTTCCTAGCTATATTGTAGCCAAGGTAAACTTTAATTTACACACCTGAGTGGAGAAACGATTTTACTGTTAATGTTCAGCAGAATGAATATTTATTTGTAAGGATCGAGTCATATATATAATAGTTTGATTCATGTTTGAGTAATTTTTATGATTTTGTAATACAATTTACATTGCTTTTCTCTTTCCAGCATTTAAAGCATGGTGATCCAGGAGCTCTACATGAATTCCCTCAAGATTTGCTGAGTGTTTACAGTGTATCATTCTATGAGAAACTCAATGTTGCCTTCAACTGCATCACAACTGTTCCATATGAGTTTTCTATGTATCTTCCACATTTAATTCATCTGGATATTAGCCACAACAAGGTTACTTTTCTACCGGATACATTTGGATACCTTTTTCACTTAGAAACATTGTTTTTAAATAACAACAGATTACGGGAACTACCAAGCTCATTTTGTTTCTTGGCTAGACTTGAAAAAGCTGATTTATCCCATAACAAACTTGTGCAATTACCAGACAATATAGGACAAATGGAGAACCTGAGAAGCTTAAATGTAAGCTATAATGAACTTGAATCCTTGCCTTCTTCGATTAGGCAATCAAAAACTTTAAATCTTATTCTAGCAATATTCAACAAGTGCAGGAATCCTCCACAACAAATTTGTAATCAAGGCTCGGAGATGATTTTAGGACACTTTGGGAAGAACAAACTGAAGGACCAGGAGAAAATGACTGTACAGAGGAATGAGTTTCCTCGAGTTCGAGGTGACATCTTATCCACTGCGCATACTAACTTGCATACTGCAAGAGCACAATATGTTCAGACACAAACCAATGTGAATGCAATGAATAGAATTAAGACACCTCTACGACCACCTGCAGATGGCACCAAGTTGCCACCTGATGAACTTGTTGACAAGGTTGTTGGTTGTATATACGGTGCGGCAGTTGGAGATGCTATTGGGTTATGTACTGAGTTTATGCTTCTCGATGAGTGTCAGTTTTACTATGAGGGAGACAGCCTTTCATATCAACAAATGGTTAAGGACAGACACAGGTGTAAATGGCAAAGGGGAGATTGGACAGATTCATTTGATCAGATGGTGAGTTTTTTGATGATGGTGACTAAAATGTACATGCATGTATGCTTGTTTAAATGTACTCTTTACTAACTTGTGAATATATCAGTAGCCCAAACAAACTATTTTTACATTTTCTTCTGGTCAGTGTTTTATTCCATTTGGAAAGTTGAGTCTAACAAGTATGAGGGGTTACTTCAAAATCCTTTGCACTTGTTAACTTTAAGATTCTGTTTTACAGCTTTTTCGTAGAAGTCTAATTCTAGATACAATACAAACAAAGATACAAACCTGCAGATACACAGGTTACATGCTAAATTAAAGCAGTCAAGCTCATTAATTAATACAGTCTTCCTCTTGACTCATCACTCCTGTTCATGACCCTGATGAACACTTCCACAAACGAACAAAGTTGTATTTGGCATGACTGGTTATTGTGTCATTTCACAGTATTTGGAATGTTATGGAGGGGAAGACAAAACTTTTTAACTACTTGTAGCTATTTAATTATGGAATCATTTACTATTTTTTGTCGACAGTAGCATTGGTATCCAGTATTGGTATTCAGCGTTACGGAAGGGAATAGAAAAAAATGCCTTTTAATAATTAATTTCTTAAAGGGATACCCGAGTGAAAAACACATTAGGGCTCAAAAGCATCTTTCAGATGTACTTTGTTCAGAAAATGTATTAAAATTTGATAAAACTTTTTCAGAGTTGAGAACGAGCCCCTCAAAGTTGGCCCCGCGAAGACCTGGGCGCCGCCATTTTGTTTATATTAATTCCTGTGACGGTTTTTACGTCACTTCGTCCCACAGGAGTCTTGCGGCTAACTTGTAGCGACTTGTTTTCTTTGTAGAATTTTCACACGCTCGGAATTAGAGTAGATTTTCATCGATATGGCAGAGCAATTTCGTACTAGAACAAGAATATGATGAAGACGATATTGTGAGAGAAGTTCAGAAGACTGGGAGGACGAAGGAAAGCATGTGGAAGGCGAGAATATCAGACGAACAACAAAAGGCGACCACCGAGCTAGTGCTATAAAGATTTGCTGTGTGTTTTTGTATGGAACTTGTCAGCCTTAAGGTTACCGGATACCTAGCGACCTAGCGATTCTAGCGACCTGTAAAAGAAAACTCAGACACTTCTTCTTTCATAGGCTAAAGCATGCATTCAACCAAGACGACATTCGCAGCTACAAGCTTATATGTCCTAAGTGTCGTCGTACCAATGCTTTTATTATCTGTTCTTGCTACTAATAAGATCCTTCTTTTGCTTTATTATTATCTTTGCTTTACTATCTTATTATCTTAATCCAAGGGTGTAACTGGGGACGGGTGTGATCGGGTTTTATTGTGGGCTGGGTCACTGGTGCTTAAACCTTGTAGGGGACTTCGTGTCCTTTTGTTTCTGCACCATGCATGTTATGCTAAATCCTTAAATAAATAAATAAATAAATACCTTCAAAACGAAAAAGATGGGGAAATTTTGTTTTCGCACAGAAATGTAGTTTTAGTAGTAGTGTCTCATATGCCAAAAACTCTGTTGAATAAAAATTAATGTTGACGGAGAAATATCAAAAGGAAGTTTTTGACCGGAAGTAAAAGGTTCCGTTTGATTGACAGCAGATCAATATAAACACATGACAAATGCTCACTCGCCCGTAACAACGGTGTGAAGAAAGTATTAAATTTATTTCATATACCAATGTTTACGTTTATTGAGAAAAGTTTTTCCACACATGATTCCATAATCCCATCGGTTGTTGGCCTTATGCCTTCATCGTTTTTTTAACTACAATTTTTTTCTGCGTTAATTATTACAATAATGATAACATGAAATACCCACCTTCATTCTGTTGACATATGGAAGACGAAGATTGTTCGTTTTGAAGAGTTAATCTGCATTAAACACACGGCCACGTGGAAATTATAATCATGTATCCCGCTTCCCGCCCCCTCAAAAACATGAAATCCCGCTTCCTGCTCGTACCTGAAATCCCGCGTCCCACTCCTGTTTTTAGCTCGCATTCCGAATCCCACCCTCGAAATAAGCCCGATCCCGCCATCCCGCCAAACCTATTGTGGACCCTCAAGAAAACTAGAACAACCAGCTATATTAACATTTTCTTGATGCGGCGCGAAGCTTTGATCGGAAATCAACATTGGCGGGAAATCTTGACAGATAGTTGAACTGTGATGAGAAATGATTGGCCAAGAGCTCGCTAATTGTTGGAGAGGCGGGGCTTCAGATTCACGCACGACAGACAGCTAGATTTTCTAAAATGCTATTTTCTACGCTTTCGATTTTCAACCAAAATAGAGTTTTAAAAAAGCTCCCACTCAAGAGGAATTTAGTCGATTTGTTTGAAATTTTCACAAAATGTCAATTGATATCTCTGCTGCAAAAGGGTGTCGGGGAATTGGAAAATTATAAAAATACAGCTCTCTACTCTGATTATTTTTCGCCTTTTCACGGAGAGCAAGGTAACTTTTGAACTAAATCGAATTTTGAAATTCCCGACACCCTTTTGTAATACAATTCCTCTGAAATGCGACAAAGCAAACATATTTTAAAACTTTAAAATATTTTCTGAGTCGGAGCTTCTGAAAGCCATCTCACTAGATCCGAGAAACGGGATCGCGGAAAATTCGAGATTTTCAAAGAACTCAAAACTATTTATGTATTCTTGTAGCCAATTTTATAAGCTTTTAAATGATACATGGATGGTTCGTCGAGGCGCTACATAATTTAAACTGGAAACGCACCCTGAAGGTATCCGGTAACCTTAAACACAAGACTAAAGGTAGATTATTACAATATTGATATCGGCATAGCAATCGAAACTTGTTTAATTTGACCCAGAGAGATAATCAGAGTGTAGCAAGCCACATAATTTTAATTTTGTTTACCTAACTGATGTGTTGTGAATCAGCGCACGCGCGCCAAGTTCCACCACAAACATGACGGGCTTGATCGCGCCAATGCTTTCACACAATTTAATAAGGGAATGGAATTATATTTGCAATAAAATTGTTCCCAGTGTCTCGTTCTTGTGTCATTGCATATATTCTGCTATGTTGGGCTAGTTATGATCGGTTTTTACAGGGAGGTTTTAACTTTTCAGGTGTTTCGTTTCAGTTGCACAAAGCCATGAATATGCAGTCAGTACAGATCGAGCCGGATAACTTGCAAATTATATAGCTCCAAATATAATACATAAGTTTCAAAAGCAATTAATGCCAATATCAATATTGTCATGATCTACCCGATAGTCTTGCGTTTAAGGCTGACAAGTTCCATACAAAAACATGCACACAGCGAATCTTTACATCATAGCACAACACCAGTATTAGCACTAGCTCGGTAGTCGCCTTTTGTTGTTCGTCTGATATTCTCGCCTGCCACATGCTTTTCTAAGTCCTGCCAGTCTTCTGAACTTCTCTCACAATATCATCTTCTTCATATTTTTGTTCTAGTATGAAATTGCTCTGCCGTATCGATGAAAATCTACTTTATTCCGAGCGTGTAAAAATTATACAAAGAAAACAAGTCGCTACGAGTCAACCGCAAGACTCCGGTGGGACGAAGTGACGTAAAAAAAACGTCACAGGAATTAATGTAAACAAGATGGCGGCGCCCAGGTCTTCGTGGGGCCAACTTTGAGGGGCTCGTTCTCAACTCTGAAAAAGTTTTATCAAATTTTAATATATTTTCTGAACAAAGTACATCTGAAAGATGCTTTTGAGCCCAAATGTGTTTTTCACTCGGGTATCCCTTTAACATGTAACTGTAATACTAATTTATGTACCTCGTATTGTTATGGAGGGGAAAATAGCATATTGGTTGAAATCTCTAATCCTGATAGAACATTTTCCCAAAAGATTTCTATTATGTTACTGTTATTAGGGTGACTGGTATGTTATGTCCACCAGCATAGAATGCCTTTATGTAATCTATGTGTTTGTAAAATAGAAAAAATCATCTTCCCTTCCGTATTTTTTTCCAAATCAGTGGTATTGTTTTTCTTTTGGGTGACACTGGAATGAAAAAAAAATCTTTGTATCATAAGGTTTGATTATCCAGCTACTAGAAAAAGTAGTTTTTAATGTCCTGTAACCTTTTTCATTGTTTCATTTTTTTGTCCAAAATACTGTGAAATGACCCTATTACTTATTTACGATTTTCGACAAAGAGAGCAGCTGTACATACACATTGCATCTGCTAGACCACATGCTTTCCATACAAGGCATGCACTATATCTGTCATGCACAGTATATAATATATCATCGCAGGCTCATATCAACCAGACAAACATCCAAACATCCAAATCACATCTCGATTTCTAGCGGTGTTATACTAGTTTAGTGCCACTGCCAAGTGTAGCAGTAAGTGTAGCAGTTAAATAATACATTATATGGCAAGTACATGTACTGGATGGACTGCCTAGTATGGTTCATGTGTTCCCTGCAGTCCTGCCCCACTGTATCTTTTGTTTATTTATTGTAACTTAATTTAATTTTATCAAGACATGAATTTCCATATTTTTGTACATTTTTATATAATTATTACTTGTAATTACCCTATATCATTATGACGTCACGGCTTGTTTATGAGGGAGACAGAATTGACTTGAACAATAGAATTTTGAACTAAATCTGCTCTGCTGAGGAAAATTTAACTTCGAATTGTCTGGTTTCCAGATATCAGCTGTATCAATGTTTATCCCACAATATTTACCGTATTTGGTGGCTGTTACCGCTATTCTACGTTCTTCAAAATGCATTTGATAGCGATTTCCTTTGTGTTGTTGCTGTTTTGTTCCCCTCCCACGACCGTGATCCTTAGCGTTTAAACAATAGATTGTTTTGATATGACGTCATAGTGATATAGGTCAATTATGGTAGTATGGATTTTTTTTAAGACCCTGTGTCCGAGCCCATGGTGCTTTGCGCCAATGTTATGATTAGTTTGTTTATCAATGGCCGCATAAATTAAAGGCCAGCTTTTAGGCGAACTAAAATGTTCTCGATTGTTTATAAGTTTCATAAAAGAAGTACACATACACTTTGGATAATGAATTTCATAATTTCTACCAGATTAAAAACCCAATCGAGCCCACAAATTTCCCCCGGATGTTTAGAATATGATTTGAACTGTTACAGTACTCGGCAGGAAGCCAGGATTCTAATTAGGTTTACGAGTGCAACTTTTCACAACTCTACAATCAAACACATACTCTTGCTACCTTGTTTTCATGTCTCCAGTATTGCTTAGCTGTATTTGAAGATCTCTACTTTCCTTGCAAATGATATATTTTGAGTGAAAAATGAAATGTCATACTCGCACTAGAGTCAAACTCACAGCGAAGTAACAGCTGAACTCGGCAGATTGGAGTTTGACCCGTGATCGTAGTTTTGGTAGCAAGACTTTCTGGACCTACTGGAGGATGAAAAAAAAGGTTAAGGACATTGCTTTCTCTGCTAATAAAAATGCAAAACATATACAGATAAGTCATAACACCTCAGTGGAGCTTATAGCCATGCGAAACTATAATTACAAATGATCTTGATGCCAGAAGTGGTTGCTTTGTGCTTTGTATTTCCAACGAAGCCTGCCGGTCCCTTAGTGCAGCAAATCCCCGGGAAACTCACATAGTAGCCCTTTTGAACCACAAGTGTTCTCTTGTAGACCTAGAGAAAGTAAAATGTGGACTGCTGAAGGATTATTTGTTGAGTCGCTTCGCCTCGCTGTCTCGGTCCTTTCTCCGGAATTCCTCTACTCGCCACTCGACCGGGATTCGAAGAAATATTCAAACTAACGTTTCATTTAAAAAAGTATATATACAAAAGTTAAGATAAAAGAAAGTCAGTTTTAAAAGCATATGTACCTATGAATAATTACACGATGGCCCAAACTAGGGATGGATTTCGAAAGATTCAAGAGTCACATAACAACAACAACGATCTTTCTGATTTTCGTAGCCTACGAAAATGATTTGCGTGCGCAAAGCACCATGGGCTCGGACACATGGTCTTTAAATTTAAAAATGTACTGTACAGGAGTTCATTTTAAAGTTTGAAAGTAATTGTCAGTGGTATTAATTAGTAGTTGCTGCATGTTTATATAAATTTTATATACACCCTGTACTTGTCTAGCTAGAAGTTAGCAAAATGAGGTAGGTAATCTCCAGAAGAAGTAGCAGGCAATATGAAATGAAATTGCCGCCAAAGCTTCGACAATAGCCAGTTAGCTTCTATTGCAACCCCTGCATACATGTAGGCTAAAAATTAAAGAGCTGATACTTTAAACTATTACTCAGGCTGCCTGTGGTGCATGAGTCTTAAATCACCTCAGTTCCGTTGTTTTACTGCCCAAGTGAAAACTATTATTGCATAACAGATCCATTACTGTGCTATCAATGTGGGATGAATTAGTTAGGGGTGATACTGATATGAGTACAGTACAGAAAGGAAGGAGGGGGAGGGGAATTGTATTAAATTTCAACTCTCATTGAAACAAACATAATTGTATCCAGCCCAAGTAAGTTAAGGCTGTGCATATATCTTGTTAATATTACCATGACACCACTTTTATGACCTCCAAAGCCTTTTCCAATTTATTGAGTTTTATAAATGTATAGAGTACTAATAATATTTATACATTTTTATGTTGGTTTAGGTTCTGTTATTAGAGAATGTCCTCTGCTGGGCTGGAGTAGTAGATGAGTTAGAGTTTGCCAAAAGCCTTATAACCTGGTGCAAACATGGCTACCCAGAATTGGGTGACTCTGTAGGCCGAGGAGTAAGAGGTGTCTTAGCAAAGGTTAGTGTACCATAAACATTCAAATTTACCGTACTGGGTGCCTTAGTATCATATGTTACTGATTTAATTTTTGGACATGGAGAGGGGGTGTTTATTGGAGGCAGTATTTCTTTCTTTTTCTATTACGTGTAAGAAGTGAGACTGTACATGTACATATTAAGGAGAACACTGCAGAGAATATTGCTCTTCCAGAGACAACACTTACTGTAACAAGATAATTAATTTTGGTGTATGTGAGAAATATAACATAACAAACTACATTTACAACTGTTGGTTGTAATTATAAAATTGAGTTTTCAGGGGTATTTGTTAGTAATAAAATGTGCCACAGGGGAGGGGCGGGCGCTAATTGGAATATGGGCAGTTATTCAAAATACATTCAAAGGGGGTGCTTATTAGAAACAGGCATCACTTACATGTATTTTATATTTATATTTACAGGTACTGTTAAGTACATGTAGGAATGGATGTTTCTGCGATAACCTGCACTGGACATGTAGATAATTATTTGTACAGTAATACTGTACAACACTGTATATTAAACATTACAAATATGTCACAGACTGTAATTCTTTTTAATCCATTGAAGGTTGTATGCGAGCCTTCCTTTTCAAGTGATCCCCATGGTTCAGCAAGGAAGGTGTCTGAGAGTTATGAGTCGCCTACTAATGGAGCAGTGATGAGGACAGCTATCTTAGGTTTGACACACTTCTTTGACCTCAATGAGGTGTCCACCAATGCTGTCAGGATATGCAAGGCTACACACTATGATCCTAGGTATTAAATCAAAGATTGTATAAGTAATAGCATGGAATGAGGGAAATTAGTGATTAAATTTATGTGTGAAATTCTGAAAAGAGCCTGTTGTTATCACTAAAGAGCTTGATCATTGTGCAAAATATGATGCGCCAGTATTTAGAACTCTAAAAGTTAAAACAATCAATATTTTCAAAAATGGTTTTGTTATTTATTTCCTGCCAAATTTTGATGGGAAAACCAGCATTTAAAATTTATGGACAGTGTATGGACATGAGTGGTAAAGATGATTACATGACTTGTTTAATAACAAATATAAAGGTTGATGCTCTGCTGTTAACAGATGTGTAGCAAGCTGTGTTGTTGTCAGTACCATGGTTGCTTTGATTCTTCAGGTTAGTATGATGGTAAAATGATTTATTAATATTGGTTTGCATGCCGATACAAAAATATATCACTCTTCCCACAAGTGTAGTTAATATATTTTTGTGTTCATCCCAATGTATGACTTAGATGTACAAGACTAGTGTGTTATGACTATTATCCCCATGAAGGTTCAGATTGTCTTGACCATTAACGTTGTTTGGACATGTAGTGCATTGAAATCTATTAAAAGCTCGAGAAATGGCAGCACTTTGAAATTTAGGTTACACAAGTTGAGACACATTAACACAAAAAGATCCTTAGACAGGAAGGCTCCTTTTGTGTTATCATGCTACATTGTGTGTGCTTCTTCTCTTTAAGAGGTAATAACACACTTTCCAGTGTTTTATTTAAAGATCAAATGACACTACACATGACTGTTCTGGCCTTTCGATCCCATAATGCCTTTGTCTGAGATCTATCCCATAATTTCTTTTTTTTTAGAGCTAGAGGTTAGGGTTAGGCTAGAAAAAAGCCATTTTGGGGTATTTCTATTGAAAATACGCCGAAAGTCGCACTGCTAATCATAATCTACAGGAAGGGAATGTTGTTTTGACGTGTAGTGCATTAAAATCTATTAAAAGCTCGAGAAATGGCACCACTGCTTTGAAATTTAGGTTACACAAGTTGAGGCACGTTGACACAAAAAGAGCCTTAGACAGGAAGGCTCCTTTTGTATTATTATTATTACCGGTATTATTATTATTATTATTATTATTATTATCATGTTACATACATGTATATATAATATATACATAATATACGTAATATATACATAATATATATAATTATTAATAATAATATACATGTAATGTCTTTATTCACCTAATAAAATATATATGAGATGTTACAATATTTAAGTCTGAATAAAAATCTCAAAAATTTAATGCACGTAGCTCACAATTAAGGACATACTAATTTATACTTAAAAATTAGCCTATTAATATAGCTATTTTTGAAACGCTCGGTGTTTACTTTCGGCATGAAACAACTTTTTGACCTAAGACGAATAGACGAATCCTTAAACCTAGGTAGAAGTGTAAAAAGTGGGTGTGTCGAGTTATTGCTGATCTTATGAAATAGTTTTCTATCGGCTTTCTCTAAAAGTTGGTGAATAAGATATAAGTTAGACGTATACTGCCTTTTGTAGCATCTCTTGAGAAAACATTGCACAGTTGATAAGTCTGCTTCACTCGCTCCATATACTGGTAGACAGTACATTATTTTCGGTAGCACGATGGATTTATACAGATGATCTACCTCTGCCTGTATATATCCTTCCTTTCTTAGGCTCCTTATAACATACAAACATTTGTTGGCTTCTTTGAGTTTTTCTTTTACGTGGTAATTAAACTTACAATCTGACTGAAGCGTGACCCCGAGCACAGTGAGCTTTTCGCGTTGGTGAATATCATGCAGAACAGGATAATTAGATGTACCGTATTCACTCACGGATAAGCCGCACCTTTTTACCCGAAATCTTCGTTTAAGATCAGGGGTGCGGCTTATCTGTGAGAACCTCTACCAAACAAAAGGTCCGGAAATTTCCATAAATTAACATTTAAAAGAAATACTAAACAAAAATAATAAATACTACACCAAACCAAAAGAAAGTAAGCACTGGCCATTGTTTTTGCAAGTTTGGTGGCTTCAAACAGATCCGTTTATGTTGTGAATATTTGTTCCTCCGCAAGCGATAAATACCACGCTAAATGGCACATTGTTTCTTTGCAGTTTGCACTTTAACAGCAAATTTGTTGAACAGATCTTCCACCTCTCTTTGAGTAACAAGTTTTTCTCCAATAGATGGCTTCCGGATATCCTTTTAGGCATGATAGCAACAGACAGCTGACGAAAAAGCAAGCTACTGCATGTTGTTTTGACTTTGTTTAGCGAAAACAAAACTTCTAGTGTCCAGTTCTCTCTCTTCCAACAGGTGCCTGGTTATACTAAGCTATGGACAAACATGAGCACGTTGTTGGCTTCGTTGACCTGTAAAATTCGATCTAAAAGGTGACCTGAATGACCAGATCCCGGTAAACAAACACTACGGAAAGATAAATCATATATCTAAGTATGTAGACATGAAGTTTCTACTATTTCAGAGCTGAAATTACAGGTACAACTTTGGAGTTTTCTCCAATTTGAAAGTCTGATGAAGGTTCATAAAATGTACATGTATGTTTGATATTCTTTCAAAAAACTTTTTACCCTGAAACAAGCTTCTAAACTCGGGGTGCGGCTTATCCGCGAGTGCGGCTTATCCGTGAGTGAATACGGTATTCCCTTTCTTACTTAAAATTAATACCTTGCACTTTGATGTGTTGCAACTCATTTTGTTTAAACTTTAATAGGACAGGAAGGCTCCTTTTGTGTTATCATGCTAAATATACATAACATATACATAATATACATGTATACATAATATATATAATAATATATATAATAATATATATAATAATATATAATATATGGTTTGAGTAGCACTGACAGCTTAGAATCGTTGTTAATATTAAATACGATAATTTTCTAAATGATGATATTCCACATCCAGGGTGGCTATGAGCTGCATGAAGTTTCATCCTTAGAGCAACTGATCAACATTGCAAAGGAGAAGGGCAAGGTGTACTTAATCGAAGCACATCATCAGAAAGATTATGGCCACTACTTCAACTGCCAGACATGGGATGAGTAAGTAATAATAATAATAATAATAATATTTATATAGCGCTTATACATTTCTGTTCTAAGCGCTTTACAATACAAGTAAAAAAAAAAAAAAAAAAAAAAAAATGTGTTAATGACTAACTATACAATCATAGAACTAATTATGGCTTAAGCTAAGAATTAAAATAGATTTAAAATTGAACATAAACAATATAACAAACAAATTGACTATAAAAGTTAGTAAAACACAAGCTACAAATTATATGCACGTTTAAAAAGATATGTTTTAAGCTTAGATTTTAAAATGTTCACATTGCTACTTGATCTAATGTCTATTGGTAGTTCGTTCCATAACCTGGGAGCAGCTACTGAAAATGCTCGGCATCCATAGGTTTTTAAATTATAGTCTGGTGAAATAAGACGCCACTTGTCAGTTGATGACCGTAATTGTCAGCAAGGACGATACAATTTTAAAATATCTTGTATATACTTAGGTGATATATTAGTTAAAGCCTTAAAAGTGATTAAATTAATTTTAAAAACAATTCTATGCTCTATAGGCAGCCAGTGCAGTTCCCTCAGAGTAGCTATTATCCGAGCAGCTGCATTTTGTACGTTTTGAAGTTTGGCAATCTGATATTTCGGTAGACCATACAGTAGTGAATTACAGAAATCAAGTTTGGAGGTGACAAATGAGTGAATTAAAATCTTAGTGGTGTCATAACTTACGTACTTTCTTATTTTTGCAATGTTCCTGAGATGGTAGTAGGCTCCTTTTACCATGTTATTTATTTGGTTAACCATTGTCATATTGGTGTCAAAAACCACTCCAATGTTGCAAGCTTTGTCAGTTGGACGTATAGTGTCAGTACCTACAGTGATGGAGGGGAGGGCAGATGACTTACAAAATTTTGAATGTAGGATAAGAAGTTCCGAGTATCTGAGTATCATATGCGTAAAGGTGAAATGACATGTTATGCATGCGGATGATGTCGCCCAAAGGGGATGTGTAGAGTAGATATAGTATTGGCCCTAAGACAGAACGGTGAGGTACTCCATAGTTTAGAGAACATAGACTGGAGCGAGCACTGTCAATGTGTACAAACTGTGTACGGTCTGTGATGTATGAATGAAGCCAAGCGAGAGCTTTGCCTTTAACTCCAAATTTTGAAGACAGTCGATGTAGTAATATTCCGTGATCAACTGTATCGAAAGCTGCCGATAGATCCAGTAGTAGCAGAAAAACACATTGATTTCTATCCACAGCCATTAATATATCATTCTGTATGCGTATCAGGGCAGTTTCAGAACTATGGAATCTTTTGTAAGCAGACTGTAGAATCTCATTTAAGTCATTTTCACAAATGTAGTTCCATAAGCGCACAGCAGCTACTTTTTCGATAGCTTTCGAAACAAATTTTAAATTTGACACCGGTCTAAAGTTAGGTAGGAGTTCAAAATCCAGGAAATGTTTTTTCAGCAAGGGTGATAATACTGCTACTTTCATAGAGTTCGGCATTTCAGATGATTCAAACGATAGATTGACGATTTTGCAGATAACAGGCAGTAGGTCAGAGATACAGTGCTGTAACAGTGAAGCAGGCACAGGATCTAAGCAACACTATTTCGATGCAATTTTCTTGATTAAACCGGACAGTTAAACTTCTGAGGTTGGAGAAAAAAGAGACAGATTACAGTGCAACGTACTTTCATCAAACCGATCAAGAAGTGAAGCATCTACAGTAGGGACGGAGTGTAGTGCTCATTGATACATTAATCGTTGCACATAGGGGTGTGTTGTGCACTTGAAAATCAAGTAGTGTTTAGCCGTTAACTCTATTACAAATTCCTAAAATCAATTAGCTAGAGGGTATACATGGAGCCATGTAGTCTTATACATGCCTTGGTGATATGCTTGCCCAATGGAGAAAAATAGGTGAAAGATTAAATAATATGGCATTTAACCGTGGTGTATTGTTTGTACATTTACAATGTACAATGTATATATTTAACTCGTTCAAAATTGCTGAATACATGCATGTGTTATGGACAAGATACAGTGCCATAATGTTTGCTACACATACTCCTATTCTTGCAGTATTGAGGTATGTGAGCCCAGAATGACAGACTACACTTTCAAGCCTCTCGCAGCAGGACTTGTAGCCCTTAGGTCCATGAAGGAATTCAAGTAAGTTTAACTGTTCCAAGGTCATTACCCAGCAAGTACAGCTGTACTCTATTGGACCACCAAAGTCCTGAGGGAGATTAATACTACATATATACTAAAGAGTCCAACTCGAGAATAGAAATACTTGACTCACATGAGTTTTTCTCTTTACGATTTAATTGAAATTGCAATACTTTAAAATACTTAATCTATCATTATATTGTCTTTATATTGTCTTTATATTGTCTTTATATTGTCTTTATATTATCTTTATATATTATCTTTATATATTATCTTTATATATTATCTTTATATATTATCGTTATATATTATCGTTATATATTATCGTTATATATTATCGTTATATATTATCGTTATATATTATCTTTATATTATCTTTAAATTATCTTTAAATTATCTTTAAATTATCTTTAAATTATCTTTAAATTATCTTTAAATTATCTTTAAATTATCTTTATAAATATGTTGTCTTTCTTTTTGCAGGCCAACAATAACAGAGCTTGCAATGCAAGGAGGACATGCCACATGTAATGCTACTGTTGCTGGCGCAGTGCTGGGTTGCAAATTGGGTTACTCTGAGCTACCCAAAGACTGGGTAGAAGGGCTACTGCCCAAACAAGTCTCCTGGCTGAACACAAAGATTAATGCCATCCTCGATATGATGGCTTTGCCTTAAACACAGATAATTCCTTTGTGGCGTAGCTTGTGTCCTACATGTAGCTTGTGTCCTAGCTTGTGGCCTAGCTGTTTACCTTTAGTTCAAGCAGCAAACAAGAAGAAAGTGAAATAAGAATGAAAGGTTTCAGGGAAAAAATGTCAATCCATCAATTAGGTTTTAAGTTTACGTTTAAACAGCAAAGTGCATCTGTATTTTTATTTTTATTTAACTGATATGAGTTATTTAGCAACTATACTGGAGACTTCAGAGTATTGTATATTTCACAGTTATTGTAATCGTTTTCACCCATTGAGACAAACAGAAAAGATACACATTTACAACAACTGGCCTCTTCCATGGGATGGAATAGAGGGTACATGTAGTTCCAACAGCATTTCCAAGGAATCTCATACATATTTCCATCCGCTGGAAGTATGTAAAACCATGGAATTTCCAACTTTCAACTATTTTCCAACACATTTTCAACAAACTTGCATAAAGGTAAGGGTAGTTAATATTCATTCTCGGATGTTATTCATTCTAGACTCCTGTCTAGCTAGAACTAGCTAAATAACGAGATTGATCAATTCTGAGGCATACGATTTAACGTTTTTTCCCAAGGACGTGGTGGTAGAATCCATGAAAGAGAAGTCCAGTGTTACTGCCATATATGGGCATGCAGACACATTGCCTCAAACCTTGTCACCCTCCTACCTTTGCAGTAGTTTTTTTTATAATTACAAATGCACCTCCTTTTGAAGTATACAAACCTGCAAAGTCAATCATTTATTTTTCAGTGCTTATATATTCTGATTCTATTTTTCTAGCTGACCAGTGAATTTCTTTCTCAGATCAGTCAAAAGGCTTTATAACCAATCATTATGCTTTTATGAAAGACAATTCTACAATCTTATCAAAAAAAGGCATTGACTGAAATATGTATATCTTCAAAAACATTTGAATTTTAATACCAAAGTTGTAAATATGAAAATTATGATAACGTTCAACTACTATAAAACCAATTTGACTGCATAATAGGTGTAATTAGTTTGTTTAACGAAGTTACTGCACAACGCGCAGATGCATGACCACTTTCAACATTTCGCATACTTTTGTGAATGTGCCACATGCGAGATTATCCAATCACATACAAGCTACTCGTCATTTGTGGTTTCGTTTGTTTTTGTATGTGGTTGGTAATCTCGCACGTGGCACGTGTACGAAAGTATGCGAAACATTAAAAGTGGTCATGAGCTTTTATCACGCGGTGGCCATGTTGAGTCCCAGGAGAATGAAAACCTTTGTTTTCGGCCGGTAAACTCGTTCTGAAACCCACCAGTGCGAGGCTACCGGGTCAAAGCCATTGTTTTTTTTCCAAGATGGCCGTTCTCTTTGGGATTTTAAATTCAAATCCAGAACAGTGAAGCAAGTAATCAGTCTTGTTAGAATACTAAATTGCTGAAGCTAAAATTGAAATAAGCAGAAAAAAAGTAAACAGCAGGAAGCTAGTTGCTCAGTTATGCCTGTCGATAGTGTTTTAGAACCGTTTACAAACTATTTAGTGTATTTTAAATACAGGTTTTCGATATAAATTTGCGTGATACCAAAATAACAATGTCAGAGATCATTCAAGCGGAGCATGCGCAGTAAGAAACAAATGGGTCTGGGTACGAGATTGATCCCCTCTGAGATCTGGTAAAGAATGTATAAATAAATAAAACATCTCTATATCAGTTCTTCATTCCAAAGAACTATCGCTGCGGTCGCTTTTTAGCTGAACCCCTACAGAACCCCTATAATGCCCTCACCTACACGATTTCCCCAATAACTCGTTTCTTGGATTGCGCGCATCCACGAGTTAAAAAGCTCTGCGAAACGCTTGTTCGGCCAACGTGTCAACCCGGCGAAGACGCGATGTCGCGAGGAGGTAGAAAAAATCGAATTAATGTAATGTAATAATTATGTAGCGATTTCAAAAAAGGTCTCATACAAACGACAATCGACCTTGCCAGACCGCAATGGATTGTGGTCGTAGCTGAAAGTCAGCTGAAATCGTTCGTTTTTGGGTCAAACACTTTAAGACGAATATTATCACTCTTCAATTTTCGAACTATATCTGTTTCGGATTGGGTCAGCACGCGGTCAAAATGGGGCGTTTTGTCCTCGTCCCATTTTGACCGCGTGCCACAGGTGACCCAATCCGAAAAAAACGAGGCTAGAAATGATGGGCAATATTGAAATCAGTCGACACAAAATGAATTAAGTTTCAGACACTATAAAGCCTGGTTTACATACAGCTTTTTGTTTTTCCGTGTTTCTCGTGTCGTTTTTGTGTTGTGGAGATAGGATCAGTTCTATCTGAAAAACATGGGAAAACAAGAAAAAGCAATTTAAGGGCCCCTTGGAAACCATGCAGGCTTAACTCAGTCTTACGGCACGCAGTACAACATTGTGTGCAATGCCAATAGTCGGTACCAGTCTCTCCAGTCCAGCGGTTGCAGACACATTAAAGGCAAACGGCAGGAGCGTACTGAGCCAGGTTTAAAAAAATTGTAGGCCCAAACATCTGATCCGTAAGGGTAGTCTTAAGACTATCTCGGTGTGACTGAGCAGACATCAGATCTCATCAGATGGAGAGCACACTGAAAAAGGTGGCTTAAAAGTAAAGCTAACAAAACCCTGGGAATAATCCAGGGGGTGGGGGACTCCCATATAAAAGTGACGAGGATGATCGTCGTACCTTTTAGGGGATAAAATTCGTGGTTTGGTACCGCTTACTAGGGTGTTGAAATCTAAAATGACCACCGTTAGATAATCCCGGTACCTTTTAGGGTATTAATTAAGCCGGAAAAATATGTTGGGAACTGCTTGTCAGAAAAGTAATTTTAATTTAATAATCACTCGGCCAAGCTGGCTCTTGGCAGCCTTGTGTCACTCCTCAATAAAAGAGTGTACATTCAATTTGGCTAATGAGGCGTTTAACTTAATGCCTCACGTCTTGTTATCTTCACGGTCAATTGTACTGGGACATTAAAACCACCTCCACATTAGTCTAGATCTGTATCGGCCACGAGGTTAGAGATTATGACAATGCCTTCAAAAACCTGTACGAGTGAAAGGTATTCGAAGCAATCGTCTTTATCGCGATTAAAAATTGTGAAATATCAGTTAATGTTTTGTTTTAGAATTGGTATGAATTCGAGCCACGCCCACAAAACTAGATTCTGGTACTTTTTTAGGAGTTCCTTTCAAAATTTCCGACGATCAACCACGTCACTTTTATATGGGAGTTGGGGGTAATACGACGTACCCTGAATGCTTGCTCTCCCCAAGTGAAATAAAGAAAAACCGTGTATGAAGCTCTTGTCAGAACAAAATTGGTAGTATTATGCAATCACCTAAACTAGCACTGGAATGTCGGGGGAAAAACCGCGAATTGGTATATATTGCATTGCACCCCACCCCATCATTTATATACATCTATTTAAATTCACGTTGTCAATGGGAGGAGGGAATAGGGCATTAAGTTATTCTCAAACTGAAATGAATTATGGTTACGATTTACGACCTGGACGACGTAGTAGATCGACTAGCCTGTGTACAGCCGTTCGATGTTTTAATCATTTTCGTAGCAACGCAAACTATAGTCGGCGACAAGACGGCTTTTCGAGAATGTCAGGTGGAGTGATGTCACTCAACAGTTAATTATTTACACATGCATCGGTGTCCGTTTTCGAAGCCTTTTTTTTTATTATCCATCCACACTCAGCTAATTTCGAACAAGAGCCCATCTGGGCTTTCACTCGGGCCACATGAGATTGAAGATGAAATACACTTTCATTTGAAATGCTCTTAGTAACAAGTTGTGCTTTAATTCGCCAGTGAGAACGTCATAAAAACAGACTGGTCTATTAATCGCTTTTATGACATGATTATGATAACGCAGGATTCGAACAACAGAATACTGGCAATACAAGTGTATAAATGCAATACAATGACATTCAGACTTTGAATTTGATTGAAAATAGATCAAAAACTCGGGGAAATGTCCGGCTAAAACTGTATGAATAAATGTGAAATGAAACATAAATTTCATAGCAAGAAAAAAAATTGTAATTCCTAATGAGAAAGCTCTTCTATTAAGCCGCTTCTCAAATTCACAGACTGTTTCACAAAAAAACATTTGCGCTTTAATATCGACACAAGAGTTCAGTTGACCTTTCAAATAATTTATTCTGAGGTACGCATACTCTAAATCACAAATGTTAAATAAAGCGATAATTAGAAGAAAAAGTACATTAACAGACAAACTGAGAGGAAATTTATTCAAATCAAAAAGAGTTTACTAACAGTACTTACGTAACTGAACTTTCGTTTTGGATCTTTTGGTAGTGTTGTTGACAGCATCCCACCTTCGTGCACATATGCACTGAATCGGAATGAAAGTCGAAGCCTACCTCGAACTTAACTTTCAGCTAACCTGTTTCCTTTCATTCCACAATGAATAATAATCTCATAAAGTAAGCCCGTAGCTTTCAATAAATTTGCCAGTGTCTGAATGAAACAGCTAGATCTTTTCCAATTTCTCTCACGAGTCACGGCAGAAGACAGTCTCAAGCTACAAAACTTGAATTTTGACCCTCTTCACAGTAACGTAATTTAACGTCTCAGATATTATATATATGCCCTACTTCAGCTAGCGCTGTGCATTTCAAGTACTGTTTCCTCCGTCTCTCTTTGCTGGCAGTTCATGCTTCTTGTTCGTGTAGTTTCCGCATTTCAGTTGGCATACACTGAAAACATCTGCTTAACTAAGATTTGTAAAAATCTTAGCGGATCATGTAAATATTCCGCTTGGCTCAATTGAGGGTTTCTGCCGTCAAAGTTCATTTTTTGTTTCAGTTTTCCCCATATTAGCCGACATGTATAATGTCTCGAGCTCTCAATCCAGTAGAAAGACTCTGGTTATTCTGTCGTAAAACATGCCTTAGCTGTAGAAGTTAGGTTGTATTGCATAATTGCCCACGATGGAATAGATTTCTGACAATGACTCATTGAAAGTGATATCTCCTTGTCTCGCCTAGTCTGAGAGCTTTGAACTTTCTTATCTGAGCGCGCCTGACGAGATCTAACCTTTGATCATAATTCGATACCCGTTGATATCCAAACGTGTTTGGATATTGTATTTCGCTTACGTTTCTAAACGTATCTGTCCAAACAGCGCTGATCGAACGTATTACGGCTCCTGGTTGTTCATGTATTTTTATGGTCAAGAAGAGCGCCAGTTGAAATATCCTGAGCCTGTTGGAAGGCTTTCGCCCTCGCCGGTCGACCATTTTGATTTACTGTATTAAATTATGTAAATAAATTAACCTGGCGAGTGTTACGTGACCAGCACAGTGCGATCTGATTGGTGGTGAACTTGACCTTTAACGCATGCGCAGAAATTTTGCGACACCCAACAAAAAACAACAACAACAAAAAAAATTGCTTGCATTTTAAGACTCGGTGCTGCCACAGGCAGCCCGAGTAATTAACGATATGAGGATGCTAGTGTGAACGTTCGAACGTGCCTGCGCTTTTTAAGGTTTTTAAAGGGAACCTTGGCTGAAAAAGAATGTTTGTTCTCAAATGATTGTTATGGATACCTAAGTCTGCTGTTGTGTTTGTCAAATGTACACTGATGTGATTTACGATATTCCTGTTGATAAAACTCATTTGGATTTCCTGCCAGCTGCCATCTTTGATCTCATGACGTCAAAGTGTTGCTCCTATTGTTACACAACAAAAGAGCTATTGTTTTCTGACAATATGGAGACGCTGTGACATCATATAATCCAAGATGGCGTCGCACAGGAGGCTTGCAACGTTATCGCCGGCCGTCTCTATTCGCAGATATATAAAAGCGACGCACCTCGTTGGCATATTTGCAAAATAATTGAACAGTGAACTGAGAAAGATGATAATATCGCTCCGATAAACTTTTCGGAGAGCTTTACTCGGCAAGGTATTCAAATGCCTTTCATGCAATGGCTCTGAAGACCTCTGAAATGGCAGATCGAGTGTCGTCTGACTGGTGCCAAACATGAAGTCTGCCCTTTCGAGGAAGTGCTGAATTAGGCTCTCAATTTCCTATCCGAGCGAGGATTTAGTCGTCTTTTATGGGATGAGCCTTCGGCACGACTCTAGGCTATCGTTTGCGTTTAATATTTGGAGTCTTGCCACACCAAATGTCAAAGACTTTTGCGACTGAGCTTTCCGGAGAATTCAAAAGAACTGTCGGCTCCGAACTGTCTTTCGACAGGGGCTACTGTCTTCGGGTTTCTAGATTTTTGTGGAGTCTTGCTTCCAATATTTGAGCCCTTTATGAGCCAGTACAGAGTTCCAAGATTTCTTATTTTCCGGGCGCAAGGGTTGTATCCGAATATATCTCGCCATTTTTAGCTACCTCGATTCCCGCTCCCTTATATTACACATATCTGCTAGAACTTAATACACTACTGCAATCTTACCCTGTGTACAGCCGTCCGTATCCCTCAAAACTCGGGAAGGGACGTCTGTGCTACACTGTCGTTAATCGTGTTCCGGCATAATTTTGCAGAAGTTACATCTCGATTTCCATTGGCCGAGAAACACATTGTAGATTTCAGATTGTTTATTTCCTATTGTTAACGGCAATGCATGAGACAAAGAGGGAGGACGCGCTGGGAAGCGGGGAAATAAAATAAATTATCTTCTTTGATAGCCTATACACAGACCTCCGTAATCCCTTCAAAGGAACTTTCTTTCCTCGAGGAAGCGGAAGATTGGATGAATTCGAGAGTTTGAGAACCACGTGAACTCGAGGTTTGAGAAGTCGCGCTCGGATGTTTCCACGGAGCCAGAACTAAGTCCAACATAACCGCTAAGCCAATCAGCACCCGCTATGAGGAACCAGCCAATCAGCGACTGGTTACAACATTCCTGAAACTATCCACGTGACCTAGAACACGATTAACTCATCCATCACGTACAGACCTCCTTTTCCTTCCTTTGAAGGGATTACGGAGGTCTGTGTTCAGGCTACTGCAATCTTTCCTTTTCGACGGTTTGAACAAATTCACTGACGAAATATATCCATGTTTCCTGGCTGAAGCAAATTGCCAAATTTCACTTTAAAATCGCACTTACAAACTCTACAGTTATCACTTGGATTCTTCGAGTTGTTCCACATCACATCGCTTCAAACTTTTTGCAAGTTTGTTTTGGGAATTATTTTTTTCTTCCGCTGTCTAATCAGGCGCCAAACGTTTCAAAATTAAATTTTCATACACCTATATATCAGATATGCATACATGTATTAAAATCCATACGCGTACAAAAATCCTTACATGTAAAAATTCCATACATGTATCTAAAAAAATATACATGTATAAAAAAATTGAACATGTATAGAAAATCCATACATGTATAAAAATACATATATGTACAAAAAAAACATGTACCGAAATTCATACATGTACATGTACAGAAATAATTCATACATGTACAGAAATTCATACATGTACCGAATTTCATACATGCACAGAAATTCATACGTGTACAGAAATCCATACGTGTACAGAAATCCATACATGTACAGAAATTCATACATGTACAGAAATTCGTACATGTACAGAAATTCATACATGTAGAGAAATCCATACATGTACTTCAGAAATTCATACATGTAATTATAGAATGCCATACATGTACAGAAATTCATACATGTAATTATAGAAATCCATACATGTAATTATAGAATTAAATGGCCATCTCACCCACAGTGCTTCGCGTGCTTTGTTATTGTTTATATCCGGAACTTTGACCCCTTGTTCACGCCTGGCGGTGACATGATAATTTTAATTTGAATATTTACCGCTCACCCGTCGCTACCCTGCTATCATGCAGTGCTGTATAAACAGAGAACCCTTTCTCCGGGTAATACTATAAATAATTATGAAAGCGTGATGTTTCTCTCGGTTTTATTTTTACCTGCAGAGAGAGGGAGAGAGAGATATCTGCTAGCAGGCAATAATCTCGTTGCTGGCAGTATCACAGGCAGCCCAAGCTCAAAGTTTGAATTTATTTGACAGTTGAACTACGAAGGTTCAAACTTCCAGAATATCTGGTAAATTATCGCACTAAATGGCAAATGAATAACACAATAAACTTGCTTTGATGAAGATTAAGTTGTTGTGTCTTGAATTTGGGGGTTTGGGGGCCGATTTAACGAGTTTCTAGGAAACCTGGATTCACTCTACCTCTATAATTACATGTATGAATTTCTGAAGTACATGTATGGATTGCCATACATACATGTATGAATTTCTGTACATGTATGGATTTCTGAAGTACACGTATGGATTTCTGTCTCTACATGTATGGATTTCTGTATATGAATTTCTCTACATATGGCAACAAAACTCCGCTTGGTGTACCAGAAAAGAACGTAGAACTGAGCAATTTACTAAAATCATTTCGAGGGCTTCGGCTTTAAGCTTGTATAAACAGGTCTCTCTCTGGTTTCGAAAGGCTTTCACACAGTGGTTTCGCCGGGTCGATCAAAGTTTACAATCGGCGCACGAATTTGACAAACAAAGCCACCGAGATAATAATTTCCCTTTGAAGCGAGCTGTAATCAATTGTGTAATTTGTTCACTGTTCTCTCTTGAACTGGTTCTCTGCTACTGCCAGCAAAGAGATTGCCTGCTTGCAGATCTCTCTCTCTCCCTCTCTCTGCAGGTAAAAATAAAACCGAGGAGAGAAACCTCTCGCTATCATATGGCATGAGTATTATCCAGAAAGTCAGTGTTCTCTATTTCGACGGGTGAACGGTAAATATTATAGTACAGCCAAGTACTGATATGTAACTCGCACTTTGCATTCACCTTGAAGAAACTAATAGTTCATCCATGCATGTTCAAATCAAAATTTTCATGTCACCAACATAACTGAGAATACGCTACCGTATACCGCCGTGAACAAGGGGTCAAAGTCACGGATATAAACAATAACAAAGCAGGCACCCTTTAAAGGGCCGTCTCAACCACAGTGCTTAGCGTGCTTTTGTTATTGTTTATATCCGGGACTTTGACTCCTTGTTCACGGCGGGAACCTCACGAACTAAGCGTATTCTTTATGTTGCTGACATGATAATTTTGATTTGAACATGGATGACCTTGATGAAACTAATAGTACCTTACAAGTTGAATGTGAAGTCAACAAAGTGTTATACAGCAGTACTTGGCTGTACTATAACATTTACCGCTCACCGTACCCGTCGCTGCTCTAAACAGAGAACACTCTCTCCGGGTAATACTAATGAAAGCGAGAAGTTTCTCTGGGGTTTCTCTCCTCGGTTTTATTTTTACTTGCAGAGAGAGAGAGAGAGAGAGAGAGATCTGTTAGCAGGTAATCTCGTTGCTGGCAGTAGCAGATAACCAGTTCAAGAGAGAACAGTGAACGCGAATTACAGCTCGTTTCAATGGGAAATTATTATCACGGCGGCTGTTGTCAAAGTATAAACTTTGATCGATCCGGTGAAATCCGAAAATCTCGGCGAAATCAGTGTGAAAGCCCATCGAAACCATAGAGGTACGTTTATTATCAGGGGGTGCGCTGGGGGATCTGTACTAAATATCTTAATTTTTTTGGTGGCCCTCCCCTTCCCTGTGCAAACCATTGTCATGACCCCTCAGAAAATATATGACCCGCCTTTATAATCTAACGAAAAACGATTTTTCGAGGCTTCCCAGTTCATGATACTCTAACTGGTCGAGTTAAAAGAAGGAACATCCGTGAAAATGGCCATTTCCTCTCGTGATTCGTCATCTGAGATTCCTTTACAAACCTGACACGGAATTATCGAATAAATAATTTCAAAAACTGAATTATACAGACCGAAAGGGGAGCCAGGGTGGCGCAGTGGTTAAGCGCTTCGCCTCTCACCGCTGTCGCCCAGGTTCAATCTCCGGACGCGGCGCCAAATGTGAGTTAAGTTTGTTGGTATCTCGCCCTTGCTCCGAGGGTTTTTTCTCCGTGCTCTCCGGTTTCCCTCCCTCCACAAAAACCAACACGAAAAAAATCCAATTCGATCTGTGGTTAAGCCGTGGGTTCTGACTTTGATCAGCTCCTATGTTTGTTTCAGGCCTCGTTAGAAATTCAGATATCAGTATTTATTTTAGCCCCCCCTAGGAATTTTGGGTGGGAGTGTCCTCTCTGGTTTCAAAACCCAGATTTTCCATATCCTTTTCAGACCTGTACTCTAGTTTATAGCAAGAGAAATCAGTATTAGCCTGAATTTCAGCCGTCTCCTCTGGTTCGTTCCTCCCGAGAGAGACGTCTGAATCCAATAGCCGATAATGCCGTCCAGTGACGTCACTACCAGAAAACAAATCGTTATATTATATTTGGAGGCAAAGTACAGTCGGAACTTTGTCTTTCCGTTGACCTTTGTACATGTCTCGCGATCTGCCGTTCGAATCGACACAGCTACGAGATATTACCTATGTAAATGATGCAACAGAAAAGTAGAAAAACATGAAAGGATAATGGAGAATTTTCGAAGAAATACGAAGACTCATTTACGGGAAAGAACAGTTCCTTGAAGAGAGTAGCGACATTCTTTACCACTGCGAGTGTGAACAAATAATCGATTGTCAACAACCCCGCAGACGCGACGCGATAAAATGTACATGTTTACAGTTAGTCGGCCGGTTATTGTGCAGGACACTTTCAATCCATTTCCAGATGTTTTCCTTACTAATTCAAGGTCTTTGCCAAAGACAATCACTCCACTGAAACTCAACGATCAACAATCGCGAGTCCAAAGTGAATCCTGCCGTCTTCTCGGCTGATAATTATGATAATTATGCGAAATTATAGAATATGAACCAATCAAAAATCACTACCAGGTTTTCTGGTAGTGACGTCACTGGACGGCATTAGCGGCTATTGGGTTCAGACGTCTCTCTCGGGGAGGAACGAACCCAGAGGAGACGGCTGAAATTCAGGCTATTACTACCGCCGTGACAGTTTTATTTGCATAATTTAAATTGTTAATCCGCCTTGACGTCACTGGACGGCATTATCGGCTATTGGATTCAGACGTCTCTCTCGGGAGGAACGAACCAGAGGAGACGGCTGAAATTCAGGCTAGAGAAATATATGAAAATGATCATACTCTATCCGAGACTAAAAATGCGATAATTATGTATGCGACCCTATCCGGCTGAGACACCATCCTATCACCACGTTCAGTCCTGCATGCAAAGTACAGCATAAATGCCCCGGGCATATGTCACGACAACATGTCAAAAGGCCTGGCATAGCAGCATAGCAACATTCAGCCGGAAGTTGCACCCCCCTGGACCCAACCCCTGGATCCACCAGAACTGGACACTATAAAGTGTTCACTCGTGTTCACTCGTGTTCACTCGTGTTCACTCGTGTTCACTCGTGTTCACTCGTGTTCACTCGTGTTCACTCGTGTTCACTCGTGTTCACTCGTGTTCACTCGTGTTCACTCGTGTTCACTCGTGTTCACTCGTGTTCACTCGTGTTCACTCGTGTTCACTCGTGTTCACTCGTGTTCACTCGTGTTCACTCGTGTTCACTCGTGTTCACTCGTGTTCACTCGTGTTCACTCGTGTTCACTCGTGTTCACTCGTGTTCACTCGTGTTCACTCGTGTTCACTCGTGTTCGACTCCAGTGTGGAGCTAGCACTTCATGACTAGCATAACTGTATGTACATTTATAGTCATGCAAACCCTCCGTAAGCACCAAATCGAGGCTAGCATCCAGCGGTCACCTCCATGGCTGTTGGGCTATTTTCTTTTGACTTGTGTTACACGATATTATATTTGTGAAACGAAAGAACTGTACTTTCGTAGGGGAATCCGAGAATATGACATTCAGTGGCATCAAGCGCATGTTAAGCTTGTCCCCGGTGAATGCACTAGCTTATTTTGCAGGCCAGAACTCTGACAGACGGATTGGTTTTCGTGCGTATGGGGATATGTTGGAGCTGGAAGAGAAATACTCGTACAGAAGACCCGAGTTCCTGCAGCTCAACGAGGAATCTGAACAGGCATCGGCTGATCATGATGTTAGACCCATCCTGATACCTCACAGAGAGCTGCCTCTTAATGCTGGCTACGCTGAGTAAGTGGCTAGAAACGTTACTGATACGAAATGATCAGTTCGTGAGAAAATTTATAGAAATCGACGTCAGCCTTGACTTCCTTCCAGAGATCAGGCTGCTTTGAGCGTCAACATCTCTCATTTCCTTGTTTCGATGACATGGACTTTTTTTCAAATATTCATTTCTTCGATGAAGGTTATTTGGACAGCAGTTTAAGTTGAGAAATCATAGATAACGATTTTTAGGGAAGGAAACATTGTGGTTGAATAAATTATGTATGACCACTGCTAAAACCTGGTACAGTGCATGGTCATCGATATTTTCGAAACCGGAAATTGGAGATTTCTTTCTTTAATATGTCACGAGTTATGCACTAAGTTTATCCGAATATCTTTAACATTTAGTGACAATATCAGATTCATTTCAGGGGTATATTTTGCATCCATTCGATCTGAGGATTGGTTGTTTGAGGTCCCGTTAGAAATTCAGAGTTTTTTTAATCCGGGCTTAATGCATCAGTCAATTCCAGCAATGCCCATCCCCCTCCCGGGACATGGTGGGGCATTTGCATACTTTGAGATCCCGGGAGTGGGGCATTTGTAACCTTATATCGGTCCGGGGGTCGGGCATTATTCTACCCCAGGGCGTATGGTGGGGCGTTTGACACTGCCGAAAATAATTCTGGGAAAGAGACTGCAGGTCTTGTGGTAACGACGCCATACTGTATCAAGTAAAAAAACACAATAAATCTGAGTTGTTGTAATTCCAGCTGCCTGTGGATTCTATCTATTTCTCTAAACCTAGAAACCTGCAGTTGATACCGTCTTATCCACGTTATTTGTATACGCTAGGACACGAAAAAGCCGGGAAACCTATGGATGTTTAATATTTACAATATAGCTAGAAAATAGCAGTTCCCGTACGTTCACCGCCCATCTAACACTGATCAGCAATCCTGTATTCTTAACGCTACGCTACGCTAAAATTTTAATTCGGGAGGCACTCGGGCCCAAGCTCTGCCGGTCCGAGTTGGAAACGATATCAAGTAGATTGTTTACAAATATACACTGTTTGCTGCTGTCCACCGGATGAACAGAAGTCACACTATTATTATAAAAGTCTGTCATGTAGTTTTAATAAGCGTTTATTGTATAACGTTAACCGCGGTGCGAATGATTATTTATAGGAATGAAATATATACTATGTATTAATACCATTTTGCTCCAGGCAGCTCAATAGTATAATCACTGATACAGCAGTATAAATACAAATACAAAACAAGATGGCGGATCTACAAAACGAACGGAAACTATCAATGAATAGATAGAGAAGTAGCACTTCTTTGCGCCTTGTGTATTTGCATGGAATTAAATTTGGGCAGTATATCATTATGGATGTGCCCGGGGGTGGGGCATTTTCCTTACTTCTTTGGCTCCACTGTGGGGCATTTGAATACCTTGTTTGTCCCCACCGTGGGGAATTTGGAAAAAAAATAACGAAAATGACTAATGCCCGGGGGTTGTCCCGGGGAGGGGATGGGCATTGCTGGAATTGACTGATGCATAATGTATTTATCTATAGTTGTGTGCCAGTTAGTTATTAAATTCAAGGATTTATAATTCATTAAACTTTAATATATAGTTACTGTAAATTGATTTTAATTACCATAAACAATAGATTGAAATGTAAACCCATCTCAAAAACTGACATTTCTGAATCCAGCATTGTGTTTTATGGTTTAAGGTGAAGCTTAATTTATTTTAGTTAACATTAATGTATCAGTCAATTCCAAACCTGTGTATTAAGTAAAGTACTTGGGAGTGTAATTATTGCTTCATCCTTCAAGGTAGTCTTCTGTAATATTTAACCTAATATTGAAACCAAATGTTTATTTAATATTTATGCATGACTACATTATATTTTATATAAAAAAATATTAAGAAAAACTCTGAATTTCTAGTGGGACCTGAAACAACCATAGGGGCTGATCAAAGCCAGGACTCAGCTAATCCATGGATCGAATTGGAATTTAGTGTGTTGTTTTTTGTGGAGGGAGGAAAACTGGAGGACCTGGAGAAAAACCCTTGGAGCAAGGATGAGATACCAACAAACTCAACTCACATATGGTGCCTCATACGGGGATCGAACCTGGGCCACAGAGGTGAGAGGCAAAGCACTTAACCACTGACAGTGCTACCCTGCCTGCCAGTTAGCTCAGTGGTAAAGTGCCGGTCTGTCATGCAGGAGGTCGTGGGTTCAAACCCTGGCTGGACCAACACTCAGGGTCTTACAATAACTGAGTAGATTGAGCTGCCTTTACATAATCTAACAGTAAACGGTTAGATCTTCTCGGACAAGGACGTAATTCAGAGTAAGTCAACAGAGGAAGATTACTGAGCTACATTTACATGTTAGCGGTAAACATGTCACCCTCTATAAATAATATGACTAATTTAATTTAGGGGTCGTCAACAAATCAAAAATAATCTTAAAGTGCCCTTAGATGATCAAATTTTGACATATCAATATTTTTGCATATTCATAAAATAGAGTTGACATTATTACCAGTTCAAATCATTTTTCGATAAAATGACAGGAAGTCTTATTTTTCTAACTCTGAATATTGAATCTAAACATCTGTAATACTGGAGGCAGTTCCCTTTTTTAAGAGGAAGTGATGTCATACACTCAACACTCGCCTGCACAACACAATGCCTGGAGGCACATTTCTACTAAAAATGTCTTCACAAACACAAGAAGAAAGTTATATTTGTCTTTGCAAGTTATTTTTTTTATGGTTATCGTGTTAAGTGTATGACATCACTTCCACTGAATAATGAGAATTAACAGCTTGCAGTAATGGTGGACAGGATTTTACTTGCCAGTATTTGGGAATATTTTTTTACTATTTTGGGTATTTCTAACGCTGATTGACCTATTATTTGACACTGAAAAAGTGGCAAATCGAAATGGTAAATTTTTCATTGTAGTGGGACTTTAATGTCATTTGGATGTTAAACCCTCCCTTATCTGTTTCTCTATATCCACCAGGTTAAAATGTTGTGGCTTGAATTTTTTATAACTCAGGACCATCAATGCTGGCAAAACATTGCACAAGAATGAAGACCAGGCAGTGGCTGGGATGTTTTGTCTGAATGTCGACAAGACGAACATACATGTACGAACAGACAATGCAGCTGTAGAAAATGCAAGTCCAACACATGTTACACAGGTCAGCTGTGGAAGGTTTTAAATTGTCAATAATAATATTGTTAATAGTGATGATAATGATGATGATGATGATACAAAAATAATATAGCAAAATTATGATATTACATTGCCATGCATGCATAGATATACATATATATATATAGTTCGCTATTGAGCACTTTCGGAGACTGATGAAATTATACCTATTACCTATATATATATATATATATATATACACTGAAACAAAAAAACTCTGCCAAAGACTTATATATATCATATATATATATCCTTTATATTTCCGTCAAACTTTTTTGACAGTTGTTGCTTTGGTAGACACAAAGAAACATAATAGGCTTTGTTTTTCTTTGTCTTTGACGGTAATGAACTAATATGTTTAACCGTGAAATTCTGGCATTTTGGCCAGCAAGGTTTTGATCACACGTCAGTAGCAAGAGCAATAGCAAATTAAAATACAAAAACCGGTAATTTTGTTGGGTCGATTTACAGCGTCCAGCGACCGGTTTGTATATATATATAATGTGAATAAAATGAAGGTAGTTAATCCAACGATGTGCTTCTAGTAGAAGGATCAAATACTTGATTCTACACTCTGCTTCGGTATTTAGAGTTGAATAATGGTTTTGAGGTGAAGACAGAGAACTTCTTACTAATCCTTTAATTAAAAAATGTTTCGGCCGTTCGGCCTTCTTCAGTTAAAATTTGTTTTAACTTTTAAAACAAATTTTAACTGAAGAAGGCCGAACGGCCGAAACGTTTTTTAATTAAAGGATTAGTAAGAAGTTCTCTGTCTTCACCTCAAAACCATTATTCAACTCTCTCTATATATATATATATACACACGTATGTATATCTAGAGGAGATCTTGTATGAGTGGGACAAAAATGATGATGAATGAGTGCAGCACGTAGTGGTTTACAGGCATTGGAATTTGTATAATGGGTTTCTTTCAACTGATCATAATTATAAGGATAAGCAAAACCTTCAAAGGGTACCCAAGCACAAAACACTTACATGTACATGTATGATCTCAAAATGACATTTAAACTGTCCTGAAAACTGAACTTGCAATAAAAACGATTTATTTTGCAATGCAAACGTAGGAATTGTTTGAAACTGTGTTGCACAATAGTTTTGATGACATTATATACATGTATGTCTGTTGTCCAATTGCAAGTCAACCTGAGCTACAGTCAAGACGCAAACTTTGTCATGCGCGGAAAGGCAATTGCTGAACCGGCTCAGCAGCAATTGCTGTTAAAGAACAGCAATTGCTGTTAGAAAACAGCAATCAGCAATATCGTTTTTTGAAAAACAAAATATCGTTTTTCTAAGTAAAATGGCAATTGCTGATTTACAGCTGCAATATCTCCGATATTTTGATGAGTTTGTACAAAATCGATGTTTTCTGTAATCGTATGGCAAATGGTTTGTTTTTGTTGACGTAGAGGGAGCCGTTATGGGGCCTTCACAAGACAGGGCCATGGAATAAGCCAGGCCGAATTGGAATTTAGGTTCACCAGTTTTCTTTATGCTAAAAATCCTGGAGAAGTTTGACCCTTGGCAAAACCCGAGCTCAATTTCAACTCACATACATGTATATGACGATCGATCCCGCATACATTGTATGCGTGCCTATACTGAGAAACTTCATGCTCTCCTTGCTGCTTCACAGCTCACTTATAACGCATCCTCCCATTGCTTCTGCAAACCTTTAATGGAAACCTATACTTAATAATATTAGAACTAGCATGAATATGGAAACCTCAACTTGCGACACAAAATAATAACAAAATGATTAGTGGTGGCTTGTTTAGTCCCCTGACCGACATGGGACTCGCTTTAAAGTTTGCCGCTAAGCGCAAATCATAACAGTACATGTAAATAAACTTTAGCTTCCATAGTTTCACATTTTCGGTAGATCCTGGTGTAGTTAAAAGTTTCGGCTGAAATAATTGCAACTGTTTGAGAACCTGGTATGTTTTCGAAAATTAAAATCTCAAGTTCTCGGAGTGTGAATATTCATGTGCAATCAGTCAGGTGTGAACGTGACAGTCTGACTTTTGACGAGTCTGTGAAATCGCTGAAACTTTCTGGGAATGTGAACACAGTTTTGAAGCCAATTCGTAATGAAAGACATCAGCGGCGTGGCTGAGTGGTTAACACGGTGGACTCGTAATCCAGGGACCCTGAGTTAGATTCCCTGTGCATTTGGCTACATTTGTAAATGTTTAGTTTAAACATGGCCACATCATTTTATGCTGCAGTTAATTAATGCACTATGTATAAATAAGTGCTATATTATTATTATTATTAAACAAGGACCTGCACAATGAAAGGGAAATGACCTCCCCCCCCCCCCCCCCCCCCCCCCCCCTTGGGATAATAAAAGATCAAAATTCAGAACAGTCAAGCAAGCTAGTATAAACCAAGTAATCAGTCTCCTCCTGTTAGAATACTACATTGCAATTCAAAAATGACATCTGTTAGGTTATCAAACTGGGTGATGTCATTGCAATCGTCCTCTTCATTCAAAGTGCAAAACAATTATATGTATATTTCAAATATTCCACAATATTATTTATGTTACAGAATTTTATTTTATTCTTCTCAGATAAAAAAAACCTTCAATAATAAAAAAATGGTATTTTAGAAGTTCTCCACATGAAATTTGATTACTTATTTTTAAATAAGATTAGTGGGTCTGGTTTGCAATGCTGCTCAATGTGTTACCATGGCAACCAATCTAATCAATTTAATAAACAAAATCATATCATTTCTATTCAGTATAGTTTTGAAATATATGGATACCAGTATATGGTAAGCTGTTTTATTTTTATGTAGCTATGATATGAAATCATGTTTGCCGCGTAGCACTAGTAAGTGTAAAGAATGCACTTGGATGCAAAAGCCACAAGATAAGGTAGTCCCAATCTTATTAATTTTAACCCTTTTGATCCTCCTTAAGTAACATGTTAAACAATGACCCACAGGTTGAATACACCTTCAGTAGTATAGTCGGCGTCAATTAAATACCACTTTTTCTTGTACAACAAAACTCAAAAGGTTGTGAATGTTATGGACGCCTTGTTTTCTTGCACAAGGGGCGTCATAAAGTGAATTCAGAAATCCACTTCATAACGCCCCTTGTGCAAGAAAAAAGGCGTCCATAACATTCACAACCTTTTGAGTTTTGTTGTACAAGAAAAAGTTGTATTTAATTGACGCCGACTATACTACTATGGGGTAACTAAGGGTCATTCAAAGTGTCCCTAGACATTCTTGTACGTAAAATCCAACTTGATAATCCTATTAGAGATATAATTACATATAGTTATATCGACATCGATTGCTTGTACGTAAAATCCAACTTGATAATCCTATTAGAGATATAATTACATATAGTTATATCGCTGCAACGTCCTTACACATAAAATCCAAATTCGAGTGCCTGTTAAAGCTATCCTAACACATAGTTATATCGAAGGGAGAATGGTGAGACCACGTAGTGAACCACTTCCACGGAGTCTAGCTCGAGAGGCAGGTGCTATTCTAGAGGAGAGAGATGGAATGCTTGAGGGGATGGAGATAGGTCGCCGTACTATCCGATGGCGCTTCTTCCAAGGTGTGGCAGGAGATTTGACCCCTAGGATCATGGAAAAGTTAGTTGCAAAGGTAACCACCAGCTTTTACCTGCGATACAGCTACACCTATCGCATTCGAAATGTCAATGACGGACGTGTGATTCTATTCTCCAAGACTGTCCCAGGCTCTCCATGGGTGAACATCCTAGAAGATGCAGAAGAGTGGATCAATAGCAAGGAGACAGCTCGATTGAATCCCGACAACATCACTCGACCAAATACCCAATGGGCCTTCGTTCGTTGGATCTACGTAGATGTCAAAGTCGTGATCGATCGTCAGCTTTTGTTGGGAACAGGTCCACTACCCCAATGGCTTCGCCTTAAGAAAGGAATGCTTGCCCTTGATCGATATGGCGACAACCTATGTCTTTGGCGCTGCCTTGCCATGCATGAAGGAGCAAGAGTAGATAGGTGTTGCGTCAAAGCTCGAAAACTTGCCCAGAACTTCTATCGCCTGACAGCACCCACACAAGACGTTCCCAGAACTTCCATAGACCAGCTGGAGGAAGTCGAGTTACACTTTGGAATCGGTATTCGGGTGTATGAACCCACGGAGGACGGCGCTTGGCATCTGACGCGACATGCAGCTCACTACAAGCATACGATGACGATTGGGATATACGACGGACATGCCTTCTACATCAAGAACATCAACAAGCTAGGGCACATCTACGTATGTAACGATTGTAAGCAACGGTTCACGAAAGCCTCAGACCTTCACCGTCATGCAGATCGTTGCAGGCGTGGAGAAACAAAGATTGTTTGCCCTGGAAAAGTAATCACAGTACCCCAGTCAGCATACGAAAAAGCCTTCTGGCCAGAGAGCACAGCCAGCAAAGTCGCTTTATGCTGGTTGGAACGCGAAACCAAAAGGATTGGACAACACATTCATCATGCAGCTTGTGGGCATGGTGGAGAGCATTGGATCGAAGGAGCGCCGGTCGACGGCTACGAACCTATTTCGAAAACCATCTTTCAATTTCATGGATGCTATTTCCATGGCTGCCCGAAATGCTTCCCTAGGGAAAGGAGGCTCTATCTCAAGACCTGTGAAAGAACGGCAAAGCTACAAGGAGCTGGTTATACAGTAGTGGAAGCTTGGGGTTGCTCTACAAAGAAGAAAAACAAACCGGTCCCCACACCAACACAAACTGTCTACCCACACTTCATAGTTTACGATTTCGAAGCCTATCTCGATACAACGAAAGGAAGACAACCAACAGACCACCTGACCATCGAAAACGTCCATGTCCCAATATCAGTATCAATTGCCGACACATACAATCGAAAGTCAACCCACATCTGTCGACGCAATCCAAAAGAACTCATCGAAGCCTTCGTCGAAGAACTCCAGCGAAGAGCGAAAGCGATCCAAGAAGTCATTGCAGAACAGTTCTGCCCCAAGACACCTGAATTCTCTTTTGACACCCTACCAAAGAAACAACAAGCGAAGATCGACGAATGGATCCGCCAAGTTCCAGTAGTGGGATTCAACTCTGGCAGGTACGATCTTAATCTGATCAGGGAGCACTTCGTAGGAATCATTGCCGACACCTGTTCAAAGATCCTGGTAGCAAAGAAAGCCAATTCCACTATGTTCCTATTGACCCCAGATTTCCGTTTCCTTGATGTGATCAACTACCTTGGACCTGGAACTTCTTATGAACGTTGGATCAAGGCATATGGATGCGAATCGCAAAAGAGTTTCTTCCCATATGAGTGGTTCGATTCTCCAGACAAGTTGGATCACATTGGATTACCAGACTATCCAGAGTGGGGTTCGAAGTTGAAAAGAGAACATCTACTATCTATGTCAGAGTTCGAAGACTGTGAGTGCACCTTTCTCGACAAAGGAATGGAAACCTTTGCAGACTGGCTACGATACTACAACGACCTAGATGTAGTTCCATTCCTAGAGGCACTCGAAAAGATGCGAGATTTCTATCACGAGAAAGGAGTAGACATGCTGAAAGACGCAGTGTCCATTCCAGGAGTCTCACTACAGTTCCTACTTCGAGGTAGTGTAGAAAGGGGAGCTGAGATGTACGCTCCAAGTAAGGAAGCCTACCGCATGCTGAAAGACGCTGTCGTGGGAGGTCCAAGCATAGTGTTCACCAGACTCCACGAAGCAGGAGTGACTAAGATTCGTAGTCATCAGGGAGGAACTAAGACTTGTCGTAAGATTCTTGGATACGATGCCAACGCCCTATATCTTTCTACCATGGAATTCGAAATGCCTTGTGGAAAAGAAAAGGTTGTGCACTATGACGATCCAGGTCCAGCCACCGAAGGATTCGTTGAATGTCTACTTGGTGGAACGTGGTTTGGATATGCAGAAGTAGACATCGAGATACCAAAGAAATTGTGGAAGGAATTTGAGGAGATGCCACCCTTCTTCTACAACAAGAAAATCCCCAAAGAAGCAATCCCTCCAGAAATGTTGGCCTACCTCACAAAGACAGGTAGAAAGCTCAGCGAGGAAAAGAAGCTAGTTGGGAGTCTCTCTGGAAAGAAGTTGCTACTCTATGCTCCTCTTCTACTTTGGTATGTAGATCATGGCGCAGTGATCACTGCTGTCTACCGCACGATAGACTACGAACCCAAAGAAATCTTCGGATGGTTCGTGGACCAAGTCACTGAGGCACGTCGTATGGGAGATGAAGATAAAGGTGAGGCTTTGCTGGCAGATGTGTTCAAGCTGCTAGGAAACAGCGCCTATGGAAAGTTGCTCGAAGACTTGGGACGCCAAACAAAGGTCACCTATACAAAAGATGAGAAGGTTGTGGACAAAGCATTGCGAAGTGTTTGGTTCGAAGACCTGGAAGAGATTGGTGATGCATATGAACTCGAGAGCCGAAAGGACCAGATCCAAATCAAACGCCCTTTCCAAGTAGGTATCGCTGTGTACCAGCTCGCAAAGCTGCGTATGCTTGAGTTCTACTATGACTTCATCGACAAGTACATTGATCGCAATGATTTCGAATATATACAGATGGACACAGACAGTGCCTACATTGCCATCTCGGGAAATAGCCTCGATGAGGTTGTAAGACCGGAACTGCGAGAAGATTTCGAAGCCGAAAGGAATGAATGGCTAGCTTGGGACGAATGGAGCAGTCGTACACCAGGACTCTTCAAACTCGAATTCGAAGGACAGCGCGCCATTGCCCTATGCTCGAAAGCCTACTACGTCGATACAGGTGGCAGCAAGAAGTATTCCGCTAAAGGTATGTCTAGACGGCACAACGACATTTCGTGGGAACGATTCAAAGCAGCCCTCCAGGGTAGTATCGACATGGCAAATAACCGAGGCTTCCGACTATCGCCAGAAGGCATAGCAACCTACAAACAACGGAAGCTTGGGCTATCGGCTTACTACGACAAAAGACGCGTTCTTCCCGATGGAATCCACACCGAGCCAATAGAGTACGCTGTTTAGCGTCTAGGTACAAACAGAATTCCTTTTGGTGGTAGTTCTGTATCCCTAGGAACGACTTGTAGCTCTTCACGAACGAATCCACGTTTGGGTGCGTCCTTCTCCTTTGCAAGGTAGTAAAGCACAGGCTGTCCAGAAGATACTACACTTCGCGAAATGGTGTATATCTGCAAACTCCACACAGGATCAGTAGCTCTACGTTTTTCACCTCCTTCCAATTCTCCTGGTGCATAAAGATATCGAACTAGAACGTCGAATGGTAGACGCTCTTCTCTCAATCCAACGGTTCGCGAATACGTAGGAGTCTTCAGATCTACTTGTTGCGTCATTACAGAATTCGAAGGCTCTTTACCAGTCAACCGAGTCACCTCACTGTTCATGGCTTTGATAACCATTGGTAAACGAATTACCCATTCTCTACTACGCTCATCTGATCCTTCCGAAGTAAGCACCATCTCTTGTGCATATTGATATCCAAACAATCTCTCGGCTAGAGTTCTATTTGCTCTTTCAACAAAACTTTGCGCTCTATGATTACCAGCCTCACCTCGTTGAACTTTCGTACCATGTAGTTCTAGCGTTTCAGACATACGTCCCATGAATTCTCTACCAGGATCTACTTGCAAGGTCTTTGGCCATTCTAGTGGACTACGTTTATAGATTCGTTCGAATGCCGCAGAAACTTCACCACTATCTTTAGATGCCAAAGGTTCGGCTTCTTTGTATCGAGAAGCTACGTCGATTACCACTAATGCATACTTATATAGTTTCCTTCCACGTCCAGGACGATCGTGTGGTAGAAATATCAAATCAGCTTGGTGGACTTCATTTGGTTTCGATACAGTCCAATGTGGTCGTGGAATGTGTTTTGGTGGTGGTAGATATATTTGCCACATAGATTGCTTTTCCAACCAACTCCTAGCTACGTCTTCTGATGCTTTCGCTGCTACCGATAGCTTGCCAATTGCAGAGTGACCTTTCCAATAGCCCATAGGACCATAGAAGATATTCGCAAGTTTAGAATCCATCATACATCTATACATTCTAACCTTCAACAGATGAAAAAAAAAGGAAGAATGAAGAAAGTCGTTGCGTGACCCTCTTCATTCTTCCTTTTTTTTTTAGTAGTAGCTTAGTAGTAGCTTAAGTAGCTTACTAGTAGCTTAGGTAACTTACTAGTAGCTTACTAGTAACTTAGGGCAACTCACCAGTAGCTTAGGGTAACTTACTAGTAGCTTAGGGCAACTCACCAGTAGCTTAGGGTAACTTACTAGTAGCTTAGGTAACTTACTAGTAGCTTAGGTAACTTACTAGTAGCTAGTAGTAGTATCTATATCCATTTACTAATAGCGTATCCAACACCTAGCATTCCACCACCAACGTAGAGCAACTCGCCAGTCTTCTGATTGTTTGAGGGTTTGTAGTAGTCAGATAAGCGGGGTTCTTTCATCTCTTTGAGCCGTTTTAGCTCCTTACGTAACTTATCGGATCGCACTAAGGCTTCGTTGGTATCTCTTTGATCGTTGTGTGCTTTGCGTTCAAGACCTTCCTGCTCTTGTGCATAGTCATATAAGCTTTGACGTTTGATTCTATACGCTGCCATTGCGCGGTCTAGTTTTTCGACGGCCCTATCGTGTCTCTCTCGTTCTGCATCTACATCACCACTCTTTCCAAGCATTCTAGCTAGTATGCCACCACCAGTAAATGCCGTCGCATTCAAAACAGCGCCGAAAATAGACATTCCAATAGCTGCTAACGTCGCCATTACGGTATGATCTTTTGTTTCTCAAGATATTGCTTTGCGTATAAGCTACCGAGTATCACGGCAGTCCACTTTGCGTAATTCACTAGGGAAGAAGAAGGATCGCTAAGCATAGATTCCTTGGTAGTCTTTTTTACGATCCACCCAATACCAGAAGCGAGTCCAACGATTATAGATGCATCGGTTGCCGTCTTCATCAATTCCTTATCCATCTCGACATATATAAGTATGGTCTCGAGTCTTTAAGTGTTACTCCATGTCTAGTGCCGTTGGCTTTGCCGGAGCTGCAGGTTGTGTCGTGCTAACGGTGGCAACACGTTTATTGCCATCTACATACTTCTTGTACGCAAAGTACGTGCCAAACAATGTAGCGCCAGTACCAATGACTGCGAGGATAGTCAGGCTTTCGAACCGACCTTTCTCTACGTCAGTTTCTTTACATGATTCGCTTTCGCGCATCAACTCTCTCTTTTGAGCTTCTTTAGCGAGTTTGTTGCTTAACGCTAGTGCTTTTCCAGCTGCGACGCGCTTTGGGTTTTTTATCTTAGTTGGTGCAGTCGTCGGAGGATTCGCAGTTATCTGGTCCGCTTCTTCCATCTTGATTCGATATAGTAGATATATGTGAAGGTTCAACAGTTGTACCAGGAATGACTACGTGACCAGATATGTGGAATAGGACGCTAGCTAGAGCTACAAGGCGACCTGCTTTGAGCGATAGTAGGCCAGTCGCAGCACTGATTTCGTTGCGGACTAGAGGGTCTTCTTGTAGGTCCTTGATCAGGGCTTCTTGAGAATCTATTGGTACTAGGTAGGCAACTAGGCGGGTAGCTAGACGTGTCACACCGTCGACTAAGCCTTTCGTTACTTGCTTAGCTAGAACGGCCTGATACCTCCTATGCAACTTGTCTACTTCTTTCTCAGGAAGTCTAGAGATGTCTCCTAGGGAAAAGTTTTTACCTAAGTATTCTTTCGTTACGCCTGTTGCGGCTAAGATCGAAAGTGATTCACGATTGTCTGACGTAACGTCTAGGTTGGTTGGTGGTGGGCCTGTTACATCCTCGCCGAATATCTCGAGTATATCTTTATCCATGATAATATGTTGTAGGTGCTGGGAGCTCTAACACTACCTCGAAAGGATGGCGGAGACAGAAGCACATGCGAGCGAACTTATGGGAGCCAAGTATCATTCGTAACTCTTTGCATTCTTGCGAGCCTCCATAATCCTCAAATATCCTTTTACCATCTACGGCCGATGCTGTATGGAATGCTACTACGATAGCTACGTTCTCACGGAAGGGCTTACATATGCTCGTTAATTGTTGGGACAGCACCCAAACGGAAATCCCTATATGTCGTGCAGAAAAGGCTAAGTCCACTAGCTTGTCAGTTCGTTTCTTGACGTCCTTCGATGCGGCGCAATCATCGAGAATCAATAGAGTATTGGTACCTGACCAAAATGTTGCGCAAATACTCAAAGTAGCATCGATGGCATCTTGTGGTGGCGATATGACGAAGAAATGAGGATCTCGATTTGCGAATCCACGATAAGTTTTGTTGTGGGCATACGTAGGACAAATCAGTACTATGTAATCAAACTTACCACGAAAGGCTCCACGAAGTTGTTCTATGAGAAACGCAGTCTTCCCACAATTCGTCGGACCGACTATGAGTGCGTTGAAAGGTATGTGCTCTACGAGAGAATCCATCAGTATAATATACTCTGCAGAGATCTGTTCAATATCGTGACCTGAGCATCCGCAAGGACATAGATGTGCATTTTCACATTTCCACTTCCCTTTGCAGTTCTATGTATGCGAATGTCGATGTCCTTTCCACTGCCGGTTTGTGCCAAGCCATCACCATGAACGGTGGAATCTTTTGCTGTGCGACAATCGATTAGGATAGAGAATCTATTTTCAAAGAACTTCTTTGGAGTCATAGAAGTATTGGGTGTACCAAACCAGCTTCTTGCAGCCTCCCAGAAATCTAGGGGAAGCATGCCGCTTGGAAAGAGTCTGTTGGGAATCCCATTGACATCTACTTCTACCTTCAAGATATCTGGATTCGAGAATGCTTCACTATCTCGCGTGCCAATGGTAGGTGGATCTATGAATAGTAGAAGCAGTCCAGCAAAGGATCGTCGTGGAACATTGATGTTTTGAGATATCAAAGTATCGGACGTTTTAGCGATATCTACTGTTTTGAAGTGAACAGCGTAGTTGTATAGGAATGCAGTACCTATTTCATATTTGTGAAGTGCACTACTAGCCAGCGTTTCGTTCCTGATTGCTTCGTATTCTAGTTGGATGTTGGTAAGTTGGTACGTACCTATCTTCGTCGTATCCGAGCCAATTACAACCTCGTTGGCAGACGCTAGAGTCAACTCGAATGTAATGATACTTTCTAAGGCATGTGGATATAGAACTCCATGTTGTGTCAGAATGTCAACATCTAATGGAATCCTATACTTAGAACCACATGCAGCTAGGAGCGCGTTGTCTGCAGCAGACGAAGTACTTGCGTCAACAGCTTTCGATCGTAGCTTATTCAAGTTCTCTGATTGAATGCCTTGTTGTATTCTAGACTCTCTCTCCTGCGTAGATAGGTATACGTCGGAGTATGTTTGTAGAAGGTCTGGCCTGACAATGTCTTCTACTGTTTCAGCTCCCATCCTACAGATTCTACGCATGACCAAACAGCGTCCAACGTTCGAAACGACTCTGTTATTCGCATGTCCACCAGATAGTACGATGTCGCCCAATAGCGCTAAGCTGCCAGGTACTAGTACTACATCTTCTGCTAGCTTTGGAACTTCTACGTATAGAGTCTCACCTGGATTGGCAGACGATCGAGTGAAAGTCTTCCTATACAAGTCTCGCGGAGCCTTGAGTGCATGAGGCTCTCTTCGTACTTGTGTGGGATCCAACTTTGATGAGATCATGTTGAATATAACTATATATATAGATATGTTTAACATGGCCTCTGAGGGTAGGTATGATGAAAGAACTGATGAAGCTGAAAGAGGAAGAGACTACGACAACGATGATACTGTCAATGAAGAAGCACGGAAATTGGCGTCAGACTCTACGAATGTGGATCCGAGTGAATCATTAAACCTGAAAACTAGACGTGACTTCTCCAAGGAAGGTGCTCGACCAAAGAATCGGGAAACCTCGTTTTCCAAAGAAGATAACGATTACTTCGACGAACTCATTGCGGAGGATGAGGATAGAATCAAACATCCGAAATTTAGCGATCGCCACGTAGTCTTCAAAGCAGGCACATCGGATGAACTGAAACGAATGCTATTTGATACTGTATGGAAACACTATGCGGATGTAGGGATTCGTGGAGGATTCCTTGAGATAACTGGAAAATGGGAGGCCAATAAGGAACTGGGTAGAATCTATCTTCACGTACTTGGAAGTAAAGAGAAGCCCATACCTTTGACCACAGTGAAGGGTGAAAGATACCAAAGTATGGGTAAGGATCTCAAATTTGCCCTAGGCCCTACGGATGCAGAAAGAGAAGAACAAGTCCTCCAAGGTCAAGAAAAGGCCGCCGAACATCTCAAAGTAGAAGATAGCATACTTCTAAGCTCAACGTCAACTGAGGACCAGAAGGAAGCGGCTAAGGAAGAGAAAGTACGCATCCATAACGAAATAGAATTACTCGAACGTCAAGAAGAAGCCATACTAGAACGTATGTCACTACGTGAAAGGATCAAATACATTTTTAGAAAGCATGGAATGACCGTTCTTGCAGTGGTAACTTCCGTTGGAGCTATCGTTAGTACGATAGTTTCCCTGTTGTCGAAATCCGTACCGAAACCAATAAAGACTGGTATTGATAAAGCAGCAGATGCAGTAAAGAAGGGATTGCAAACGACTGGGGGGTTGTTGAAAGAAATGGGAAAGAAACTTGGACAGATCCTACCTGGAATGATTGGATCGATTGCGAGTTTCATATTTACTATGGCTGGTAAAGCTCTGGGAGTACTAGCACAGAACGTTTGGTTATTCATCGTAGCAATAGTGGTGATCACGATAGAGCAATACAAACGACGTTAACGAAACAACATCCATGCGATTCCAGCTGCGGCAATGGATGTCACTGCGAGATTAATCTCATGTTGTGGGGCAGCCTTTGCCTTTGCCTTTGCCTTTGCCTTTGGTACAGGAACTTGTTTCTCGAGAGGCTGCACCGATTTCTTATCTGGTGGTCCTTCCATAGGAAGAGGTGAGCGTCCTTTGCCTTCTGCATTGATGTCGTTAGTGCCTAGCACCATATCTTTCGTAGCTTTCGGGATTGGATTCTTATAACCATCTTTCTCACTAAGAGAGTACTCTAGATCGCTTGGCAATAATCGTACGCCTATAGCTATCGCTAGATCGAGCCTCTTATGTGTTGCTGTTATAGCAGTAAGATAGTTTTTGTAGCTCACCACTAAATCGTTTTCGAGAATAGCGTCTTCGACTAAGCTCTTAAACTTTTCTTTGACGTTATGGCTATCTAAGATGGATTCGTTCAAGTCGGCTTGAGCGCCAAGTATGCAATGTCCAAAAGCCTCGACAGATCTATTCAACCTACCCAATCCAACATCTGTCAAACCCTTTCCGATTGGTGGCGTAAACCAATTGTATTGTTTCCCTTCGTGTTCATCGTTCCTAATAAAAGCTATCAGAGTGTCCTCCTTACCTCCTTGGTCTTTAAATAAAGTAGAGGCCGCGGGCCATGTGGTTGCTTTGTCGTAACTTCGACCATGGGCAGTTACATATCCGTTTACGTAGCCAGTTGATCCCTGGTATAACAGGAATACATCTCCTAATCCATTATTCCTACCTCCATGCCATCGGAAGTCTGGTGTTCGAGATATACCGAATTCAATGCACAATTTCTCCAGGGCTGCTTTGTTATAGAGGTTATCCATTTGCTTGAAATGAGAGTTACCAGGTAAAGGAACTCCATGAGTACCACCAAGTTCACGTAGAATTCTTCGTATCGTGAAATAAACATGGAATCGTAGGAACCCTTGGACAACTGGTGGATACGTTTTGAAAATAGGATCGAACAATGACACTCCACATCCAGAAGTTGCACACCACGTTGCGAAATTCAATTGTTGAGGCCAATATTTGAAATCCGGACCATGTAACCAATGGTAGGACTCATTTGCTGTCATATGCTTTACGACGGTCTCCTTGAATATATTTGGAACGCCAGCTTTGAACTTCTTCGTTGAGGTGGCATATATCCATAGATTAGTGAGATCAATATCTTGTGCCAGTTCAGTAGAAGGAACTGCTGTAATAGGATATTTCGCACTCCTATCTAGGGTCAACGTAGATGGGAAACCTTTATGCACATCCCACAACGCATTATCGATGCGCTTTTGAATCGTAGTAGGTAACTTCGAGACGTCATTGCCGTAAACGACATAGCTAGAATCTCCATCTCGAAACCAAATACTCGTCGAATATTTACCTGGACCGTTCACTTCCGTAGAGGCATAGAACTTGTGAAGATCTGCATGTGGATATTTCTTCTTGAACTTCGCTAATAGATCTGCATTCAATGTTGCAACCTCTCTACTTTCCACATCTTTTCTATCTATCCGAGCTTGATTCTCTCTCCTAGCTTGATTCTCAGCCTTTGACCGTATATTAGCATTCGGTGTTGGGACCTCTTCCTCTTCGTCTTTCCCTCCGTAATGGTAACTGAAAAGACCTCCGGACCTCCTCATGTTGAAGCTATACGTATATATAGTTATACCTTTAACACATAAGATGGTTCTCTTATATGTCACCACAACATTGACCAACCATACTGTCTACTTCGACGACCCTATTCTTATACAGAACATTTCACTACTCGAGATCACTTTCGATAACAGTTGGTGGAACCTACCAGAGGAGGGCTCATTCAGGTGGAATGTCAATGGTGTGATGTTTCCACACGACCTTTCTGCAGGGGCTTACGATTTTAAGAGAATCATGAAGGTCTTAAAGCCTGCAAGTGATGCTGGTATCGTGGCATTCGAGGACGATCTCCCCATTGGGATCAAATCCATAATAGTTAAGGAACCAATCAAGGTCGATAAGAATTTCTACGCACTATTAGGTGTCAAAGGTGAAGAAAAAGAGAACAACGAGTTCCTACTAAAAGTTGGTACTTACTACGTTAAGATCAAAGATACCCGTACAGTGTATGTCCATTGTGATGCGGTGGATTCCGGTTCCTCACTTCTAGAGGGAAAACGATCGAAAGTCTTGGCTAGCATAGAGGTCCGAGGTCCTTGGCTTTCAAGGGCAACCTATACTATAACGAATCCCCAAACCCTGCAAGCTATAGGGACAATGCAAAACAGTCTTAGCCTTACGATTTTTGATGAGAGAGGCGACATGATAGACTTCCATGGTCGATCGATACGATACGTGTTGAAGCTAAACCTCTTATAAGTTATAAGATGGAAGGCGATTCGATTCAACCGTTTCCCTCAGCACCAAGTATCTATCCACAGATCGCTAGCGACGCTGGAAAGAACTTTAGACTGCAAACGATCCGAGACACGCTTTCGGACATCGAAGTTCAAGAAAGGCACTACGAAGGTGTGCGCAAGAAATATGCACGTTCTCAAGGAATAGTTCATGGCATCGCAGTGGTAACTGGAGGTCTATCTGTGATCTTATCTGGATCTGGATTGGGTGCAGCGTTGACTGGGGTTGGAATAGTGATTGGTCTACCACTTGGAGTTATTGGTGGACTATGTGGATTAATTTCAGCGTCTACGACCGTTGGAGCTAAGAAGTTAGGAATGAAGGTTTCTAAGCATGAAAGGACAACTATGTTGGCAAAGGCGAAAATCAATACGATTCGCGATCTAGTATCGAAGGCACTACGTGATGAAAACATATCCGACTCCGAATACAGTCTCATCCTGAACGAAGCGAATAAGTATGAGATCATGAGATCTGAAATTCGTCGCAAGGCTTCCATAGGTGAAAAAAGCATTCGAGCCGAACTCAAGCAAGAAGTGCAAAAGGAAATGCGAGAAAAACTTGGAATGTAAGAATCAACGTTTCCTATGAAAGGAACGAACATGGCTCTCACTTTCACTTTGCCAAGTCCTACTGCTAGTTAGCCCATACTTAGTGTAGATTGGTTCGAAGTGGGAATGGTAAGAAGACAACTCCTTGACAAAACGCTTGACCGCATTTCCAAATATGTCACATCGCTTAACGACATCCTTAAAAGACATAGACGATCCGGAGCGACGTAGCACCTCGTAACTTGCTCCAACGACTTTCGTCTTAAGCATTGATTTGGGGCCTATATTGTTTTCCATTGCCTTAGTAACGACCTCGTGGACTATTTGTTGAACGTCCCTAGGTACTCCTACAAGATCTAGTTGTAGGAAAGTCGTCGCAATGTGAGGAACTATGCGCTCAGCATCCAAGTCTACATCAATCTTATCGTCGTCACACAGAGAACGTATGAAGACCTCTCCATTATGGATGCCTTCGTTTCTTAGTTGCATGAAGCGAGCGACCTCACCTTTAGATCGGACGAATCCACATTGTATGCATGCATGGTAGAGTAGAGCAGCTAAAATATTTTTCTTAGCATCACTACGCTTGAGACAAACTTTCATTACTTGGGTGAATGCGTCGGCTACGATTTCTAACGCGTTCATAGGGAACGATAAATCATAACTTTGTTTGTAAATAGTGTCGTATGCTCGTAGTTCTTGTAGTAGCGTTTGTCGTTTCAGTTCTATGTCATCATCGCTTTGCTTTGGTTTTGCGCGGTCTAGATCACTTTGATACTGAAACCCGTCCGGACCTACTATATGCAGTCGAGTAGTAATAATGTCGATCTTAGTTTCTGTACATGGTTCAACCTCGGAAACAAGACCACATGTGGGACACACGAATTCCGTTCCTTGTACTTCCAAGGGACAGAGACAATCAGAACATGTTTCACTGGTGTTAATACGTTCCACTTGTGGTTTGATATTCAGGCTTCTACAAATTCCAGGACCAAACAATCTGACTAGCTCGTCCATGATACAACTATAGATGTCGTACGTTCAATAGAAAAAAAAAAGAAGAGGAATGAAGAGGGCCACGCAACGACCTTCTTCATTCTTCCTTTTTTCTTTTTTCGTGGCTATTCCTAAGCGTCCTTCTCGTTCCTCAAGGCAGCCAACACCTCGTTGAGCGCATGGTTGAGAGACTCTCCAAGACCTTCCACTGGTTCCAGCACTCTTGATTCAGCGGGCAATGCTACCTCCGGTTCCACCATGTTTGGCTCCTCCTTTCTTGGATCCTCTAGCTTCTTGCTGGACTTCTTAGCGCGTCTTATATAGACACCGGAAGACTTCACCTTGATGGTGAGACGGTCACATCCTGAGCAAAGCTCGTAATCAGTACGACATCCTTTACCGCACTTCGAGCATGGTACGTATGGGGCACAGCCTTTTGAGATTTGGTAGTTATGCTGGGAACAGAACTTCGTTGTCTTCGAAATCTTCTTTGGACATTTTGAGTCCTTCCCTCTCATCAACCAATCACAAGTTATTGCGGCGTCTACATTTGAGTTCTTCTTCGACATGTTCGATCTGTATGGTGTTAATGCGTACTAAGATAACAACGTAAGCTAGTATTGTGGAATAAAGAATATATACTAATACCATTTAGTGGTAATATACAGTATAATAATCATTCCTTTAACATATACTTCAAGTTTGGATTTCTTAGGTGCGCGAATATCTAGTGACACTTTGACTTCCTACGTGGCAGAATGAGCATCCATGTAGTTGCGTAGTACAACCCTTTCGTCCTCTGTGAGCTGGGAGTACTGCCACTTAACGAACCATTTAGCGGTATCAAGATGACCATTGTTACAGGCGTATTCTATAGCAAGATCAATGCATTCATACTCTAGGGTTATCTGAAAACGTCGCATGAGCCACTTAACGTTATTAAGATGACCATTCCTACTGGCACCTAATATAGCAAAACTGACGGCCTTATCCTCTTTGGTGAACTGGAAGTGCTTAATGAGCCACTTAGCGATACCAAGATGACCATACTCAAGGGCAGCGCGTAGAACGTGATTGGCGTGTTTATCCATCCTATCGAAACGTAAGTGCTTGATGAGCCACTTAACAGCATTAAGATCACCATATTCGCTGGCGTAGAGAAGAGAAAAGCTGTCGTCAATGGAGCTTGCGGAAATACCGAAAGTTCGAGCCAATTCGTCTCGATCGTCGTCACTATGAGTAGACCTCAAACCAAAGCATAGTGCTAGTTTACGGAACCTTTGGTCTACGTTTTTGTAGCGCGCGAGAGATGCAGCACCGTTTAGGCGTTTCGATGTCCTTGAGAGGCTTGCGAATGACCAAGGATCTGCATGCTCTACGATCTTAGTCAGAATTTCTAGAGGGAGGCACGATATATAATCCATAGTGGAAGAGATCGATATAACTATATGTAATTATATCTCTAATAGGATTATCAAGTTGGATTTTACGTACAAGAATGTCTAGGGACACTTTGAATGACCCTTAGTTACCCCATAGTAGTATAGTCGGCGTCAATTAAATACAACTTTTTCTTGTACAACAAAACTCAAAAGGTTGTGAATGTTATGGACGCCTTTTTTCTTGCACAAGGGGCGTTATGAAGTGGATTTCTGAATTCACTTTATGACGCCCCTTGTGCAAGAAAACAAGGCGTCCATAACATTCACAACCTTTTGAGTTTTGTTGTACAAGAAAAAGTGGTATTTAATTGACGCCGACTATACTACTTTCTGAGATCGTCTTAACGATTTGGCTTGAAGAGCTAACGGTTTGTGGAAAAGTTTTAACGAGAACGGAAACGTTTCTGATGACCCACCAGATCAATTAAACGCCGGTTCCTCTTGAAAAGCTAACGCTCTGCTCAAACGATTAAACGGCTACGGCTTGGTTGATCACGGCCTATATACATCACTCGCACAAGCACTGAGGCAACCAATGGAATGATTAATTTTAACTGCAGTAATGAAAGTGCTCTTCGTTCAAATCAGAGTTCAAGAAAGAAATAACTCATTCCAACTGTATATCGATGGCTTTTTAATTTAGTTCGACTTCGATCTCTGAATTCTCCTCACAGAACTCGCACGTTGTTGTAACAAAAAGTATGGCGCTTCCAATTTTCATTCTTAAAAATTCACCTGTAAGAATACAGCACTAGTTCACCTCTATACCTTGTTTTTTCTTAACTCCTCCGTTTTACTGCCACTCAGTATGTATTAAGTCCATTACTGCATGTACCTCTTTAGCACGCTGGCGGCCAAGCTAAATATGGCAATGTTCTATCACGTAATACAAACCATAGGTATCCCAATTCGAAGAGTGACCGTTTTTTTACAGTGAAAACGAAACTACTAAACTGCCGGAGGTGGAGTTTATTTGGATACAGGCCTGTGGCAATTCTTTGTGATTTATAATATCCGCGTGCACCAAGTTTCCATGTTTCCATAACAAAGCGTCCGGCCTTAAACAACAGCAAAATATTTATATCACACATTATTTTCACAAACTCGCAATATATTATAAATCCAAATAGTAATATGACAGCTTGGATAGAGGCTCTGCCAGCTAAAGAATGCAACTGGAACTGACAGGCTAACTGCTGAGGGTTTATCTTGTTGTTACCTGTAAAGACTCTCCAGGCTTGAGGTGACCTAGAAATGGAGACATCTGATGCACAGGAACTGACTCACCAAACAAATAGTTGGGAGAGCTCTCATCTTTACCAGGTTTCTGAGAATAGAAAGGCAATTTTACTCCATACAAAGTATAAAACATGTAAAACAGGATAGGGTACCTCATGCTATCCATCATAGAAACCTTATCATTGCTGATGTTTTCAGTGTCAGCCCTTTTGCACTGACATTGGGCTATTAGCCTAAAATATCATCAACATGAACAACCACAACAACAACAACCACAACAACAACAACCACAACAACAACATCAACAACCAACAACAAACATCATCAACAAGCACAACTCAATGACAATCAACAACTACAACATCAACAACCACAACAACAATCAACAAACATCAACCACAACGACATCAACAACAATCAACAACCACATCAACAACAATCAACAACCACATCAACAATATCATCAATAATATAATCAACATCATCAACCACAAACATCATCAACCACAAACATCATCAACAACAACAACATTATCATCATAAGCCAAAATAACATCATATTAACAGATGCCATACCCTCTTGTAATAGTTCCTAATTCTTGTGTTCATGCCGACAGCCATGACAAGTGACGGGTGCTCCTCACAGTACTCAAACAGCACCAGCTTGCCATCCATACCTGTCAGGTCACTAGGCATACGCATGAAGAACATCTCACCACCACCTGATGCTAGCCGCTCTTTCTCTCGCTCCTAAACAAACAATAAACTTCAATAATAATTGCACTTCAGTTCTACGGTAGAACACTTTTACAGCTGTTACATTTGAACCAGCCTTTTGGAGTAATGAACTGATTATTAAGCATAATATTATTAATATGAAAACACCTAGTAGATATCAGTATATTTACTCTGGATTTCTTCTTGATATGTTTCAGTAGTCCATACACTATGTGCCGGCCAGGTTTAGCAACTAGACCATGAGTAGGTTTCTTGAGTTGAGGCTTGTGGAAATGTCTGAGATCTTGAGGTGACATGTATGTTGGAAAGTATGGCCGTTGAAGTTCAATGGCAGGAAGTGAATGCTGTAAACAGAACAGGTCAATGTTATACGTATTGATCGTGAAATAATAGATAGATAGATACTTTTATTTACATAGGGAAATCCTTTCAGCTTAATACTGATATCAATAGCCCTAACAAAATAATAAAAGGAAACTAAAAGATTAGAAAAATACTAGAAAAAAGGACCATGTCAGATTTAAAAAAATAACTAATACTAAAAATGATTTAAAATATTCAAACGATGAAAGAACATACTAATGTTAAAAGATGATAATACTATACATGTAGATAATGCTGTCATTATTTACAGTCCCTTATTCCAACGATTAACAACTACACATCCATTATAAAAAAAACTATTTGCTGACTCCCTTCTAACACCAGGCAAGTGGAGTAAATTACTTTATCTATTGAAAGTAAAATAGTTATTAAAAACTAACATCATAATATCAGTAGAAACAGACACCAATGGTGAACTCGTGGATGGATTACTGTAGAATCCCATACATTTGTATAATTATAGGCCCCAGGCACTATCCATCAATATTATAGGCCCTAGGCACTATCCATCAATGTTATAGGCCCTAGGCACTATCCATCAATATTATAGGCCCCAGGCACTATCCATCAATATTATAGGCCCCAGGCACTATCCATCAATATTATAGGCCCCAGGCACTATCCATCAATATTATAGGCCCCAGGCACTATCCATCAATATTATAGGCCCCAGGCACTATCCATCAATATTATAGGCCCCAGGCACTATCCATCAATATTATAGGCCCTAGGCACTATCCATCAATATTATAGGCCCTAGGCACTATCCATCAATATTATAGGCCCTAGGCACTATCCATCAATATTATAGGCCCTAGGCACTATCCATCAATATCATAGGCCCTAGGCACTATCCATCAATATTATAGGCCCTAGGCACTACCCATCAATATTTTTGCTATTGCTAAGAGTAGAGCACTTTAATAGTGGCAATTAAAAATATTTTTCACATGGTTCGCTTTTCTTTGTTCACTCTGGGGAAGATATCTCATATTTTTACATCAATAAACCAGGGAAACCAGCTTTGTAATGATTTACAAAACGAGATAGTTGTTGTGTGCCAGGGTTTAAGCTAGAGCAATGAAATTGGGACATTATCCCTTAAAATTCAATGGCCGGGCTACAATGTCCCCCAAGATCAAAACTTCCCAATGTCATATGGCATTTCTGTGGCTCTTGTAATACTGATAAATTAGAGGCCTCAAACAGACATACATGTATACTTACTAGATTTATTCTATTAAATGATAGACTCTGGTCAGAGCCAATTATTGGACAAGACAGGGACAACATCACTATTTGTATTTGTATTGTATTTTATTGATTCGCCACTAATAAAATTTACAAAGTAAATAATACAAAGTAAAATATACAAAGGTTAGTGACGAGGAAGCCTAAAAAGAAACAATTAAGGGCTTATGTGAATTTAGGCTTCCTCTTAAAACTAACATCAAGTGGGTAGATATAACGAGTAACTATGACGACCTGACGTTTTTTTTTGCGTTTCATGTATTCTTACTAATAACTAATCATGATTAATATTTACGAAAGAGATAAGATTTTAAATTTACTTTGAAAAGAGAAAGAGAGGCGGAGTTAATAAGTTCATTATCAAGTGAATTAAATTACTTTGGACCTTGAAAGTATACAGAAAACTGCCTTATGTTGGTTTTGCATAAGGGAGTGCGAAAAGCTGGAGCATTTCTAGTGTTGTAAGTATGGACTTGATTATTTGTCAAAAACATGTTGTTGAATTTGATTGGCAAAATACCATTTTTGTAGGAGTACATAAATTGTCCTATCTGTAACAAAAGAATGTCATGGAATTTAAATATGTTTAGTTCTTTGAAAATAGGATCAGTGTGAGCATCAAATTTAGTCTTCATTAGGATTCTAATGACACATTTTTGTAGTAGTACTATACGACGAAGATTGGATGGGTAAGTAGAAGCCCAGACTAAATTACAAAGTTACAAAGTTACAGAGGTTACAAAGTTACAGAGGTTACAAAGTTACAGAGGTTACAAAGTTACAGAGGTTACAAAGTTACAGAGGTTACAAAGTTACAGAGGTTACAAAGTTACAGAGGTTACAAAGTTACAGAGGTTACAAAGTTACAGAGGTTACAAAGTTACAGAGGTTACAAAGTTACACGGGTTACAAAGTTACAGAGGTTACAAAGTTACGGGGTTTCAAAGTTACAGAGGTTACAAAGTTACAGAGGTTACAAAGTTACAGAGGTTACAATGTTACGAAGGTTACAAAGTTACAGAGGTTACAAAGTTACAGAGGTTACAAAGTTACAGAGGTTACAAAGTTACAGAGGTTACAAAGTTACAGAGGTTACAAAGTTACAGAGGTTACAAAGTTACAGAGGTTACAAAGTTACAGAGGTTACAAAGTTACAGAGGTTACAAAGTTACAGAGGTTACAAAGTTACAGAGGTTACAAAGTTACACGGGTTACAAAGTTACAGAGGTTACAAAGTTACGGGGTTTCAAAGTTACAGAGGTTACAAAGTTACAGAGGTTACAAAGTTACAGAGGTTACAATGTTACGAAGGTTACAAAGTTACAGAGGTTACAAAGTTACAGAGGTTACAAAGTTACAGAGGTTAAAGTTACAGAGGTTACAAAGTTACAGAAGTTACCTAAGTTACGGGGTTTCAAAGTTACAGAAGTTATAAAGTTACGGGGGTTACAAGGTTACTGAAGGTACAATGTTACGAAGGTTACAAAGTTACCGAAGTTACAAAGTTACAGTACTGGTCGAAGTTACGAAGTATTACAGAAGTTACAAAGTTACAGTAGTTGCCGAAGTCACAAGGTTACCAAAGTTACCAAGTTATGGGGATTACAAAGTTACCTAAGTTACGGGAGTTACCGAAGTTACCAAGTTACCGAAGTTGCCAAGTTAAGGGGGTTACTAAGTTACGGAAGTGAACAAGTTACGGGGGATATCGAAGTTACAGGAGTTACCAAGTTACGGGAGTTACCGAAGTTACCGAAGTTGCCAAGTTAAGGGGGTTACAAAGTTACAGAAGTTAACAAGTTACGGGGGATATCGAAGTTACCGGAGTTACCAAGTTACGGGAGTTACCGAAGTTACGGGAGTTACCGAAGTTACGGGAGTTACCGAAGTTAACGGAGTTACCGAGTTTAGGGTTTTCAATAACATTTGAAGTAAGTGGCAAAACTTGAAGAGTAGGCGGCGAGCATCGAGCGCCATTGCCGCAAATATCTAATTTTTGGGGAATTTTTCAATCAAAGTAGGCAGCGATTTCATGTAAAATACCCGGCGAGATTCGCTGGCTGTCGGCTTCTATTGAAAACCCTGCGAGTTACCGAAGTTACCAAGTGGTGCACTCCGGGGCCTGGAGAGAAGTGGTGCACATGAATTGGAGGGGAGGGGTGGTGCACCTCGAACGGAGTGCATTTAGCATTACCCGTGTTATAAGTAGAAGCGTATTCTTTTAAAGTGCCACTACGACAAAATTTGACCATTTCTTTTGCCACTTTTTTGTATTCCATAATAACAAACAGTGGCAGAAATATCCAAATCAGTGAAAAAAGTTTGCAAAGGGGCCAATTAGACCACACATTTTAAAGAGAGTTTACCATCAAAATCACGTCCGCCATTACGCGAATCCGTTCCCGTGGGCGAGGAATGCCTAGTCATTTTTTAGCGTATGTGACGTCATACACTTAACGCATCGTTCTCAAGTTGCTTCGAACCCACACATTTCTTCTTATATTGTCTACAAACTCACACTGCGAATTTTGCTGTGGTTTAGTAAATAACTACCTAAAATCTGCATCAGATTCTTCAGAACATAGTAATGTGTCTTTCTGTTTAAATTTATTGCCGGATGTTGATGATTTAGGGGGAAATAGAGCCGCTGGCGACCGAGTAGAAAGCTGGACGAATGAATAGTCGCTAAAATCGCTTGGGAAGTGGCCTGCTAGTAAGTAGTGCTAGCTAGCAGAGGTTTCTTATCTTTTTGGGGTAATTTTTTCCCAGGGTATTTTCCCTGGTTCGGCTTTCAGGTTGTGCTATTACTGGATCCGGGCTACAGGAAAAATTCAGCGGAGAAATCACTAAGGTAGTGATCAGCAGTTTATAATTAAGTCCTAAGTTTGTTCATTGTTTATAGTGAAACCCGGTGTCCCAGGGATTTCGCCCCCCCCCGTAATCTCACCCCCCCCCCCCCCCCCGGGGGCGAGATCACTAGGGATTTCGTCCCCCCCCCTCACTGGTCCCCCCTCAGGGATTTCGCCCCCCCCTCTCCTAACGATTTGCTGAGTGAACATGAACTTTAATAAATGTTTACTGTTAAGACTGTTGCAACACTTGATTACTTAATCAATAAAACCGTCTATAAAACGAACTTACGATTGATCGATCGCGGTCCTCTTCGCTGCGAACCATTGGGAACCAGACTAAAGTGAACTCTTGAAATACGATTGTTGACTATATTACAGCGCTTGAAAAATAATCACGCCGCTTCATTAAAACCAAAGCTAGCGCTGTTGACATTCTTTGCCTTTGGAGTCTTCTTTTCGCTTTCTATACTAAAGAGAGGCAATGGTATTTGTCTTATTAGGACAAATCTGTAGAGGAAGGCCGAAAATGTTGCTGTTCATCTGTTACACTATTTTACAAGTCGTGCTTGTGCCTGTATTAAAAACCAAGCGCGCCCAAAACAAAGAGGAGGGATTTCTTTGGATTGACAAAAAGCTGTCTAAACAAGCTATCTCAAACATTTGTTATCATGGGCCTGACTCGTTTATTTTTCACAAAGCTCACAGTCTAATTGCAGAATTAAAAGAGCAACTAACTCATCTGTTTAAATAGCAAACAAATCATATTCATAGTTCTACCTCAGTTTTATGCAGAGCTTTTTTAGTGACTCCCAATGTTTCCTAGTCACTCATTTGTAAACCCACGCGGCATCAGTTACTAGTTGCTTTCTATACTAAAGAGAGCCATTTCTAGCGATTTTGGGATATTCGACTTATTGGAACAAATCTGTAGAGCAAGCCACAAATGTTGCCGGCCGGCCGTTCTTCTGTTACACTATTTTTGGCTAAGAGCTGGTAATTGGCTTTTGATCAAGTCGTGCTTGTGCCTGTATTAAAAACCAAACCATTATAGTCCTGCAAGGCTAGTCAGAGTGATTGAAAGAGCACACAAAAGCGTCGCCATTGAGAATTACTGCAATTGCAAGACTCGATATCCAACGAGTGAATACAGCGAACGAGTACGAGTATGCATGACATCAACTGGATCACGAAAGCTGTCTCGAACGAACGAGCTTGCTTTTAGTACGAGAGAATTGGAGGGGGGGGGCGAAATCCCCAGCTTAGTCTGTTTTCACTGGGGGGGGCGAGATCCCTAATGGGGGGTGAAATCCCTAGTGATCTCGCCCCCCCGGGGGGTGAAATCCCTAGTGATCTCGCCCCCCCGGGGGAGGGGGGGGGGGCGAGATCCCTGGGGGGGCAAAATCCCTACGACACCGGATTGCTAGTTCGTAAATAAAAGAGATAGAGAATTATCTGTGTCCCGGCAATACGGATTTTCCGGCGAATCTACATTCTAAAATACAATGTAATTGCTATAAAATTAAATCGCTCTCTTGTCTAACATGAAATTGTGAATGATAAGAATTTACTAGATACTATTTTTTTTTTATTGAAACCGACTGATCTGCAGCTTTTACAGTGGCTATCACAGAACCCAACTTCGCGCCCCCCGTTTCTGTTTGACACACAAACAACTGAAACAAGGTACTTCATGAAATAATATTGGTGGTTTCTTCTTTGGTTTATTGTCTTGAAAATAAAATTAGCAGTAAATTAAAAGGCATACTAACTACATCGATAGGTTTATCTGTTTATAGGAAACAGCAATATGAGTTATTTATGATAAACTATGTTCTCAGCAAACGTAGCCGCTTATTTTTCGGTCAATCTATACTAGTACGGTCTTACCGGCTATTCCATGTGATACAAACAATTATGGAGAAGCTTCTGTCCTCAAAACGTACACAAACCATCCTTGCATGAGGCTTGAAGAGAATTACAAACCGTATTCTTGGTACTCAACTAGAAGGCTTGAATGTAGCGAAATGCCAGCTTTGTGGTTCGTTAAATTGCTACAGTCCTGTACAATGCACAAACTTGAACGATTATTTCTATTCAAAACGTTTTGTTTGCTTTTCAAAGCGGGAAAATGGTACGCTTTCTTACTACATATGTTAGTTCGCGTGAAGGTTCGTATGGGAAAAGTAGCCACACGTGTTGTTGTGGGAAGTTTTCCCAGTCACTGGTTGAAAGAATCAGTCTCGCCGGCCGGCTAAAACTTTTCAGAGCGTTTTCTTGACTTTCTATTTTCGTTCTAAACATAGTTTGAAAAAGCTCCAACTCGACGCGAATTTGTGCGAATTACTTAAAATTTTCACAGATTGTTCGCAATTTATATCAGCTAAAAATGGTGTCGGTGATTTTTTTAATTTTTAAAAGAGAGGCGCTGAGAGCGATTCCCGCATCTATACTTGGATTGCGCGTTAGCAGTTTCACGAAGACCAAAATATCTTCAGAATGGCTTCGAATTTCCACAATCGCCGACACAGTTTCGTAAACAAGGTCTGTGGGAGTCCAGAAAAGCAAACAGATCTTAAATTCAATAAATTGCCGTGGAGTTGGAGCTCTTGGAAACCAACTCGCTTGTTCGGAAAATAAGTTTATTTTAAAATCGCACTTTTATCAAAATTACAAACCTTAGGTATATCGTTGTAGCCAATTTTATAAGCTTTAAAGTATACGATAACCTTAAGTGTATGACGTCACGTACGCTAAAAAATGACTAGGCATTCCTCGCCCACAGGAACGGCTTCGCGTAATGGCGGATGTAAAATTCAAGATTCGGAGTTCAAAAAATAAGACTTCCCGTCGTCGTATCGAAAAACGGTTTGAACTGGTAATAATATAGCCCCTCTACTTTACGAATATGAGAAAAAATTGATATGTCAAAATTTGATCGTAGGGGCACTTTAAGAAGCTATTAGGGTCATTATACGCGTCAAGTTGAAACCAATTAATTGTTTCTAACTTATCTTTAAAATTGACTAAGTTGTTTTGGCTTTTGTCACGAACAAGAATATAATCATTTGGGTTATGATACAGCGTGTCTTGGGAACAAATCGAAAAAACTGGTAAATGGTCGGAAATGTCAGAAAACTATACAACAGAAGAATCCAGAACATGCTCATTATACTATTATTAATACTATTATGATAACTATTATTAAATAAATAAATAAAATTGTACTGCCGGATTATACTCATTGAAAACAGTAGTAGTCCTGAAATTGTCCGGTAGGTAGTTCCAGGATTTCGCAGTATGGTATTTGAAAGATTGAAGGCCATAAGAAGTTGTTGACGGTTTAAGTAATTTTAAGATAGTGGTGGCCCTCAAGGAATAACTTACAGAATGCAGAGTAAACATACAGTGGCTTATACTTGAACGATTTCCAGAAGGTAAACATAATTAATACAATTCAAGATTATAAAGTGCTTTATCTTATTAGATATATATCTCAGGAGTGATGACAATAATAATATTCAAATGGTGATATCCCATCAGTAACACATGTAAGGTCAGCTGTTACCATGTTCATAACATGATGATTTCTAATTACCTGTACAAGGTTGGAGCCCATTGTTGCCTCCAAAGAGCTTTCCACATTAGCTGTAATATTGAAACAAACTCTGACTGATTTAGATTGAATTATGTAAAGTATAAAATAACAGAAACTTGACAAAAACAGCAGCAATCTCTGGGCGGTAAAAATGTTTTCATGGATTATGAAAAACTAAATTGTATACATGTAAGAACTAAATATACTGGGTTGTATATTTCATTGATATTTCTCAGGGGTGGAGTGGGGAGTTTTCTGTTACTAGAACTGCTTCACCCTACTGTCTGACACATTGCTCCAGTAACAAAGGAAGGATGGAAGGAAGGAAAAAGGAAGGATAGAAGGAAGGATGGAAGGAAGGATAGAAGGAAAGATAGAAGCAAGGATGGATTGTATGGATGATGGTGATAATGATGATTATTATTATTATTGCTGCTACTACTACTACTATTATTACTAAGCAGGTTCCATCACCACTTACTGTGTTTTGTGCTGTAGTATTTGTCATTTGAAATGTTGAACATATCTTTTGCAGGGTCTTCTTTTGATTCTCTCTTGAGAAAAAAACACACAAATTAACATAAAAGCACCACATTTACACCATGTTATTACAGTTTTCATGGAAGTGTGAACCTGAAAGTTTCAAGTCTCATTTGAACAATTGTATTTAGTTGACCATCAGTCAAAATTTAAATAAGTCTAGGTGGTAAATGGGCTTAGTTGCAGAATACCCCCTCCACTCAAAAGATCACTTGAAACTGCACTAAATTCTCCACTTTAGTTCAGGTGTATTTAGAATCATTCTATGAATGATTTTGGGTCAAAATGGTTAGGTTTTTTATTATTTCAAGGTTAGATTTTTAGAAGGTTTGTATGAAAAAGTTGAGAAATGAATTATTAATGAACCAAATGAGGGGGTATTCTGCAATTACTCCGGTAAATGCTTTGCACGAGACCAGACAGATGAGATTCTGTGTTGGATTGACTAAATCCTAGTTGGCTAAATGCAATTTTCCAAAGACTGGAAACTTTCATGTTCGCACTTAAACGAAAACAGTATTAACATTGTGTTTATGTGAATTATTTTGTTTGTGATACAAACATGCCCAACTGCATGGCCAGCCATACATCTTTCAAGAAAACGTTTTAAAATGTGTTTCTAAATGGCTCAAGAACAAGCACATGTACATGGAATGGTTGAACAAGGCCAATTCTAACCAGTACTAGCCTGTGTACAGCTGCTGCTCACCCTAAAAATCGTTAGTGTGAGAGTTACGTTCGTTAATCGTGTTCCTAGTATGCATGTTCAGTTACCCATATTGCATTAGTGTTCATTCAGAAATAGATAAAATCACCAGCACATCACCTTAAAATAAATTCTTTGTGGTTTCTTTTCCTATGAATTAGCTATATGTCCTGTATTGCTTGATATTCTAGTTCTAAAATATCTCTGTGTTAGAGAACATTGCGGCTACATTGTCAGGCACCTGGGTCAGGCAACGCAATGTGACATAAAATAAATTAAGTCAGTGTGCAAATTCGAAATATATTTCAATTCAAAATATATCTGACATCCCTTCTCAGAAAAAAAACCTCTTGAGCAAAGTGCTTCTGTAATTTGTTCCAGGTAAATCTTGTCTTTGACTTAAAAAAACTTGAACAACATGGACTGTTTACAATCTTGAGCCAGTACCGTAAAGACCTGTGTATAAGCCACACCTTTTTACCCAACATTTTGGTTCAAAATCGGGGGTGCAGCTTATCTATGGGAACACCTAGAAAGGAGACCCAACATTAACATATATTTGCATATCATGAACCTGTATGAAGCTTTATTATGTGAGGGTGCATATATTACAATCGGGTTCAAATCCCATCTGATCGTGTAATATACTACAGTATATAGCAATTTAAGCATAAATCCATAATCATTGAAAAAATCACGCAATTTGAAAGAATTAAAGCAAAAACTCTTCTAAAACCTAAAATCTAAAACCTAATATATTATAATTTTGTGAATATTTAAATGTGATTAAGCTTATTTACCTTCCAAAACATGTTAGATGCATGCTGTGACGAGCACTGCGAATCAAACATCCAGGCATTCTTCACAATTTTACACGTGAGAGATTGGCACTAGTTAATGAAAATCCAAGATGGCAGACCTCAGACCTACTCATGCAAGTATAGTTTCACCAGAAAACCTTCCTTGCTCTAGCTCTAGCGATTAAAGGAAAGAGGTTCCTTGGAAATGTTGTTAGATAATGGGGGAATAAAAGCAGAAGAATTCGGGAGTGATTTAAAGACTGCAGGTTAAAACATACACAAGAAATGATAAGGCAAGTTGTAACCATATTCGATCGAATTAAAGTTGTAATTATGACCAGACTAAAATTATGTATTTATGACAATCTGAAGATGTTTTACTTCAAGTACGAGCATTTATGAACTCGAACAAAAGATTATTCAATTTTTTAAGAAGTTTGGCATCAAGTACAAGTGTTTATGAACTCGGGAAAAAGATTTTCTAATTATTTTTTGTATTTTTTCAAAAAAGTTTTTTTCTTAAATTCGAGCATCAAAACTACGGGTGCATCTTATACACGGGTCTTTACGGTAATTTAGGGGTCGAGTTTGTGTCTTGTACATTGTTTCCAAATGCTCCTCTCCTAATATTCCAATGTAGCTTTACATAGGCTAACCAATACTCACTTCATCATCATCATCATTCTTGTTATTCTTTCCAAGTAATAATTTAGACTTCTTGCTTTCCTAGAAAATTGTATACAAAGATGTTAAAAACCTCAACAGTAACAAAGAACAACAAATCAATCTATCAGTGATAGCGGGAGTGCACTGTATTACATGTATAAGCCAACATTTTATTCCTGACCAGAACAATGACCCTTCAGCAACTCAGTTAACCTTCAACAATTCAGTTAACCTTCAGCAACTCACCTAACCCTCCTTTCCCCCCTCCAAATATCCAAGAAAATATGTAAAAACACCCAAACTGAGGCGAAGGGAATGCTGTGGTCGACAGTGTGTACCTTCTTGGGTGTATTAGATGTTTCAGAGTTCCTGTCTTCTGGGTATCTGTCCTCAGGGATACCCAGGATAATATTCTCATCATTAGGATCAAGCTGCATCACTGACGGCAATGGGATAAGAGGCACCGCCTGCAAACAGTTAATCAGTGAATTAGGCAATACCAACATATCATAAATAGCTACATACATTTGTACAGATGTACTGTACATAAGAAACAAAAAACAAATGGTGTATAACAATGACCTAGATAATAAACTGAAACAAACAGTGGTGCAATGTAAGTGAGAAAGAGAACAGAGTCACATAACACAGTCGTTGTCATCCCTGTGGGAATCTCACTACACATTCTCTTGGAAGCATCAAGTTTGAGAGGATCATTATACTGTAACTGCATACCACTCAGAGCAATCAGCTTCCAGTTTAATTCTCACACAGAACAGCAGAACTGCTGGGTCCGTTTGTTCAAAGGTGGATAAATGCTATCCACTGGATAAATCCCTATTGAGTCAATAAAATAAGCTAGTTTGGCTAACACTTATCCACTGGATAGGGATTTATCTGGACCCGGCTGTTCGAAGCAAGGGTAAGTGCTACCCCAGAGTCAAATCGCTAACCTGAGCGTAAACTGTACAGATTACAATTACAGATTCAGCACTATCCTAGGGATAAAGTTACCCTTGCTTCGAACAACTGGGCCCTGGTGAACAAAGTTTATCCTTTGAACAACCAGACCCTCAGTGTTGGTTATGTCAGTCTACCTGTGCATCCCATATAATTTTCTCCTCCCAATTACAGTTGACGAGATCCTCGTTATCAATGGGAAATATAGAATACCACTTGGTAGGTTTCCTGGGTGGAGTAGTTGTGTGTACACCAGGCTTGTTTGTTGATATCATGGAATTAACATTACTCCTAATAGCAGCTCCAGTGTTTCTAAGGAATGTATCAAGCCCTGGGTGACTTACACCTGTTAATAAAACATGCAGTGATTCAATACACTGCCAGTTGTACAGCAGAATTAAACAGTTGATGGTTTAATTTAGAATTAACATTCAGGACACATTGTAAGGGGTGGACAAGTGATGAAGGGGAGGGGGGAGGAACCAAAATCCCAAAAAAAATCATGCACACAGATAGGCTGATTTTTTTTTTGGCAAAATCATGGTAGCACTGTTATGCCCTCAAAATGCTAGAAATAGCTTTTCTAAGGCTTCTAGAATTCACCACAGTGCTGCCCCCTATATTATGGGCATATTTTTTTTCTTCGTTCAAATGCCCCACCCCATGAAATGTTTCATTGGTCAAAACAGTATCAATTGCCCCTACTCCAAAGAAAGACATTGATCAAATAAATGACACCAGAAATATACAAAAATTAACTTTTATTGATAAACCTAAGTTAAGAACCGACTTAATGTTGCAACACCTTGATAGGATGAAACAGGACAATCCATACATGTATATGTATCATTAAAATGTTTTGTCACTTCACTTAATCTAAGCCTAACTACCGGTAATTGCAGTTAACACAAAACATTTACAACAAGAAAGGTAGACTAAACCTTTGACCTACATTTGGAAAGACTTAAAAACTGCTTGTTAAAATGTCCTTCCTACGTGTATCCGCTGGCTTGCCAGGTAAACAAAAACCCCACTCAAACAGCCTCATAAGAGGCCTTCTTAGACTGTAAACTACAGTGAATTTGTTATTATACACTGTAAGCCCATACAGATTAACAAACGTTTAGCAGAGACCAATATTACAAAGTATCTGCAAAATGGAACACAGACAACTTAACTACCTACGAGGCTTCGGAGCACCTCAAGCACAGCCAATGCTCTGGTACATTGTCTTCTTCCACTTCTGCATAGGTTACATGACAGCATAACGAACCATTTCATCTCTTGCAAGATCATTACTTGGAGTTGGATCATGCGGCACACAAACAATACCTTCCTCATCTTCATCTTCATCAACTGCTTCATTAAAGCTTTGCCTTCTTTGTTTTTCCTTTTTTCTTTCCTGTACTTTTTCCTTCATAAGGCTGACCATCACTTTTTTCCTTCCTTGTCTTTGCTACCTTCACTTTATATTTACGGACATGTACAATGGCGGCCATTTTGGAATTTCGATGCACGAGGAACCTTTTCCCAGGGGTCTCTGTGCGCCTAATCCAAGATGGTGTCTTGGTTGGAGCCCAATTCAAACTGCCTCCAACTGCCAAAAAGACCCGACCTCAGGCCTCGCAAGATGATCAAAATTCCCGACCACGAGCAGCCTTTCTCTGTAAAATCCCCCACGTATGCCCAGCCTCCCCCCCTGCGGCTTAACATTGATAGGTGCATTACTTTGATAGCCTAAATTTCTAGATGGATCACTGAAATTGTGCCTGAAAGTGCAGGAAAATCTGGATCAGAGAACCTGAAATTCAAAAATTTCCAGGGGGAATCACAGCCACAAACCCCACTAGAAAATCAGCTCCCTCCACTCGCATCGGAATGAACTCACTTCGCTCACAATACATACTTTTTGGGGTCTCTCCTCAAAGCACCTGTTCTGCAGACTATAAATTTGGAAACTGGAAAAAATTGGAAGTATATGGGCAAAACATTTCTTGACTACATCTGTTTTTTTTTTGTTTTTTTCAGCAAAGTAAAAAATCTCCCCCCACTCCCCCTTCACTTTACTCATAGTCTGCCCCTTAGAAAAGGTTTTTACATCTCATTATCCAATCCCAAATGTCTTGTTACCTAATTGGTTGAACAGGTTCTGCTGCTGTGTAGCATATGCATGTGCTGTTCTTGTAGACCCTGTAGGTATCCAGCCAGCACGAGCCATGGCTTGCAGATTAGGTTTAACATCATCAGGTGACCAAATAATATCATCTTCCCAATTGACTTGTGAAACCATGTGGAAATATTCCTCAGGGGGGAGGGCAGGGGATGGTGGGTCTGCCTCATCAGAGTCCTTTAAAAAAAACAGTCATGACTAGGCCACTTCTAGCTATTTGCATAAACATAGAGGGTGGTGCGCTCTGTTCTTATTCAAACAGTACAGCAGATTCTACAAGTTATCAGGTATTAAAGACATGATCGACAGCTAATAAATTTCTACCCAAAGATATGGCCTGGGTTTGAAACCAACTATTTACCATGTACATGTATGTATACCAGACTAAAACCAACTATTTACCATGTACATGTATGTATACCAGACCAAAACCAACTATTTACCATGTACATGTATGTATACCAGACAAAAACCAACTATTTACCATGTACATGTATGTATACCAGACCAAAACCAACTATTTACCATGTACATGTATGTATACCAGACCAAAACCAACTATTTACCATGTACATGTATGTATACCAGACAAAAACCAACTATTTACCATGTACATGTATGTATACCAGACCAAAACCAACTATTTACCATGTACATGTATGTATACCAGACCAAAACCAACTATTTACCATACCTAACCCTAGGGAGTATTTTACATTTTAAATAAATTGTTGAGTAACCAGATCGAACTGACACTGAACTGCCAATTACGCCAGAGGAAACAGCATAATCCATTTCACATACATGTCCAAATTAACGTTGCAACAGTTTCAACAGTACAAAGGTCTAGCGTAATTTTCCCCTATTTCAAACAGTGTTTCTGCTGATTTTTGTAACGTTAGAGAAGTTTTATTGAGAAAGTACTTCATAAACATCCAGATCTTATTAGTAGTGCCAAATGGAAGAGAAAAAGCAGGTAATTTATAGTTTAAAGTTGATTTTTTAAGCCTTAGAAGAGAGATAAGAAACACAGCTAAGTTTGAATTCAGAGTCGGATCGAATATTTTCGAGTTTGTTTGACCAATCATATTGTTGAATGGTAGATGTTATTCAACCAATCAAATTGGAACAAACAAACACACATACAGACGCATTTAATAGAATAGATATACCAGGGCTCGAAATTAAGAAAAAAAAGGAGGCGTAATTTTACGCCCAGCTTAAAAAATTTAGGTGTAATTCTCCAAAATTTAGGCCTAATGTCATGCAAACTATTTTCCCGCGCGAAACAAGTTGTTTTGCATGACAAAAGGCTATGTTTTGCATGACAAAACCTATAGATAGGAGCTGTCAAACTTTGACATTTTACGGTTTAAAGTTCAGACTTCACACGCCAAACGTCGCCACGTAATTAGTAAACTATGCGTTTCAAACTTGAAACAACAGACAAAAAAGTTTACACTAAACGCTTGCTTGCAAATGGTAGTAATTTTTTCAAAAAAAATCAGATAGTTTTAGAGATTTGGAAATAAGACTTGTCTTCCGATAATTTTTGCCTTTGGAAAAGGATCTAGATCTAGGCGTAATTTTACGCCTAAGTGGAAAACGTTAGGCGTAAAACGAAAAAATCTAGGCGTATTTACGCCCGTATCGGGCGCAATTTCGAGCTCTGTATACATGTACAAGAAAACCACTGCTTTGTGTAACTATTTCACCCCAAAGGACATTTGTAAACTTTCTTCTCAGATATTTCTTAAAACAATCAAAATTCTTTGTGATGTGAAGTAAAAATTGAGCAGAAAAAGACTTTCTGACATAATTTGAAAAAAAAAAAAAAAAAAAAAAAAAAAAAAAAAATCAAATGATTTTTGCTCATTTTTTGTGCACCTTAGAGTTTGAACTTTTATTCTATGAAGTCCTAGGGGTATAGGATGTTTAGACTGTGACAAAAACAATGAATATGTAGCATTATAATTTTATGCTACATTTGTGTACACCAATTATGTGCACAAGGCCAATTTGAATCAATCAAACAGAAACTTGGTCTATTAAAGGACTCCAGCTTTATTAAAGGACTCCAACAATACTGTAGGAGATTTGTAGACAGGGCTCAAAGTGTACACTATTTCAATAAAGCAATGTACATGTAAGTGAGAAAGAGAACAGAGTCGCATGACACAGATGTTGTCATTCCTGTGGGAATCTCACTGCACATTCTCTAGGAAGCGTCAAGGTTGAGAGGCTCATAACTAAGTACCACTCAGAGCAACCATGCAGCTTCCAGTCATCATTGTTAAAAACAACTACTACAGTGTACTACTGCAGTGTCTCTTACAGAAACAAGTTAATACCTCTTTGATTTTAAATCCATAGTCCAGGTTACTGCCCTCGTCATTCACACCTAACATCTCATACCACAAGGAAGCAGGTCCATGTCGCCATAGGCATGCTGCCTTCAGGTGGTCAATTTCAGCTACACTGTTGGCATTCATGTCAGCTATATTTCTGAGCTCCTCGGCTGAGGGTTCCCAAGGTGCCATAAGCTTATCCTGTAAGATATAATCAAACTGTACTACTCAGTTACAGGTACCAAGATCAATAATATGGTAGCAAGTCCTTCTATTCTGTATTTTTTTTTAGAATAGCTAAACATGGTTCAAGATTGCTAATAATGGCTAGACATGGCACACATGGTTTGACATGGCTCAGTTTAGAGCTAAAAGTAAGGACTGCTGACTCTTTTGTAAGTTTTGTACTGACCGTGCTGTCAAAAGGGATTATATTTTCAACTCCACCCCTAATACTCACTAGGGACATTCTTTCTCGGGTTTCATGGGGGGAAATCTCCAGTTGATTTTATTATTTGAGCAGCAATGCAGTAGCATGACTGAAAACACTGAAAAGTACATGTACATGTAGTTCAGAATAAAAGGAGACAGCGCTGTTTCTGTATTCTTTGGTTTAAATAATTATTGAAGACTTTGTAAATCACCAACTAAGATAACAACTGGAAAGTTTTGTTCAAATTTATGTCTCCAAGAAACTGGGAAGAAAGGTTTGGGATATTATCCAAGATCAAGAATCAAAGCGAAGTCACAAAGTCAATCACTCTTCTTTGCACCACCAGAATGTGCCACCAATTAAACAACAACAATGGTATTTGCAACATCAAGTATCAAACAAACCTGAGAATCCGAGTAGATTGTTGTCAATGAACTTGGCAAAATATTACACAAAGAGCGTTCACGTTACTGACAGTTAGATGCAAAGTTTAACCAAGAATAGAGAGCTTAAGAACTAGCAGGTTGCTGCAAATTTAGTTTTTAAGTCAGGTGATCTAGAAACTTTTGAGGGCAGCAACAGACCAACACTCAGGGTCTTAAAATAACTGAGTAGAAGGTGCTGCCTTTGTGAAATAACTGCAAATGGTTCTTCTCGGATAAGGACGTAAAATCGTAGGTCCACTGATGGAGGCAGGCCTAGAAGGGACCTTGAGTCCTATTGTTTGTACTCCTGTGATCAGGCTCTGATCAGGCTCTGATCCGAATGTCTCAAATCAAATCAAATCAAATCAAAGCAATCTCTTTTATTAAACTATTTCACTTACATGAATGACATATGTAGCTTTACACTCGACTCTGCCGAATGTCACAAGTCATTTTGACAGGCCACTGACAGATCTGTAAAAACTGACCAATGGTATTTCCCGTTGCTGAGCTGACGGGGAATTCAAAAACTTCCAAAAGAGTTGGCAGTCCCTACTTACAGACACAGCCATGTTGAACCATGTGTGCCATGTTTATCCATCATTAGCCATCTTGAACCATGTTTAGCAATTCTAAAAAAATGCAGAATAGAAGGGACTTGCTAGCAGTCTAATAATCTGGGTATATCTGTTGTATAATTTATGTGAATTCTTTTATCAATGAAAGCAAGAAATATTATCATTTTCAAAATATCTCAACTCCAGTGTTTCCCAACAGTATCTATGCTACATGTTCTGTTACCCAGAAATGACAAAGTGACCATAAACACAATATTACTAATACAATACTGAAATATATATAAGCAGATATGTAAGTGAGAAAGAGAACAGAGTCAAATGACACAGATGTTGTCATTCCTGTGGGAATCTCACTGCACATTCTCTAGGAAGCGTCAAGGTTGAGAGGCTCATAACTAAGTACCACTCAGAGCAATCAGCTTCCTCGCATCTCGTGAAGTATGCTTTTGTAACAAAGCAACTGTATTTTGATTCTGTCTGCAGTGATTTCAAAGAGCAATGGTTTTAAAGTGCCTATAACCCTTTTCCAATTTGTATAGCTTATGAACCTTCTGTGAAGAAAGTTTTGGTTTTGAGTGAATACTTTATGGTCTATGCTTGTTTGAAATCGTGTAAATGTAACCTTTCCTGACCCATGACCACGTAAGTAAAAGCCTGGGTCGATACCTGTATAGACGTCATCTTGACGTCATATAATTAATTCGGCTTTGCAATCATTTGAAAAAATACATAACATGTTGACTAAAATGACTTTTTTCTTTACTAACAACTCAAAAACTGTGTATATTTTCTATGCATCAATGTTGTTGTAATAAAAAGGCGCCATGGAGAATAATGCATTAATGAGATGATGTCTACCCAGGTTTCGACCCAGGCTTTTACTTACGTGGTCATGGGTCAGGAAAGGTCACATTTACACGATTTCAAACAAGCGTAGAACATAAAGTACCGTAAACACCCGTAGATAAGCTGCACCTTTTCACTCAAAATTTTTGTTCAAAATCGGGGGTGCGGCTTATCTACGGGAACACCTAGAAAGGAGACCCAACATTAACATATATTTACATATCATGAACTTGTATGAAGCTTTTATTATGCAACAGTGCGTATATTACAATCAGGTTCAAATCGCATCCGATCGTGTCAGTATATATAGCAATTTAAGCATAATCATTGAAAAAAAACATGCAGTTTGAAAGAATTAAAGCAAAAACTCTTCTAAGACCCACCTTAGACCTAATATATTAGAATTTCGTGAATATTTAAACGTGTTATTTAAGCTTATTTACCATCCAAAACACGCTGATTCGCAGCGCTTGTCAAAGCAGGCATCTAAACAACCAGGCATTCTTCGCAATTTTATACGTGGGAGATTGGCACTAGTTAATGAAAATCCAAGAAGGCGGACCTCAGACCTACTCTCGCCAGAAGACCTTTCTTGCTCTAGCGATTAAAGGAAAGCGGTTCCTTGGAATTGTTGTTAGTTAATGGGAGAATACAAGCGGAAGAATTCTGGAGTGATTTAAAGACTGCAGGTTAAAATATACACAAGAAATGACAAGGCAAGTTGAACCATATTCGATCGAATTAAAGTTGTGATTATGTATTTATGACAATCTGATGAAGTTTTGCTTCAAGTACGAGCGTTTATCAACTCCAACAAAAGATTATTCTTTTTTTTGGAAGAAGTTTGGCATCAAGTACAAGCGTTTATGAACTCGGACAAAAGATTTTCTAATTATTTTTTGTATTTTTCAAAAAAAGTTTTTTTCCTAAATTTAAGCTTCAAAACTTGGGGTGCGGCTTATCTACGGGTGTGGTTTATACACGGGTGTTTACGGTATTCACTTTAAACCAAAACTTTCTTCACAGAAGTACTCAAAACTTTTCGGGGGTTCATAAGCTATAAAAGTTGCAAAAAGGTGATAGGCACTTTAAAGGGATCGAGTCAAAATTAACAATCTATGTTTGTATCTTCATATTTTGTTTGACCTGCTGTTTTCACTTTCAACACTATTTTTTTACTTTCCACTGATGACTGGGTAACTGTTAGTGTTGAGCCCTGAGTATAAATCATATTCTGTGGAATATAAAAAAATCAACTCCTTCATATGTATTGAAAAAACATTTCCAAACTGACCTCATCATCAGACATACAGTCTTCTGGGCGTGGTAGGGGAGGGGGCTCTGGGGGACTGGGTTGTATTATATTGTCCTCTTCTCCAAGTTTCTTTTTTTTCTTCTTTCTCCTTTTTGCATTACGCCATTGCTGAGGTAAAGACTTGCCTGGACCAAACAGCCTGGAAAACCTCAGTACTTTACCAGGTTTAAACTCTGGGAAAAGTTCTGTCACTGTTTTACCTGTAGACGTCCTCAACACACCAGGCTCTGCACCTGAAGTACAACATCCTGTTAGCATGGCACAAACAGGAAAAGAATATTGACAATCATGCCTTCTTACCAACTGCTGGTATTGATGAAGCCAGGGGACCTGGTGATGTTTCTGCTGTTGGCTCAACAGGGCTTGATGGATCAGGAGGGGATGATGATGACAAGGTTGATGTAGATGGAAGGGCTGGAGGTGGCATTGCCAGCCTATCTTGTTCTTCTTTAGACAGAGTACTAGCAGCTGGGGCGATTGTGGGGAGGATAAATGGATCTCCTGCACAGATTATAATATAACAGGAGTCAATTTGTTCTCTAAAATGTAAAATATACTGCTTCAAATATTTTCAGATTATAAGATGAGGATCACATAACAGGGTGTGTCAAAATCATGTCCAATATACTGGGGGCTAATGGGGTTTCCTGTTAGTAGTTCAGACTGTTTCACAACTTGCCCAATGGGCAAGGAGCCAAAATAATTATACTCCTTTTAACCACCTCCCAGTTAGCTCAGTGGTTAAGCTCCGGTCTGTTGAGTGGGAGGTCGTGGGTTCAAACCCCGGCCGGACCAACACTCAGGGTCTTAAAATAACTGAGTAGAAGGTGCTGCCTTTGTGAAACAATCTTGTTCTCAAACTGCAAATGGTTAGACCTTCACATCTTCTCAGATAAGGACGTAAAATTGTAGGTTCCACGTCGGCCTCAAGTTTATCAGTCTCACGAGACGAGCGCTGTATTTTGCCATATCACTAACCGCGTCATGAGTTACCGACGATAAATAAAGTTACTTTACTTTAACTTAAATTTGAGTGAGGTTACATGTGTGTGAAGGTCAATGAATATGGGCAAAAGCTTATTTTAGTAAGTAAGTAAATTTGGGATATATTAGTTTATTATAGCTGAGCCACGTGCTAGTGAAGTAAGGTTGAAGCTTTTCCATAGGGCAATCACCAACTTCTATTTTCTTCTTCCCTGCATAAGTAGCTGTCATTTTTCATTTCATTGACAGTAAATAACCTAAGTGTTGCACCTATAAAACATTAGACCTCTCTGCAAACCTTTTCTTGGTGTAGAAGACTGAGTTTCATCATCAGCATCATAATCATCATCATCTGAAAACAAAATTTGTTAGACATAAAAATGTATAGGAAATTATACATACATTTACATATGTAACCTTTATTTATACATGATAATGTTTAAAGCTGGCAGCAGCTTGTGGGATAGTGTAGAAACTCAAACGAAAGAAAGTAAATGCACAATCCATCATTCTAAAACCTAGCTATATATATGTTGAAGGATAGGTAATTTTAGTTTTCAAGTAATTTTTATTCCTAACTACCGGTAGGATTTTTTCTAACTACATGTATATGCAAGTAATTGTTTCTAACTAGGTATTTTTTTCTAACTAGCAAACATTTTTCTAACTAGGTAATTTTTTTCTAACTACATGTAGCAAACTTTTTTCTAACTAGGTCCCCCGAGTCCAAACTGACCATCTGCCAGTACTTGCAATAACATAATTTTCACTTGTATTTTATGTTTTATGGGGTACTGGGTTTGTGTTATCAATTTCTGCACAGACTTAGTAAAATTACAAGCTATTACATGGTTTTACTGCACATATGCAAATTTGAACTAGATCGTGGGGGACTGGGTACTAGTAGCACCATATATAGTAAATGAGTATGGTGCTTCACATCAATCACAGATCTGATGGTTGCCGGTTCAATTACCAGTAAGGACAGCGAAGATGAAATGAATAAGGTTATTAGTATTGTTGATTATATGGGTACAGTGTAGCACTGTAAGAAGACAGGGAGAGGGGTAGGGGAAGGAAGTGATGAGGGGGGAGGTAGGAAAACAGACCAGGGGGGGGGGGGGGGGGGGAAGGGTACACAAACATTCCCTAGCTAGAAAAAAATTACCTGAAAACAAAAATAAACTGCAACATACATGTATGTATCATATATAATATATAAAATAAGAATAATAAAGTATCATGATATTTAAACAATATTATGGCATATAATTTACATTATCTTATACTTGCTAATCATTAGTAATGTTAATGAAGTGCTTATGTACTATTTCAAACACGAATTGTAGTGTTTTATCAGGGGTTCCAAATATTGAGAAAAGAAATGAAACCCAAGAGGTGTAGCCTCAAGAGTTTTATAGTTTTTGAAATATTTGGTATCCCCTGATGAAACACAAACAATGAGTGTTTGAAATTACTTTTCATGAAAATGGATAAACCAAACATGTACATATGCTTCTTTTCAAACATCATTAGCAAGTATTGTTTACCGTCTGACTGTTGTATATAATTATTCCATAGATGGCTTATTATTCTTTTTTTTTGCGGGCAGTGATTTCAACTAGCGTACTCAGTGGTGTGGTGGCTAAGAGTTGGTACAAGCAGTCGGAAGGGTTGAGGTTCAAACTCCAGTGGAGGCATACTTTACTTCTTCACTCCTTACTTGTAGTTTATCAGTATATAAGTAGTTAGTGGTTCATGAATATGTAGATTACAAATAGTTTCATCACTAGAGTTGAAAATCTGTTCCAAACACTAGAGATTTTCAACTGGTGTTTCATTGGGTTTTCCAAACTCATCCACCTGACCAGATTTGAGATTGTGGTTGGCCAATTACATCATGAATTATTAATGAGTTTGAGAAATATAAATAAAGTTCTCGTCTCTGTTCAGTGTGCTCTGCACTGAAGTAATTTCAATTTTTTTTGGGTTGAAAATGTCCATTTCTGCCACTGTTCTCAAAAAGTCTCAAACATATTCATTGAAGCCACAGATGGAGCTAACAGTAGAAAAAGGGTATTTAAGAAAAAAGAGATTCAGAACTGATAACACACTAAGCCATGTTTATACGATAATCTGTTTATCTATCAGCAAGCTTGTTATGAATGAATTATAATATTGTTATTACCGTCAGATTTCTGTTGTCCATTTTTCTGTGCAGCATATGTTACTGCTTGATGATAATACTTAATTTCTTCCTCTTCAGCAAGTTCAGTGATATCGCTGAAATCTCTGGCATTGGAATCTTTCTGTATCCAACCTAACATTTAACATACAACAGATGCAAGTGAGATAAAAAAATATATATACAGTTTTGTGTGTAACAGAGCCCTTATATTGTGTTGCTCGTCAACATGCATCAAGCTCAGTAACAACAGCAAGAAAAGAGAAAAATACAACAGACACATTTTGATTATTATCACTGACAGGAATTTTTGGCTTTACTCAATACCTTTAGTCATCCATATGGACTGGTCAGTGTGACAGCAACTCTACATGTACTGTATGGACTGGTCAGTGTGATGGCAACTCTACATGTACTATATGGACTGGTCAGTGTGATGGCAACTCTACATGTACTATACCAGGTGATCTCGGAAGTGCGCAATACATGATTTCCGTGACCGAAAAAAGAATCAATCCCTAACATGACTGTGCCCTTACAAGCATGAAAATCTGGCGGCCATTATGAAAGGGGTTCGACTTTAGATGCCTTTTTAGAGCTTATATTTCTTGAAGTAGAAAGTGAATTGCTTTAAAAGGAAAGACATGTAAAGATATATTCTGTATAATTCTAGCGTTTGGTATATATACATGTACACTGTGACTTGGCATAATCGACGAATTCTCCCGAGTGTTGATTTGGCTCAGGCTCGGAGTAGGAGATGGAACAACATTCAACAGCATGGCATTTTGCAACCGAATCGGAGTTGTTTTGGACCAAATAACCGGACACATTCTTCATTGAGGTTTGAACAATAATCAACTTTATATGTCTTGATGTTTATGGTAATAAATCAGCTTATTTTATTACTTGTGTCAATTTTTATGTTTTGGCGGGAACTTTGTTCAGCCTGTCAATGTTTACATCTAGCTAATCTTTGCCAAGGGCCGGGTATTTAAAAATCATGGAGCCGGCAATTTGATGCAGTTCAGTTGATATGGCCGATAATATAACTGAGTGCATGCAGCGTTTGTCATGTGAATACTCTACTTCAAACAGCTACAGTAATCTTCTTCGTCATTATCGTGAAATTCCTTCACATAAGCCTGAAAATGAGGGCTACAGGTTCGCCACATTGCTTCTTGTTTTGAGGAAACAAGGGATGCATTATTGCATAAGTATCCTGAACTAGCAGTACCTTTTTTAACGAAAGCCCAACCAGTAACCCATCTTCATGCAACTGTCATAGTGGTGATAACAAGCAAGTGATGGCTTTTGTGCAGAAAAACAAGCATCTTGTGTGTGAATCTATCTTAAAAGGAGAGAATGACATTCTTATGCCAATGGTGTATGAAAAACACAAAGGAAGATTTTGCCTGTGGGCTTGTGGGGCCACTGTGTGTCAGCCAAAGGGATACACAAGACATTTTACGACATACATGGGGTGGGGGGAAAATATTTCTGAAGTGTTGGGGATTAATATCTTCCCCCAAAAAGATGTCATTGTGAATGTCTAAATGCAAAGAAGGAATAATTTAGTACACTTGTAGGCCTTACATTCGAGGAAAAAAGTAATGGGATTATTGTAGCTACTGTTAATGTGGCCAAATACTTAGAATACTTGCTTTCCAGGCCAGGAATGTAGAATGCCATTACTTTTCCCAAAGGAGCATTGATAGTATACCAGTTCACTGACCTTGCCCCATGGTTGAAATGGTCTTGTTTTTCCACTGGCATCACAACATCCAGACTAAAAGTTGTGGAACCATTCAACTTGCAAAGTCTTGTCGTAACATGTGGGGCTTATCTGGGACAGGATGACTATGATAAACTACGTATGTGTTTCAAGGGTGAGTAAGAACAGATTGAAAACCTTGATGCAGTCAAACCCCCAAATCAGATAGAGCCCATCAAGATCTATATGAGAAGCACTGCAGATGGAAAGCAAAGAAGGCTTGACACTGGTAACAGTTCTACAAAGTCCACATATCCAATCTGTGATGCCCCAGAGCACAGTAACCAGTTAGGGGATATGACTCTTGTTAGTACTGGCCCTGTATGGACAGTTCAAGATGCTAAGTACGTAACTGGCTGATAAATATGGGGCTTGGTTAAGTGGGAGGATTGACAATGTTCAGAACAGGCGTGAATTTGCAAAGTCCCACCTTGGCATCCTGGTCATGAAAATTTGGTTGGTGCTAATCTGGTCGACTACTTTCCTGGAGCAGCACATCTTGCTTTTCGGTCAGCAGAATCAATTACTGGACGCATTGGTCAATGTGCAACTGGTAAGTCAGTTTTAATATTATGAATACAGTAAGGTAACAAGTTTTGCCAATAATTAAATCCAGGGGTAAATTCAATAAACTTTTACAGTTGTATTTTACAAGTGTGGCCATTGTTTTCATGCCAGAAAACAATACTAGCCAGAATCGCTATTAAAACTACATGTACAACAGACTGTAAATGTTTCATTGAATTGGCTACAGGATAAAATTATGCAAAATTATGCTCTTGAGGTGAGAATATTTGGTTACATGGAGAATAGCTTAAAGAGTAGACCTTTCATTAAGACATCCAAAAATTGTTTGTGTCAAGAGTGCCTATAAAACCCTGAGCCCAGTTGTTTGAACAAGGGTGAGCATTACCCCAGAGATAAATTGCTAACCCAAGGTTAAAATGTACAGCTAAACAATTATTACATACATGTATTTAAGGTTGTCCAAGGAATAAAGTTAACCTTTCCTCAAGCAACTGGACTCGGGTTGAAAAAAATCTACCCATGGATCTGTTTAATGTTTATCCTAGATTTAAGGAAGGAATGGGTTGGTTGTAAAATGATAAAGCTTCTATACTTGTCTCTAAGGGCTTCTGGACTCCTCTAAACCATTCTACAATGCACTGTCTACACTTGCTAGAACTGTTAACAAAGAAGACTGTTCCATCAAATTTGATGAAATTGGAGTTTTGGAGAGAAGATGCCTGTTATTCTTGCTGAAGCTGGGTTCACCGGAATTGTTCTTGACATTTTAAGAAGCTTCACTAGTGGCATTAGTTCTATCTATCATACTTTACTCGACACACCTTCCTTGCTTACTGGCTGCCAATTTGAATGCACTACTCGACTACTTCTTGGCGTTCAATTTGTTGTAATTTTTGGTACAAGCTGTGTCACCCCATTGATTAAGCAGATTGTTGTCTACACCTCATACTACATCGACAAGGCCAGGAAAGATGGTGAATTGATTGGCGTGCCACTTAAATTCAGCAACTTCTCGGATGCAGTTATGGAAACAGCCCACAAATATGCCAAGCAGGGTACCTTTTTATTCAGTGGGGGTAGGCAGGGCACTACAAGCTCCATAGAATATCAGAAGTTAATTCTCTCCCAGCTTTTTCATACTGAGTTGTGTCGAATAGCTGACAGAGAAGACAGCATGATGAGGTCATCAGATGCAAAGGTATCCCGGAAATGACAGCACCCTCTGAATGACCAAGATGATGATGAGAATTATGCTAAGCGACTGAAGAAAAAATTGGTAGGTGTTTTCAAATGAACTGACCCATTATTCGTTAAATCCTGAACTTATGTTTAGTATACATGTATCTGAAAAATGAATATTTTCCGAATTTCCATTCTAATCTAAAAAGAATGCGATCATAATCATTCTTTTTAATAAAGTGTTCTGCTTACTTAATTCCTTCCAGGGCACATTTCAGATGACCTTTGGAAGTATTAGTGAACCTTCTAATTCACTCTTTTCACCTGGTGGCCATCTTGGATTCAAAGCAAGGCAAATTTTTTTTTTGCTAGGCTAGTCTCACACTGAAGGATATCAGAATGAGTTTAGCCTTGCAAAAACAAAGGATTGCCTCACTTTGAATTCAAGATGGCCACCGAGTGAAATGAGAAGACTTCCTAAGGAGAGAAATCGCTCACTTAAGTTTATCGTATAGCTTCAGAGCCGAATTTTTCCACAAAAAAAATTTTCACGGGAAAAAAAAGTTTAGAGTGTTAAGTATCCATAAAAGAAAATTCAACCATTTTTTTCTGTTCTAGACGGAGAAATATCAAAAAGAAACATTTTACCGAAGATTGCGTTATATATTTTAATTGACAGCTCATACACCACATCAATCGTCATGAGCATTCAACCGTAGCTAAGCGCGGGAGTCGTTGTTTACCGTTCAGTTCGGAGTTCGCTCTGTCATGGCTTGTTGTCAGCGTTCTATGGAATCTTTTCTCACATAAATATGTCATCGTAAATTTGAAGCGTATTCACTAAAATTATCCGTAGATGTCTTCTTCAAAACAAGTATCTGGTCCTTGAAGTTCAAGAAAGAGGAAAAAATCAAAGAAATGTTTGAAATTATATATTCTTATTTATACCACTGGCTAAACTATTTTGTTGTACAATAGGCCGCTTGATTCCTCTTAAGTATTTCTACAATAACATGCCCAATCTCTGACGTTTTCCGGGGTATATATTCATGGGCTGATTCTTCGGGTAATGTATCTGTCCTCATGCTTTTCTTTCGTCTTCCGCGTCCGTTTGGTCTGCTTTGGTTTTGCCTTCTTCTTGTCTTTAGCTGGTTTATAAATCCTTTGCCGTTGCAATTGCCTTATTCTGGCGTTTGACCGGTTTATTCTTGGTTTTGCCCATAATGAAGAGTGATTGAAAATGCGAAACTAACTCAACTGAGCGCAAAGACCTTTGATTGTGTTGCTTTCATGCCGCTGAGAAATTGGTGGGAAGTTTTGACTGTGACATTTCCCAGTCACTGGTTGAACATCATTGGCTGCTTTTTATAGAAGGTGTTTGATTGCTGTGAAAGAGGCGGGGCACCAGAATCAGTCTCGCCGGCCAGTTAAAACTTTTCAGAGCGTTTTCTTGACTTTCTATTTTCGTTCTAAACATAGTTTGAAAAAAGCTCCAACTCGACGCGAATTTGTGCGAATTACTTCAAATTTTCACAGATTGTTCGCAATTATATCAGCTAAAAAACTATGTCGGCGATTTTTTTAATTTTTAAAAGAGAGGCGCTGAGAGTGATTCCCGCATCTATACTTGGATTGCGCGTTAGCAGTTTCACGAAGACCAAAATATCTTCAGAACGGCTTCGAATTTCCACAATCGCCGACACTGTTTCGTAAACAAGGTCTGTGGGAGTCCAGAAAAGCAAACAGATCTTAAATTCAATAAATTGCCGTGGAGTTGGAGCTCTTGGAAACCAACTCGCTTGTTCGGAAAAGAAGTTTATTTAAAAATCACACTTTTATCAAAATTACAAACCTTAGGTATATCGTTGTAGCCAATTTTATAAGCTTTAAAATGAGGTATAATTTATCTAAATACGACGAATATTCGAGATGCTACTTAATTTTATCCGGAACAGTACCCTGAAGGTATACAATAACCTTAATTAATTCATGAAATTACCATATAAACTAACATAAATTAGCAGTCGTTTTAAAATGTACAATTTTGACAGCATTTGAGCGACAATGGTTGTTTAGTGTAGTGGTTGCGACGTTTGCCTTACGAGTAGTCGGCAACGTGGTTCAAGTTACAGAAAATCTCTCAAATGTTTTTACAACACCATTTTCTTGAGAAGTTTTTCTTGAGAACCCTAGCTCTAGGTGGGTAAGTTCTTGTTTACTGACCGGTTAGGTTTTTTTTTACTCAGGATAGGATTTTAATTAGTTTATATTGTCATTTCACGAATAAATTAACTGAGCAATTCCTCTCATTAGGAGCTTGTTGAAATGAGTTAATCGTGCATTGTTCCACACCTACTAGTGAAACTGCTGACAAGCAAGTACAAAATACAGCAATAGCCTTATATGCTACCTTTTAAATTGTTGTGTAAGTGATCAGTGGTTGACCATATATGCTATATCATATTCCTTCATTGAAATCCTACAAAAATGGCACCAAAAAACAACAGGAAATGAATACAAAAATAAATAAAAACAAAATTTGAATTTCAGAATATTCCATGTGATGACTTTCTGTGTGTTTCTAAGATTTAGCCAACTGATACTGAAACAAAGAACAGAAACGAGAAGGTAACCATCAACACAACATATTATTCCAAGTAAAATATTTCACTGAAAGAAATAAACATATCTGATTAACATTTAAATATGAATGTTAATAATATTATTAGTGATACTTGTGTAATAAATATAAATGGAGCACTGTAAATTAATGTATTCAGTTTCATCTCTTGCAGTCTGAAAGATTGGATGTGAGTTTCTGTCAAGCTCAATAAAATTATTGCTTTCTACTACTTGTACTCTTTTTCTGATATTTTATCAGTTTGGATTGGCTAGCAAACTGACTTTGTGGGAAGTACGGTAGTTGATAATAACCCTCAATAAGAAGTAATGGATACTAATGTAACCTTTATGTAATAGATACAAAATGTGTGGCCATGCTTTATGGGATTTCAGACAAACTCAAGCTGAAAACGAGAGTTTGTAAATCCCATAAAGCACGGACACAAATTTTGTATTGCACTTATCAAACGTCTAGAGAAAATCGAAGCAAAAGTTTATGTAAATCAGGACGAAATCTCTAGCAGATTTGAAGATCACTTATCGCTCAGTGATTTCCTTTGTTTTCGCTTCATGGATTATTAATGAGTTTGATAAAGTTTGATCCAACTTTAGATCAAGTAACTTTTCCTTTTCCCTTTCAAAACATATATTGTCGACAACTACTGGTGGATATTGACAGTATGATTCTCGTGTCTTGTACATTAGTAAAGCGAGTGCTGATGAGTACTACAGGAGTAACAGGAGTAATTTCATTCCATGTAGCTGTTGTATTAATCATGAAGTAATTTTCCACAGATCAGACAGCCGTGTTTCTAAAGAGATCCTCCAGTGAATGCAAGGCCTACCTCAATCCCAGCAGGTTCGAGTTTGTGATAGAATATCAAGCCATTAACTCATCAGAACGTCGCCGAATCTGTTTCTTTTTCAACCATGTCATGTGATGGGGATGAGCACTTCCAATAAATCCCTCTCTGCTGATGTTTGTAATCTCCCACAGTTTGAATGAAAAGTTAAGGTAAGAACAGAAGTCAGAAGGCAACCGAGAAAGTTTAGTGTTTCCGAACAAGTAGGATTCCGAGACCAGTTGGCTTTCACAATCAGGTTCAACCCCAAACAACAGAATTGTGATCACTTTGCATGAGGAGCCAGAGAAGTTGAAACTACTGGAAAAGCTGTCCAATGTCAAAGTACTGGCATGTGCTCTGGAAAACTCTTTGTTGGACAACGAAGCCTGGACAACTATCCACATTTTGTTCCTTTTGCTCGGGAAGATCCTCACGAAAGGTTGCCGATCCTAAACTAAAGGACCCAACATTGGTTCGTGCTGCCCAGCTGGCCATTCTTGAAGTTGCTCAAGATCCTCGAAGTCGAGAAGATATTCTGTTTGTGGTCGAAATGTTTTGCTTTTCGTAGCAAGCTTCATAAACGTTTGGGCCATGCTTCTTCCGCCGATACTGATAGTCACGAAGAATAAACTTCTGTAAAAAGGTAGAATCCATGATAGATAAATTTCATTTCTGTTTGACTGGTAATGTCTTCCAAAGTACATAAAATTAATCAGCTATTAGAGTTGACAGATGCACGTGCTAAGGCCGCCATGTTTTTTTATCAAACAAACAAGAAAACTAAGCACGCAGGGTTGTATGCGATCAATTCTTTTCTTGGAAACGCAATTCACAATTTCATTGGCTAACGGGAATTTGTGAGATCACCTGGTATGGACTGGTCAGTGTGATGGCAACTCTACATGTACTGTATGGACTGGTCAGTGCGATGGCAACTCTACATGTACTGTATGGACTGGTCAGTGCGATGGCAACTCTACATGTACTGTATGCATTCACCTGGAATTTCATTTGTTTTCAAAAACTGAATGACCATGCACCAACTTTCACCACTGAAGCTCAATGGAAGAAAACTCACACTAACCTGAATCATCCAGGGAGTCCAACCTTTCTCTGTCATAATCATCATTTGTTATATCCTTCACTAGGTTACCAATGTAACCCGGGAAACTGAGTTGGGATAAATGACGTCTAGACTCCTAGTAACACATATATAACATAGTGCTGATGTTTAGTCTCCTAGTAACACAATTTATAACATAGTACTGATGTAATTGTAGCCTAGTTTACATGTAACTTGCCGGTAGTACAAATTATGTACACGTAACCCTTAAGTTTATATAATTTTCATACTTTGGAATTCTAAGCCATTACAGCTAGGTTAAAAAGGATTTGAGTATTATTATCTGTCCTTTACATGTAGTTTATTTATAAGCTAATTACAAAGATCAACTCAATTCTTAGAGATGATTTTAATGTCTTGCTCAAGGACATGGTGATAGAAATTATGAAGGCAAGCTGTTGTTCCAAGGTACAGAATGCTAGCATCCATTGTCAGTAGTTGAATAATGCCCATTTCAGGCAGAATGCTGTTATATTTGAGACATGAAATGTTGTTACAGGTAATATACAATGTACGAAGTTGAGCACGGCCGGCCAGCATCTTTGCAGTAGCAACAATCTCTCTCTTTTTAAATGCAACACTGATTGTTTCAAGCACAGTTTCTTCCCAGCACTCACGAGTCATATAAAGCAATCATATCTTAAATCACACTAATGTTTACTATATATTATTCTACAATTCACATTTTATAATTCATAATTTTACAATTCATAATTTTACAATTCATAATTTATACTTTCTTCCACAATTTAACTTGTTATTTTTATCTTAATATCAAAATTGTAAACCAGTCAGTCCCAGGTATTAATCTAGTTGTCTGTGGTATAATATTTTATTGATTTAGGAAAGCCATTGAATACATATTATAAATGTTCCTGAGTGAACATGTCTGCCCACAGTCTTGGGCACTCAGTGCCTGCGAATTTGAAAAGCCGGGGGAAATTGTTGAGCAGTTTATAGCTTAATCTTGATATCTCCTTGGTATTTTGCTTGTTTGTTTGAATAAAGGTAGAACCACAAGAAGTTAGTTATATAATAACATAAATACAGTAAGTAAATGACTTGGGAAGGTAAAATATTGAAAGCTCTATTTTCATTTTCAGCTGTCTCAAGTATGTTTAAATAAGCTTTCAGTTTTTCATGTTTCATTTCTATATTTTTCCACTATCTTGAATAAGCAATAAAAAAAGCAGAATATAGGGTCACTAACTTGCACCGTTTTGCCATTTGAATTTCCTGCTTTTCAGCAAATATCTCTTATTGCATTTTCTATATTAGGGGGAAATTTGACAATCTTTCCAAAACCATATCTCGACTTCAACTTGACCAATTTCGGTCAAATAAAGTTCATTACAATCAGACAACCATGTTCTAAAATGTATTTATACAACTGTATTCTTGTTTGATAAATTGGAAAAGACAACCTGATCATGCTATTAACATGGTTTGAGTTTTAATGATTCACTGGCTGTTCAATATCTCACCTGTGGTAACCATAAGAACGTCATACTTCTGTGCAAAATTATTACCTAAAATCGACCAGTTTGAACAGGTAAGGTATGAAAGATAGATGCTCCTCGCAATGGGCTCCTCAGGCTGCAACAATATGTTACTCAAACATCCCCCCAGTGGTTTGATATTGTCCTCATACATCCCCCCAGTGGTTTGATATTGTCCTCATACATCCCCCAGTGGTTTTATATTGTCCTCATACATCCCCCCAGTGGTTTGATATTGTCCTCATACATCCCCCCAGTGTTTTGATATTGTCCTCATACATCCCCCCAGTGGTTTGATATTGTCCTCATACATCCCCCCCAGTGGTTTGATATTGTCCTCATACCCAGGGCCATTCATGCATAACAACATTTCTTTTGTCCAAGTTTTCTGGGAAAGGCATAGAAATGACAATTTCTGGATAACTCTGCCATGTTCAAAGTGAACAGGCTCTCTTAGGGGGGAGGGGGAGAGAAGAGGGAAAGGAAGAAGAGGGGAGAGCCTATAAACAAGCTTTAAAAACCTTCCATTCCCTAATTTACTTGATATGCATGAGGTCATGCTTCTGTCAATCAGCTGTCAGATTAACATTGGAATGTAAACATTCACTTGAAGATTGCTACACAAATTTGACAGCTCACCTGTTAACTTTTTCATTGTTGTAGAATAAATGAGCAAGCATCTACCATTTCTGCAGAAAATCTCTAACAGCATTTAATTATAGGGTTCTAGATTTTTAGTGTTTTCTTTCTTGATATAAGGAATTATTAGTTGTTCCTGGGAAAAAAAGCCTATAAATAAGCAAATGGTTTAGAAGAATTTGGCTTTTCAACTCAAACAAAATGGTTGGTAATGTGACATGATTTCAGACTTCCTTCACCTTCTGTTTTGACTGCAATGAGCCAACAATAAAACACCTGAATCGAATCTTTCATATGTAAACAAGCACCCCAAGTATAGGCCTTTTGGAGGAATGCAATCATGTTGTACTGCACTTGTATGAGATCACCAAAACCTTTGTGAGTTTAATTTGTTGGTATCTCAAATGCCCTTGCTCTGAGGGTTTTTCTCTGGGTTCTTCAGTTTTCCTCCATCCACAAAATTCCAATTATCTGTGATTTAGCTGGGTCCACACTTTGCATGATCAGATCCTATGGTTGTTTCAGATCCTGTTACAAAATTTCAGTCAGAAAGTGCTATTTTAAAGATACTTTAAATAGAGAACTTCCAAATAAGTTTACACAGTCACGATGGAATGAATAGAGAAAATAAGTGTTCACTTTTGGCAAACTGACATTTTTTGCTTTTTATAGCTCCATTGTAGCTTTCATAGTATCTTATCATGAACAACATTTAGTATGATAGACCTTTCTGCACTTTAAACACTAATATTTTGCTCTCAACTTCGGAATATCTAGAACTACAGCTTTTTCCAATTCTTTAAAGCTAATCATGACCTTTGCTACCCTGGGTTCCAGAGGTTAAATGTTTTGCCTTTTGTTGGCAAATAGCACAGGGAGTCCCTAACTGCTACTAGAATATTGGAAGATTGGATTGAAACATTAGTTTTGATGCATGTGGGTTACCTGTGGTACTTTGCTGCGCGAGAGTGGTTGTAAATTTATCGTAGTCTGTTTGATTTTATCCCAAAATTATTCATTCGCAGCCTAAAATTCGGACAATAAAGTTATCTGGCTGTAAAACAAACCCGCTGAATGTGTAGCTTGTTTATTATTCTGTAGCCTGTATTAGTTTGAAGACATTGGAGAACGTTTTGAATGAGATTTAAGCGTTTGAAAGTCACGAATACCTGTTCGCTCATTTTCACTATTGTATAAGTATTAGAAAGGAAAGACACTGTGAGCCGAGGTTTTTACTTTTTGACTGCAATGACGGGACATGCCTTACCATATCCTAGAAGGGAGATACGTCACGCGACATTTTTCGTGACTCATAACGACCCAACCCCTTAGTAACCCTGAAGGGATTTTTTTGTCAAACCAAATGTTTCTAGCACCTCCCCTACCGAGTCGTTTTTTTTTGTCAACAATGTTGCAGCGAAAAAGTAAACACCTCGGCTCACAAAAACAAAAATACAATGTGTTCAAATGTTGTCTTGAACTATAAGGCTTGCCAAAAAAGTCACATCAGGAGTGACGATTAACAAGGATATTTTGACGGTTGGCGCTCCGTGTCAATATTCATTAGTATGGAGCCTTGGAGTTGGTCGAAAGTCGCAAAATAGCATTCGATTTTTTTCCAGAATTAGGGATCGCTGGATCCTGAAATTCAGGCAGGGCTTAGTTTATTTATCATTCTAGCAATGACAGGAGTTTCATGGAATTTCGATAACGAAAAGTGAGATTTTGGAGGTGAAGATTGTAGGTGATTGTGGCAGAAGACTTCGGAAGATTCCAGCCTTTTCTTCTTCTTAGAGGTGGTGAGCCAAGGTGGATGAAAAACTCCCCAAAACAGCCTAAAATGGTTTCAAGACAAGAAACAACACAAAGGAAACAATACGGAAGCGAAAAGGTACGGTACGTTTATTTGTACATTGTCTTCCATTATACACCAATTTGAAAGGATTTATAAAACCCCATACATATCTTCTATTTTTATGCACAAACCCATAGATTGGGCTGCCTGTGTTATACAGTAGTGAAAATGAGCGAACAGGTATCCGTGATATCAAACGCTTAAATCTCGTTCAAAACGTTCTCCAATATCTTCAAACTAATACAGGCTACAGAATAATAAACAAGCTACACATTCAGTGAGTTTGTTTTACAGCTAGATAACTTTATTGTTCATTTTTCGGATGAGAAAGTACAATTTTTGGGTCAATTAGCGAAAATCATCGAACAGCTATCGGTGAACTCAAACGCTTAAATCTCGCTCAAAACATTATCTGGTGTCTTAAAACTAATGCAGACTACAGAATAATAAATAAGCTACACATTTTGCTGGTTAATTTTACAGCCAGATAACTTTATTGTCCGAATTTTAGGCTGTGAATGAATACTTTTGGGATAAAAACAAACAGACTACGATAAATTTACAACCACTCTCGTGCGGCAAAGAAACCACAGGTAACCCACATACATCAAAACTAATGTTTCGATCCAATCTTCCAATATTCTAGTATCGGTTAGGGACTCCCTGTAGCAAATAGTGTTGGCAAGTGCAAAAGGCATGAGGATCGTTGAGTGCGTGGAGGGCAAAAATTCAACCTCTGGGCCAGGTCTGTTTGAACTTAATTTATTCATCCAAAATATGGAGACTGATAGCCATTGGCTAACACTCGCAACACTGAAGCTCTAATTGGATAATACCCATCAAATGTCCAAAACTGCTCACATTTCTACTTTGCTGAAATTGGTTAATTACATTGAGCATGCGCTCGATGTTCAAAATGGCATGTTCAAAATGATGATTGTGTCAGCAACTCACACGAACTAAAATTGAAAACTTTTCACCCAAATCTCCCCCTTGCTCTGCACTTTTCTTTATCAACTACATACAAGAAATACATGTCTACAATGCTAGGTTACATTTAACGTTAGGATCTTTGGTTTCGAGACTGTGAAAAGTAGTGTATTGTGAATTAGTGTTTCAACTTTTTCACTGGTCTTTCAATTTTCAAATATAACTTGCACTGCTCTTAGCCAATCAAAATCTAGACTTTTTTGCTGATGCATTATTCTGCATGAAAACGAGATTCAAACAGACCTGGCCCAAGGTTGATTTTTTGCCTTCTGCACGGCTCGCCGAATTTACCATCAAAAGGCAAAACATTTAACCTCTGGAACCCAGGGTAGACCTTTGATAGCTACTCGCAAAATTGCACATGCCGAGAAATAAAGAAAATGTTTGTTTACATGTGACATCATGATTTTCCACTTGGTTGCGCCTATCACATCAACGCATGCTCAATCCAGTCTTTTTATGATCCTTGCTGACCAGTAGCTACACATTACATTTAGCCCGAAGTGTAGAATTGTGGGATTCAGCACATGAGAAGTTCGACATCTGAATCAATGTTGAACTTGCGTCATGTTATTTGACTGGCCCAGTCGCATAAAACGAAGAGCCCAATTTAATCTGTTCAACTTAATTGATTCATACGTCGAACTTTTCATGTACACTTAAATTTAATACAAACATTAGATTTGGCATATGAGAAGTTCGACGTTTTAACCGGGCCTAAATTAAAATGTAACAGTTTTCAATCCTTCACTTATCCTTCACTTCTATTAAATCACGAGCCTCTAGTTTTGCGGTTCAGATTATAAACGGTTTCTTATAAACAACAATGCTAGTTCAGTAGTTGGCGCATGTGCGATCGAAACTTACGGCTCAAAGTCACAATTCATGTACTTTTAAGCTAAATAGACAGATCAGTTATCAAATACCTCATCTAACACACCGTTGTCCTCTAGTTCACCCCTTTCGTTGATGTTTCCAAACAAGAAGCCAGTCAGGTTCAGAGATCCTTCCTCGTCCTCTGACTCGGCCATATTGGATGGGCACCACGACCGAAAGGCACTCTGGGATGGACTTGCCAGGTCCGTCCCAGACCCTAGACTTGTAACGGCCGAGTGGGGTGATGAGCCCAAGCTCTGTAAATCGTTCACATTGAGTATTCCAACTACACAACAACAAATACAATTTATATTGTATATATCCATGATATCCATATATACTAACAACGAAGAAAGGCTGATTATACGGTAATGGGTAATTTATATAACCAATATTTCGGCTGGCAGTTGATAACCTAAAAATCACCCCCTCCTCTGTAGCCTCCCCCGCAGTCGTTTTTAGGGTCATTTCCCACCCTCCCCACAAACGCCGTAAGTGGGAATGAGCCCCTAAAAACGACTGCGGGGGAGGCCACCTCCCTTGTGGTATGAATACAGCCTAACTTCGCTCTTATTCATTTTCGCAGTTTTTTCATAACTTTCGGATAGAAGCTTGAATAAAACTGGAGAGCATTTAATAGAAAAGCAAGAGCGCTGCGGAAAAATGAGAGTGGCGCTCAGACAAACGTGTTTGATGCTGCACCCTTCAGTTTGCCATTCAGTTAGGATTTTGTGGATTTGTTCTGTTTTACCACTCGAAGGTGGACGAAAACCTCAACAGGCTTAATAAAGCCCTTCTATGACCTCCGAGGGCCTACGATTTATGCGGGTATCAGCGGCTTGCCCGAGGGGCCGACCCCCGGGCAGCACACGGGCATCACAGGGGATTTGCCTTGCTAGTCATTTTGACCGGTCAACGTTACTACAGTTTCAACCAAATATAGATCTTGACCAGTGACTGACCGGCCATTATTTTTAGCCCTGATCTATCCGAGTCATGGGGGAACTAGCAGAGAACGAACGGTAAATAATGGAGAAGTACAAATGTACGGTGAAGTAACTGAGACTATAATGTAAGGCGGTAAGACGAAAAGGGTTTGAAGTGGAAGCACTAGTTAGCGCTTCACATCAATGCGTTATCAAAGCTAGCTCTTAAAACCCGTTACCAAGACCGTATGGACAAAGGGAGCATATTTTTCTCGGGACTAGCGCTCAAATCGGGGTTGAGGCGGTAAGACTACTTTTATGATAACAGCCTTCATATATATATAGGTATACTTCCCATATTTTGGTAGAATCATATTGGTAGACTTTAGTTCTCCATTAGTTTCTTTCCTAGCCTCTATATAGGTAGTGGTTAGTTCTTTTCGGCAACTGACTAGACCGTTAGTTTAACTTCATAGTTCGGCGAAGCAGACTTCGAATATTTCTTTACACAGCGGGTTAATTTTCTTGCTCTAAAGCTAAATATCTAAAGAAGACTGGAACAGAAATAAGGTTTGCAACAACTTGTCTAAAAGGTTGGAAGAATGGCGAGTAAGTCTCAGCACCCGGGTTTAACTCCTTGTTCGTGTGAAGGAAACTGATGACGAAGCCGTTGTTTCCCTCTAAAATCAAGTGACTTCATTGGAATCGAAGGCTAGATTTACAACACAAACAACAATCCTTCATTGGAATCGAAGGCTAGATTTACAACACAAACAACAATCCAAATTGCTTGACATTATACAGAAGTTTTGTTTATGATTTTTATATTAGCCCGACTGATTTGGAGAAAACATACGTTTTCCCCGGACATTTTCTGGGAATACGTGGCGGAAGCCTAAAAGTTAACTATTAAAACTATGAACTTCCTGTTACATATGTAAGAACTACGATGGTGCCTGATTCTATTTTTGAATTGATTTCGAAAGTAAAGTGCTGTTTTCAGATTCTTTCGAGTTATATTCCCATCTCATGATGTGCAAACAATGCTGCATGTGAACGAAGCCAACATTGCGGTACCCTGGATGCCAGAGGCTCGAAGCGAGACGTCTTAGCCGTCCACAGGAAGCCCAAGCTCTAAATATCTAGTTAATACTTACAGCGTTTGTATGGGAATTTCAACGAGCTAGAAATACGAAAGAATTAATAAATAAAATGCCTTACCTTGCTTCCATAGTGTATTACTTGCTATCTGTGTGGCAACAGGGTTGATATGAAGCGATTTTAGCGAGTTTTCATTTCCTCTGTCCCCCTTCCTAAGAAAAAAGACAAGGCAGCACACTAGTTTCGCGAGGGCCCGCCACTTCAACCGAAAAATTTCAGTTCAAAATATTGTAGCCGCCACAATTCCTCCATAGAATCCCAGCAGAAAGGTTGCTCTTTCTTTTGAATGCGATTGCCACGCAATTCCAGCCTTGCGACGAACACGACGAGGCATTTTGTTTCTCCAAAGTGACGCTTATAAATTGGTAGAGAGCCTTGAACCAGCTGGGTAGACTGCCCGGCCGTCAAAGGCTGCTGGGTAACCGTCGACCTAAAGTTAAGCCGCGCGGGGTACCTGACCGGCGATTGTCGACAACAACAAAAATTACTACCAGGGTCCCAACGAAGTGCATGTACAGAGTGAATCAAGAAAAGCGACCAATCAAATCTCAGAGGATCGTGTTTTCAATACAGATCGATACATACTGTTGCAAAAGGTAAAACGATTGCTCTTCATAATTGCATTTTTTCAATGCTCTCTAAAATTTTTGTTGTTGTCGACAATCGCCGGTCAGGTAACCCGCGCGGCTTAACTTTAGGTCGAAGGCTCGGTTACCCCAGTGTGCTGCCTTGTCTTTTTTCTTAGGAAGGGGGCCGGGAGCAGAGGAAATGAGAACTCGCTAAATAAAAATGTTAAATAAAAGTGGCCTAGAAAATGTTCTAATACATGTAAACGATCTATAAAGCACCGCCGTAGGTTCATGCTGTTGGGTGACAAACTATATATGCAACATGTTCACTGTCGCTGTTATTGGTGGTTTCAATTCATGCAGTGTACAATAATAATAATGAACTTTATTTACCCTCGGTAATTATATATCACACTGGGTGCTAGTTATTTGACCGAGCCCATAATTAATGATAATATAATAAGAGAGCCACATAATTAGAGAAAAAAAGGGGGAAAACCTATGCTAAAACTATAAAATACAAATATCTATATATACATATATGTGTTTAAAAATAATATAAAAATATATTTAAAAAAACGATTAAAATTCGTGTTTTCGAATCAAATTTTTAAAAAGTTTTATGTTGGCAGCCGATTTCATTTCATCTGTGAGATTGTTCCAAATTGTAGGTCCCATATATCTCAGTGATATGATCTTAGCCCGTAAGTAGTGGTTCTTGGCTTAGGTAAAGTCAGAATGTCAATTCCTCTAAGATTATAGTTATCGAAGATACACGCAATTTAAATCCTTTATATAGTGTGGCGATTGATTGTGAAGTGATTTATAAACTAGTAATGCAATGTCTTGAATTCTGCGAGTATAGAGTGATGTCAGTTTCCAGCCTTCTTTAGTAAAGTGTCATAATCGCTAGATCTGTCTAGGAATACACTTCTCAATGCTCTTTCATTTAGCTTTTCTATTTTATCCGAGTCACGTTTCTGACAAAAATGCCACACTGTAGAACAATAATTTAAATGGGATAAAATAAATGAGTTGTAAAGTTTCTTTTTTGCATCTAAAGGAACAAGACGTTTAAGCCTGTTCAAGACTGAAACTTGTCTACTGATTTTGCGACAAAGTTTCGCAATATTTTCATGAAAGTTCAATTTGTCGTCAATTGTGATACCCAACAGTTTTATAGACTTTTCTTGTTTAAGTAGTTTGTCATCAGCTCGAAATTGAAAATCGGCTGACTGTCCAGCACGAACCAATTCCAAACTTTGAAACTTGTTTGGGTTCGCCTTAAAGCGAGTTTAGAAGAAACCACTTTAATGTTAAATCAAGTTCGTCATTAAGAGTGTCTTGAATTATACGGGGGCATTCATTGCTGAAGTGAAGTTGGTTGTCATCAACAGAGGTGTTGAGTTCAGCTTTAGTCACGTTGAAGTGTAAATCATTAATAAAGATGTTAAAAAGAAGAGGACCCAAAACAGACCCTAGCTTGTGGGATTCCTCTCCGGTGTACAGCCTTCTCAGTCTCGTTATAACGAATACTTTCGGACTGTGTTTTTGGTATCCGTAATAATATAGTTGTATTTAGTTCATCAGTATTCTCGATAACATGCAGTGGCTGAGACCTAATGGCGGGGTGTATGCGAGGTGACCGGCGGGAGTTGGCATTCACGCTGCAATGAACGGCTATGAAAGATACCTCTTGTCATTTCGCGGTTTACTCAGCTAATAGCTTAATGTACAGGATATGAGGCCAAAATAAAATAAAACAAAAACAAATAATAAGTTTTCTTTTGGCCCTCAGGAAATTATTTTAGAATGCTTACAATTAACTGTACAAGTGCCGGGGACAAACCCGCTCTGGTTGATTAAAAGGTTAACAAAACAATGTTAGTATCGTTTGTTTGAGAAGGGAAAAAGGCAAGAAAAGGTTCATTAACTTTAATATCCACAGCAATCCCCGGGAGCAACCCATTGCATTTTAATCACTCGATCCTGAAAGTGTTTCGTTTCCGTCAACGTCGAGTGTGTGGGCCAGGTTGAAAAGTAATTACTACGGACTGACTAATCTCTTTTCCACATGCTGTATACGCTTGACACTGATACAAGTACAGAGGTGTACCTTTCCACTGAGTTAGACTTTGTGTAAAAGCAAAGTGAAAAGGACAATACTGAAGTAGCTAATAACTCTATACACAGATACACAGAAATATGAGCACCAGATATCAGGGTAACTCTGAGGTTGGAGAAAGGCTGTTAGTCAGAGATCCCGGCAGCCACTGAGACGCCTGAAGAACTTTTGTCCGGTTGCCGAGGATACTCCAGAGCAGCCAACCGGTCAAGGGTGTCCACGCGTATTGTTTAGTTTAACCCTATTTCGTAATATTTTTTTTCATCTTTCGTTAGAGGAAATACTCATTAAGTTTGATATATGGAATGAGATCGAGATGGCTTAATTAGAGAGACCCGTTTTAAGGCCGAAGAGCCGCTAAATTAAAAGATCGGAGATGTTTTAATCACTATTCTGACTCTGTTTAGATCAACAAATCAGCCACACTGAGGGAGAGGGGGAGGAGAGAAAAGGAGGCTCAACTTGATCGAGTGATTAGTGACTAGACTCAGCTACTGACTAAATTTATGCATAACTTGTCGCATCGTCGTTGATTAAAAAAACATCTGTTCTACTTCACCATCTCCAGATCAAACAGAAGAGGTTTTCACCTGCAAGCGAGTCAGAGATGTAACTGTAAGTACTAATAAGTACAGTATGAATAACGTAACTGATTCGCCAGCCGTGATTCAGTCTGTTCAGCAGTTCTCAATATCCCTTACATGTCACTTGGGCTGCTAGATATTGCGTACAGAATGGTAAGACATACAAAACTCGCACTTTTTGTTCCGGGGACTGTTCCACCCTTTAGCAAATTGAAAGAATATACATGGTTATCACATCGACTTGTGATACAAAGACGGTGTGATTCTGTGGTTAGTAATCTGCGGCATGTTGTGAACCCAATCTAATGTTTGATATTGAAGCAAATTGTGCTAAAACTGTGCAGATGTCGGCGATTTCCACATTGTATTTTAGGGTGAATCGAAATGTATATAGGCGCAGTATTCAGGGGTCATCTCAAATGTAGCGTGGGTGAAGGCGACCGTTGCGTTTTTATTTCCATTTTCTAACGTCACCATCGAATACGCGCTCCGTGCAGGCGATGCCCTAGCAGTGACGTATAAACCAAGCATCCCACATGTCTTCTAAAATCTTTGTAAATTATTATGTTTGAAAAATATTCTTCGCTTGTCTCCTTTGTATTCAGTGAGATACTAAAGCACTCGAAACAGTCGAGCATGGAGCCAAACACACAGAAAAGTAAGCATGTCCATGGCTTGTTTCAATCTGTTTGCCATTACTTGAGGGAAGTGGTAGACTCAACTATCCCGCATTATCATTACATGACCTCTGTACCGGGAAAACTGATTCGTTAATGATATCATTTTCAACAACTTATTCAGAATAACAACCGTCATTGTATACGTGCACACTTCCAATTCCTGCCCAGATGTTATATGATCAGAATATTTTATCAAGCCAACCATTGACTTTTTGTTATACTCAAGATATCGACCTCAGCCAGGAGCCCATTAGCTGAACATTAGACGCGCTATGTGTCGTATCGTTTCTGCCGGGATGCATGCCGGGATGCATGCGGAATTTTCGATGGACTCTTGGCGTGGCCAGGGCCTCCAGTGAACGGCAAGGATAGCATATTTCTAACCCAAACCCCCACCCCACCGCTTTCACGTTCAGATTGCATTCAATGCAGCATGCCATCAGTCTTTTATTTAAGTTCTGGTGCTTTGATTTTTTGCAGTGCTGGCTTCGCCGATTTTCTGGCTGAACCTGTAAAACAGGTATTGATCGGCTTAGTCAGCACTGTACCGTTTCACATGATAAGGAGATTGATGGACTTTATTTATATACAGCCTCAGTCTTTTGGGATGCGCTTTTGAATTATTTTACTTGTTCTTATCAATAAGTTTATTTGAACTTGATTTTAAAATAAACAATCTGAGTACTATACCAAGTCCAAGTTGTGCGAGAGCAGTTCAAACTCTGCTAACAACCCCCCTAATTAATAGCACTGATTTTACCTAACTGAGTTACTGTTTTATATAACTATGGCACGATGTGCGAGTATGAGAAGGGAATTAGTTGGGTCAAGCGACATGTAATGAGTCACCTATCACTGCTCTAGGAAATCTTTTTTTCAGACACACTTCAGTGTTAATGTTTGTATTTACAAGCCATGTTGTCATGTCATTTACCATGCAGATAATTATCATATTTGTTTTACCAAGCGTTCCAGGTTATCCACAAGGGAAGAATGTTCCTGTCCCTGTTTATTACTCAGTAATGCTATTTGCTTTACACTTAGGTGGCGGTCAGGGCCGATCAAGAAATATATAATAAATTATTAATTATTAATCGAAATCGCAAAAATATAAGAAAATAAAGAATAGATAATAATAATAAAGTAAGCATCCATACACATGCAGGGAAACCGCACATGTAAACATACGCATCTCCCGTGCCGAAGAAGCCGTTGCAACGGCATATATTCGGTTATACATCTGGTCCCGATTCCGAACCCGATTTATTGATTTAATAGATAAGCATAACACATTAGCTACAGGAAAGTGCATTGTACATCCAACAACTGGAAACCAGCCTAATGAGAAGCCGAGCCTATTTAAAGCAACTCATAGTTTGTCAACTTCACAACAGGGAATTTACATTTTTAGTATCCATCTATGTTTACACTGGTGTGTCGTCTCAGTATTTTGATCTTTTTCCATTTAGCCTTCAAATTTGAGGAGAAATGTTTTTATTCCTGGACATCCGGCATATTCCCGGTCCATACTCAGGGTGTACGTTTGTTTGGGCTTTGGCTAAGTGCCACTTCACAAGAGAGTCCATTTAACTTACCAAATTACCAAGATCAAACGGGATGAACAAGCCAAAGTTCTCAAAAGAGATGTTATGCGTGTGATGACATACCTTAAGTGGTGACAGGTCGACTGTACTAGTTCACAGTCTGCATGGAAACCAGTGCGGGCTAAACATATGAATTGACTTGCTTTTTTCTCAGTATCCACCATTCAATACCCGAGCCTGACCGGGTTGCAGGTAGAACTTTCAGAAAACGATTTCCAAGAACCGGAGTAAACTGATGGACATAATGCTCACCGGTGGGGTTGGGATGGTTTGTGGCAGCTGAGTTCAGGAGGGCGGAGAAGTGTCAGAAAAACTAAACTACTGGTGAAGTCTCAATAAATTAACGAGAAAGGACTTGGGTGGGGCTGCACGAGCTCCGGTGGAATGTAGGTCTTGATCTGGTAAATAAACGCCAGCACACCATTGATCCTTATCAGGTCTGCAGTATGGAAAAAAGTGAATCTTAGAGCCCCCTTTCTAAAAACATGAGAATACTCTGACATTTTAACTAGACACGTTTTATTATAATTATTTTTATTGAAAGATTTACTGTTGTTTTTTAACTGGAAACACATGGTTACGGTGTTCAGAGCAGTGCATTTTCTTTCAAGTGTGCGCCTCCATAATGCCAGCAAACTTATAAGAACGTAATAATAATAATAATATTTATTTACCCACGATATGTATTACAGCGGAGCTGACGTGGTCGTGCTAAGAAGATACTTACATGAAAAATGGGTATGTGAGACCAAGAGGGTCAAACCCTGACCCTGTTTGACCCAAAATCCCTGATTGCCCCCATTTTTTGGGGGGGAAACCCTGATGCCTAAAAAATACTGAACCCCAACTCTGACTGCATCCAAATTAAACTCAAACCCTGACCCTACCTGCCCAAACTGAGCTCAAAGCCCTGACCCACCCCCGCGGCACAAACATCAGTAATACGTCACAAACAGGAGTAACCCCCCTCTCCCCCCCCTCGGGGGCTATAGGGTCAGCATTTTTGGCTAACATGATTCTAGATCTCGCTCCAAAATTAACTGAGGATTTATCGTCGGCCAGTTTGACAAAATAATGATAACAACCAAACCTGGATCGAATAAAGTATCAGTCATCTACATCAGTTAACGATGGACACACAATTCATAAGGCGCGGAACTGTTTTCAGCGGAAACTAAATTCGGCCACACGAGTAAACTGACTCCGAGTGGCTGGTTCTCATATGATCGCTGACGATCGCTAGCGATCGCCGGATCGTCCAAATCGCTCAACCGAAGGATCGCTCGCGATCGCTGGCGATCGCTGCCATTTGTTCACATATAATCGCTGGCAAGTTTACGCGCCAGTGCGTGTGAGTCAGATGGACTGTCAAGTTCCCGATTCCCAGATTTGAAACTGACGCTTTGTGCTCGATGTGCACAGCAAGCCAGTCTAGATTCATAAACTCAACTGGCATGGGAACAGAATCTCTTCCTGAACCCAACGGAATGTTCTTGAAAACTCCGTTTGAGGTATCTTCCATACACAGTCCTGATATGTTTTCCTCAACAGCAGCCGGTGTAATGTTGAACTTTTCACTGATTTTCGTCTGATATTCACTGATATTCAACTTCGTGTACTTGTCTTTATATTATCTGCTGTATTTGTTATAAAGGCATTCGTATTTGCGCAGCTCTTCCATAAATTCTTCCGTATTGCAGCCCGCCATGTTCAAAGCTGAGTGAACAAGTGAATGCACGAGCGACAACAACATGCACACGTAGGTTTGGAGCGCGCCACTCAGTATGCGCATGCGCGAAATGCTGACGAACTGATTCGATCCATGTGACAAAGGAGAAACATGGCGGATATTTTGGTTGATTTCCACGGCGTCAAAATATCGAGAAAATCATCTCACTTAAACCTACAGTTACACTGAAAGTTTGCACGATTACTCCGTTGCAATAGATGAAGGATTTTAACGGGAAATTTTAGCAATGAATGAAGTGAGTAGCGCCAAAAATCCGATAAACTTTGGATTTCCATGGTGATTGAAAACACGACAACGTTTACAGGCTCTTTTTAAAAACAACTTTGGAGCTCCAGAGACGGGTTATTCTAGTTTTTGAAAAACTTTCGAGCATTGGAAGTCATGGCCCAGGTCCAGTTGATGAAGACCAAGCAAGTCGTTAGTTATGGAGTTTTGTTGGTGAAGTTTGATGACTGTTTGGATTTTGCTTGGATCGTCCCTCGTGCTCGTGTGCTTGGCGAGGTATGCATCTGGCCTCATGACATGTTGAGCAAAGAATGCTCTGATGCCGATCATCCTAAAGTGTATAAAGGTAAGAAGGGTTGGGATCAAGTGTAGTTTACGAATCGAATCGAAAAATCACTCGAAATTCAAATATTTTGAACGACAAAATCCCCAAATATTGACTGGGGTGGCAAGATCGTGTGGAGTTTTGTCGTCCAAAAAATTATGTTTGATCTTCGAGTAATTCTCAACAATAAATTTTCGATTGGAGTCGTAAACTACACTTGATCCAAAGTGTTCAATTTTAGTTTAATAAAATGTTCTATAAGTTTTCTTAAATATTAATGATCCGTTTAAGTGGCACTGCAGTGTCATTGTATTTGCAGTTTAGGCAGGTCAATTCCTTATACAGTTTATGTGATGGTAAAGATGCATTTATGTTTACCAATGAAAATTGAATGAAAGTTTTGTTTACATGTGTAGTTTGCTGTACCACACAAAGTAAGTCTTGTGTATGTACAAACTCTATGATTAGTTAAAACACAATAAACTTAAGATGGACACTGCCATGATACAATTAAGTAGCAATAATAATAATAATATGGGTTGGTATAGCAGTCAATGAAATCCACTGTGTACTGTGTAATGCACCGATAAAGCTCTAACCACCTGAACGAGTTGCATTTGAGTCTCGTTGGTATATCTTTACCATCACAAAAACCTGTAGAAAAAACTTACCTGTTGGTGAGAGACTAAGCCAAAAGCAGGGTGCAGCTTTAAGTATGTTTACCAAAAACATCCAAAGAGAATATTTCTACTTTCACTTTGTACTCGAAGTTTGTCGATTTTTTAAGTTTGCTCATAAGACAAATGAATTGGTGAATGGGCCATTCCATTTTTTTTCCAAAACCCCCATATGTGGGAGCTCAATTTTGACTAATCCCCCCTTCCCTTGGGATTTTCTAACTTCTACCACGGCCAACCTATTGGAATTGGAAAAAAATACCCCCTCCTTGGATTTTCAATGATTGTCATTCCCCTCCCCATTGGAAATTCACCTTCAATCCCTGGTCTCCCACTGGAATCCACAGAATTGTGAACCCCCTCCCCTTTGGATTTTCAACCATTGGACATCTTAAAATGAATTGTTTACAAAATTAATAAATAATTTAGAGATTATTGGTCAGCTATGCATATACATTGTAATATGGCTGCACATTAAATTTTGTATTTTTAAGAGTTATTCATATTTTGGCAAACCTTTAGGTGAGCGAAAATGGGAATGGAGAGTAAAAATACACAGCTGTATTAGATGTTAGTCTACTAATAAGTTTTTTTATTACATGTATATAAATTATATGGAAACTTCCCCCCTCTTTACATTGTTTTTGCTTATACATTGTTATGCTTTGGGAAGCCATTTGACTATAACTACCCAAAATACTTTTTTTTCCATGTGTGAGCAGGCTGTAACCTACGATTTCATGTGATCTGATTGGTTCCAGGAGCAGGCATCTTTTTCCTATCTCTGACCACGGTCTCAATTCATTGGAGTTTCTTCAATAATTTGTCTCAAGTCGAAAAGAATAGAGAGAGAGAATTAACACATTATTTACCGGCTTAGCGGGTCGGTCTATAATTATAGAGAAAAACTGTGCCCTCTGTCTTAAAAGTACTGACATCGGCCTGTGGCCTCATTCAGTACATTTCATGACCTCAGACTCAGTTTTTCTTTATATGGACCTCCCAGTGCCAGCATATTTAGTGGGTTCTTGTGCATATTTTGTGTGTTTTTGGCATAATTTAATACATGTATATGATAAAAATATAGAGGAAAATTTATGTACAATTAATGTAACTGGGACCACTTGGTGGGAGGGGGGGGTGGTGCATGTGGCTGGGTCCAATAAGAAGTATGAATAGGCCTTTTGCAGGAACAGTCAAAACAAATTAATTAAGCTCATGATCCCATGTGAAAAGCTTTACTGGAGGGAAAAACATCTTCACAAACACAGTTTTTGAAAGATTGACACTAACAGATGAACTTATAATTGATTGGAGTTGGAAAATAGCATTTCCAAACAACTTTTCAATAAATGAATTTGGAAATCTTTAGCCACCTGGTACAACCATTTGATTGTATTCTGCAAAAGGACCATTCCATCCATACACATGGATTTATTACTATGTAATTGTCATTCTTGAAAATCTTATAAAATAGCTACTAGGATCAACTTCTTCACTCAAATACACACCTGTTTAACAGCCTTATTTTATTCCATGGCAGGTCAACATCTGCATGCATTGCCACAGCAACTTCTGCTGACACAAAGATTTTTTGTTTAATGCCATCCATTAGTTCTTGTTGTTCTTTTCTGGTTAGCTTCTTGATTTCATCCCTCTGCAGCACTACTGAAGATTCAAGGGTTGACCCAGAAACCTGAAACCGGTGGCCACTAAGCTCCTTACTTCAACGTCGTATTGTAGAACTGCTGGCAAGATTTCTTTTTGCACGAGGAATTGTAATCCTAACACTATGATTGGCTGTATACACCGGTAACCAAAATGAAAAAAAAATGACTATTTAGAAATATGAAGAAGCAGGAGGCTGTTATGTAACCTTGATAATTATTTATCAAACTCATTAATAATTCATGAAGGAAAACAAAGGTAATGAATGTCATCTGTATTTGCCCTCGTTACAATAAACTTTGGCTTTGATTTTTTTGGCTGAAATAGTTTATATAGCAAAAATAGAATTTCGAAGTCATTGGATTTACAAACAGTGGCCTACTGCCCGAGTTTGTAAATCTGATAACACACAGCCACTCATTATGTATCTATTACATTTATACATCAGGGACGGTGGAGCGAAATTTCAAGTGGGAGGGGGGGTTAAAAAAGTGTGTGAGGGGGGGCTGGCTAATAATGGTCATTAAGCCGGTATGACCAAACTATAGTCTTAAATTGTCTGAGAAGTAACTAGGCAAACTATTTTTTGGCCAAAAAGTGTGTCGGGGGGGGGGGGGGGGGGGGGGGGTGGTGGGGGGAGGCGGCCTCAGCATTCTGACTTTACACATGAAAATAAAAAAAAACAAGATACAATTTGCTTGACTTTATAGCCAAATCTGGAAGGTAGATACTCTCATTAAATAATTATGTTATATTTCACCATCAGCACCACGTAATTGATAGAGATTGATTGCAAATCAATAGCATGCAAGACACCAACCATAATTTAGTGCTAAACTTTTGATACATTTTCACGGTTTTCTATCCACAGGTACTTGCAGTACATGTATAATACTTTTTATTGTATGTATAAATATGTATTTTACAAGATAGAAATATAGGAACAACTATATATTATGTGTGAAAACATCAAGATATTTAACATATATATTGAATTCATCCGGGTTAAATATATCTTAATAAAACAAACAGGTGGCTAACGAGTTAAAAAATACTTTATAGTTTGTGTAGAAAAGGCCACTGCACAGGCCAGACTGAAATGCAGTCACGGAGACCTTAAAAATATGTATTTGTTTAGTATGCTGAAATTCACAATAAATGTATGTAATCTATCATTCTCAAGTGTTGTCTTGGTAATGTAGCCCCACAAAGCCTCTGATCAACATTGAGAGACAGAACAACCTGCTATTTCTCGCAAACACATACCTGTTAACTTCCAGTTTTGAATTGTATGCTTTGTTGGCCTTGTGTTTTTGCTAAGGCCTCTTTCATTCGTATTCCATGGGTCATCACTTCTTCCATTGCTGTGGGAAGGGCGTGGCCAATGGGCAACTGGAGAAATTCACTGGCAAGGGGATTTTCAACGGGATGGTATCTGGAAGCTCCTTGTTCCGATGGGCATGCTATGATTTTGGTGGCCCTGGCCCCATCACCGCAACAAAATTGAACATGAGCTTGAAGGCGGTTAAGAGATACCTGTGCGTGATACCCTTCCTTTTGGCAGTTGACTCAGCTCGCATAGCCTGCTATAGTGTAGAGTGGAAGGACGTATAGCCTGAAGGTCAAGCACTTCTTTACAAACAGTGCAGTCTGGTCCCCCCCCCCCCCCCCCCCCCATGATTTCGTTTTTGTGCAACCCAATTAGCCAAACAGGTGCAACAGTAAGCATGTTGGCAGGCAGTGATCACTGGTTTATCTAGAAGTCTTAAACAAATTGGGTACTTGAGCCTTGCCACGTTAATGTTCCTCGTATCGTTTGGCCACGTAAGATTTTCAATGCTGTCCATTAGGGAGGGTGGTGTGTTTTCCTCAAAACCTAAGTGCAACTCGCTGGCCCGATCACCCTAGCCGTGGCGCTACTACTTGGTACTGGTGTGGGATAAAATGACAGCCAAAGCCCTCTGTTCCCGCCGCTTTTTACCGGACGTCCGCCTTTGTTTTGCAGACCTCGCACCCAGCTCGATGAGGGTGCCACTGTTTCGAAACTTTAAGAGTGGTAGTAAGTTTCACCTTTCTCCAGTTTCGCCTCCAACGATGTCATCGTGCGGTAACAAGTGTTGCAAAACCGCGGTGGATGAATTTGGGGTAGGTCACTCTTCGTTGTTGGGTGGGGCCGAAAACAGCGGTCAAGACAACACTGAAATTTAATCACATCCCGTGCGTAGTTATATTGCGGGTTGGTCTTATTTTTGGAGTTATGCAATTTCACAGAGTTTTTCCGTATGATAATCCATTTCCGAAACTGAAAAGTGAGGGACAAAAACATTAGGGCATTTAAATGTTTCAATCGCGTGCGCGCCAGCTCAGATTTCCCCTCTTCGCTCGCGCCAAGAATTCCCGCCAAAATGGTGGTCAGGAAGTCTTCAATAACACAAAAAGAAAAAAACTCCATAAGCAAAACAATACTTTAGTTTACAGTAAAGGAACTTCTCATGAGTTGTATTTGTGTGTCGTTGTTGGGAAAACTGAGTTAGTGTTTTTTTTCTCAGTCAATAATTCAGACACTATCATCATTTGTCTTTCGATCCGTCTCCGTAATCGATGAAAGTCTTTCTTTAAAGCTACTTTACGAAGGCTCCTACTCTTTTTGTGTGCACTTTGCCTCCAAGCAATCATTAGTTTTACCTTCCTCCTTAGGTTTATTACAGGTAATTTCACAATCGGACTTTATTTAGTGCAATTGAAGGCAACAATCACCTCGCCGTAACAACTACAACTTGCAAGCTGTCCGCCATATTGGAAATGTTTGTTACGTGTTTCCGCTGAAATGAGCCCGTGATCATTCGCGCATGCTCAGACTGAGTGGTACGATTTGAGGCAATCTAAACCTATGTTAACACAACGACGAACCGTTGCCATGGCGTTGAAGTTTGGATCTAGGAAACATTGCATTGTGGGATGCCACAGGATCGCTCGATCGCCGAGAAGTGTTCTCATATAATCGCCGACGATCGCTAACGATCGCTAACGATCGCCAACGATCGCTGGAGTAGAACCTTGCTCTACTCCAGCGATCGTCAGCGATCGCGATCGCTGACGATCGCTGGTCAAATTTTGGACGATCCGGCGATCGCCAGCGATCGTCAGCGATCATATGAGAACCAGCCTGTGATCTATCGGCAACGAAGTTAACAGACTTAACAGTCAGTTCCATTAGCTTGTATGCCGACAGCGGCCGTTAGCTTACTTCAAATCTCTTCAAACCGGCAAATAATAACTTTAGTTATTTTCATCGTCTTGTTAACATTCTCCAGCATAGATCGAAAAAAATGAATTCAATCTTGAGGATACTTGTGAGATGAGAGGATAATGACCCCCCCCCCAGTATTTGATGACTGCGTTTACTCAGGTACATTAAGGCCTGGGTCTCAAGATGGCCACCCCAAATCAAGAGGGGGTAGTGTATCTCTTTCTCTTTGTAATATTTTTACATACAATTTTGACAAATATGATGTTGTCACGACCTTAACAATTACACATGACAGTTCCCATGGAAACATGGAATGTAACCTTTGAACTCTAATGAAAATAATTAGGCCTCTCGCATTATGATAAAGTGTTTTCATATGCCGGTGATTTTTATGCATGTGAATCAGAGATAGTCCATAGTTTATAAATACAACGAGGACAATTGAAAATATTATGGGGAAGACTCATTTAGGCTAATGTGAAATTTGATACCCCAAATTTACGACCGTCTCTAGTGTCCTAGTTGGATTTATAAACTATGGAATATCTCTGATTCACGTGCATAAACTCCCCCGTATATGAAAACACGTTACCATAATGCAGAAGGCTTTTAAATGAATAAAAAAAAAAAAAGTTCAAAGGTCACATTCCATGCTTCCATGGAAACTGTCATGTGTAATTGTTAAGGTCGTAACAACATCATGTTTGTCAAAGTTTAGAGAAAAAAGATTAGAATGAGAAAGAGATAGACTACCCCCTCTTGATTTTCCGGCAGCCATTTTGAGACCCAGGCCAAATGCACCTGATCGAGTACTTTGCCTCGTAATTGGTTAAAGTTAAACCTATCGTGAATTACTTCAGTTCGTGATTTGCTCATTGACATTGTGTTTTCACTTGCTCCTGTGATTGGCTATGTAATTACTTTGGTTTTGTTTTACGAAACCGCTCTAACAGGTGTACCGTGTCGATAACGCAGGTCGCATCAATCATCCCGGGTTATGGGAGTTAAGATAGCGGCTATTTGTATAGATACCAAATCGGAACTTACGTTACGACGCCGACTTTATTTATTCTAACAAGAGCCCATCTGGGCTTTCACTCGGGCCACATGAGATTGAAGATGAAATACACTTTCATTTGAAATCCTCTTCAGTAATAACCAAAGGGACGAATTATTAGCTGAATTTAGCAGTCTTTAGTGGCCGGTAGCGCGGTGACTTTCATTCTCTGCTCCCCTAGTATGTATGTAATTTAATAGTTTGTTTTTCTCGTATGTTGACCATTTAATTTAAACACTACTTATTCGTTTAACACACTGCATTTGAGCAGGCATATATTCATTGTTTTGAACCCGAGAATTAACCGTACTACCGTACTTCGTGGTCCCTTTCTTTAGTAGTGGGTTGTCGGTCAGGTGATTGTAAACTCTCGTCATTTAGCACAGAAAATGTATTCTGATGAATAGGGATCGGGTTGTCATGTAAGAAAGATGGCTCTTGAACAAACTGATTCGTTGCTAAAGCTTCAGTAGGTTGGGTAGTCTCGGAACACTGGAAACCTTGGTCTTTCATGGTCTTCTTTTTTGTATTCTTGATTATTTTTTTTAAGTTTGAAAGTCGGATCTCAGCTTTATTATACCGCTTTCAACTCGCCATTTTCAACTTCTAGGTCAATAATATCTTCGTGATGACAGCATCTTGATTTCGGTCTTGTATATATTATCTTGCTGCACTAATGTGTCTTCCAAATGACTGAGTTTCGTTTTGATGTGACGAGAGTAAGAATTCATTACGCATATCAGTTAGGTCAGCCTCCATGTTACAAATCAAGGTCATTAAAGCAGCGAGAGAGTTCTTATTGCGGGCTAACAATCGTCGTGAAGAATCTAAAGAATTCCGTCTCTTCCGGTTTGAATTTGACTCATGTGTATGTTGCTTTTGGAGTTTCAAGGATATGTTGATCCAAAACTACAGGCTCTTGGGGTTTTTCATTGACTTGTGAACTTACAGGCTCTGTAATTTGTTTTGTTTTCTTAGTATAACATAAAGTGTTGAACATGTTCATGTTCTCAAGCATGTCGCGCGTGACCTCTGTTTCTTCATAATCTGGGAAACTCAATCTTTGCCCATGCCTTGGCACATAACTATTCCTGTTGTTAAGTAGACGTGGATGATTATAAGTAAAATCCTTCGACAGCTTGTACCATTTCCGCTAGGTCAATATCCTCGCTGGAACGAAATAACTTGATCTCAATACTCTCTGATCCAACTTACGGTAAATTGAAATCTCTGACAGTTTTTAAGAGACTCGTAATATTGGTCTTGAAGTGCCTTCACCCAAAATAATATGTTCTCCTCGGATGTTTTAAATGCAGCACAGCGAGCCGATGGCTTATAGATTCCAATATCTATTTCTTCGAATTTTAGCTTTCCGGATCCTGGCCCCAGTTCACTGGCTTCAGGTCGTCGTACGTGTCGTATATATAATCACTGGCCATCTGGGTAAAAAACGCGGTCCTTCGGCTCCGTCAATAGCGCCAGTTGAAATATCCTGAGCCTGTTGGAAGGCTTCGCACGAGTGAAGTTAAATAAAACATTAAACTGGCTTACATTTGAGAGATGAGACTCCAAATTAGAGAGAAAGTTCCTCGCGGGTCTTCCGCCATCTTGCTTTACTGTATTAAATTATGTAAATAAATTAACCTGGCGATTGTTGCGTGACCAGCACAGTGCAATCTGATTGGTGTGAATTTGACCTTTAACGCATGCGCAGAAATTTTGCGACACCCAACAAAAAAAAAAAAAACGACTTGCATTTTAAGACTCGGTGCTGCCACAGGCAGCCCGAGTAATAATGCTCCTTGAAGTTTCTATCGGCTCGGATAGTTGACGAGGAGCGTAGCTCTATCAGCCATAGAAACTGAGAGCGAGTAGTCGAATTGTTTTAGTAGAAACCAACTAGTAGTTTAATCTTAAAGTGAAGCAAGATTTTTTAACATTTTGACGACTTCGCAACCATTGTTTTGCTTTTGCTTTCTATCTATCACAGAATAGATAGTGAGTAGCTTTGCCAAACAGATTGCAGGATTGGTGATAGAACGCTACGGTTGGTTTCTACTCAACTAGGTTTAGCCGAATGATGGAAAGCCGTGGCAAGGCAAAGCCAGACAATCCTTCTCTGAACTGATCATGTCATTCAAATTATTATATTCTTTTAAAGAAGCATCAAAGTGTAAGACTTACATGTATATGCACGCAACTATATGATCACACAAAGTCAAAGATATGGCTTACTTCCCAACCGAATCTTAACGATTTTAGGTTTTTAATGTGACACATGTTATCACACTATTATATTAAACTGAGCCAGATGTAGTCGTCAGTCGCGCGTATCTGTAGAACCACATGGCGAACCAGGCCCGATATAGACGGCCAGCTATAAGGAGTTTACAAAGAACGTAGATGAGCTGTTTCCTGGCGGAAACTCGACACATATGCCTCGAAACAGAAACCATATGAACCTGGTGATGAATAGATCATTTGACGTAATTCTGTGACTCTCTCGATCTCTATACTTCTAGTCCCTCGCGGCGGCTATAGACGTTACAGGACTAGAATGCCTTTTATACCGTTACTTCCTAACTTCCTTTGATGTAACAAATCTACAGTGATAAAAAAAATTACAGGGCTGATCAAAGCCAGGACCCGGCTAATCCTCAGATCGAATTGGAATTTGACGTGTTGTGAAATGTGGCTGATTACACTATGCTGCATGCCTAGCTTACTAGCATTTTATCAAGTATTTCCTATCTTTTTTATGCCGCGGCGCGTCTCTCGAGATGACCTTACTTCTATGAAACAAGATATTGAAAAGTAGCGAGATGTTAGATTCGATTCCTGCCGAATAATGTGACATTGTACATACGTTTTACTCTAACACACTGTAGTAGTTTAGTAAAAGTCGCTCGATTATTGTGAAAGGGATACCATTTTTTCATATGGAAGGTATATGAAAGGGTTAGCTTTTCTGTCAAAAATGGTATATGTATATAAGGGTTTGGACCTCGGGGCGGAGCCTCCCCATATAAAACTTTGTTGAGTACCCCCGGGATATAGATCTCGTTCAATTTCGGTCAGACACAGCGCATAGTGCACCCGCGTGCACCCAGCTCGCCGTGTTTGTATAGGTAATCATACGGTTTTCTCTTGCAATTTGGGATTAATTTGCACGAGTGGGTTTTTCAAACTGAGTATCAAAATTGCACGAGCCCGCAGGGCGAGTGCAATTTGAGCTCTTTGAAAAACACACGAGTGACAATTAATCCCAAATTGCACGAGAAAATCGTATGATTACTTATTAATAATATACACGAAAAAAAATATCAGGAAGTGACGTTGGCGAGTCATGTGACAAAGTAATTTATTCAGTCAACAAACCATAATAGTTCACACTTTCAAATTCATTCAGATTGTTCGAGTGTTCTCAGAAGTCGGAAGGAAATGTTTGATTGCTTTCCAAAGAAATTTGCATCGTATTTCCTTTTTTCAGCACTGTTTCTTTTTTTCTGCACTGTGTTTCCTTGAAATTGCATTGCCCTCAACCAATCAGAATTGAGAATTGTTTTCATCTTTATTATTAGACTCAAAAGGATATAGTGAAGTTTGTGATTCGCTGAATTTTCACTATACATATTTACCTGTAACCCATGCAGAACTGTTCTCACCTAAAAGCTGACAGTATTAAACTGCTCCTAATTGACCAATATCATTATGACGTCAAATCAAAACAATCTATTGTTTAAACGCTAAGGATCATGGTCGTGGGAGGGGGACAAAACAGCAACAACACAAAGGAAATCGCTATCAAATGCATTTTGTAGAACGTAGAATAGCGGTAACAGCCACCAAATACGGTAAATATTGTGGGATAAACATTGATACAGCTAATATCTGGAAACCAGACAATTCGAAGTTAAATGTTCCTCAGCAGAGCAGATTTAGTACAAAATTCTATTGTTTATGTCGATTCTGTCCCCCTCATAAACAAGCTGTGACGTCATAATGATATAGGGTAATTTTTTTTTTTTTGCTGGAGGTGTGATGGTTTTTTTCTTTGGTATGTCATATTTACCGTAACCGACATTGCCAGGACATACTGATATACCGTATGCCGACAGTGCTGGCTAAATAAAAAGTTCATCTCCGAGTATTTTTCGGTAATGTGATTGGATAGAAGCGTGGTCACTCAGTCAACCAGGCCAGGAGCTCATTTTAGCTCTAATTTCATTTCGTCAAAATTTTCCTGTTTTATGACGAAACAGAGATTCATTTCAGAAGACGAATGGTTTATCTCATTAACGCATTTACATTTGCGCATGATGCGCCATCGCTTTTCACGCGTTCTCTACTACACTGAACAACTCTCACATAGTTACCTTGTCACAGATTTGTTAATCAATAAGTAATCTCCTGTATTGAGTCGAGTTCAGTATACGACTTACTCACTTGGATACATGGTAAATCCAAAGATAAACAAATTAGATGTATCGGTATAGTGCTGTCGACAAGCCTATCAGAAGTACAGTCTCTTTACTCTTTAACTGACCAATATAATCTTACAGTACGTATATGGCAGATGTAGACTCGATAGAAACTGACTGTTCAGAGAGGGTAACACAACGACACTCAAATTTAGGAAATATTTCGTATGACTTGTTAGAAATACCCAGGCTTTGGTTCACAATGACGGTTATGTTGTAATAATGACGGTTTGTTGTAATAATGACGGTTTGTTGTAATAATGACGGTTTGTTGTAATAATGACGGTTATGTTGTAATAATGACGGTTATGTTGTAATAATGACGGTTTGTTGTAATAATGACGGTTTGTTGTAATAATGACGGTTATGTTGTAATAATGACGGTTATGTTGTAATAATGACGGTTTGTTGTAATAATGACGGTTTGTTGTAATAATGACGGTTATGTTGTAATAATGACGGTTTGTTGTAATAATGACGGTTATGTTGTAATAATGACGGTTTGTTGTAATAATGACGGTTTGTTGTAATAATGACGGTTTGTTGTAATAATGACGGTTATGTTGTAATAATGACGGTTATGTTGTAATAATGACGGTTTGTTGTAATAATGACGGTTTGTTGTAATAATGACGGTTATGTTGTAATAATGACGGTTATGTTGTAATAATGACGGTTTGTTGTAATAATGACGGTTTGTTGTAATAATGACGGTTATGTTGTAATAATGACGGTTATGTTGTAATAATGACGGTTTGTTGTAATAATGACGGTTTGTTGTAATAATGACGGTTATGTTGTAATAATGACGGTTATGTTGTAATAATGACGGTTATGTTGTAATAATGACGGTTTGTTGTAATAATGACGGTTATGTTGTAATAATGACGGTTTGTTGTAATAATGACGGTTATGTTGTAATAATGACGGTTTGTTGTAATAATGACGGTTTGTTGTAATAATGACGGTTTGTTGTAATAATGACGGTTATGTTGTAATAATGACGGTTTGTTGTAATAATGACGGTTATGTTGTAATAATGACGGTTTGTTGTAATAATGACGGTTTGTTGTAATAATGACGGTTATGTTGTAATAATGACGGTTATGTTGTAATAATGACGGTTTGTTGTAATAATGACGGTTTGTTGTAATAATGACGGTTTGTTGTAATAATGACGGTTATGTTGTAATAATGACGGTTTGTTGTAATAATGACGGTTTGTTGTAATAATGACGGTTATGTTGTAATAATGACGGTTATGTTGTAATAATGACGGTTATTTTGTAATGCTTCTTGTTTCGACATATCAACATTCTTTTGTTACAAATATAGTCACAAGTATTACGATAAATGAAGAATACAGCTTGCATCCGGAAGTCTGTGTGCCGGCTTACGTCACTGGATAAGGTGAATGATCGATAAACAGACCTAAATTCCTAAGGTAATGGCAAAAGTGACACTAAAATTAGCCCAAGTCAAATGATAAAGAAGCTATCTCTTCAGTTGAAGTGCGGTGACTGAGTGGAAGATAGTCGCGAAGGATTGCATTTGGTAAAAAACATAAAGCTTAACGGTTTGCTGTGTTTAACGCACTAAACTCTGCTCTGAACCTACAATTAACCTAGGTGAGTTTAAACTGATTAATTTGCCTAATTATAACCTCGTTTAAATCTATTTAAGGCTGTTTTCCTTTCCATGCGAGATGTGGCCTAAAATTAAAGCAGACAGAAGCGCAAAATGACTGCGTAAGTCATGAGTTAGTAGAGTGCACAAGAAATGACTTTATAAAGTACCAGTTTGTTTGTCTTAATTGTGGGCTAGTTTCGTGTGTTTATAACCGAGCCATGTTCAAATCGATAACTTGGTCGTCCCTCAGTCATGATATAGATTTCTTCGGACCTGCTTTAGGTAATTGATATCAGTCCATGCACACCAATTTTCTACAATGTTTCGAGAAATTGACTGTTTCTGGCCGTATGAGGAGTCTTATTTTTTAATATAAAAAATAGGGGTTCTCTAGCCGTCCACTAAAACGTAGTGCTATGTGAAAGAGTTTGCTTGGCTTTTATAGGGCTCTGGCCATGCATTTCTTATTCAGTTTTTAAGCTGTGGATGTTACTCCCAAGCGATAACCAAAGTGCCGATACATAGTATTTAGTTGAAAGTATGCAAACTTAGTAGTAAGAATATACATGTATGCTAAATAAAGGTCCGTTCATTCCCAGTAATCCTCCCGATCAATATTAGAAAGTTCACGTGGAACTGAATCAGTTGTCAGTTTCCGTCCAGCCTATGCTAGACATTTTTAGATTACTCGGTTCAAATTACATATATCTTTATTCACTTTATCTTATCAGATATATCAGTAGTACAGCAACATGATAATACAGAGTCGTAAAAATAAAAAATTGAAGAGAAAAAATACATTATAATTACATGATGGACTCTACTAGTGAATAACGAGTCCGCACTAAATAGAAAAATGTTAAAAACGTTCTCGTGACAACATCTAAGAGTTATTAATTCCCTTCTTGGAATTCTTTTAATTATTAAGCTTATCAGAGTTCCATAAATAACGTTAAATTACTTGTTTCCACTTGTAAATCCTGACATGTCGCAATACATGAGGTGAAGCTTGAACTTTCAAGTGCTTATCGCATCGTTACACTGAAACACTAGTCTCCTTCGCACCCGTTCTTAGGGGACACCTCTTGGGGGAGGTTTGTTCCATAATAACGGGTGCGAAGGAGACTACTGAAACACTGAATGAATAATATGTTAAGTCACTGGTTTTCCTTCGATCGGTTCCCAACTGAAGATTCAGTTGACACAAGCTCAAGAAAACCTCTAATTCAAATCAAGCTTACCAGTAAATAGCCTACCACTCAGTCGTTTTTAGATGTAACGGAGGATCGGAGGAGGCTAACCAGTTTACCGTAAAGCACCAGCCCGGTTATAAGCCCTCCCGGTTATAGGCGCATCAGTCGAGTCATCTCAAATTATCGGCTGTTTTTTAGACTTTTAAAATTGTTTTATTGATGTAACTTGTATCGTATTGTATAGGAAAGAGTGGGATCGAATGAAATGCCACCTCGTCATTTCTCAAAAAAATGCGACGAGTAACGACGAACATTTTCGCCCAAGGTGTATAAAATACGCTGAGTTGCCAATATAGTACAAATCGACGTGAAAGAACCTGTTGTGTTATTTCGAGAAAGAGTAGGGGATTGTCTCCCGACATAACAGCCTTGTATTCTGAGGTAGTAACAATCACTCATGATTGTAAATTGCACGGCAGCACAAGTATGTATCACAAAAATAACCTTGTGAAGCGCATTTGGATATGTTCATATAAATGAATACCTTTACATTTTTACCTTTTGATCGTAGTGTTTCATGCTTGAATACGAGTCAAGCGAAACCTTATCATGAACACTAACACGTTGTGTATGGAAAGTGAAAAGGCAAAAAAAAACGTTAAAGTCGTCAGTTTTCTGCGGTATAAACACATTTAAGAACGTATCATTGTCATCCTGGTTATAATCCCGGAAGGTTATAAGCCTCTCAAAAACCCTTCCGAAATGGTATGAGTGCCGTTAGAAGCAGGATTTTACAGTTTATACATTTAAGTTATGTTGATGTCGTTCATAAATATTATTTAATAGCTATAGAGAAAAACATAAAGCGGGTAAAGGTTTCCGGTCACTGCTTGAACAGTAAAAAAAAAACGTTTATAAATTGTTTTATTGTTGATTCGGAAGCTTGTTTGCTTAAAAAGTCAGGTCTTAGTCTTAATTTAATAACAGAAATGAGTTTATGAAATAACCACTTGACGCCCCATAAGCTGTTCACAAGAGTTCATTTTATTACTTTGTACTTTGCGGCAACATGGCGGCTTGATTTGTGTATTCAATCGAAGCCGAATAGACAAAACGGTGCAATAAGATTCTTGCTGTGTTTTTAATTAAAGTTTCAGCGGTCGACATGGGCGCGTAACCAGGCGTAACTTGAAAACAAAAAAGTTTAATAAAAAGTGCTCGGTGACATTTGCCTTCGGGCTGGCTAGAAAAATGTGAGACACTGAACATAGTTATTTGACATCGTAACGTCTGCCATGTATCTCAGTTTATAGCATCTTTAAAAGGGAAGACAACGATTCTCTCACATCATTACCAAACTCCCTTATGTACTTTGAGAGTTTGAAATAGAGGAACATGCAAAACAACTATTTTCGAATACTTCTTCACACAACTGAGTAAATTAGTCATCCGTGATAATCGTTACTACTGAATAGTTGAAATAATCGCACTGAGTCAGTCGGTAACCTTTCGGCTTCCATAACAATAAACTGAATTTATAATTCATCTTCTAAAGAAATTAACTAAAGAAATTGTCACAATGACAAAAATCGTATGCTCACTACTGCTCTGGCAACCCTTATCTACCCCCAGCTCAGATTAGGCACGAGAGAAACTTGACCGCATATGGAAACAATTAAAATATAATTTATAGCCGTGATTCGAATTCTTGAACCATTGTGGGTTTATATCATTGACGCAGAACACAGGACTCCAGAACGCACAGGAAGACTGAGAACTAAGCGCATTTTAATATCGACAGGAAACGACCAGTGTTACTGAGTCTGAATCATTTTTGAATCACGGCTTTATAGGTTTTCCTTTTACGAAACTTGTCACTTGTCACTAAGCATTATTGCTCTGTCACTACTTTGATGTGATTTGGTCTGTTCGGTAGTCTAGTGGCCCCTAAAAACGGGTGCGAAGGAGACAAGTATGTTCGGTTGACCGCCCAGTCTTTTCATCGGTGTCATTTTCGTCTCGATTTTCAGTATTTGGCCTCTTGCGACCTCCTAAAAACAACTCCCGGTTCCAACAACATATGATACAATCGCTTAACATTCGCATATTAAATTATAAAGCAAGCTACTTGGCATTAGGTATTTTACACTTCTTATTGCTAAAGTAGGACACCTGACGCTCAGGAAATTAAACTCCTAAACAATAAACTCCCAGCAACTTAGCGTGAGTATTAAAATCACATCAGATATGGTAATCATTGGACGTGTCGTGCATGGAGAGGAGCTCGAGAAAGGAATTTGATAGGTTATTGTGTTTTTTAACTCGGTTAGATTATTCGTGTAGTTGTGATGGACACTGATACAATCACACTTAGTTTCTGCTAAGGTGATTTCTTGAGGCGTTGACCGCTTACCGTCGTTTCACCACTGTCGTAGAAACGCTATTAGAAGTTTGTCACTACTACGGGGCGCGCGACCGATAAAATCATATCAGTGCCTATTTTTCTTTCTTTCCTGGAGTTTATTTGGCCCCTTACCACAGGAATCACATCCGCCATATTTTGTCATGTTTATAGGAATTGTCAGTAAAAGTAACTTTCTGTTTAGGTTGCCTCACTGTTTTAGATACAAGTAGTAGAACTTGTTTGGAATTTGTTGATGGATAGCATGTTGAAATCCGGGTGAAATAGATAGATCACGCCTACCACATCAGACACGAAGGAGACAAGCTACGTTTTACAGGAGCCAAGCAAGATTTTAGTCATGAAATTTTACATGTGCATGTGTTGTTAAGGGATTTAGGCCGAAAGTACATGACAATGCTCTCAGTCAAATAATAATTGAATTCGATGATTTCGATAACAAGGATTTTTTACAATGTACTTATCCCACGTGACCAAATTGGCCCCTCCCCCAGGAACATTATCGCGTTGATTGACAGGTTGTGGTCTTGCGGTGTTTCTTTCCTCAAATGTTCTTTTATCGTTCTATTAAATGCTCCGTTGTATGGAGGAAATATCACCGAAAACTCTCTGAAAGTAGCTATTCTTTATTTGTTATCAGGAGAAGTATCTAAAGAAGTTCTGAGACGATTCTACGGGTAATTCTAGCGGAGGAAAGTGCTCCAAGGCTTCAAATTCCATGCAGCATGTCACAGTGTTAGTTGACACCGCAACGCACCAACGGTTACAAGCTATTCTCGCCTAATAACTCAATTTATACGGCGAAAATGGCCATGGGAAGGCAACCACATTGGAATAGAACAAATATATCATGACTACAACAAGGCTGAGTCAAAACTATGGACTTTTAAATCATGGTTAGGCAGATATGGACAGGAAGACCGCTCGTTCGGATTCGGTCATATTCAGTACATCGTAAAACTTTACTGTGTTGGTTACTGACAGTGTGTCTAGCAAATTGTTATCCTGCAGCAGCTACTCTAACTTTTCATGTTCAAGAGGAACAGCCCCCAGGATCCTACGTGGGACATGTTCCCGGTTCAAATTCCTTTGCTGGCACTCCAACGCAGTTCACTTTGAATTCTCAAACTGGAGTTATAACGACAACTGTGAAGATCGACCGAGAAACTTTACAAACGAACCCTATCATTTTAACGGTCCGCTCCACAGACTCCACACGTCGGCTTCTAAGTGTTCAAGTACAAGTTGATGATATAAATGATAACCAACCACAGTTTCCATCACAATATATCACACTTAGGATCTCAGAAACCAGATCAGTGAACGGAATATTTCCAATCAACACTGCCACCGATCTGGACGCTGGCGACAATGGCACTGTTGATTATTCCATTATGTCGGGTGATATTTCTGGGAGTTTTTCTCTTGGAAGAGGTTTAGCAGTTTGTCAAAGATCCGAACTCTGTCTTGTTACTAAGAAAAAGCTCGATAGAGAAATTACTGCATTTTACCAGCTCAATATAACGGCCACAGATCGCGGGACTCCATCTTTAGTTGGGCATTGTTTAGTAAATATTACTATTGTCGATTTCAACGACAATTCACCTGTGTTTGCTAGGAACGCTTACGATGGATCGATCGCTGAAAATACTAAATCCAGTAAGAGTATTTTGACTGTTTCTGCTACAGATAAAGATGCAGGATCGAACAGAGATATTCGATACTCGATTGAGGTGGATGCAGAAAAATCAAATGAAGTATTTGATATGGACGAAATTTTAGGAGTTATTAGGACTAAAGGGAGCTTAGACTATGAGACCAAGACTTCATATACTTTTCGGGTTATTGCCAGGGATAGGGGACAGCCTTCTAAGAGTGCTCAAGTCACTGTAACCATTCGAGTCCTTGATCAGAATGATAATGCTCCTTCAATAATAATAAATTATTTGCCATTTGGAAGCACCAAAGCTATTATATCTGAGGATGCACAGATCCTTTTAAGAATTGCTCTTGTTCAAGTGAGTGATGATGATTTCGGTGTTAACAGTCTTGTTCAACTGCAAATTACTAAAGGTAATGAACTGGGGCATTTCAGTATTCAGAAATTACAGGCATTCTACTATTTGCAAGTTGCTAAGACTCTTGATCGTGAAGAAGCACCATACTACAACCTAACTCTGAATGCTACTGATCAGGGGGTCCCTAGTCAAAGTACTGTTGCTTTTGCATTGGTCTCTGTGACAGATATCAATGACAATTCTCCTGAATTTACCAGGCAGGTATACACTGCTAACCTGAGTGAACTGGCACAGAATGGAAGCTTTGTATACCAATTAAATGCTAGCGATCCTGACTCGGGTAACAATGGAAGCATTTCCTACTCAATTACGGGTGGTAATGATCTTGGATGGTTTAAGATTGATGGGAGCTCTGGACTTGTCACTACTGCTAGTGCAGTTGATAAGGAAAGGCTTGCAATAGTTTCTCTAACTATCACAGCTCAAGATCATGGTTCATCACCTAGAACTGCAACTACAACTTTGAAAGTAAAAATACTTGATGAAAATGATAATCCACCAGTATTTGATCAGAGTGTATTTAGGAAGACTGTGCCAGAGGACAAGACAATTGGAGCAAGTATATTGACACTGGTTGCTAGAGATGCTGATGATGGAGATAATGCAAGAATAGCATATGAAATTGACCCCAGTGCACAGGATGTTACCAGTGTGTTTATGCTGGAAGCTCAGACAGGACTCTTAAGGACAAAAATGGTGCTAGATCATGAAGTCAAACATATGTATACAATTCCAGTTGTTGCAAAGGATCATGGGAACCCACAGTTGTCATCAAAAGCTACTATACTGATAACTGTATCAGATATTAATGATAACTATCCTTTGTTTTACCCTGTGACCTACTTTGTGAGTGTAATAGAAAATGAAAAGCCTGGAGAGCTTGTTCAAGTGACTGCAACTGACCGTGATATAGGGCTTAATGCAGCTATTCACTACATTATCATTGATGGAAACAATCAGGGAAACTTTTCAATAAACAGCACAACTGGTGTTATTAACACACTAACAGCATTAGACCATGAAGTCAAAGAATTTTATAGACTGAATATTACTGCTCGGGATGGAGGTGGCAATTATGCATCACAACCAGCAGTTGTTGAGATTACAGTGCTTAACAAAGCTGATAATCCACCTGTCTTTCAGCATGAAATATACAATTTTTCTGTCTATGAAAATGTTCCAAAAGGGACCCAAGTTGGAAAGGTGTATGCCACTACAAAGGACAAGAATGGAACGGTCAATTATGATATTATATCAGGGGATCCTAAGCATTTGTTCATAGTGGATCCATCAGGGGGTATTATTATGGTCGATGGAAAAATTGACAGGGAAGAAAATGCAGAGTACTGGCTAAATATTATTGCAAAAGTTGGTAAGTTAAAACCACTTTCTGCTAAAGCATCTGTCAACATTGCTGTGTTGGATAAAAATGACAATGTACCTCATTTTTCAAGTTCAAGCAGCCTAGTAGAAGTCCATGGCACTTGGCTCATAGGAAGAAAGGTTTACAATGCTTCAGCTGTGGATAGAGATGCTGGAAATAATGGTTTAGTCAGATACCAGTTGACAGCTAATGCTAATGGATTGTTTAGTATTAATTCAACATCTGGTATTGTATCCCTTGCAAGAAGAATAGCAGAGAGTGATGATTCACAGTACACAGTCCAAGTTCTTGCTTCTGATTATGGATCACCACCACGTCACAATACAATGGCATTACATGTTACTGTCTTAATAAACCATCCACCAAAGTTTACTTTGAGTTCCTATGTGACTCATGTTCTTGCATCAAGACCTCTGAGCTATCAGTTCTTTTATGTTAGTGCAGTGGATAGAGACGGTGGCAAGAATGGTAGATTGACTTACAGTATTGCTTCAAATGGGAATAATGAAGGGCTTTTTGGTATATTTCCTGGAGGAAAACTATACATAAAGAAATCTTTGCAACAAGCAAGCAAGGGGTCATACAATATTAGGGTTAGGGTAGTAGATGGAGGTACACCACCTCTTGGTACCTCTGTGTCTGTGACAATCTACATACAAGACTCAAATGGTCACAGAACTTTGTTCATCAACAACACATTCAGATTTTCTGTTTTGGAGAACAGTAAACCAGGGACACTAGTTGGTACAATAACTGCTAAAGCCACCAACCCTTCTAAAACTAAGGACATTGTGTATTCATTAGTTAGCAGTCCAAGTAACTTTGCTGTTGATGCTAGAAGTGGACAAATTACCACACGTGTTAAACTGGACAGAGAAACACTCAAGAAAAAAACTGGAAGTAATTCGTACATAATGCAGGCAGAAGCAGTGTATAATGATACAACAGTGAAACGTGACAAAGCTATAGTTATTGTGACTGTTACTGATGTAAATGACAATGCGCCAGTCTTCAGTCGGTCAGTGTACAGCATTACAGTTAGCGAGAAAACAGTTCCTGGGACTGCTGTGTTTAGGGTCATGGCAATCGACATAGATGATGGCAGGAATGCAAAGTTCATCTACTCCCTGACCAAAGGAACTGGTCTATCCAAGTTTTACATAAACATGACTAATGGGGATCTCATCTTGAACACGGATCTTGACAGAGAAGTTACTGATAGATATAATGCAACTGTTCAAGCTACTGACTTAATGAACTCCTCACTGTTTTCTCAGGCTGTTATGGAGATTACTGTTGGTGATTCTAATGACAATAGGCCTGTTTTCCGGCAGTCATTTTACACTGTGGATGTGTTTGAAAATTTACTGGTTCAATCTGTAATCATTAAAATGAATGCTACTGACAAAGATATAGGACAGAATGGGCAAATTGTTTATTCCATAACCAGTGGGAACCTTGCTGGATTGTTTGATATAAATCATGCCACAGGAAAAGTGACCATTGCTAAGCAGCTTGACTTTGAAATAGCTCACCAGTACAATCTTACAATCACTGCTAAAGACCATGGCATTGTACCACTATTGTCAGTTGTAAACCTGACAGTTAATGTTCTTGACGTTAATGATAATCCTCCTGTGTTTGCACAAGCACCACAGATACTCCAAGTTCTTGAGAATGTTAAACTGGGACATGTGATAGGACTGTGTGCTGCTAGCGACAGAGACTCTGGCAACAATGGGCAAATTACTTATAGTTTTCACAGCCAGAATCCAAGAGGGAAGACATTTAGCATTAACCCTGCAAACTGTGAGATCTCAACTGCAGCTCCAGTTGACCGTGAGAAAATGCCCAATGGAGTTGGACACTACCAACTGGTTGTTATGGCAACTGACCAGGCAATCCCTATCTCTGTACAGCTATCAACAAAGAAACAAATAATAATTCAAGTGATAGACGTGAATGACAACTCACCAAGGTTCATCTCACCACCAGCAGCTCCGGCTGGGTCTAACTCATTTAGTATGACAGTTAAGGCACAAGACTTGGACACTGGTAGAAATGGAAATGTAACATACAATATTGTCAGTGGGAATGAAGAAAACCAATTTAGCATTGATAAAAACAATGGGAGGCTGACAACACAGTCACCGCTGACAAACAACCCACTGATGTACAGGCTTATAATCAAGGCTCAGGATGGTGGGAAGTCTCCACGTTCAAATCAGACTGTGGTGACTGTATTCAAGGAAGGTCCAGTGGGCAGTGGTCCTTCATTCACCAATGCATCATATCAAGGATTTGTAACTGAGAATCAAGCTCCTCTTACAAGTGTTCTTTATGTGCAAGCTGCATACCCACAGGGCAATCAAAATGGTAACATCTCCTATTACCTGACGGCAGACACAAGCAAGGGAGCTTTTGAAGTAGTTCAGGACACTGGGGAGATTGTAACACGACAGAGGATTGACCGTGAAGGCCTGGGAAGTTCTTTTGACTTGGTTGTATATGCTGTGGATAAAGTGGGGCCCAGCCCCAGGACTTCACCAGTGAATGTCAATATTGTGATAAGAGATCTGAATGATAATGCACCTGAATTCTCTAGTATGAAGTACTCTGTCAGCATTGCTGAAGGTGTCCCTTTAGGGACTAGGGTTGCTGCTCTGACTGCCACTGATACTGATGAAGGTGAGAATGCACGTGTTACATACACTATTACTGGAGGAAACCATGGTAACAAGTTCCGCATTGAAGCCTCAAGTGGAAACATCTTCACTGAAGGGCAGTTTGATCGCGAGACTCGGCACAAGTATTCTGTCAATGTAACTGCTCAAGATCATGGAATTCCATTCCAGGCTTCCATTTGTGTTGTCATGGTAACGATAACAGATATCAATGACAACCAGCCTACATTTACCAAGGCTCACTATGTGTTCAGTATTGCTGAGAATGCTCAAGTGGGGACTGCCATTGGGTCAGTAAGTGCAGAGGACAAAGATTCAGGAGAAAATGCACGGTTAACGTACAGAGTTGTAGGTTCGGACCATGGTGTGTTTACTGTGGATTCATCTAGTGGTGAGCTCAGCGTGGGCGAAAAGCTGGATAGAGAGATAGTAGAACATTACGTGCTTAATGTCACTGCCACTGATAATGGCCGACTAGCTACATTTACTACCTCAGTTAATGTTTACATTAATGTGCGAGACAAGAATGACAATGCACCACAGTTCACTAAATCTATCTACAGTGGACAAATCTCGGAGGCTTCTGGACGGCTGACACATATTCTTTCTGTGACTGCACTTGATCGTGACTCTGGCACAAATGCTCTTGTTAAGTACAGTATTATCTCGGGCAATACCGGCACTGCCTTTGCAGTTCTTGAAAATGGGACAGTTGTGAACATCAAGGTTTTGGACAGGGAGGAGAGGGACTATTACATCTTGGAAGTAAGAGCACTTGACCAGTCTGTTCCTGTTTCTAGTCGGCTCGAAGGACTGGCGCGGGTTGTGATCAATGTTACTGATATCAATGACAACAATCCGTACTTCACGTCAGCCTCAGTAGCCCATGTGCCTGAGAATGCGAACACTGGAGATGTTGTTCTGACCGTGATTGCAGTGGACCTTGACCAAGGCTTGAATAGCGAGGTCAGGTACAGCTTGACCAAACTCGACCTTGGTGCGCCCTTCTCTCTTGGCAGAACAGATGGGGTGCTGCGTGTTACAGGGGTCCTTGACCGAGAAACCAAGCAGAACTACAGCGTGAGGGTAACAGCTTCTGACAGGGGAGAGCCGTTCAAGTCATCCTCCATGACGATAGTCGTAGTTATTGACGATTACAACGACCACTCACCTGAGTTTCGATCACATCCGAGCGAAGTGCGCATCGATGAAAATGCCACTCCTGGAACTGACATCATTAGACTGACTGCTGTCGATGGCGACTCTGGTACTAATGCAGACATTCGCTATCTCATTATTGCTGGTAATGACAATGGTACCTTTGCTATCAATCCCGTTACTGGCAGACTGAGGACTGTCAAGTACTTGGACAGAGAATTATCACCCAGGCACGTTTTAGAGATCCGTGCTTACGACCTTGGTGTACCACGAAGGGCTAACGTGACCAGCGTGACTGTCATCTTGCGTGACATCAATGACAATCGCCCAAAGTTCACTAAGGCTATTTATGTTGCTGGTGTATCAGAGAATGTTATTGACTCCAGTATTGTAACTGTGATTGCTGAGGACCGTGACGATCAGAGCAATGGCGATGTGACGTACCAGATCGTCAGTGGCGATAATCGACTGTTTATAATCAACCAACGAACTGGAACAATCGGCTTGTCGGCCACTTTGGACAGAGAACAGAAAACAAAGTATTTCCTTCGAGTGAAAGCTCAAGATGGTGGCACGCCGGCTCTGTCGGGGGAGGCGGTCGTCATTTTGAACGTTTTGGACAAGAATGACAACACCCCGACCTTTAGCCCCACGAAACTCACAGCCAAAGTTCGTGAACGTTCACCTGTTGGCACCCAAGTCATCCTAGTCACTGCTACCGATGCTGATGTAGGAGCGAACGCTGTACTCACATACTCCCTTAAGAACTCCTTTGGACGCTTTAAGATTGACCCCAGGACTGGTGCAATAACAACTCTAATTGAATTAGACAGAGAGCTCATTGGACAGCACCCTCTAGAGGTCATGGCTACAGACGGTGGCAGCCCAGCACTACAGGGTACGTTAAACCTTGATGTTGTCGTGGAGGACGTTAACGATCACGATCCGGAGTTCCAGCAGTCCTTGTTTCGTGCTACAGTTCCAAAGTCTGCGTCCCCAGGGACCATTGTATTCATCGCCTCTGCTAGAGACAGAGATACAGGTGTGAATGCCGAGTCTGATTACTCGATAACAAGCGGCGCCTCCGTGTTTGGCATCGAGGTGCGTACGGGAATCATTACAGTTACCAAGCAAGTTCCTCAGAATCCTTCAAGCTACTCCCTTCAGATAAAAGCAACAAATCGCAACGCTCCTCAGCGGACCGCTACAGCAACTGTGCAGATTAGTGTTTCCAGTGCTAGCTTCCCGCGCTTCCAGCATCAGGATCAGCAAATAACTGTTCGTGAGCTTGTACGCACAGGAACTAAGCTGCTGACAGTGAACGCGACAGGCCACACGGCTTATTACATAGCGGCAGGTAACACTGGTGACGTATTTGATATTGATACTGTGTTAGGAACCCTGACGACCAAGAAGGCACTCGACTACGAGACTGATCATAATTTCACTCTGATCATCGGAGCCAATGATGGGAGCAACCCGCCCCATGTGGGATACATAAGTGTTTATATAACGGTAACAGATGCTAACGATAACGCACCTGTCTTCAGCCAAAGTATCTACACTGCTCTTGTAAAGGAGGAGTTACCAGCTGATGCTACGGTTATTACAGTTCTTGCAGTTGATGCTGACTCCGGTTCTAATGCCGAACTTGAGTACTCTATCCCTACACAGGGCATTGCGTCTTTAGCATTTAACATTTCCCGCACATCAGGGCGAATATTCACCACGAGGAGACTTGATCGCGAGAACATCTCGTCTTATATCCTAAGAGTGAGTGCTGAGAATACAGCCAACAGGTCGAGTGCGAGTGAAGCGACTGTCATCGTGAAAGTGACTGACATAAATGACAACCCACCCACCCTCCGAGGGCCTTTGAAAGCCTTGGTGTGGGAGAAGGCGGCAGTAGGAACACTGATTACTGTACTTCGTGGCATTGACAGAGATGAGACGTTTGATTCCCCGTTGCATTACGGGTTTCTTCCCAACGGTAGCCCTGACGAAACGTTTGTTGTCGATGCTTCAAGTGGAAATGTGTCCCTTGCAAAGGCGTTGGACAGGGAGCACAAGGCCTCCTATCACCTGCAAGTGTTCGTGAATGACTCTAAGCACGTGGCATCTGCAATCTTGGTAGTTGATGTATTAGATATCAATGATAATCCACCAAGATTCCTAGCCAAGCCGTACATTACGCAGCTTTTAGAGAGCTCCAGGGTCGGGATACCGGTCATGAACGTCACGGCGATCGACGCTGACGAGGGAACCAATGCCGAGATCACATACTCACTTCTGCCTTCTCCTTACGGAAATCTCTTCTATATCGACTCAAAGACTGGAATCATCACACTAAACAAGGCCTTAGTGTTTTACAAGAGCTCTGCCCGACCAAGCCCCAACATCTACAACATAACTGTGCGAGCACGGAACGTGTACAGCCCGTACTTTAAGAGCGATGCTTATGTACAAATTGAAGTCCTTGACTCTAATGATCACTCTCCTGTCTTCAAGAAGTCTTCGTATAATTTCTTCGCCATGAAGGACACCAGTAGTGGCGTTAGTATCGGGAAGGTGGAAGCAGTTGATGATCTCGACTATGGCCCAAATGCTGAAGTACGCTACGAAGCGCTCAGTGGCAATGGAACCTCGAAGTTTAGGGTTGTCCCTGAAACTGGTGACGTGCGAGTCTCAAGAAGTCTAATCAGTGACGCGAACAAGACCTTCTACCTACACATCAGAGCCAAGGATATGGGAAGACCCAGCAGAAAGGTGTTTACCAAGGTTTTCATCGAGGTGACTGAACTAAACCTGTATTCTCCAGCCTTCACCACTAACCTGTACCAAGCCAGCGTCACTGAAGACCAGACTGTTGGAAGCGTTATCATTTCTGTGACAGCATCAGATCAGGACTTCGGGCGGAATGGAGAAGTCACTTACGCTATCGTATCCGGCAATGAACAAGGGTATTTTGGTGCTGGGCGTCGCAACGGTTCAATATTTGCAGCAAAATATCTTGACTATGAATTCAGGGATAGCTATGTCCTCAATGTGACTGCGACTGATGGCGGGAAACTTCCCAAAACAAGCTCTGCGACCGTCGAATTGACGTTAAAAGATATCAACGACAACAACCCGGTATTCGATACCTGGGATTACCATTGTCAGTTACCCGAGAACACAACGCCGAAATCCATAGTGGTGTGTACGGTGCACGCAACGGATCGGGACGAGCGCGGGCAGCAGAAAGTCCGGTACTACATCGCAGGAGGGATAGGACAAGGTCAGTTCATCATCAACGCACAAACCGGACAGATCCAAGCGACCGCTGAATTTGACTTTGAAACCACAACGAAGAGTTTCCTATCAGTTGGAGCAAAGGATGTTGGGTTGCCTCCGCAACGGTTTGCAGACCCGAGGGCTAAAGTACATATTATGATCACAGGCAAAAACGAGTTCAAGCCAGTCTTCACACAGAAAATCTTCACAGCCACTGTGGCAGAAAACGCACCTATCGGGCACTCTTTCCTGAAGGTCTCTGCCTCAGACCGGGATAATGGCCCAGATGGGGTGGTTCTCTATCACCTAATAGGTGCAGACAACCACAAAGGCTTTACTATCAATGCTAATTCTGGTGTTCTGAGTGTCTCGGGGAAGTTAGATAACGAGAAAGCTAGTACGGTCACACTTCGGTTGATCGCTAAGAATTTGCTCCAGACGTTTGTCACACCATCCACTATAGACCAAGCTACCATTATCGTGACAGTCACGGATGCTAATGATCCACCAAGATTCCTCAAGAGCGTTTATACTGCTGTGGTCACGGAGGGGTCTAGGACAGGCACCTACGTGACCAATGTCACTGCTGTTGATGATGATAAAAATGGCGTGACGGTCTCAAGCATTCGTTATGGGCTTGGTGGGGGTAACACTGGCATAGCGTTTGTAATAGATACACAGACTGGTATTATCAGAACTGTGGGTGAGTTGGATAGAGAGACCATCCCAGTTTACCATCTTACTGTTACAGCCACCGATAACGGAGCGCCTCCTATGATGGGTAACGGAACAGTTGTTGTCACGCTCGGAGATATCAATGATAACCCACCACGGCTAGCTAATTGTGTTGGTCGCGTGCTCGAGAACCAGCCCATTGGCACCAGCGTCATTACACTACGAGCGGAAGACCCGGATGTAGACCCAAACCGTGGACCCTACAGCTACGTCATTTCCGGTACTAATTATGGGAAGTTCCAGTTAAATCCCACGAGTGGTCTCTTGAAAACCACTGCCAAGCTAGATCGAGAAAATTTGGATCGTTACAACATTTCCATCAGGGTGGCAGACAGTGGAGGAGAATCGACCATCTCATACTGCCTTATAAGGATTGGTGATCAGAACGACAATCGACCCCGTGCTACGTCACGTGAGGTGTACGTCAACACTTATCAAAAGCGCTTCCCAGGCGGCCCTGTGGCGGACGTTCGACCCGATGACCCGGATGTGGATGACAACATGACCTGTAGACTACTGCGTAATCCTAGGAACCTGTTCAGCTTCCCACGCGGGGACTGTATGCTGCAGTCTCTGGTGTACACTGGAGATGACCGCTTTGATTTATTCGTGAATGGTTCTGATGGACTAGGAGCTGTACAGTACTCTGTAACCTTGAAATTCTTTGGCTACGATAAAACTACGGTTCAACAAAGTGTAGCAGTGCGGTTGCAGAACGCCACAACCAAGACATTCCTTGGACATTCCTACAGTAGTTTTGTAACAGCTGTAAACGGAGTTCTGCAGTCAGGATACATATCACAATTGTTCAGTGTCCAACAAGCCGGAAAGGGACTGGTGGATATCCTGATCGCTGTGCGACAGAATAATATGTTTACGTACATGGAAAAGGAGAAAGTATCTGAGTTACTGAAGAGCAACAGAAATAACCTGCAGATGAATGGTAATGTGAAGATCAAGACGATCAACTACACGCCGTGCAGCACTAACAACCCATGTCAGAACAGAGGCGAGTGTAGCAGTAACATGCAGGCCACTGGGCAAACTTCTGTAGTTCGTTCTGTACCTGTCGTTATGCTCTCAGCAAACTACAACTGGCATTATGAGTGCAGGTAATAATATACTAATAATATTATTTATGGTGGGTAACAAATACAGCATATAAAGGGCTGGTTTCCAAAATAATATAAAAATGCAGTTACATATGAATAACAACAGACAGAAATAACCAAAACTGTAATACAAAACTAATATAGACAACTAACTAATTAATACTGACTCAACTACAATAAACTAATAATTCACAAGAATAATATTAATATATTTTTTTAATACAAATAACACCTAGTACACGAAGAACAATAAATAGGCCTTGCGCAGGAAACAGTCACGTGCTGCCATAATACAGTCACGTGCTGACATAATACAGTCACGTGCTGCCATAATACAGTCACGTGCTGACATAATACAGTCACGTGCTGCCATAATACAGTCACGTGCTGCCATAATACAGTCACGTGCTGCCATAATACAGTCACGTGCTGACATAATACAGTCACGTGCTGCCATAATACAGTCACGTGCTGACATAATACAGTCACGTGCTGACATAATACAGTCACGTGCTGACATAATACAGTCACGTGCTGACATAATACAGTCACGTGCTGACATAATACAGTCACGTGCTGCCATAATACTTCATTAACGAATGAATTGAGCTTGTGATCGCCATGGGAAAGGCGTTGCCATGGATGCTGCAGGGCAAGCCATCTTCAAAACCGCAGTTTTTGCTAATAATACTACCGATCTCGTACAAGTGCCTTTAAATAAATGAATTATGATTTTTTTGGCCCTGCAGTACAAGCATGTGATTGCATTCCTGCAAAAGGCCTATTACAGTTAAAGGGTCTATGTCATGGTACTGTGCATGTATCGAGTAATCGCTCGTTTAGTGGCTGTTAATTGGATACAAACAGTTACACTTCTCTCCCTCAATGCTTGATTGAAAGGATTTTCAATATTTTCCCTGGAGACTGTTTATATATACTGTTTGTTAGTCATTTTTGCATATTTGCTTTCATTTTAAGCATCCCACATGGCCGAGAGGTTCGTTAGTTCGTATCAAAATAGGTGGAAATAGCTTTTTCCGGCCCGGAAAAACGAATGTAAAGTCTTACCGTGACATAGCCCCTTTAACTAAGCGGGCATGGTGTCAGTTAGCGTACGAGTTAAATGTTTTGTACGTATAGTTTTGTCCGTACAGACCCAGCTACATCTGATGAGAGGAGTTATATGTCAAACGAACCAAACCCTTTATACCAAAATACTTTAGGTTGTCAGAAATAATTACACGTTTGTATTTCAGTTGTCGTCCCTCAGCACATGATTGTCATCAGACTGATGATGGCGAGTGTCTTGCAGATGACACAAATGATGTCTTGTGACAACAGTTGTAAATGCTAATGTTTGACTGGTAAAAAAGAAGTTTGTAGTTGAACACTCGAAGGATGATAGTTAAGGACTGGTTGTCTTACAAGTCAAATGCTTCTTAGTCCAGTCTGGTAGATGTTTAATTATGCCCAAAGGATTATTGCGATGGAATTAACGGTTGTCTTTTTACATCTAGATGTAAACCAGGATTCACAGGGGAAAGGTGCGAAACGAAAGTGAGTGTCTGCAATCCCAATCCATGCCGAAATGGAGGATCCTGCCGTGATGACGTCACAACGCTCACGTGCGCATGCGCTCCGGGATACACTGGTCGAGTTTGCGAGGTGGATATAAACGAGTGCACCACTAACCCGTGCAGACATTCCACTTCCTGTCAAAACACGCCAGGTAGCTACACTTGTTCCTGTAAACCAGGCTACACTGGTAAGAACTGTGACACAGACATCGATTACTGCCAAGCATCCCCATGTATGTACAACTCCACTTGTGTTGACCAGTCCACCTCCTATAAATGTACCTGCGACTTTGGAGGGCGTGGTGACCAATGCCAGTTCACTAGTCTCGGGTTTGAGCCTGTGTCATACATGAAATTCCCGACCATCGCCAGCAAGAACCAGTTGACTTACAATAACATTACACTAGATTTTGCCACTTCTTCAGAGAACGGGCTTCTGATGTATAATAATGATGGTGGAACGAGTGAGGACGGGGATTTTATCTCCCTAGAGATCATCAAGGGAAAGGTCAGGTTCTCGTACAATCTCGGATATACGGCATCTCGGGCTGTTATCCAGAGTGACAGGTTTGTGGACGATGGAAGGTGGCATCGTGTGACAGTCATTAGGGACAAGATGGTAAGTCACACTCATATCCTTGTAACCGTTTTGTGTTTGTTCTATCTTCCAATGTTTTTGGTCATTATTATAATTATGGTCATTATTATAATTATGGTCATTATTATATTGTCATTATTATATGGTCATTATTTTCCTCACAGCGAGGGCAGCTAGAAGTGGATTCGTGCTGCTTGGTCAATGGAACAGTTACTGGTGCCTTCATGTAAGTGAAGCTGATTAAGGAGTTTACATGTGTTCAGTGTACATGGTTTTTCCATGATATTTCAATTGGAAACACATGGAAATACCATGAAAATCTGAATAGTCCTTTTGCATCAATTGATCACGTGACGATTTTCCCATAGCAACGCCTGTGTGGAGGGCCTAGGGCAAGCCATTCTAACATTCATTGACAACAGAGAGAGCGTGAGAGACGCCAGCGTGAAACCTCAATAGCGATACTTACTGTTTGTAAACACTGACGTCATTTATATATTTGCATATATAATGTGGTTGGCAAAAAAAAACGCGTGTTTGTATGACTTGTATGGGAACTAGCGATTTAGGCCTCACAAAATACATCTAAAGTCTCAATTCTGCTTCCAAATCTTAATTCCTTTATAAGACTTATAAGTTAAGAGCATAATAGCTTCGATGAAAGGGCTTGCTTGCATTTTGGAAGAACAAGAAAGTAATTTGGCGATGAATAAGCACCGACCTGTGATATTTTATAAGCAGCTGACTGGGTTCACGCTTCGTTTCTGCCAACCAAAGAATGCAACAAATGTGGCGTGACTGGCCTGTGTGACGTCACAGTAAGTATCGCTATACTAGAAGTTCTGCCGGTTCCTTTGCTATTCGTTTTCAGCCGAAATGTATCAGAACTATTTAGGTTTAAATCTTAAAGCTCAGTGTTAGAGGATTTTAAGAGCCGTAAGACGATCAGAAATAGCTTTCTGAAGCCAAAACCGAACCAGACTGCGAGTTACTCGCAACATGATGGCGGCCTCAACAGACAACAGGTTTAAAGAAGCAGACTTTGGGAATGTACTTTTCTTCCACGTTTTAAATCGTCTTTATGTTCTAGAAAAATTATGTGATGACAGGAGAATGATGTATCTGTCACTCTACCACAGCCGAGGAGACGCTAGGAGACGCTGGTGTTGTATGAATTGGAACGCATTACAGGCTACAGGGATATTTATATAAACTGATGTACGAATAACAATTTGATATAGGTTGTTGAGTAGCTGGTTTTCCTATGTGACAGGTTCTCTTTTTTCTTCAAATCACCAGCAACACTAGAGTCTGTAATCTTGAAATAAAGCCCCTCATTACTTCGAATTTTGGTGATCCACTGAGACCTTAATCCCATGTCTTTACCGGGGAATGTTTGCGATGAAAGGAAAGTCCATCGTCGTAGCGTGAATCACCAAGTGCTGCATATTTATGGCACACGACAGTGGTAGCGCGTTCCAGTTTATACAACACCAGCGTCTCCTAGCATCTCCTCGGCTATGGTAGAGTATTAAATAGATACATCTCCTGTCATCAGATAATTTTTCTAGAACATTAACTCATCGCCAGTATTGGAGGGTAGGTGCCAATAAGCAGCCTGGAGAAGCTATCTCCATAGCAACAAGGAGGTAACCATGGCAACCCTGCCACAATCCACCACCTGGCACCCGTCACACTGAAACAGTGGAATGTATACTTACCTTACCATTACTTACCCAAAGGCGAGGGAGGGAGGGGCAATTGTCCAGCAACGACAAGCTAGCTAGCAAAAACAGCACGGCGAAGCTCCAACTGCAGACTGCCCCTGGGCTCCCCCACTTATTAAGCTAAGCACATGGACCATGGCAGGTCCGCTGACCAGCAGTTAACGAGCTACGTGCATGGACCATGGCAAGGCCCGCTGACCAGCAGTCAAGCCCAAAGACCAGCATTGGCTTGAGGTTAACCTTGCCTAAATTTCATTTAGCCACATTAAAAACGATTTAAAGCGTGGAAGAAAAGTACATTCCCGAAGTCAGCTTCTTAGGGGCCGACCATTTGACTTTTGAGGGGGGGTGATGGGTGTTCTTGTCTGTGCTCGATTTTTTTTTCTTTAGCAGTGTTGTTGCACGAATTTTTTTTGCGGAAAAAGCGGAGCCAGAACAAAGCTTTTCCGCTTGCAGGATATTTTTTTCAGCACCGTTGGCTTGCAGGATTTTTTTTTTCAAAAACGCCCACCCCACCTCAAACGTTAAATGGTCGGCCCCTTACCGTCTGTTGAGGCCGCCATCATGTTGCGAGTATAAACTTGCAGCCTGGTTCGGTTTTTGCTTCAGAAAGCTATTTCTGATCGTCTTACGGCTCTTAAAATCCTCTAACACTGAACTTTAAGATTTAAAGCTAAATAGTTCTGATAAATTTGGGCTGAAAACGAATAACAAAGGAACCGGCAGAATTTCTAGTATTGAGGTTTCACGCTGGCGTCTCTCACGCTCTCTCTGTTGTCAAGGAATGTTAGAATGGCTTGCCCTCCACACAGGCGTTGCTATGGGAAAATCGTCACGTGATCAATTGATGCAAAAGGCCTATTTCCATGTGTTCCCATAGTATGGCGATTGTTTTTCATTGATTCAAATTAACTGATATCTGTTTTTATAGTAAATTAGAGCTGCACCAAGCCCCACTGTATGTTGGTGGTATCAAAGATTTCGACCAAGTCCTGAATGATCGCCGACAACACATTCAAGTGTACGACTTCGTCGGATGCATCCGCGACTTTTATGTCAATGGTGACCGTCTCGAGGCTGCGCAGGCGCAGGAGACCCCTGGTTCTTTGAACCGCTGTCCACGAAAGGCTTGGTGCGCTAGCAGTCTGTGTCAGCGTGGCGGCAAGTGTGTAGATACTTGGTTTGATTACTACTGTGAATGCCCCGATGGCTACTCGGGCAGAAATTGTGAAAAAGGTACTGAGAAGCCACTACTAGGCTGGTTTAACATTGAAATACTTTATTATCAGTTGGTATCTACTTCATTTTTCCGTAAAAAAATATTTAAATAAATAAATAGCAACTCTGATAATGTAGCCTGAAAAGAGATCATCGGACCTCTCATCAGATGTAGCCGACTCTCTGGCCGGGGGAGCGATATCATCTGACCTCTCCTCAGATGTAGCAGTCTCTTTTTTTTTGGGGGGGGGGGGGGGGGGGGGGAGGGAGATAAGAGTGTGTTGTCTTCTCAGGCTACTCATAATGCTATTATTAGTCAAATGGTTGCCAGAATAGAAATGGGGTGGCAAAAAGCTAGTTTGAGAAATCCTGTTGAAACCCAGGGATTTTGTTGATGTGACTTGATGGTTTTTCTGTTTACAGCAATCGAGGCCTTTAGGTTCAGTTCGTCGAGTTTCCTTGTGCTGCAGTTCAAGAAGAGTTACCTTCGTGACGAGAAGCTCAAGGAACACGAGGCCAGCACGAGCCGACAGAGGAGAGAAGTGGGCTCAGTACCAGCGTACGAGTCATTCAGTGTCCTATTCAGAACTCGACAAGATGGCCTGATACTTCTGGCAGAGGACAACAATACAGACTACACAATATTACAGGTTAAGAACCTATTATAGTCTACCAGTTGGTCACTCTTGATCATGCTACGGAAGGGTTATTTACGGGCGCATCCAGGAAATGAGGGGCCCGCGGCGTAAGCCGAACCTCGCGCTGCATAGCTAGGGGGTGCGGGGGTATGTATCCCAGCCAACGAAAAAGGGGGGGGGGGGGTGCTCGATCCCCGTAAATCCGCCCCTGTTATTGGCCTGGAGTGAGGGGGGGTGTATGATTGTCACCGAGGGGCGAGGGCGACACACGAGGTGAATAATCACATACGAGTGGAAGGTCGATATTTAGCTTATGTTTCACAATAGCGAGGTTTTCTCATTGTACGCAATAGCAAGGTCTCTTTTCAAACAAAAGGAAACACTATTTGCCAAGTACGTTGTTCGAGTTCCACTCGTGCCACATGCCTTTTTTTGTTCAATCCTCTCCTTACGTAAAGAATAAGTAGAACTTAGTACTTGTTAAGTGCAACAGGAATATGCCGAGGACCACGGGAATATGCCGAGGACCACGGGAATAAGTCGAGGGGAATGTGTGACGGGTTAAGAGAGATATTCCCGGCCCCCCGAAAAGAACCGAGCCAAGTGAGAAATAAACCATAATATAATTAACAGCTATTATGGTCTACAAGGTGGTGTACTTTAACAATGTTCCTGACTTGTTTTATCAGATAACATCAGGAAAAGTCAGCTACTCGTTTAAAGCAAGCAACGCAGGACAAATCCTGTCAATCACTTCCCCAAACGCCACAGACGGCAACTGGCATAACGTCACACTAGGACGTCGCGACAAGACTGTCACTCTCTCCATGGAAAACAAGATCACGCAACGCAACTTTGCTGTCACGCCACACAAATTCCTAGGGAGTAACGTGCGCACATGGTCTCTTGGTGGCTTTGTAACACCTCCCTCGGGACTCAAGCTGCAGAAGTTCAGAGGATGCATGGAGAAACTGAAGATAAACGGCATCAACGTGCCAATGAATGGTCCCAACAAATTCATGGTCGCCAAACCTCATGGAGGGGCGATCTCCGAAGGCTGCGATACCAGCGGTGCGTGCAAAGCAAATCCTTGCGTCGATAACGTAGAGAAACCAGCATGTTACGAAGAATGGGACGGCTACACGTGCATTAGTGATGTACCATGCAGGGGAAATCCCTGCCAAAACAACGGGACCTGTAAACCCCAGAAAAACGACACCTTCCTCTGTATCTGTCAGGGCAACTTTACCGGAAAACAATGTCACATCCCAAAAGCCTGTCTACGGACCCCCTGTACGGGCACAGAGATTTGCCAAGGTGATGGCTCCGGTGGTATCGTATGTGTCCCCGAGAGGCCACAGGATGACTCCTACAGCGTTGGCATCATAGCTGGTGTCGTATTCCTAGTGGTAGTGTTTATTGGCATCATGGTTGGTATACTAGCCGTACGACGACATCAGAGGTTCAAGCGTCAGTCAGACTACGATGCCAAGCATTGCGATGAGATTGGCGTGCCCGCAGACTTACAGGACGCTTCTCATCGTACTTCTCCCTCACACAGTAGTGACGATAGTGGGGTTGTCATCCGTAACCCCAGCCAGAAGTCCATGCCCGACCTGCACACGACCTCTGTTGCTGAAGATAACAAAAACATTGTTATTCACAACGTGGGTGCGCCAGAGGATTACCAGATCAAACTCACCAAGTCAGACGAGAAGATCGACCATGGGTTTTCCGAGTCTGACGTGGGAGAGTTTGTGATTAGGAATGATCTTGCACTTAAATATGGCAGTGCTGATAGGCTGAACCAAGAGAGGTTGGCACGAAAACTGAAGCACAGTACACGCGAGCCGTACAGGGGAGGGCCTCGACAGCGACCTAGGACTAGAGATCGTAAGATACCAGGCTCGTTAGCTCGACAGGTGCTAGATAGAAGGCAGTTTGGCCCGAGGATACGGCCATCGTTCCACGGACATCGTAAACGACGAACTAATTCAATGGATACGACCAGTAGCGACGAGCCGTTGGACTTCTCCGACGCATGGCCAGATATCGATAATAACTCTGAAAGGCTAGATTACTATGATATTGACGTTGCGAGTATTGGAGTTAGCGAAGCTAGCTATCAGTATGATCCGAGCAGTTTTAAAGACAGCGTAACACGCAGAGATTTGCCAGGCTTTTCCCAAGCGGAGATTGAACGAATAAGACAACAGTCAAGAAACCCTCGTTCGGGCAGCTTTCTTGACGCTATATCGACGTCTAGCGATGACGCTCCGACTGTAGACGATAAGTTGTCGAGTTTACTTGAACATGTAGACACTTCTAGCGAGAGCTCAGACGATACGTTTACCTGTAGTGAATTTGAGTTTGACAATGAGAGGCCTGTAAGCCGAGCGGAGGAGATTGATCCTCACGGAAGTATGGTATTTTCGAAACTAACGACTACAGAGAGCCTGGATAATGGCATAGACTCAGATAGCCCCCGTCAAGGGTCGAGAATGGGCTCACGTAGCACTCTAAACGTGAGCGACGAAGAACTGATCATTGCTAACAGGTTCGCTCAGAGGCCAGTTAATGGAACTAGTGAACCATTTAACTGGGATGACGTGCTCAACTGGGGTTTGAGATATCACAACTTACGTGGAGTTTATAAAGACATCGCACAGTTAAAGGACTCTTCTGCAGACAATGATGAAGAGTATGTCTGAGTAGAAACACTTCTGTCCCATTCATCATATTCACAAACTGTTTCTAAGAATTAAAAAAAGGACTGGCACCGAGTGTGTAAATGAACCCCGTAACGAGAAATGAGTCATTGGTTTGGTTGAATCATGTGGTGAGCTTTCAAAAATCGCAAAAATAAGAGACGTTTGTAATGGTTTTGGAGAGTCCTTTTTTCAATTCCAGAAAGGCCAATATATTTCCTGACTGTAAAATAGTCCCTTTCATATCACGAAACTGATCAGTACGGAACAGGGCTCCCCAATCCCCTTCTCTCTGGCCATGTGACCTCTCGCTCTTCTGACCGCACATACTCATAGTTCTGTTCTCTACTTATTTTAGCGATATGAAAGGGAGCCTCGTGGTACTTTTATCCAAAGTACCTGTTACATTTTTTTTTCATCCAGGCAATTAAATTCAAGGAATTTAAATCTGTCAGTGATCTAAGCCAGTTCAAAGGAAGTGCTTTAAAACCAAGATATGCCCTATCATTTCTTATACAAGGCCTTCCACTAAGGAGAGTGGTGAGAAACTATCTGTTCAATTTCTTGCAAATCCTAGCCCAGGTTACAGTTGAAATGCCTTGAATAGCATTGGGCTCAAGTCCATTTTAAGATATCTTACTGAATGGTTATTCTACTTTTAATGATTTTTTTCTGCTCAACCTTACATGAAAGAGGCCGATTTTTTAAATAGTGTCTATTTCTTAGCTGTAGTCCAATGATTGTATTAAGGTATTCATAACAATAGACAGCACCCTTATCTTAACACAGACTCACCCACAGTCCTGCTGTGTAGATAGATTTCTAAGCAAAGATGAACATAGTTTACTAATAAAGCATGTGACGATGGTGGATTATTTATTTTCATGCCAGACAAAGTTTTTTAAATTCTTTTGTAAATAGGAAGAGTAGGTTTATAACTTCAGTCATGTTAAGAGATGATATTACAAAAGCAAAGATACAAAGAGGGGTTTAATACAATAATACATACAGTGCCATCTCAACTGAAGTTATTTGATTATACCTCAGAATGATACCAGTTCACTGTAATTTTCTTTATTTTTGGATAATATAAAGTTGCTAATATGTTTCAAAGTTTACAAAACTGTTGTGTTCAAGCAGACAGGAACATTACGTCAGTGATTGATGGTGGCAAAAAAAACTACATTTCAGTGTCTCATTATTTCAAAGATTCCTTTGCTCTTAGTTTAAGCAACAAGAGGATAGGCAGAAATGCTGAAATACTTGTCATATGCGAGAGACTCTCTATTGTTATCAATATTCCAGTGTTGTTATGTCAATGGTTTGTGTACACTTGTCTCCAGACAACACACCATCATAAACATGCCATAAATACAAACAGATGCATTATAATGTTATTATACTTGTACAGATATATACTAAATGATTGAATGTTATTAAATTACTTTTTGCATATTACTGCTGTGGTTGACTTCACTTTCATTTAGCTTTGCATGCTTCAACATCCTCTTGCTCTTCCCTTCAATTTTGTTTGCTTGTCCTTTTAGCTCAAGCATGCATTGGTATCTTCTCACCAACTCCTAGTTTCAGTCCTCAGGTTGGTTAAGAGTGCTAGCAGCATTGGACTTTATTGGTCCAACTCCTTCTCATTCTTTGCAATCTCAGCATTGCATTTAAGTGGTATTTTCTTTATTCCAAGGCACCAACATTTAAGCAGATAAAGCATCTAAGTGCAGAAAGACCTGCCTTCTCTTTGGAACTGTTGTTTGAAAGAGAGAAGTAAATCAACTTTTGCTTATTTACAAATACTTCTTTTGATTTGATTTTCTTGTTAGGAATGGATACAAAAAAGTAATTGCTAATGAATCTCCCACATGGATTAGAAGCTTTGACAAATGAGACATGGTGTGTAGAGGAAAAGGCTTGTGCAATAATATTATTACAACTTTCAAAATATCACTCGTGTATAGCACAAGCAGTTCATATAGTGAGCAAACATTTTCTGAGAGCATGTGACTGTGCACTCATCATTGACCAATCATAATCCAGATATTGTGTTTAGTATATTATAAACTAATATATTATGACGAGCAAACCAGTGATTAAGATTGTCATTCTAATATTCATGACTGCATGGACGTTCACTGAATAAAGCTTTTTGTTTGATCAGAGCCCATATACTGTATAACATCCAATGAATTCAGCTGATACAGATTAACTTTATGCATCTTACAAACCCAGAATAATTAAATCTTACAAATACAACTGTACCTGACTTGGAAGACATGGGGGTAGCATATAGTTGTATGCTGATCTAGCACTTTGCTCACTTCTGCTCTGACAAAGAAGTGGGCCATTTTGTTTACCCTATCCATTTTTGTTACGACAACCTACACATTTAAGAAGTTATCCAAAGAGAGAGACAAGAAATAATTAAGGATTTACCCTATAAATTCTAGTAGCTTAAAGTGCATACAAGCCCTGGCTAATTATATTTCTTATTAAGAGACTTGAGGCCATAGCCAAAGGATTCCAGAATAAAAAGTTGAAATCTTTCATTTATTTGTTGTGGTGTATTGGCCGTTCAAAGTTGCAAAAAAACATGTCTTGGGTTGCCTGTAGACCAAGCACACAAGGGCACTTTACAAAATTGGCACTGGGTCTAGTTTGACATCATCACCAGAACACGCTCAATGCACCACTGCAGGAAAGGCATTGCCGAATAAAGCTCTCCGAAAAGTTTATTGCAATATCATCTTTCTCAGTATATAAATGTTATCTATTCAATTACTTTGCAAATATGCCAACACTTTATACCTGTGAAGAGACGAGTTCTGTTGATGACATCACGTTTCATTCTTGTCCCAGTCCCCAAATGCGTGCATGGAAATTAATCTAAATTTGGAAGTTTAGTCGCTAAAAAAATTATGAAAACATTTTTTTTTATGTTTCGGTATTTTTTCCCTACCTTTAAGGTCTAAGCTTTAAAAAAAAGCATAACTGGCCAGGGCTTATATGCACTTTAATGATCTTGTAAGTAGTGGTTCTAATCCGAGCCAGTGTGTTGGACATGGTATCCAGATCCAAGTGCTATGAAAGAATGCTGAGGCATTAGCCAAGGCATAGTTTCATGGCATGTGGATCTGGATACTGTGTCCAACACACTGGTGAGGTTTAGAAAATACTTCTCATATGTCATTTGATATTCATTGCCAATGACACAAAAGAGTCCTAATTTTGTATTGTGTGAACTCAGCATTTTGACAATGCATGCTTTTTTCTGGAAGTTTCAAAGGTGAACATTCCACAAATAAATATGCTTAACATCGACATGAATTATGCAGTATTTGTGTGTTACACTGGCTATTTGGCACTTCTTTGAGGAAGCAAAAAGATCTATTGAACACAAGATGGCAGAAGAACTGCCCACAAAAGTTTTAGAGCACCACTCATGGCAGAAGAAACTGCTCGGGACGACCAATGAGCAGTACCTAAGTCAACTGAATATGAGATGCATTGGGGTGTCAAAGTGGCAGCAGGAAAGGTTGAACAAATTACCAGAGTTTGAAACAAACCTATTTAATTTAAAGTTCCCAGAGAAAGTATTACTGGCAGATCACATGGAAATCAAACAAGGCTAGTATACAACAAGCAGTTATTATGCAATGCAGCATTTTTGTGGTTGAGAGAAATTGAAACGAGGGGAATTGAGGGGCAAAACAATAGCTAATTTCCATATTTATTGTAATTTCTAAAAAGAAAAAATATGCAAATTACTAGAAACTCTCAATTTCCCTCATGCCCACCCACTTGCATAATCAAGTTTGTTGTTCTATCCTTGGTTTTCACGTGACCTCAAACAAGAACCCTCATTGGCCGATGTGCTATGAATATCTAATGTAGTGTTCACACTGGAGAGGATGGCCAATGTCTCAAAAAAGTGTGAGTAAATAATATACCCAGAATAAGTTGTTAACGATTGTATTCAAAAACAATATTTTGCTATATTATTATTTTTAATGTCAGCTCCTATTGAAGAAAATATACAACATTTTCTGTGTTTCCATAGAGTTATAGAAAACGGTTTTCAACCAATCACAGCATTTGTTATAATCAAATGCTATTTTATAAATTATACCTGATAAGGGGTGTTTAATTCCTCCAACATCTCAATAGCAATCAGGTCATTTTTCTTGACACCAACTTTACCATCAACAAGAAGACAGACACTTCTTAGCCTTAAAACAATGAAATAAGACACACTTCTTAGCCTTTGAAATGTTTATGAAATGTTACAAAGCAACTACATGTTACCTGACATGAACAATTTAAAGTTAAGAGCTTTCATGTCTTACTGTTTTCCAGTCCGTTTTCTCAGGTAATTTTCTACTACTTTGACAAAATGCTTGCTCCCATAACCAAGACCTTCAACATAACCATAGCCTGGAAGATCAACAAGGTAGAACTTGGATCCTATGTTGAAGAAGTTTATTAACCTTGTATGACCCTATAAAAAGATGTAAACCACAAGGTAATATAACGACAATACAATACATATTAACTTATTCTGAAGTGTTATGAAGCCAAAGGCTATTTGGACTCTCCCTGATGAGTACGGCTATGGTGAGTACAAATAAAAAATCTCAAAGTAGAATAAAGGCAGCTTGGTTAAAGTGAACAATATCTACAGTAAAAAGTGGTTGGTATAAAGTGGTAGGTATAAAGTGGTTGGTACAGTACCAACCAGAACTTACCCTGCAAACTCTGAGTGAACCCTGCAACCTCTAAGCGAACCCTGGAATCTCTTAGCAAACCCTGCAACTGAACCCTGCAAACTCTGAGCAAACCCTGCAAACTATGAGTGAACCCTGCAAACTCTCAAACCAGCGAATTCTGAGCAAACAGCGAATGTATATTTATTTAATAAACACAAAACCCAGCAAATGCAAATAATCTTAGGAATAATTTGGAAGGGTTAAATGGAAAAGAGATGTTGGACATTTTTAGATGTGAAATCAAAATTATTACCCACAGTCACAGAAACGGCCAAAAAAATTTCGCTTACTGTAATTCAACAACAACAACCTTTATTTTTACCCCAAAAATTAATATAAAAGATTTACAGAAATAATATGATAAAAAGATTAGGGGTACTGGCAACCCAAAATAACCTTAGAGGGCTAAAAATGCCAGGTAGCCAGTTTACAATAATATATTTGAAATGTTTCGGTCGGGACACCTATACACAAAGTACACACATAACTAATCTACCAATAATCTATTAATAATTAATATTAAGCTATGTATAAGCAATAATAATAATAAATCTTAAATTAAGTATAGAGGATAATATTAATATATTATAAATAAAATAATAAGGAAGATGTTGCAAAACAGATATGTCATCTTAGAAGCAATGAGTCAAAAATATAGGGCTAGTAACCTTCAATAAAATTATGTTTTATTTTATCTTTAAATGATGAAATTGAGGAAAGTTTTATATTTTCATCAATGCAATTCCATACTGTAGGACCTTGAAATCTGATATTAAAAATTCCATAGTTTGTTCTTGCTTTTGGAAGATAATAAGACTGTTTTGCGGCAAGCCTTGTATTGTAGTTATGAATTTTATTAACCTTAATAAAGAAAGAATGAAAAACAGAAGGTAAGAGATGATTGTGAAATTTGTACATAAATATTGAAATGTGGAGGGTGACAAGATCAAAAAGTTTTATAATTTTTAGAGACTTAAACAATGAGCTTGAATGCTCATCAAATCTAGAAAAAGTAATGATACGCATTGCCTTTTTTTGTAAAATAAAGAGCGGTTGAAGGGTAGTTTCATATGTATTCCCCCAAGTAATTATCCCATAGATCAAAAATGGATATATAAAAGCATAATAAAGATTTAGAAGAATATCTATACTAATATAATAGCGAAGTTTGGAAAAAATGCCAACACTTCTTTTGATCTTTTTAGCAATGCATTCTACTTGTTTTTTCCAACTAAGATTCGAATCGATTAAGATACCAAGGTACTTAATACAAAAGTCTTGCTTTAGATGCTTATCACTTATAGTTAACTTAAAATTTGAGACCTTAATTTTTTTTTGTGGGGGATGAAAGATAACAAAATTTGATTTTTCTATGTTAAGTGAGAGCTTGTTAGCACATAGCCATATATGGACATTGTTTAGTTCAGCATTTATGCTTGTTTCAAGTATTGAGAGATTCTTGTGTTCACTGAAAAGATTTGCATCATCTGCAAATAGATGAAAATCAAATAGATCTGAAGAACGATGAAAGTCATTTATATACAATAAAAAAAGTAATGGACCAAGAACAGATCCCTGTGGAATTCCACAAGATACAGTACTCTGATCTGATGTTACATTATTTACAGTAACAACTTGTTGTCGATTACTAAGATATGAAACAAACCAATCTTTGGCTATACCTCGGATACCATAGTACTCTAATTTCTTAATCAAGATTTTATGATTAACCGTGTCGAAGGCTTTACTGAAATCTAAGAATATTCCACAGGAATAGTTGCGGTCATCTATTGCTTTTTGAATTTTATCAATTATACAAAGAACTGCATGATCTGTAGAATGTTTTGCACGAAATCCAAATTGCTTATCAAAAAAAGTGTTTTTTTTCAAGGAATTTAAGTAATCTATTATACATTAATTTTTCTAAAAGCTTATTAAAGACTGAAAGAAGGGATATTGGGCGGTAGTTGCACAAGCAAGTTTGAGATCCTTTTTTATAAACAGGAATTATGTTTGCTAGCTTAAAATCACTTGGGACAATACCAGCCATAAAAGAAGCATTAAAGAGATATTCCAGTGGCTTTGATATAACAGTTTTTAGAATTTTAAGTATGGATATTGGTATACTAAAGGGGCCTGTGGCTTTTCCAGATTTTAAACTAGCAATTTCATTTTCAATTTCATTACTAGTGGTAGGAAAGACAAAAAAACTGTTACATGTTGGTGTAGTTAGATACTCTAGCGGTGTTTTGTGTACATTAGGTATTGTACTTGCTAATTCTTTACCTACATTAGCAAAATATTTATTAAAAGCATTTGCAACAAGCTTAGGGTCAGTTATTTCACAATTATTATCTACAATCTTTATAGATATCTGGCTAGCCTGGGGCTTGAAATGAATAATTTGTTTAATTCCTTTCCATATTCGTTTACCATATTCAGACGTTTATTATGGCCGTTCGATAATTAAACCTAAGTGGGCTTTATTTCAATCATGAAAGTGTACATTTTTTGAAAACCAAATTACCACCAGAGAATTCCAAAACCTGACTCTTAAATGGGTTTGGGAATTTTTTTCTTAATCGAATGGTGTGGCGATGATCGGAAGAAAATTTTAATTAGTCTCAGAAGTAAACATGCAGCAATTTAATAAACATCTCAACATTTCCCCACAAATGTTTATAATGCTGCTCGAGAACAGTTTGCGCCAATGAGAGCACAGTTGAAGCTCACTGGTACACAGTGAAGAAATTTAAAGTTGGGGAAGTCGCAATCAGGGCATGGAAGCGAGGCCAAATCTGACATTCAAAGTCTTCGCCAGGTCGTTAAATTAAAAGTTTATAGTCGTATAAAACAATGAGAACTGCTCTAAATTGTCTAAGAGGTACTTCAAGGTGTCAAAAGATAAGATGGGAAGGAAAAGATGTCAAATGAGAGGCGAAAGTTTGCAAACTATTAAAGTTTAATGTCGCTCTTTGCTCAGTGATATACCAGTGCGATTTGGATGCATAAACAAAAGACAACACTGCGTTTCTGGCAGTAAATGGGGGAGACATGCCCAGCCGATAGCGTGATAAGGCTGGCATGATGACTTTTTGTACTCTAGCTGTTACATAACACTGTAACCATCACCTTGGCCTTTTAAGCCTCACTCATCTCCAGCATGCCCGTGCTGGATTGGATAAGGGTATTGGTAGGTCAGCAAATGCAACAAATGCACTGCAAGCTCGCAGTGACCGCTCAATAAAATGCCACATTAAAAGCAACCCCTATATTCTTGGGGAAGTCGCCAGACAGACTTAACCGCTAACAAAGGGATGATGACCCCAGTTTATTACTATAACTTCATCTACATGTAGCAACTACATGCAAGTACTATTACTCATTGTCATAAGCAAATACTGAAGACTACAATATCAAGGGAGGGTGGGCGGGCAAAAAATTGTTAACATCGTGTACTGCTTTTGGCCAACTCCCCAAAGTATGAGAAATACTTTGTCCCTGAAGCTTTATTTACCCAGACAAGTTCCTGTCATGTGACTTTGCTAACCAATGCTACAGTCTGTAATATATTGATTATAGTAGATGTCACAAGCCTGGAATGGAGACATGAATGCTCTATTGAGTTACTGAATACGAAAACACCCAATCACATGTACCCTTAGAAATTGCTAGCCGAGCAACAGACAAAGTGGACTTTGGAGCGGGCAAACACCTGACGTCAGAACGTCAGACTAAACATACCAACGTAACCGAGGCCAAGGGCTTACGGCTCCATTAACTAAAATTAATGACCCAGATTGGGTCATTAATTTCACATAAGTCTTTGTTTTGACATTTGTTTTAATATGTGTTCAGCACGTGCTTGGGTGCATGACTTCGTTTGCGAGCAGAACTCCAGTTTTTCTAAACATTTTGAGCTAGAGCAAAATGTTAAAAAGAACCTAGAAAATATTTTAGATCACTAGTCCTTGTTTTGTGCAAGTTTTAAATCTTGTGATTTGTGTCTTTGGCTAGTGTTTGTTTCATGGGGCTCACATGCACAGTTCACTGGGTTCGCTCAAAGGTTTGATGGGTTCGCTTGAGGGTTCGCTCAATCCTCAAGGGTTTGCTCAAGGATTTTGCTTGAGGGTTCGCTCGGGTTTGCTTTGTTCGCTTATAGTCCAGTCAATCTGTGGTTTGAGTTCAAACTAATTGCAACAGAATTTATTTCACTGCTAAGAGAAGTTTTAAGGTGACCTTAGTAACATACTAAAAATCCCCCAAAAATCCCTTTGGTGGAACATTCCGAAATTTAGCGATAAACATTTCAAACATTTACCACAGGGTACCCGCGTCGAGTAGAATCAAATAAACGGTAAAAATTAACGAAAATGCGTTCTTTTTCACAGTTTTCATGTTCAACACCTAAAAAATAATAGAATTCATGTTAAAGATATTTGGAACAACGTTTTACAGCCGAAAAATAAAGCAAATTGCCTTTTTTGTATACCACAGGGTACCCGCGTCGAGAGTTTTTCACTTTTTTACAGAATCAAAATTAAACACTTTCTCTTTGTGATTTTGTTTCGTTTTTCAATTTATAAGCCCTATCAAGGAGTAAAATAGATAAATAGATGTAGAAATAAATAAATAAACAACATTGCTTTCAGTTTTGGGGTGACTCTTGATTTATTATCTAAAGCTCTGTAGCAAGAGGATCGCAGAGGCGAACCTGATAAATGCTAAACAAATGTTTCCTTTGAGAACAATGGAAGTCAGTTCCAGATTCTAGAACGACCGGTTGGATTGTCTAATCCCATTGGCTTTTTTTTTTACTGTTGAAATTTCATTAGAAATTCAATAACATGGCTTCAATAACGTGGCTGTTATGCCACTATTATGCATAAGACACGTGAATTTCACATTTATTAATGCAAATTATATACAGATTATGTAAATAGCTAGTGTGTCCTCGGTATTCAAGGTGTATCTTGTTATTGTGTAACATTAACTCTCCGTTCAGTCTAGAAGTGTATTCCAGTTAGTCATATTCTACGATGAAGTCGGGTACTGGCGAATTCAGGCAGCTCTGGCCTTTGCATACCCCGCACGCAGGAGAACATTCCAGACCATGCTTCTTACAGCTGCATCTCTGCGTACTGCAGTTGGATCTGCTACTACGTACACCTGATCATTTCCAGGAGGGACTCATGTGCTGCTGGCAGATCAGTTCACTGCGTACTGCAGTTGGATCTGCAGCTACGTACACCTGATCATTTCCAGGAGGGACTCATGTGCTGCTGGCAGATCAGTTCTAACCGGAAGTAGCTTTCCATCAGTTAGTTTCCAGCCCCAGTTGATTGGTTGTAGCTCTTGGTTACCTTTCCACTCTTGAGCTTGATAGTACACTCTCAGGCTGTGGTATGCGGCTGCTGCTGAAGTAGGGGGTAGGTTTTCTGGCTGTAAAAACGATGATCCCGTGGCAACCTTGTGGCAGAAACGTGTGTACCTAAAAGAGTCCAATCTGTCATCTGACCCTCCTCCAAAAAGACACACGAGTGCCTTTTCTCCTGCCTTGATGATGTCCTTCCGTGTAGAATTAGGATTCAGAAATATGCCAGCTTGTTGAAAGAAGATGTTATTCTCTTCTACCTTCTTTAGAGCCATCGCTTTGCCGATCATTCCGTGCACTCGCGATGTTGTGTCACAGCCGAGTATTGCATGGACAAACAAGATATTTGTGCATAGCTTACTACCCAGGGTGCTCTTTGCTTTCTTGATGTTCCACACTCTCCTCGTTTGTGTCCTTTTTCTTGGCTCTGGGTGAAGAACACGTCGTGGGCATCAAGGTTTACATGGTAGAAAAGAAGAATCAAGAGATCTGTGTCGTCACCAACCAGTGCAGCAATGCTAGTTCTGGCTGAATCTATTACCGTCTGCACGATGAGAATATCTGCATCTCCTGCAGAATGGAGAACTGTACAGCCAGCATCCTGGAGGTTGTTGGCGAGAAGGTTGATAAGCCTTTGCTTGTTCACTGTGTTGGCTAGAAATTCTTGCTTCGTAGAATTTAAAACCATGCTGGTTTCAAAGTTCACTGTTGGTGCGTGTACCCCCGTTCGTCTTTGGTGCGTGCAATATTTCGTCGATGGTCCATCTTCATACCCATCGAAGGCGATTGTAGCCTTGTCGTATCTTCGGGATACGTACTCTACATAAAGGCACAACATTGTTTCATACGTAGTAGCGCCACGCGGCCAAGGTATCCGGTGGAGGAGAGCGCCTCCATCCAGAACGTAATGGATCCTCCCTGTTGATAGTGCAGTGTGATGCTCCTTTGTCTTCGTCCAGACTGCGTTAGCTAACGCGGGTTTTGTTCGCCTGCTTTGGTAGAAGGGATGGCTGGGTATATTTGAACTGCTCCTGGGGACTATCGTATCTTCCTGACGTAGCAACAATACTAAGTCTCTGGAATAACAGTTGCGGGTCCACTTGAACACTTCCCCCAGAAAACGTCACAGCTGACTTTGATGCGAGTGTTACGGTCTGATCTTTCAGTCGGAATGACAACTCGAGAACGTTCTTTCCAGCCATAGATGTAATAATTGCGGAACCTAATTCCTTGGCCTTGTCTGCATTCACGTTGTCATCCGCAACAACTCCAGACGCAATGCTGCGCAGAGAGGGGTCTGCACTAAACGGATTTTGTGCAGTAAGATACGTCATTAGTGTTTGCAAGTCATTCGGTAGTCACGTTGTCTTGTGGTGGTCGAATCTTTGTGCTGCTCACTGGTGAGATAGTTAACCCCTGTCAAGCTCTGCATTGCATTGTTGACCTCTGCGCATGCAGGCATAGACAGCATCCAAACTAGCCGCTGTGTCCCTTCCATCCCTCTTCCTCGCGTCAGCCCACCACTTGTCTTGAGATTACGCATCAGGACCTGTTCGATAGTAAGGTCTGTTGAGAGGCCAGCCCAGTAGCGCTCGGTTCTTCGGACAACATGGAGTCCATCTTGAAAACTTTGATACACGTCTGGATGCTTGTCTTTCAGATCTCCCATAATCTGAAGATAAATGTGTGCTGATTTTGTGTACAAGTTGTGTCCTGCGATGGCAAAGAACGGCAGCATGTCGTACACTGCTTGAAGATGTAGATCCCAATTACCCGTTCTCTCAGCCTTGATGAATCGACAAAGTATATCAATCATCTCCATGTATTTAACAATTATTCACCGAAGTGGAGGTGAATAGTGGTGGATATTTACCGAGCCGCTTCGGCGAGGTAAATATCCACCACTATTTACCAACACTGAGGTGAATAATTGTTTTAGTATATACCACACTCCAGGTGAATAGCCAACATCAAATAGTTATTTTATTTTCTATCAAATGGACAAAAACTGGCGCGAGATGATCGCTGCTTTGCTCGGAGGTGAATATGAAATCATATTCACTGTTTGAGTAGCCAATCAGAGCGCGCGAAAAGTCATATTCACTGGTGTGGTATATACTAATGTATTTTATCCTAACCCATTCACCATTTCTACGCACAACTAAGATTATCAATGCGATGCGCCTGATGTCCTTATGGAACAGAAACTACTACTATGATTTGCAGCTATTGAAAGCTCTTATCATGAAAATATATACTAGAAACTGGAAGCAAAAACGGATAATACAGACTGCTAGAATTTCTTGTGTGTGTTGAGGTTTTCCCGCGCTTTCGTAATCTTCTGACGCCTGTGAAGTTCTGGCACGTGTGTCTGGTTTGTCTAGACACTGAAAACAACATCCACTGTTAAGTTGCTAAAGCCTTGGAGAAAATATTTATTTCAATTATAATTCCTATTGTGATAACACTGAAAATGGAAGAAAAGTACTTTAACGATAAGCACTAGGACATTTGAACTCATGCCTTAAGGACTAGCCGCCAAGTTGTACAATTCTTGATATATTCATAGCTTTTAGTCATTTATTATTGTTGTTTAACGGTACTGGCATTTTCAGACTTTCAAAACTCGAAAACGTTAAAAAAAATTCGCAATGAAAAAAAAATGGATTTAGTAAACATTTCTCGACGCGGGTACCCTGTGGTATACAAAAAAGGATATTTGCCTTATTTTTCGGCTGTAAAACGTTGCTCGGAGGTGAATATGAAATCATATTCACTGTTTGAGTAGCCAATCAGAGCGCGTGAAAAGTCATATTCACTGGTGTGGTATATACTAATGTATTTTATCCTAACCCATTCACCATTTCTACGCACAACTAAGATTATCAATGCGATGCGCCTGATGTCCTTATGGAACAGAAACTACTACTATGATTTGCAGCTATTGAAAGCTCTTATCATGAAAATATATACTAGAAACTGGAAGCAAAAACGGATAATACAGACTGCTAGAATTTCTTGTGTGTATTGAGGTTTTCCCGCGCTTTCGTAATCTTCTGACGCCTGTGAAGTTCTGGCACGTGTGTCTGGTTTGTCTAGACACTGAAAACAACATCCACTGTTAAGTTGCTAAAGCCTTGGAGAAAATATTTATTTCAATTATAATTCCTATTGTGATAACACTGAAAATGGAAGAAAAGTACTTTAACGATAAGCACTAGGACATTTGAACTCATGCCTTAAGGACTAGCCGCCAAGTTGTACAATTCTTGATATATTCATAGCTTTTAGTCATTTATTATTGTTGTTTAACGGTACTGGCATTTTCAGACTTTCAAAACTCGAAAACGTTAAAAAAAATTCGCAATGAAAAAAAAATGGATTTAGTAAACATTTCTCGACGCGGGTACCCTGTGGTATACAAAAAAAGGATATTTGCCTTATTTTTCGGCTGTAAAACGTTGTTCCAAATATTTTTTCACATGAATTCTATTTATTTATAGGTATTGAACATGAAAACTGTGAAAAAGGACGCATTTTCGTTAAATTTTACCGTTTATTTGATTCTACTCGACGCGGGTACCCTGTGGTAAAAGTTTGAAATGTTTATCGCTAAATTTCGGAATGTTCCACCAAAGGGATTTTTGGGGATTTTTAGTATGTTACTAAGGTCACCTTAAAACTTCTCTTAGCAGTGAAATAAATTCTGTTGCAATTAGTTTTGAACTCAAACCACAGATTGACTGCGATTAATGCCAAATTTACTACTTTCAAAATTATGAGAGCTGTGCGTCTAAAGAGTGTCCATGTTAGGATTCTAAGTGCTGGTAAATATCGCATTCGTCGGACGCTTTCTACGTGGGGAAAACATGGATACACTTGCATCTCACCGCCTGACATCACTCCTCCACTCACATTATCTATCTTTATGGATATTGAACTAAATCCTGGACCAGACGACTGCATAACTAACCAAAGTAATCGCAACATCACTACACCTAAGGCTGCAGTATCTGGGCAAACTAAATCTTGCCTTCGTTGTCTGAGTTGGAATGCTCGCAGCTTGGTCAGTTTACATAAATTACCTGGAGGAGACTGGTTACACGGAGTCCTTTGACGTAGTTCTCCTTACAGAGACGTGGTTATCAGATAAATACTATGATAAAGAAATTTTCCCACAAGACTATACTTTATTTAGAACTGAAAGAATATTTAAAACCGGCGGCGGGGTATTGATTGCTACAAAAAATACTTCATTCATTAGTACTAAAGAAGTGCCTATTGTTCAAGCGGGACTCGAAATTGTTTCCGTTGAATGCACTACAAGTCAAGATTATAAAATCCTCTTCGTCAGCTGCTATAGGCCTCCCAATTCCACTTATGAATGGCTGTCTTCATTCAATAACTTTTTGGATAACTGCTGTAGACAATACGACAAAATCATCATCACTGGCGACTTCAACTTCCCTAAAATCACATGGTCTGAGAGTGCGGTAACCCCTTCGGGTGAATCTGATAGTTTCTTCTATAACAGCTTGTGTGACCATTTCCTATATCAGACTATCTTTTCACCCACAAGAGGAAACAACATTCTCGACCTTGTCATCACCAACCTGCCGGACCATGTTAACAATATTGAGGTAGTTGACCTTCAAGAACTAAACTTGTTCTCTGACCACAGAGGCATTCTGTTTGACTTTACAACACGGCTCAAAGAAAGTCATAAAATTAAGAGAACTGTCTTCGACTATAGGCGAGGAGACTTTGAGGGAATGAATCGTGCTATCGAGTCGCTTGATCTTGACTGGATGATTTCAGATTCTCCATCTGATATCAACGATGATTGGAATTCATGGAGAGATAGCTTCCTTGCCCCAGCCAATGATTTTATCCCTATCAAGACCATAAAGGGGCGTCATACCTTACCCTGGTTAAATAGTAGTATTTTACATCTACTTAAGCAGAAAGAAACCCTGCGTCGGAAGCTTCAGGATATCAATTCTGATGCTTTACGCGAAAAGTACAGACATCTGCGTTCATGTGCAAAGAAACTAATAAAAGCCAGCAGGGACCAATTTTTGGGTTCGTTGAGCTCTACCCTGCAATCAAATCCTAAGCGTTTCTGGTCGTTCTTCAAGACATCAACGAAGTCTAGTAGCGTCCCTCAAGAAGTCACGATAGCTTCCACCAATGCAGATTCAGCTCGTGTCGGTGCCAGTACTCCCAAAAATGTAGCCTGTCTTTTCAATCGCTATTTCAACTCCGTGTATTCCAAAACTACCGATGACGAATGGACGCCTGACTCACCTATAACTAATGTGACTGTCTCGGAGATAATCTTACTATCCAGTGAAGTATCTAAAGTGTTGAAGTCTCTAAATCCAAACAAAGCTATGGGACCTGATAACATATCTGCCCGCCTACTAAAGGAATGCGCGTCAAATATTTCATACTCCCTCACTCACCTGTTTAACAAGTCACTCAAGCTTGGAACTCTCCCTACTGAATGGAAACTTGCCAACATCACCCCTCTCCACAAGAAAGGAAATAAGAGTTATGTAGAAAACTACAGACCCATTTCCTTGATGTGCATAGTCGCTAAAGTACTGGAACGTTGTATTTACAATCGTCTGATAGACCACCTTCAAAATATGATCTCTGAAGCTCAGTACGGCTTCCTTAAAGGCAAATCCTGTACCGCTCAGCTACTGACAGTCCTCCATCGCATTGGTCAAAACCTGGACTTGGGCAAACAAACCGACGGCCTTTACTTCGACATCTCTAAAGCCTTTGACACAGTTGACCACAAACTACTCTTGCGCAAACTTAGCCGATTTGGTATCACAGGTGGAGTGCTAGACTGGTTCAAGAACTACCTCTCTGGCCGCCAGCAGCGTGTAACAGTTCATGGCGCCATGTCGAACACGCTTCCAGTCACTTCCGGTGTTCCTCATGGGTCTATTCTGGGACCCCTTTTGTTCTTGATCTATGTTAACGACCTCCCATTATCGATCATCTCGTCCTCCGTCGAGGTGACAATGTTTGCTGACGACACCAAATGCTTCTCGGTAGTGGAATCTGCAGCAGACATCTCCATTCTTCAGGGTGAGGTATTTAATTTGGCGACCTGGGCACGCTCTTGGCGGCTGAAGTTCAATGCGAAGAAATGTAAAGTTTTAACCATCACCAGGAAACGCAGTCCCCTATTGGCTAACTATACCATTGATGGTCAAGTTTTGGACCACGTTCCTAGCGAAAAAGACCTAGGCGTGACCGTTAGTACCGACCTTACATGGTCCATTCACATTCGTCAACAGATCACCAAGGCGAACCAGTTGCTTGGCCTACTCAGACGCTCTGCCGTCAAAGTCCGAAGTACTAGCGCCCGTCGATGTCTGTACTTGTCCCTGGTTAGGTCGAACCTTGCCTATGCCTCACAAGTATGGAGCCCACAAACTGTCGATCTGACGCAGGATATAGAAAGAACACAAAGGAGGGCTACTAAGTTTATTCTCCTGTTGCCCTTCCAAACAGACATCTCCTACAAATCTAGACTGTTAACTCTAAAGCTTTTACCTTTATGTTACTGGTATGAATACCTTGACCTCATCTTCTTGTATAAGGCAAAACACGGTTTAGTAACCTTAGCTCCAGATGTTTTGCCAAAGCTTGTAAACAGGGTGAATTTAAGCATCTCTCTACGTTCGATGGATAACTCACTTAATCTTATTACTCATCAGATTCCTAATGTCAAGACCCTGTGTTACCAAAATAGTTATTTTATAAGAGCTTCCCGAACTTGGAATACACTTCCATACGAACTGCGTAAATCAGATATCTCTTTACCTAAGTTTAGATCATTACTATTTAAATATTACGTGTCTGCCATCACTTCTGTATTTGACATCGAGAACCCTAAGTCTTGGAAATCTGTATGTCTGAAATGTCACCAGGCAAGACAGTTAACCGCACCTCTCAAATGCTGCTTTTAGGTTGAAATAAGTATCGTAATTAGATCACTTATTGTAATTATATTTTTCATAGGAAACCAACGTAATTGGCTAACGCTGTGTTGGTTCTCCTGGCCTCTATGTTCTGTTTGTTGTATATTTTACTTTATTCTATTTTGTATCTTCTATTATGGCCGAAGTAAGTAAGTAAGTAAGTAAGTAAGTAAGTAAGTAAGTAAGTAAGTAAATAAGTAAGTAAATAAGTAAGTAAATAAATAAGTAAATAAATAAGTAAATAAATAAGTAAATAAATAAGTAAATAAATAAGTAAATAAATAAGTAAGTAAATAAATAAGTAAATAAATAAGTAAGTAAATAAGTAAGTAAATAAGTAAGTAAATAAGTAAGTAAATAAGTAAGTAAATAAGTAAGTAAATAAGTAAGTAAATAAGTAAGTAAATAAGTAAGTAAATAAGTAAATAAGTAAGTAAATAAGTAAATAAGTAAATAAGTAAATAAGTAAATAAGTAAATAAGTAAATAAGTAAATAAGTAAATAAGTAAATAAGTAAATAAGTAAATAAGTAAATAAGTAAATAAGTAAATAAGTAAATAAGTAAATAAGTAAGTAAGTAAGTAAGTAAGTAAGTAAGTAAGTAAATAAGTAAATAAGTAAATAAGTAAATAAGTAAATAAGTAAATAAGTAAATAAGTAAATAAGTAAATAAGTAAATAAGTAAGTAAGTAAGTAAGTAAGTAAGTAAGTAAGTAAGTAAGTAAATAAATAAATAAATAAGTAAGTAAGTAAATAAATAAATAAATAAATAAATAAGCGAACAAAGCAAACCCGAGCGAACCCTCAAGCAAAACCCTTGAGCAAACCCTTGAGGATTGAGCGAACCCTCAAGCGAACCCATCAAACCTTTGAGCGAACCCAGTGAACTGTGCATGTGAGCCCCATGAAACAAACACTAGCCAAAGACACAAATCACAAGATTTAAAACTTGCACAAAACAAGGACTAGTGATCTAAAATATTTTCTAGGTTCTTTTTAACATTTTGCTCTAGCTCAAAATGTTTAGAAAAACTGGAGTTCTGCTCGCAAACGAAGTCATGCACCCAAGCACGTGCTGAACACATATTAAAACAAATGGTTGGTATAAAAAGGTCTGTATAAAGTGGTTGGTAAGTGGTTGGTATAAAGTGGTTGGTAAGTGGTTGGTATAAAGTGATTGGTATAAAGTGGTTGGAATAAAAAGGTCTTTATAAAGTGGTCGGTAAGTGGTTGGTATAAAGTGGTTGGTACAGTACAGCCTGGATGTATGTTAACACATTTTGCGTGTAACGCACACGGAATTCCGCGTGTGTACTACACTCAACTGATTGTAATTACACGAACTGAGTGTAATTACACACACTTTTGTGTACTACACGCATGGAAACACGCACCTCAGTGCCTCATTAACTCGTTGAACTCCAGAGAATAACTGCTGAAGAATAATGTAGCTCAACAATAGCGGTTAGCGAATGAAAGTTTTCCACAATTAGCCGTATTAGCATTGGGCTAAAGTGTAGAATCCTCAGCTAAAAACTTCGGTAAAGATTTACGACAATTCTTCCTACATGTTTTTCAAAAATAAGTTTGTAGCTAAGTCAGTGTTTTAGTCATATCATAAACGCTAATTGTGACCACACACGGGAAAACATACCTTCGTGTGAAAAATTCATTCAGAGACCGTTTGAACGTTTTGAGAAACCGTTTAAACGATTTTATAAATTGTTCGAATGTTTTGGTATGAAGTGGTTGGTATAAAGTGGTTGGTAACTGGTTGGCATAAAGTGATTGGTATAAAGTGCTTGGTATAAAAAGGTCTACAGGTATAAAGTGGTCGGTAAGTGGTCAGCCAACCACTTAAACAGGAAGTTCCAGTATAAAAGGGTAAGCCCCCCTTTTTTCATGAATGGTGAACTCGAAATTTGAAATTCAAATTAGAGAGCAATGAAAAATGTAGGCAAGTGGATTAGCTCTCCAGCGTTACTAATTTTGTGGGTTCAAAATCAAATGAGCCATCAAAATGTGAACAGAGGGAAGATAGTTGTTTATTAAAGACTTTAGGCAGTATTTTATGACTGTTTACGAACTCAGTAGCCCTTATACTATGAAGTTTCACATTTATGTGTTTGATTTGAATTTTGTGTACATAAGCAATCAGTAGGGAGCACAATTTTCTCCACTCCACAAAGGCTGAGTGACAATCGATGGTGTCTGTGGCCTGCATGGCCATGGCCCTTTTATACCAGAACTTCCTGTTTAATAGATATATATATATATCATAAGCAAATGAATACAGAGATGATGTCCACTCCACAAAGGCTGAGTGACAACCGATGGTGTCTGTGGCCTGCATGGCCATGGCCCTTTTATACCAGAACTTCCTGTTTAATAGATATATATATATATCATAAGCAAATGAATACAGAGATGATGTCCACTCCACAAAGGCTGAGTGACAACCGATGGTGTCTGTGGCCTGCATGGCCATGGCCCTTTTATATTGGAACTTCCTGTTTAAGGGTTGTAGACAAATAAAAAAAAAAAAATTATGTCATTTCGATGTTAAGCCCTCACCCCCCACCCCCCCCCCCCCCCCCTCACCCCTTTAACATCCACTTTGTATGCAATTGTACAATAAATTTATTCTTAAAGTTCCCCCAAAAAATTCTTACATCCAGGCCAATACCCCCTCCCCTTAAGATTTTTATTTTTATTTCTCGACGATCCCTTACCGAACATTTTTACGGTGTAGATTGTTCCCTTCAGAAGTTTAGCAAGACAACAAAACTCAAGAAAAGTCAGTAACAAACCAAAGCTCTTTCCTACTAATACTTACTGGCTTCTTCGATGTTCTTGCTAGCTTTTTCTGATGCAGTATCGCATTAATGAGTGACGATTTCCCCACACTGGTCCTTCCAACAAAAGCAATCTATTGAAAGATTAAAGGTTTATAAAATAATATTGTAACAATTAAGTGACTTTCTTTTTATCCACGGCAAGAGTATAAATACCTCAGGTAGCAATTCTAGTTTCTCTGTATCTGTTATTTTTAAACTTGATCCCTGAAGCACAGCCCGTGGTCCGATCGCTTGAAACAGCTTATCAGCGTTCCCCAGCTGCTTCATGGAAGGTCTGAAGCTACTTCGTGTTGCATCTTTATGCGTGGTGGACGTGGAACAAAATTTTCTTGAATTAAAAAAAAAAGATATCTCTAGAAGAGAAAACTGCTTAAATAGCCACTGATGGCAAAACTTGTTACTTATAAACATCCAGAAGGTCAACGTTGTAGTCCAAAATATTAAGATATAATTTCTGATCAATGAGGTTGATTTCAACCAGGCGTTTCTTGCAAAACAGGCTGTCTGAGCCAGCGATACAAACGCCGCTGACATCCGGGATAGTTCGAACCATGTGGAAGGCAAAATGGCGGATGTAGTGGTTCCAATAAGTTTCGTAAAGAACTGGGAAAAAAACGGCAAAGATGAAGTGTAAGAAACTTAATACTGAACCCTAAGCTGTATTTATTCTAACTGAATCTGATGTATTTTTAATGCCCAGTTTAAGGCTTTGCAAGAACTGCTCTAAAGACCGAGATGGAAAGCTGTCAGACTCGAACTTTTTGTGTGGTGAAACCGGTAAGTGATGAGCCCCGCATACTGCGAAGTTTGCAAGATTGAGAAATAAAAACCTTTTTTTGTTGTTCGTTTGATCTTTTGTACTCTTTTTAGACCTAAAGCGAGTGATTTACGAGCTGCTATGGCATGTGGTCCGTGGAGATCTGAAGCAAGAGGATTGCTTGCTTGTCCTGGCAGAAACTTCGGTAAGTTCGTTCGGAACAATTATAGAATACCGAAATGAGAACAATTATAGAATACCCGGCCATTTGGGTCATTAATAATTCATTTTCGAAATAAGAAGAAATGTGTATACGTACGCCGCTGTGTATTAGTCATTTAGTGTACGTCATAAAAACAGAAGCTTGGATGTTAGATGGTAGTGCCTTTAACTGCTTTAGAACATGGTATACCATATTCTCCTACCCAAACAGCACTAAAGACATATTTGGTGCCAAACCTTTGACCAGCCACTCATGAAGCAGCTAGTGTATATGTACAGTGATTATTAATGTGATGTTTGTGTTTGCAGGACATCCATCGTCATAGTCCATCCATGGTGGCAGATCTTATATGTATAATGGGTACCACATATTGTTGCTGTTGCTTCATTAACTTTATTTTGTCACTAATTAGATAATATGCTGATTGAGTTGCCTTGACAGTGGGTGCTGATGGTTTTTGTGATTGTGTGATGTTTTCCCTCGTCTGCCCTTCTGTTGGCAACACTACAGATGTAGAGAGCCAGTGCCTGGAGGACAAGGAGTACAGGGAGCGATTCCTTTCTTTGGTGGCAGCTTCAGTGGTAAATTGCAAAGTACAGTTATGTACTGTATTTCATCCCAAGTACAGGGGTTTAAATAACTTTTTAGGCAACTGGCGGTCCTGACGTTAGAGGCGGTGGTTTACCTAGTAAACTTTACTCAACACTTAACAAAAAAACGCAACGATCGTGTGAAGTAGCCAGCGGTAAGAAGCAAAGTAACCGGCAGTTTATCGCCGGTAGCTGCCTTCTATTGAAACCCCTGCAAGTAGAAGGCCTTATTACTATCCAGTGCTCAAACTTGTGGTCCATGGGACTACTGGACTAAATATTTATTGGTCCTGATAGCAAAGTCACTGGTTCCTATTTTTTACTGCACCCATTCAGATTTTAGAAACTTGTAAAGTGCTAATTGCTGTCAAAGTGCATGTAAGCCCTGGCCAGTTACACTTTTTTTTAAAGCTTAGACCTTAAAAGTTAGGGGAAAAATTCCAAAAAAAATAAATAATCTTTTCATTATTTTTTAGCGACTAAACTTCCAAATTTAGAATAATTTCCACGCAAGTACGGGGACTGGGATGAGAATAAAACGTGACATCATTAACATAACTTGTCTCTTCATGGGTAAAAAACGTTGGCTTATTTGCAAAATAATTGAATAGATAACCGAGAAAGATGATAATGTCATGCTAAATGTTTAGGAGAGCTTTATTCAGCAAGGCCTTTCATGCAATGGTGGATCGAGCGTGTTCTGTTGATGATGTCAAACTAGACCCAGTGCTACTTTTGTAAAGCGCTCTCGCGTGCTTGTGAACTGTGAACTACATTTGTAATCCAAACCCTAACCCAACATTTAAATAAACCTAACCCCAGTAAACATAAGTTCCCTTTTTACAATCTTTAAAAAAATTACCTAGTTGAATTTTTTTTACCTAGTTGAAAAAAATTACCTAGTTGAAATTTTTTTGCCTAGTTGAAATTTTTTTACCTACCGGTAGTTGATTTTTTTTTTGCCTGCATCATATCTCCTAAGGTCTTGTGTGCTAGAGTCTTAAAGTATGCTAGTCACCACATATCTCATCAGGTCTAGTCACCACATATTTCGTCTTAGTTCTTGTGTGCTAGAGTCTAAGTACCTTAATATGCTAGTCACCGCATGTCTCGTTAGGTATTATACTGTTTGTTTGTGTTGTCTGTCATCCCTGAGAACACTCAGTTTGTTTGTGTAGTCTGTCGTCCCTGAAGTGCTGATGAAGGAGAGGCTTGATGTGGAGACCCTAGATGCACTTGGACTCATCCAATCCCAGAGGACCTTCAATCAGAAATATGTGAAAACCAAGACTAAGCTGTTGTGAGTATTGGAATTCAGTCAGGCAGAAATGTCCTCAATGTTGAATACACCAGAGTGAGGTATCAGTTTGAATAGTTTATGATTCTAAGCTAAGATACATCAATAGAATCTCATAGTTTGGCCTGGCACTTGACAATTTTGAGCTTATTTGTTAAACAAAGCCTAAATATTAGACACTGTCTATCTGTTGTTTTGAACAACTTTGGTAGAAGTTTTGTGTTTGTTAATATATAGTTATGCATCAAAATACGATCTCAAGTTTTCCTTAAATGATTTTTATTCTATAAACTACAGTGTTTTACAAGGATTTCCAGCACTGAGAAATATTGTATCTGAACATATCATAATTTGTAAAAATACAATTTTTTTACGTGTGTGGATATCACCTCTTAGCCAATTAGCAATTTCCACGTGTTAACGCAAGTTTAGGACACCAACAAGAAACTAAGAACATTTATATAGTTTAGAACTTGTACATCCAGTTCAGTTCATTTGCAAATTGAACTCTGTGTTGAACGAACTCAAATTTGTCCTTAGTTTGACACTTTCAGCATAAATTCAAACCTGGTATTGTCCAGAGCAACGTTATTTCCAATTCCGGAGGTTCTTTCATCTTAATTTGAAAGGTTTCCCCAAATTTCATTGAATACTAATTCACAAACTGAACCAGCGAACAATCAACTAGCCACCATTTTGAAATGGCTCAAATCGGTATTTTAAGACTCGCTTTCGCTCCGGAAGTCATTGCATGAGCTATGACAAATATATTTTTCCCAGCACTCCCCCCGAGATTTTTATCAAGAAAGCACAAAATAAGGTAAACAAACACTGTATTTTATTTATTTCACTATTGAGAGTTCTACGTACTTAATTCTTTGAGATAAGCATTGTAAACACATATTTTGTATTTATTTCTGGGTCATTCCACAGTAATCCGTCGTTGCGGAGAAGATAAATCAGAGACATAATCGAGTGCAGAAAAAATAATAAAAGGAACAGCACAACCTTTCCACTTGTGTTAGGTAGATACCCAATAGGTTTACATAAAACACTGAGAGTATTCACTCTTGACGTTTATGGACAGAGACACCCATCAAATCTTTGGCTGTTGCGGAGAAGACTCGGAAAACACATGCATTTCCCCCCTATAAAATCAAGTTCAAATTCCTCTGAATTTATGTGGCATCTCGAATTCCTCTTTGATTCAAGTGAAAGAGCATTTAATATTATATTATTCAGTGCAAAAAAACTTTTAATTTTCCTTCTTTGAATTTACTGATATCTGGTAATGATTTGTTTTGGACCTGTTGCGGAGAAGACGTTGCGGAGAAGACAAAAAGTTTCTAATGTGAAATAACAAAAAAAACTCAGGTATTTGATGTTAAGCCACTTTTAGAAGCTGGCTAAAAGATATATTTTCTACTCCTCTTAGTGCTGCTTGACATGGCTATCTCAATAAATTAAGTCTGATTACAGTTGATAAGCTCATCAAAGATGGCTGCCTAGAAAAAATACCCACAATGCAACAGTCTACTGACTACTAGTTCCAGGCCTCTAGATGCTATAGAGGTGGCATACTATTCTCAATTTTTTTATTTTAGAAAGCCTATTCTTTACTTATTTGGAAAACAAGTAGAAAAAGCTATATCTAGATAGATAGAAGAATGCTTTTTGAAGTATTTCTATTATAGATGTCTTCTCCAAACAAAAATGTCTTCTCCACAACAAAAACAAAAATGTGAATTTCATACAAACCTGTGGGCATCTTGATATCTTTTGTATGGGAAAATATTACACAAGCTGTAAATTAGAACTTTCGAAAGTTTGAACATTATAGGGCTTTTTAACTTCTTGCAATGAAAACTTAGGGGATCAAAACGTTGCGGAGAAGACATTTTGACCTTGGAATGTGAAATTCTAGGTACTTACGAACTATTTCCAAAAACTAATTCTTAGCATATTTCTCTTATAGGACATCATAAGAACTTTAAGTCCAATGAACAATTTTGGAATTCAAACTTGAAGATTTTTTTGGGTTTACAAAAACATTTATCTTCTCTGCAACAGTTTTTTCCATATTTGCAGAATAATTTATAATTTATGCATAAATGCTGCAGGACATTTTCATAATAACTCACACAAAGTAAACTTTAGACTCTTAGCTTTAACATTTTAACTAATTTCAGAACATTTAAATACTTTTAAAAAACTGTTGTGTGGTTTCAAAATACTGTGGAATGACCCTTCTAGTTTTAAGCTGTTTCCTTTTTCTGTTGATAATTCTGTGTACTGTCAAGTATGGTGATTAAAGGACTGCTGGAAACTGTAGCTGTGTGTCGTGGATTTGGTTGTACACCACGTTATGCGCTTGCCCTTGCTTTGAACAACTGGGCCCAGGTCCAAGAATTGTTTATAGAATAAATAAAATAATACATGGACGCTTGGAGATACATTGTATGAAATTTATCTTCTCGTGTTCAACTCGATATCTCACTCGTTCACTGTACTCACTTGAGAGATATCAAATTGAACTTGAAGATAAATTCCATATCTCCGTGTGCCTATGTATTATTCTCTATATTTACTGTAGGGCATTATGTGTGTAAAATATTAAGTAAATGTAGTGCAAACTAAACTTGAGTCTTTGTTTTGTTATGCTTTACCACTGTTTTCATTGCAATGCAATGGTGCAAGACCAAAGTTGCAACTTGAAGTTGGCAATAGATGCCATCAATCATACAAAGTGGGAGGGGCTAGTCCCAAACGTCGACGGCACAAAGACAACAGAGTTAATTACAACATACAATAACTGCACATGAAAATGCATGCACTCACAACACATTTTTCCCATACTACACAACATGAAAATTCAGGGTTTTACATTGGAAAGTAAATCTCTGTTTTTCGTTCATCCTGAATGGAACTCTGTGTTTATCCTAGTTATTTAAACCTGAGTAAGAAAAGCAATAAATGGTGAATAATAATAAAAACAATAAACACAGTATTTGACAAGAAAATACTTTTTCACATCCTGCTGTATACGATTGACAGAAGTCTATTGCCAACTTCATGTTGTGACTTTGGTCATGTGCTATCACGTAGCAATGAAAATAGTGGTATAAACAGTATTTGTCAAGAAAATACTATTTCACATCCTGCCGTGTACGATTGACAGAAGTCTATTGCCTACTTCATGTTGTGACTTTGGTCATGTGCTATCACGTAGCAATGAAAATAGTGGTATAAACAGTATTTGTCAAGAAAATACTATTTCACATCCTGCCGTGTACGATTGACAGAAGTCTATTGCCTACTTCATGTTGTGACCTTGGTCATGTGCTATCACGTAGCAATGAAAATGGTGGTAATACTGTAGACTAGAAGTAATCATAGATTATCAAAGTGCATTCGACATATTTTTTTAAGAGAAAGGACTGGGCTTCCTGTGGTAACCCAAAAGACTGAAACTGATTGCTGCAATAATGCATGTAGACTGGGGGTGTAAATAATCCTGATCAAAAATATTTGTTTTTAACTAATGTTCAAATTTTGAATGCCTTGACAGTGTAAAGCAATAATTGGAATTAATGTAGAACACAATCAACCCTATAGCTTGCTACAGCTATTCAGATGTGTATAAACTGCATTCCAGTTCCTAGCATTCACAATACTAAGTACACTCCAATGTAGAACATAAACTATATTTGCATGTGCCCAGTTCCTTCAGAGAATTCAAATTATTTTTAAAGTGAGAACAAGGTTGGCTGTAGAATACTGAGTGTCCTGATTGTTAGTTGCAGAATAATTTATGATCAATGTTGGTACTGAGCCGGGTGCTGGCTTTGATCAGCCTCTTATGGTTGTTTCAGGTCCCGTTAGAAATTCAGTGTAGATTAATTGATTTGGGAACACAGCAAAATTATGAACTCAGTACTTTGAATTTTCCTCACCTTGTACTGTGTTGATATTCACGTTCCTTGGCATATCAAAGCGTTGTTATAGATTAACTCTTTGCCTGAATGTAGTGTTAATTTGTAAAACCAAGATGCACACATGCATGTGTCACTGATTGTAGTGTCACACCTCACACAAGGCAATTCCAAAGGGTGTCTGAAAACTCAGACGTAGTTTCTCTTTAGCCAGGCATGATTTATAGCATCTTACTTGTTTGTAGTTTTGGTACCTGTATGTCAGCGAAAAGCAGAATCCAATACAGCAAGCAAGCCAACAGAATGCACTCGGGTTCAGCACAAATTATGGCCAAGTTGATTTTCAACTTCGTCTTCAAGGTGCAGAACAGATCATGCTTGACTTGATATAGTTTGTACATCAGACTTTGTCGAATGCTTCAGAGTTAACACACACTTTTCTCAGGCTTTGATAAATTGTACTTGCAAACTTTTTAAACATCACATTTGATTTTTTTAAAAACAACAAGACAACTTACCCAGCAAAACAAAACCATGAGCAAGCGAAAACCAAACACAATGCCAATGGCGGAACGCAGAGCACATGCCTGTAAAGTCGAGTGCATGCATCATGTATTTACCAGTTCCCTGGCCGAGATAATTTATTCTAAAAAGTACAAACACAAATCTCTATTTCTTTCACCTGGGAAAGCATATATGGGAAAGCACAGGTAGCCCACACATGACCACAGGGAGTCCACTGAAAGATTAGGATGCATTCTCCTTCGTCAAATGCAATTATTATATGAGCTATTTTCTCTCTTGTTTTAGCTACAAGCAGCAAAAGTACAACCTCACAAGGGAAGAGAGTGAGGGTTATGCTAAGCTTGTCACAGAGCTGGCTCAGGAGGTTGGAGTGAAGATAAGCTACTCAACTGTGCTGGAGAATATCAAGTCCCTTATTGGTAAGTATTAGACAATGATGAGCTATACTCACTCTGGAGTTTATCAAGTCCCTTATTGGTAAGTATTAGACACTGATGAGCTATACTCACTCTGGAGATTATCAAGTCCCTTAATAGTAAGTATTAAGACACTGATCAGCTATACTCACTCTGGAGATCATCAAGTCCCTTACTACTCGGGCTGCCTGTGGCAGCAACAAGTCTTAAAATGCAAGTCGTTTTAAAAAAAAATATTCAGTGTAGCAAGCGTTCAGCGCATGCGTTAAAGGTCAAATTCGCACCAATCAGATCGCACTGCTGGTCACGTAACACTCGCCAGCTAAATTTATTTACATAATTTAATACAGTAAATAAAAATGGTGGATCCGCGAGCAAATCTCTCTCAAATTTGGAGTCCCATCTCTCAAATGTATGCAGTTTAATGTTTTATTTAACTTCACTCGTGCGAAAGCCTTCCAACAGGCTCAGGATATTGCAACTGGCGCTCTTGTCGGAGCCGAAGGACCGTGTTTTTTACCCAGATGGCCTGTGATTTTATATACGACACGACGCCGGACCTGAAGGACTCAAAGATCCACACATATCGAATTGGAATTTAGCATTTTCCTTTCTGTTGAAACCAAGGCTTCTTCGATAGAAAGGGCAATATGTTGTGTTTTTCTAGGAGGACAAAATATTTCTCGTTTAAGCTTCTCTTTCGCCACGGCTTTGTTATTGGAATCTCTGTGGATTGGTATACTCAAATATACTGCACAATACCATACAACTGAATAAGAAGTCTTTAACAAAGCCAAACTCAAGAGCAAAGCTGAGAGTGAAAGTGAAACTGAACAGTGTCTTGTCAGGTCATGAATTAAGGTACGGTGAGGTTGAAATCATTGCGTGTTTATATCTGCATTTCTTTGTTGATTTGTTGACCTCGTGGGGCTGATAGATTTTGCCATCGGATGGTATTCTTGTTTGAGGTACGTTTCGTAGGTTTTATGCCTCTCGGTCATAATACATACCAGCGCAAACACCGTGATCTGTAGGCCAACATGCACTAAAATAATTTTGAGCTTGTTTTTGGCTGTCAGAAATACCCCGGAGAAATAAACACTCGCACAGAATAATTTATGATGAGCGAAGCAATATCAACTTAAACAAGAATCCTCTCACGGCCGAGGTTTTGGTTCGAGAAATTAAAGGCTTCCAACAGTTCCCTTTATAGTTCTGTAATATAATGAGCAGATCAGTTTTGGGAAGGAGGGTATATAACCAACAGGCATTTCAGTTAATAAATACCTGATATGGACGCGAGCTGCAATAAAGAGCTGCAGGGTAGAATGAACAGTAGAGAAATATATAATTTGATAGCTCCATCATAGGTGGACAGGATACAACTTATAATATGGGACAAATATAAACATATATTTGAGACACTCATCTATTAGTACTCTGAACCTGGAGAACAGCAGACTAAATTGTAAGCGTGCGGTACATGAATAAGTAGAGGTCAACTTCTTTAATTTGCATACACGAGAAATATATATACTAGGGGAGCAGAGAATGCATGCCACCGCGCTACCGGCCACTCCTAAAGACTGCTAAATTCAGCTAATAATACTTCCCTTCGGTTATTACTAAAAGGATTTCAAATGAAAGTGTATTTCATCTTCAATCTCATGTGGCCTGAGTGAAAGCCCAGATGGGCTCTTGTTGGTAAGTATTATACACTGATCAGCTACTCAACTCAGTGCTGGAGAATATCAAGTCCCTTATTGGTAAGTATTAGACACTGATCAGCTATACTCACTCTGGAGAATATCAAGTCCACTATTGGTAAGTATTAGACACTGATCAGCTACTCAACTGTGCTGGAGAATATCAAGTCCCTTATTGGTAAGTATTAGACACTGATCAGCTATACTCACTCTGGAGAATATCAAGTCCATTATTGGTAAGTATTAGATCAGCTATACTCATTCTGGAGAATATCAAGTCCATTATTAGTAAGTACTGTAAAGACTTGTGTATAATACCCGTGTATTTTAAACTGAGGTGCGGTTTTTGTCAATCAATTATGTTAATTAACAGGGTTTTCAATAACATTTGAAGTAAGTGGCAAAACTTGAAGAGTAGGCGGCGAGCATCGAGCACCATTGGCTCAAATATCTAAGTTTTGGGGAATTTTTCAATCAAAGTAGGCGGTGATTTCATGTAAAATACCCGACGAGATTCGCTGGCTGCCGGCTTCTATTGAAAACCCTGAATTAACCTAGATAATCCCTAAATGTTGGTTCATTTCCAAGCATTGTGAAACATCAACATTCTGGCGTAGCATTGTGGAACATCAAAAATGCATAGGGAAATGCATTGTGAAACGTTGACAAAGCATTGCAGTGGGTTTACAATTGTAATGTAACTCAACACAAATTTCTTTAAGCCAGGTTTTCGCGTGAAGGATCACATATGTATAAAAAGTATATGGTGCAATATCCCAATCATGCAAACTGACTCTGTTTTTCAGGTCGATTCCATTTGGATCCTAATAGGAGTTTAGATGTCATATTGGAGTGCTTTGAGTGCAACCTTAGCAACGAGGCATTCTTTCTTCCTCTATTAAAGTCCTACATGTCCAGAAGTGACACCTCATCCCTCTGCCATATCCTTGGCTTTAAGTTCCAGTTCTACATGGTAAATGACTGTTGTTACAAATGGCTCTTATGAAGTTTTGAAGAAGAATTTAGCAAGAAAACTTGTAGTTAGTGAAACTCAACCCCACACCTGGCTGTTTTCTTTTATATTAAATTAATATACTTACAGTGACACACAGCTAGCTTAGCACTGCCAGTAAGACTTACAGTGATACTCAGCTAACTTAGTGCTGCCAGTAAGACTTACAGTGATACTCAGCTAGCTTAGTGCTGCCAGTAAGACTTACAGTGACACTCAGCTAACTTAGCACTGCCAGTAAGACTTACAGTGACACTCAGCTAGCTTAGCACTGCCAGTAAGACTTACAGTGACACTCAGCTAGCTTATCACTGCCAGTAAGACTTACAGTGACACTCGGCTAGCTTAGCACTGCCAGTAAGACGTAGTGACACTCAGCTAACTTAGCACTGCCAGTAAGACTTAGTGACACTCAGCTAGCTTAGTGCTGCCAGTAAGACTTACAGTGATACTCAGCTAGCTTAGTGCTGCCAGTAAGACTTACAATGTCACTCAGCTAGCTTAGCACTGCCAGTAAGACTTACAGTGACACTCGTCTAGCTTAGCACTGCCAGTAAGACTTTCAGGTGATCAGGTGTTTCAATCTCTGACTGTATTTTAAAAGAATCTTAATTTTTAATTTGTAAGGCCTTCATATCTTCTTGGATGAGAAAATTCGATTAGGTGTTTGTTGATTGATCAGATTAGGTCTCTGGTTATTTTAATCCATACAGTAATTGAGAAGCCTGCATATTGTTTTATAGTGGCTGATAGCTATTTCATAGTAACATTTTTGACTTACTGCAGGATCAGCCAGGAGTATCGACCCCTAAGTCACTGTTCCATTTGAGTGCTTTACTGATCAAGCATAGTCTGATAGAGCTGGATGACCTCTATGTTTATGTGAGTATCGACCCCTTAGTCACTGTTCCATTTGAGTGCTTTACTGATCAAGCATAGTCTGATAGAGCTGGATGACCTCTATGTTTATGTGAGTATCGACCCCTAAGTCACTCTTATATTTGAGTGCTATCGAGCCGCATCTTTGTGCTTGCTTCGAATTCCCACAAAGAAGTGTCTGTGGCACGATTGCGAAAATTCCATACTGATGACATTTTTGAGCCGAATCTGGTCCAAAAATGTGATTGGTTGATCACAGATTCTTGTGTCTTTTGTACAGAAATTAAAATTTTCAACAAACTTTGAGTAAGGAAAGATTATCTTTGGATGTTTTTAAATGTTGTGTTGAAGAGCTGTGCCCTGTTTTTGGCTTTAAATCCCTCGCCAACAGACAGGTCAATTCCTTATACAACTGTTGTGATGGTAAAGATGTATGTGTGTTTACCGATGAGACTTGAATGCAACTTGTACTCGCTCAGTTTGCTGTTGCTATTTGAGAAAAGCTGTATCAATGCATTACAGTAGATTGACTGCTATACCAATCAATTATTCTTGCTACATCCTAGTTTGTATCATGGCCGTATCCATCTGAAGTTTAAGAGTAGTGTGTTTGACTATAAATCATAGAGTTCGTAGTAACATACACAAGAGTCAAACTTGCTTCAAACTTTTTGTGGTACCCAGACAACAAACTGAACGAGAGCTTGCATTCAAATCTCATCGGTAAACACAAATATGTCTTTACCATCACAACAACAGTTGTATAAGGAATTGACCTGACTGTTGGTGAGGGATTTAAAGCCAAAAGCAGGCCGGGCAGATCAAGCTCTTCGACACAACGTTTAAAAATATCCAAAGATAATCTTTCCCTATGCTCATTTTGCACTCGAAGCTTGTTGAACATTTAATTTATGTACATAAGACAAAGGGATCGGTAATTGACCGATCACATTTTTTGACCGGATTCAGGTCAAAATATGTCATCAGTATGGAATTTTCGCGCTCGTGCCACAGAGGTTTCTTTGGGGCAATCCATTTTGGTGCAAGCACAAAGATGCGGCTGCTTTCACAGGCTAAGTCTGATAGAGCTGGCTGACCTCTGTTTATGTGAGTGACTTGTGAGTGTATATCATGTGATATACTTTATTTTGGTCAGAATCATTTAGTTTTCATTGACATACTTCAACTTTTGCCCCAGTAGCAACTGGAACAAAACCACCTCCCGTGGTTAGCTCAGTGGTTAAGCACTGGTCTGTTGTGCTGGAGGTCGCAGGTTCAAATCCTGGCTGGACCAAAACTCATGTCTTAAAATAACTGAATAGAAGGTGCTGCCTTTGTGAAACAATCTCGTTCACGAGCTACAAATGGTTGACCTTCATGTCTTCTCAGATAAGTACCGCAAACAGCCGCAGATAAGCTGCACCTTTTTACCTAAAAACTTCGTCACAAATCGGAGGTGCGGCTTATCTGCGAGAACATCTATAAAAGTTCAATAAATTTCCATAAATTAACGTTTTTAAAAAAACTACACAAAACAAAAAGAAAGGAAACAACTAAATGTCACCAGACACAGAATCTCCATTCTACCGCAAAGCTTTCTGCAGTGTCGGCGTTTCCCAGTGACTTCAATAAAAGTTACAGTTCCTCCGCGAGCGAGAAAATACCATGCTATTCCGGAGTACTCACGTGGTAGATGACCAACTGTCTTGCCGCTGTTTAGTACTTTAACAGTAAATTTGTCGAACTGATTTTCCATCTCTCTATGAGCGATCAGTTTCTCCCTAATAGATGACTTCCAGATGTCCTTGTAGATGTGATAAAGGCAAACTTCTCACTGTGCTCCATGTTTTGATTTTGTTCTCTGCACACATGGCAGCATTCTAGTGTCCAGTTTTCTCTCTTTCAACAATATGCGTGGTTACTAAGCTTTGATTAACATGACTGCGAGCATGAAATTCAGGACTACTTTTAGCTAACAATCCACCTTGGACCAAAAAGTACTGTCAAGCAAATGCTGTGGAAAGTTCTATTGTATATGTGTTGGCAAGTAGACATGAAGTTTAAACACTTTCAGATTTAAAATTATGGGTAAACTATGGAGTAACCTCATTGAAAGTTCAATGGGGCAAGGAAGGTGATGCAGATTTCTTAAATCTTGATTTTCCTTTTAAAACTTTTTTTCCGGAATTTGAGCTTCTAAACTCAGGGTGCGGCTTATGTGCGAGTGCGACTTATCTGCCGGTGTTTGCGGTATGTTAAATCATAGGTTCCACATCTGCCTCAAGTTTATCAGTCTCACCAGACTGTCACGAGTCACTGACGTTGAAAAGGGTGCTTTAACCTGTACCTTTTACCTAATTACATGCAGAAAAAGGCAACAACTTTTTGAGAATATTGTCATGAATCAAAATAAAAATATCATCCACATTGGAAGTAATGTAATTTAAGTGTATCATATTACATGATGCATTTGTTGTTTTTCAGCTTAGTCCATCTGACAATGACATTGTAGAAAGCAGTACAAGAATGATGTTAGAAGCCAAACAAGAGGCTAGAAAAATGAATGTCACTGTTCTAGCTGTAAGTATTATCCAGAAATTATCCTAAAGTAAACATTCAAACGATATCTTCAATCATTGCCTGTTTACTTGTACATATTGACATTGAGAACTTGTCAATACTAATTATTTATAGGATATGAGTAACAACAGTGAAGAAAACAAGGAAAACAACAACAAGGAGAACGAGAAGCCTGAAGCAGTGAGTGTTAAACAAGGGCCTGCTCTATAAAATTATTCAAAAGTTGAAATTAAATAACTAGCTACTTCAAAAACGGAACAAAGACCACATGATAATAGTCTAAGTTGGAAGTTCAGTGCCCAAGGCTGCAACAGTGCTTGAGAGCTTGGCTGCCAGGTAACCCTGGCAACAAAACAGCCCAGTGCACTGGGTCACACAAAAGTGGACAAGAGAGGGAGGGAGGGAAAGCCGCGAGCGAAAGCCGCAAGCGATCACCGCAACTTGCAACTGAAAAGCAGAACTCCGAGCCACGAGCAACAACACAAAAGCATGGTCTCGGATGAAACCAGCCCCAGGGCCACGCGAGTACACCACAGGGTCCCCAGTAGTCGCTGGTTCTTTAACGATGCCTAAATTACATTTAACCTCAATTAAAATTGAGAACAGTGAAGCAAGTTATCAGTCCTCTCCTGTTAAAATACTAAATTGCTGACACTAAAATTAAAATAAGCTAAAAACAAAGCTACTAAGCTGATCAGTTATGCCTGTCAGTACTTCAGCCAATAGAGTTTTAGAACCATTTACAAACTCTTTAGTGTTATTTTACATATTCAAGTGTTTGATTTAAATTTCATACAATAACAACAGTCAGAGATCACTCCGGCAGAACATCACATGTTGCCTGCAGAGCTTTGAATAGAGACGTTCACTTGACCAAGGCTGAGTGACAACTGAATGTGTGAGAGTGACCGGTAGTCCCTTTTATAGCACAGATCCTTGTTTAAGTGGTTTTGGTATTTCCCAAGTGATGTTTAAAAATCAAAATCATTGATGTACATGAAAGTACAAATGATAAAAACTTAACCTGATGGGACGCAAACATATACAGCAAACTGTGTAGAATTTAATAGTGTTACATACATATTTACATGTATGTATAGCATCATTCATGCGAAAAATCCATTTCACAATTTTCCTTTGCCAATTAGAATCGCAAAACAGCTTTTTCACACATGTGAAAAGTGTTTTGTCCAATCAGAAAACACTTCAATGTCAAAGTTGTTGAAAGGCACCATGAAAGTTTGAGGTTTTGGCTGCCTTTTTAAAGTGTGTAATCTTGAGTTAAACAGCCGACTACTGATGTTAAAAATTCCAAGTCAATTGAGGAGTATATTATCAACCAAGAAACCAAATTCACAAGGCAAAAACTAAGAGAAACTGACAAAGTTACTTACCATATTTACTCATGGATAAGCCACACCTTTTTACACAAAATCTTTGTTTGAAATCGGGGTGTGTGGCTTATCTGCGAGAACATCTGCACAAGGTTTCGTAAATTTACATAACTTAAAAATTTCAAAGAAAATTCTAAACTCTGGGTGTGGCTTATCTGCAAGTGCGGCTTATCTGCGAGTGAATATGGTACTTGATTTCTTAAGAGACAAGAAGCACAAATCCCAGAAAACCTGAATAAATTCAATTGAAAGAACTTGACAGATAATCTATGTGAAATCATTCTTTGTGTCAAAAGAAAATATGATGAAGATTACAAGCCTTCGAGCTTTCAACTTCTATGGATATTTGAAGGGCTGTATGCAAAAACTGATCAAATGACTATTTGAGTTGCTCGATTTCGTTTTTACTTTTACGGTCGCTTTTAGTTTTTTTTCACGCAGAATGAAGTCTAATTTTACGAAGTTTGTGTATGAGAAAATGACGATCATGGTAACAAAAAAAAAAAGATTTAAAAATAAAATTTTGGGCATGGCAAGGGTTAGACCTGAGACCTATTGGCTCCCCTATGGACTTAAAGTGCCTATCACCCTTTTGCAATTTCGATAGCTTATGAACCTCCGAAAAGTTTTGAGTACTTCTGTGAAGAAAGTTTTGGTTTAAAGTGAATACTTTATGTTCTACGCTTGTTTGAAATCGCGTAAATGTGACCTTTCCTGACCCATGACCGCATAAGTAAAAGCCTGGGTCGAAATCTGGGTAGACGTCATCTTGATGTCATATAATTAATTTGGCTTTGCAATCATTTGAAGAAATACTTAACATGTTGACTAAAATGACTTTTTTCTTTACTAACAACTCAAAAACTGTGTATATTTTCTATGCATCGATGTTGTTGTGATAAAAAGGCGCCATGGAGAATAATGCATTAATGAGATGACGTCTAACCCAGGTTTCGACCCAGGCTTTTGCTTACGCGGTCATGGGTCAGGAAATGTCACATTTACACGTTTTGAAACAAGCGTAGAACATAAAGTATTCACTTTAAACCAAAACTTTCTTCACAGAAGTACTCGAAACTTTTTTGAGGTTCGTAAGCTGTCAAAATTGCAAATGGGTTATACATGTAGGCACTTTAACATGGCTGAAAGGAATTATGGGCACACACCAACAATTTTGACATGGAAACTCTATACGGTTTTGTCTTAAGAATAAGTCCCCAGGCGAAGCACAAACCAGGCCAGACACAACTATAATTATTTGGAAAGCTCAGACCACGAAACTTACTGAAATGGGCTTCTTAGCTCCAAAATATTCAGTTGCTTCGCCTGAAGACACGACTCTGTGTAAATCGCCAGCAATAACAAAACTACCTTTTAGTCAAACAGTTCTTCGTTCAACCATGAGTTAAGCCAGTGACTTAATGATGTTCATTTATTATTTATTCATTCATTCATTCATTAAGCTTCGCCTGAAGGAAAGATACATATGAGGAATGATACCACAAACGATAGTTTTAACAAATTACAATGATGTAGAAACAAAATGATAAAAGGCAGGGTGACCGCAACAGCTAAAGCCAATTACTGCGGGCCCATGGGACTAAATTAAATTAATAATAGTCAAAGAAAGAACTAATGATCAGGATTTCACAACTACAAGGTGGCTAAAAGCAGAGAACACCTACGAGCCGTGGAGATGTCTGGAAACTCGTACATGTAGTAAACATAGAACAAGCTGGGGAGGTGCAGTGGTTAAGCACTTCACCTCTCACCTCTGTGGCCCAGGTTCGATTCCTGGATGGGGCGCCATATGTGAGTTGAGTTTGTTGGTGTCTCGTCCTTGCTCCGAGGGTGTTTCTTCGGGTTCTCCGGTTTTCCTCCCTCCGCAAAAACCAACACACTAAATTCCAATTTGATCTGTGGATTAGCCGGGACCTGGCTTTGATCAGCCCCCATGGTGGTTTCAGGTCTCGTTAGAAATTTAGAGGTATACTTGATGATGTAAACATATAAACTTTATTTGTTGAATCAAAGACAGTTCCAATTGTCAATTGAAGTTGAAGCCATTTTCAAAGCTCATGTCAGTTTAGTTAAAGTAAGATGCTCTTTCTATTTTTGATTGTAGTGAGCATAAATTTTAGTCTGTTCAGTCAAAAAGTGCAAACTTCAAAGCTGCATGTTCACTGACAAGATGTAAATAAGACCTGTTTGATATTGGAGAAAAATCTCAGTATGTATATAATACACAAATAACTTCATGGAAAGTGCTTTTGTATGGTATTTACACACTCGTTTGTTTTCACAAAACTCGCTCGTTCATTTCGTGGAAAAAAAACTTGTGCGTAAATACCATACACCAGCACTTTCCATGAAGTAATCTCTATTTACATTGTTTCATTTGAATAACATTATTTTAGCCACCAGATAACCAGAAGTTTGGTTTGTGTGAGGCACTACTGATGATTGGTGCATGGAGCCATTCACAGTCTATAATGGACAGATTGCCTAGTTATACTACTGTGGCTCACTGTGCTATAGCACAGGCATTGTGTAAACTTGTCCATTCTACCATTGAACCTCTTTACAGAAGGTGAGAAAAGCTTTTTCTTTTATATTTAATTTTATGAAACTCATTCATAATTCATGAAGGGAAAACAAAGGAAATAATTATTAATATGTAATCATAGATGATCTGTAATTCTGATAGTAACAGATTCATCCTGATTTACATAAACTTTTGCTCTGACTTTTCTCGGACAAAATAGGTTGTAAATAATCCAAAATAACTGAAAAACATGACTACACATCTAGATGTTTGATAAGTTTTATACAGAATTTGTGCCTATTTTTATTGGATTTACAAATTTTCTCCTCCAGCTTGAGTTTGTAAATCCAATAAAACATGGGCACAAATTCTGTATCTATTACGTATTACTCTCTGATGGAGAAGGGTCAGTACTGTGACTGACTATTGATTTACTGGTCTGTCTTCATTCTGTATCTATTACGTATTACTCTCTGATGGAGAAGGGTCAGTACTGTGACTGACTATTGATTTACTGGTCTGTCTTCATTATGCAATTAAGAAGTTAAATGCTAAAAATGCAGCCAACCTCAATAATTATTGGTTGTGCTTTTTGTAACTGGATGTAAATCTTTATCAAATGATAGAATATGCTGGTAGTAAATATAGCTTTTCTCTCATTGCTGAATTCCCTAGACATGCATCAAAGGCAGCAAGGGGGCGTCCATACACCATGATATCAGGGGGGCCACCGAGAGTCCAGACATTTCCAGACCTCCTGCAGGATGTGTTCTCCATGGTGAACCATCTTGGCCCGTACTTGTCGTGTGACACCATACTGATGGCCAAGATCTTGAGAGTGGGCAAGGGATTCTTAAAGGAGGCAAGGAAGGGTTAATTTTGAAAGACATGTGTAAAACAAGTTTATTTCTAAATATCCTGTATGTTAACCATGTTATGGTTATTCTCATTTTGTAGAATCCATCTGTGTTTGACATAAAGGCTAGCAGTCTTTCAGTTCCAGAGGTACATTAATTGTCATTATGCTGAACAGTTGTTTTGTTTCATGTGTTGGCATTCATAAGCAGTGCTTTTATTATCTCATTTGTGTTCTGAGTGATTTACAAATAAAACATGAAAAAAAGCTCAATTTATGTTTGATATGCATGCAAAACAGTCACACTTACAATTGTAATGTAGCTACTAAAGATAAACACCCTTGTTAATTTGTCAAGGAATTTCTATTCCGTCTACCAGGGCGAACCAAATATTACATCTTGTGTCACCGACAACACCACACAAAGACAAAGACACCAACAATAATGTTGTACTCATATTTAGATAAACTTATATCTGATGTTTGTTCACATATCATTTTAGGACTGATTCTTTTTTTGGCTGGGCATAATTTTTTATTGGACTGAGTCCTAAGGACCTGCAGTTTATACCATCACACCATAATTATCATCCCATTTTTATATAAATATCCCTGTATCTGGTAAAAGTAGGACTCTTATTCCAACTTCAAAGTTAATATCAATCTGCTAATGTTTAGATTGAAAGTGTTTGGTGTGCATTCCTAACATTACTTGATGAAGTACTGCTGCCTTCCATCTCTCTCCTTGAATGTAACTCCAGCCTGGCTGAGGAGCTGTGGGGAATGTTGAAATGTTACCCCTACCAAATTAGGTACATCATATTGAGACTGTTACTGTTGGCAATGAGTTCTGATTTATATTTAATTACATCTAGCTCTGAATCTAAGCCCAGACCTGTCAGATTTTTTATATTTTTTATTGCATAACATTAATTTTGTTTAAATAATGTTTTATGTCTTCTACTAATGAAAGTGCATGGTTAGTGCTTAACAGGTGAACAAAGCATTGATAAAGTGAGCACATTTTCATTGTTTAAGTAAATAAGTTGATATGTTTTTTTATACCTTTGGAAACGTTGTATGACTTGGGTTGACTGTTTCTGGTTTGCTATATTATATTCTGCACTAGCAAAAATTTGCTACTGTAAATAAATTCTACTAGCAAAATCAATTTTTAAACAGAATTCTGCTAGTTGGCTACTGCAAATTTCTACCCCTGAGTTGGCAACTTTTGGATGAGTCCCAAAGAGTAAATATATTTTTGTTTGGCTGTACATTTTTTAGTGTTGCTCAGAACGACAGGTCTGCAAAATGTGTGCATGTTCAGTCAGTGGTAGAAATCACAGGCACATGTACAGTTCTAATGTGTGCATGTTCAGTCAGTGGTAGAAATCACAGGCACATGTACAGTTCTAATGTGTGCATGTTCAGTCAGTGGTAGAAATCACAGGCACATGTACAGTTCTAAATGGTTTCTGTTCAGAAAATATTCAGAAACTCAACACATTGCAAAAAAGACCGGGGATTAAGAGGAAAATAGTTTAAGTGCCAATGAAATGAAAAATTTGATTGCTTTTTTATTTTATTTTATTAAATTCTAGGCTTGAACTCTTAGTCATTTTGTGCAATTAAAAATCAATTTGGAGAGCGCAAACTTCTTTTTTGTTTTGTTTCGAAGTCAGGCAGAATTGCCAAAATCAGACGACAATTTTTATGGCATTAAAGTATGGTAATCACATGCGTGACATCACAGAGTCTGTGCTTTTAATTCGTCTCCATAAATACTACAAATTAAGTGCATTTTTGGCCAGTTTTTAATTTAAATACGTCTTACTTTGAGAAACCTTGACAATGGCCATAATTTTTCTAATAGAATCCTTGCAGTGAGCCATAATTATTTTTACTTTTGTGAATATAAATGTAGGACCTAGTGATGCCACACATGTGATTAGCATATCTTTAATGGCATAAAAATTGTCGCCTAATTTCGGCAATTATGCCTGACTTTGATACAAAATAAAATTATGTTTGCACTCTCCAAATTGATTTATTATTGCACAAAATAATAAAGGGAAGCCTATAATTTAATAAAATGAAATAAAATGGGATAATTTTTTTCATGTATGTTTAGTCATCAAGTCAATTAAATTTGGGACTGGTCCATGAAAGGACATAAAAATTGAAGCTCTTACTTTTCTGTAACAAGTCCAAATTTCAAATGAAAATTCAACCAAAATGATGCACACATGTGATTACCCAGGTGAAATTATGCATGTACAAGCGTTTTGCAGACCTGTCACTCAGAACTGAAGTGTTTCATAATATCCAGTTATATTTTAAATAAACAATATTCTAAATATTTTGTCTTTTGAGCAAAAATGATCACTGACAACAGTGCCTTCTGTTTTTGTTCTCCTTTTTCATTTTCATTACACTCGTTATATTATACTTACTATTTAATACTCTGTTTATTACTGTTACTGTATTGTCCTTTCCGCGCCTGTTAAATATTGTAATATAATGTTGGTGTAAGCCTCCTAGATGATTAAATTAAAATATATATATTTAGACCCATTCGAAAAATGGCATCCAATTTAACTAACTATTGTTTAGGACTGACTAGCCTCGCTTACACATTCAAAAGCTTTTGTGTGGACTGACTAGCCTTGTGTTCATATTACCAGGACAATAGCTTTTTAAATTGGATGCCATTTTTCAAATGGGTCCATAAAACCTCTCTGAAAAACACTTTAGGGTGATGGGAGTATCCTGTATAAATAATTTGATTTTTGTTATTGCTATTATTGTTGTTGTTGTTATTATTGTTGTTGTTGTTATTATTGATGTTATTATTGTTATTATTAGTATTGTTGTTATTGTTGTTATTATTGTTCTGGTTATTATCATTGTTCTGGTTGTTATTACTGTTGTTATTATTATTGTTGTTATTTATTGTTGTTATTGTTATTTGCTGTTGTTGTTGTTGTTGTTATTGTTATTGTTGTTATTTATTGTTGTTATTGTTGTTATTTATTGTTGTTGTTGTTGTTATTTGCTGTTGTTGTTGTTATTATCAGTCTTCTCCCCACAGTGCTCAGTCTTGAAGTACTTTGAATAATTAAAAATGCTTAATAAAGGAACAGTTGCCAAAGTACATGTCAATGTCCCTGCAAGAGGTGTATCTTGAATTTCAGCCATCTCCTCTGGTTTGTTCCTCCCAAGAGAGATGTCTGAATTCATTCGACAATAATGCTGTCCAGTGACGTCACTACCCCAAAATCGTTTTAGTGATTTTGATTGGTTCATATTTCATAATTTTGCAAAATTATGATCAGTAACTCATCAGAGAAGATGGCAGGATTCACTTCTGTTTCTGTTTTGGACTCGTGAAGGTTGATCGTTGAGTTTCAATGGAGTGTTTGTGTTTGGCAAAGATGCATGTGAGTTCCACGCTAAGTTCTTGACAGAGGAGACAGCTGAAATTCAGGCTGTCCTGCAATACAATATTTTCATTATGGACACAGAATCTTTGCAAACCATATGAATATTAATGAAACTATATATTTATATATATATATATATAACTTGTTTAACCCTTTAACTACTGGACATGTTTGGAATCCCGAGTGCTAACTCAACCCAACCCTTTTAGCAATCTTTGTGAGGGGATTTCACTGGGATTTCTGTTGTGTTTTTGCTTTGAGATGTATCAAAAAATTCATCATTCAAATTTCTGAATTTCTGCAGTTGGTGATCTTTTTACCCTGCTAACCTATCGAGATGTCTTTTTGTCACTTTAAGGCCTCTGCTTGTGTCAAAATTACTGCTCTTGGTCGTAAGGGTAAAAGACAAAAAATGTACAGGGTCCCAGAGGGGGAACCAGTTTCTGAATTTCTGCAGTTGGTGATCTTTTTACCCTGCTAACCTATCGAGATGTCTTTTTGTCACTTTAAGGCCTCTGCTTGTGTCAAAATTACTGCTCTTGGTCGTAAGGGTAAAAGACAAAAAATGTACAGGGTCCCAGAGGGGGAACCAGTGTCATTTTTTTGTTCATTACCCAGCATGCAATTGGAGGGTAGGTGCAGGAAAATGGTACAGTGAAATGCAGTGTAAGCGTGGCATGGTTCACAGTCACTTGATGTGTTTTGTGCAAACAAACCTGGTGTTTGGAAATATTTTAAAAGGTGCTTTTGATTTCAAGTGCAAATGAGAAATGTTTTTTGAGGCAATTTTCAGCTCCTCAAAATACGTAAAAATCAAAGAAATGAAAAAAAGATCTTCAAAACAAATGAGTTTTTCTCCAAGGTGGAGAATCAACTGATCCCTGTTATAGCTCTGGGTTTTAAGTCATTCATCCCTTGAAATAATATTACAACTTTGTATTACCAGCATGTATAGATTTGATGCATTTTTTTTCAGTTACAAGTTTCGTATTGACTGGTTTAGTAGTGAAAGGGTTACTGAACATAACATCAATAAACATTATGGAAGTTGTGTGTGTTAGTATAGTAGTGAAAGGGTTAGTGAACATAACATCAATAAACATTATGGAAGTTGTGTGTGTTAGTATAGTAGTGAAAGGGTTAATGAACATAACATCAATAAACATAATGGAAGTTTTGCGTGTTAGTATAGTAGTGAAAGGGTTAATGAACAAACATCAATAAACATTATGGAAGTTTTGCGTGTTAGTGGTGGTGCCTCACTGATGGTCACCTTCCTCACATCACTTCCAACATCAACCATGTGGGATTCTGACATGAAGCAAGAGACTTGGCATTGCATGTTCGTTCCCCCACTGACATAAGTACTTATTATATCATTAAACTTATTATTTAACAAATAAAAGATGGTTGTCCATGTTCTATAACAAAATAATGCATGCTTGAGGTCTTGAAAAATTGTGGATGCACGAGCAGAATGCAAGTGTATTTAGCAGCTTTTCAAGACCTCAAAACTGCATTATTTTGTTATAGGACATAGAAGAACCATCTTGTATTTGTTTTATAATATACAATTCAATATACGTAGAAGAAATGCTTGAGCGTGCATTGGCTGAGCAGCTCCCATAATTTATATTATAACGTAAGGGGTAGTTATACAGGAGTCAGTGTTGAAATTTGTGTTTATTTATATTCCTTTAATCCAGTAATCAATGAAATGAATTATTCTTCAATACTGAAGGGGAGGAATGTAAGAAATAACAAATAATAGCATGCTAATCCACAGTACAGAAAAATATGGTGGTTGTACATTTGGTGCCAATCCCTTGTGAACCTAACACACACACACATAGAAATCCCCTACTTCCTTCAATGACAGCTAGTGTACAGCACTTGTACTGGCTTGTTTTTAAGATTTGAAACCTTCCCACTGTAATTTTATATTGAATTTAAAGTTTTTCATGCGTGATGAATTATAGGTAAAAGTACAAACTGTCATCTTTCCCTGTATGATGGATTGAAGGGGTCTGTGCCATGTTCGTAACTACGGGTCACATTCTAAATTCTCCTTTATATCCCATGTTTTCTAAGGAGACTTTAGAACTTGATTACAAGTCACTTTAATTTGTTCATCTTGCACAAACTCCTTGTGTAGGAAAGCTGTGTATTCTCACAGATGAATCCCCAGCATGAGCTTCCATCAAGCACTTGTTCCAGTTTGTCCATGAGAATATGCAACTTGCCTATTGTCGACAGTTATACAATATTGTACAAGTTATAGCATATGTACATATTCAGGTACAGGCTGTATGGCCAGTGGAAGAATGAATCTTACAACAATAACATGGAGCTAATGAAAGTCAAAGCAATGACAGTCAAGAGGGCAAAGTACATCACAAAGTAAGAGTCACAATAACCTTCACTGAGGGGTATTCCCAGTGATCTTTCTAAACAGTAAATGTACACGAGAGAAGTGATGTTTGTTTATTTATATTATCTCAGTCATCTATTTGCATGACTTTGTGTAAACATTGTAGTTACTTACTGGTGAATATTATTAACTAGTATAGGTGCATAATAGTCATCTATGTTTTTGGTATACTACACAGACGGCTCACCAAAGAGAATGTGAAACCCTCAGGTCGACAGATTGGCAAGATCAGCCATAGTAATCCAGGAGTTGTATTTGAATATGTGAGTATTTCAACCATCAAGACTAAAGTTTCAAGTCTGATTTTTTAACATGTGATTTTTGAACTATTCTTACTTGTTCCTAAATTTGTTTCTAATTGCCCTATATCATTATGACATCATGGCTTGTTTATGAGGGGGACAGAATCGACATGAACAATATAATTTTGAACTAAATCTGCTCTGCTGAGGAAAATTTAACTTCGAATCGTCTGGTTTCCAGATATCAGCTGTATCAATGTTTATCCCACAATATTTACCGTATTTGGTGGCTGTTACCGCTATTCTACGTTCTACAAAATGCATTTGATGGCGATTTCCTTTGTGTTGTTGCTATTTTCTCCCCCTCCCACGACCATGATCCTTAGCGTTTAAACAATAGATTGTTTTGCATACGCTGCACACGCTGCCTCGGGTTATCTATAGATGACAAATTAGGCTGGTCCAAGCACTTAACTGACCTAATTAAATCGTATGTCCAGAAGCTAAACCTCCTAAAGTCCCTGTATTTTCTTCCTGAGCATGCTAAGTTAGACTTCTACTTCAAGGTTATCCTTCCTGCTATCACTTATGGATTCCTATGTTGGGGATCGTGTAATACAACACTTCTAGAATCATTAAACCGAATTCATTACCGGGCTGCAAGGATAATTTTTGGACTCCATTGGCTAACACCACGTGAGGATGTAACTGCCTCTGCCAAATGGAAGCCACTGAACTATTACTATAACCTAAGACTTGCCTGTTTTGTACATAAATGTTTTCACAACCTAGCTCCTCCTGTACTATGTAATGCCTTTCCTAAGAGAATACTTACATACTCCTTACGTAACACTCACTGTATCAGTCTACCCACACCGAAAACCAATTTATGTATTTTCTTCCTGAGCATGCTAAGTTAGACTTCTACTTCAAGGTTATCCTTCCTGCTATCACTTATGGATTCCTATGTTGGGGATCGTGTAATACAACACTTCTAGAATCATTAAACCGAATTCATTACCGGGCTGCAAGGATAATTTTTGGACTCCATTGGCTAACACCACGTGAGGATGTAACTGCCTCTGCCAAATGGAAGCCACTGAACTATTACTATAACCTAAGACTTGCCTGTTTTGTACATAAATGTTTTCACAACCTAGCTCCTCCTGTACTATGTAATGCCTTTCCTAAGAGAATACTTACATACTCCTTACGTAACACTCACTGTATCAGTCTACCCACACCGAAAACCAACTACCTGAAATTGTCAATAACGTACAGAGGTACGAGGCTTTGGAACAGTCTCGGTAACGACCAAAGGTCAACTGCATCAATTAATAGTTTTAAAATCAATCTTAAAAGAAACACTGAACTACTGTAAATAACTGAACAGAATAAGTTAATTAGTTTTATATTACTATTATTATTATTATTAGGGTAGAATATCGTAGTTATAAGCACGACCACATCAGCAACGCTGTAAATTTATCGTGGGTAAATAAATATTATTATTATTATTATTATTATTATTGATTTGCCGTCATAATGATATAGGGCAATTTCTTAATCTTTCAGCTTCTCACCCAAATTCAAAAGTATGACAACTTTATTGGTCCAGTGGTGGATTCGCTGAAGTATCTGACTCCCCTGGCATATGATGTACTTGCCTGTATCCTTATGTCACAAGTGTAGGGTAGAGGGATCTGACTAGAATATGAAAAAATGATTTTGTTAAGGTGTAGTTGGTTCTTGTGAGCAGATCACTTCCTGGTTCCTTTCATGTGAATTAATTAAACACATTGGCAATGAAATTGTGATTATGGTTTGTTAAATTCAGTTAGTTTGACAGTACTAAAGTATTACGAAAAACTCCACAAAATAAGACACCAGTACATGGTCTAGTGTTTATCCCTACTATAAACACTTGTTTCAGGTCTCGTTAGAAATTCAGAGAGAGAGAGATGGATTCAGATTGAAATTGGACTCAGATCAATACCCCACTTCTGAGATATGCCTCACTTCCTACGTACAAAGGAATCAATAAACCATGTATTTATTTTATTAATACGAGGCTCTGTGCATAATGCTCAGTCGTTCGTGACAAACTACAGAAGTGCTGTAGTCTTGTCACGAAAGACTGACCATTATGCATGGAGCCTCGTATTGATTCCTTTGTATGTAGGAACTGAGGCATATCTCGGAAGTAAGCTATCACCATCTTTATTGCACAGTCCTTGTGTGTATCTCTGGTATGTTCTGTCAGTGGTAATACATAATTATATAGTGTGATCATAGTTGCTGACATTAATAATTATTGCTGATATTTGGCTTCTAATGGCAGCCATGAAGTAGAGGCTCATTATTGTAGTCTAGTAAAGATGTTTGACTTCAGTACCAGCTGTGTTATGGCCTTAATAGAAGTCTAAAGTCTGTATCATTGAGGCTCTTGCTAATCCTGAAAGAGAAAGACTTAAACAGGAAGACACCAACATTTCTGACTGGCTTAAAAGTAAGTTCCTTAAACTTGAAGTCCATAGCTAACCCATACAATAGTCTGTGAATGTTTTAGTAACTGATGTAAGAAGTCAGATACACACTTGAAGTCTATAGCTGACCCATACAATAGTCTGTGAAGGTTTTAGTAACTGATGTAAGAAGTCAGATACACACTTGAAGTCCATAGCTAACCCATACAATAGTCTGTGAAGGTTTTAGTAACTGATGTAGGAAGTCTGATGCACACCAGAGCTGAAGCATTTTGTTATTCAATCTACTTTTTTTTACCAGGCCTTGCAGCCTTCTGTGGTACAGTGTTTCGCAAGTATTCCATTGACTTGACAGGACTACTTCAGTATGTTGGCAACCAGCTGAAGGCAGGCAAGAGTTTTGACTTGCTTGTACTGAAAGAGGTTGTACAGAAGATGTCTGGAATTGAGATGTCAGAGGAGGTCACTGTCTCCCAATTAGAGGCATTGTGTGGTGGAGAACTTCTCAAAGCTGAGGTGACAACTCATTTCTAAATAATTATGTACTTGAACAACTACAGTGTATGTAAGAATTAGCCACTTCATAATGCAATTCTTGTGTTTCACAGGGTGGTTACTTTGGTCAGATACGGAACACCAAGAAGTCATCCCAGAGGCTGAGAGATATTCTTATTGAAAGTCAGTTGGCCTTACCTCTTTGCATCCTGATGGCTCAGCAAAGGAATGGAATTGTGTTCTTTGAAGATGACAAGAGGCATCTTAAACTAGTTGGCAAACTGTATGACCAGGTAAAGAGTTTTCTTTTCATTTCTAAACTCATTGGTCCATACACACACCATTCAATGCATTTATAATATGTTGTAGGTTGTTTTTCAAACAACCTAGGTCAATGGTGAACTTGTGGATGCAAAGTGTTTTTAGTGTGTTTTCAAGGGTAAACATGTGGTTTCCATATGGGAAACAGTGGGGATTCCACTATAACCTGTTACAGACTGTTACGTCTTGTGATTCCATGTAGTAGAGTACCTCAAAGAAAGTTCTTGTTAGTTGTACTTCAGTGGCATTGAATATCATTATGGTTTGACATATTAAATGTCACTAATATCATTGGTCCGACTTTTACACAGTAACCACTGAGCTAAAATAAAATAAAGGCAAAAGAAAAGCAAATTACCTCTAACATTGTCCCTGGAAGGAGACTTCTATGAAAGAACTAAACAGTATCTTAAAGTAACAAGTACAGAGGGTCTTGGAGTAACCCTTTGTACTTGTTAGACTCTGCTTTCCAAATAGAATAAAACAGTATGATTAGAACAAAATGGAAGTACGCATTCCAAATAACAAACTTCTAACTCCTGACAACAAATAAGTGGCGAAGAGAAATGCTGTATAATATTCCCTTGTTCTCTCATCAAAGAATCGCCCACAGAGGATGTGAAAAGATGCAAAATGGATAAATGATAGAGAACTACACAGAAATCACTCAAAAAGTTATCAACAGTTCTATTTCACTTCACCGTTTCCATGCTGAACATTAGGGCCAATAACAAGGAGATTTATTAAAGCCAGTTAACAGGTCCGAACCCCACTCCAAACAAACTCATTCCTATTATATATCGATCTAATGGTGAACTAAGCCAAACACTAACCCAACATTTAAAACAAACCTAACCTCTGTGATCTCAATTGCTTACTAATTTAGCAAGGAGGATTGGAAGGTCTTCCCATATTTTTTTGCGTAGCACCTATATTATCAATGTTCCTGGTCACGTGGGCAATTCATTCTGCGTTGAATTTTGTGGATATCGGATCTCAGCAGCACAGATTTTCACAAAGCACATCAAAACCAAAGTTTGTCCTGGAATTTTGACGTAGTTTACACTACAGGAGTATTTCTGGCAAATATTTTGATGTTGTGTCCATTTGACTGGGGCTTAAGAAAAATGGGAAAACATGTAGTGAAAAGTTTCCAATTTAGTTTGTGCATGCTATTGGCATCTGATCATGCCATTTTTCAAACAACGAACATGCAGCAACCTTAATTATACCAAAAAATCAGACGATTCTTTGTTAACCATTTTACTCAAAAACAATTATGATTACCTAAAATAATAATGGGGAGAAATAAGTAATACTTTGTACTGAATAAATACATTACTTTGTACTGAATAACAAAGCATTACTTTGTACTGAATAACAAAGCATTACTTTGTACTGAATAACAAAGCATTACTTTGTACTGAATAACAAAGCATTACTTTGTACTGAATAATAAAGCATTACTTTGTACTGAATAACAAAGCATTACTTTGTACTGAATAACAAAGCATTACTTTGTACTGAATAACAAAGCATTACTCATTTCTCCCCATTATTTTTTAAGCTAATCATAATTGTTTTTAAGTAAAGTGATTAACAAAGAATCGTCTTTTTTTTTGTTGTATAATTATATAGGTATAATTATAATTATATAGGTATAATTATATAGGTTACCGTAGACCTTTGTGGCCTGTTTTCATTCCTTGTGAAGTTTATTAATAATTGAAACTTCACGAGATATTTGGAAACCATATTTTGAAGTAAAGTAAATCTTATTAGATAGCCTAAGCATGATAATCCCTTTATGAACGGCAAGCTCGCTGTAGATTTTTGTGGGAAACTACATATGTGACATCCAAAAGCTGTATCTCAATATCTCAATGCATTTGCATATCGCATGTGCTTTAGTATTCACATGTTAGCAGTACTGCTATCATTCGTTGCTCTTCAAGTTTTCATTACAAATATTGTTTCAGCTCGCTTATGGATAAGCCACAACAGCATCCCAGTCCTTTGGATGCCCTATGACCACATCTACAGCCAGAGTTTGTGCTGGTTTGCTGTGATTTCTCTTTGGCTTTGTCATCACTTTCGCCTTTTACTTGTCCTTGATAGCTTAGGCTGCTTTTTTGTCTTACATCATTGGACAACACTTTTCTTTTCGCTTTTTTCTTAGTTTTTGCCATGATAGCTATCAGTCTAACCAGATTATTCAGTGAAACTAGCAACGCAGTGCTGTATGTATGAATGTAAACCCAGGTAATATGAACCATTTCATTGCCCGCAAATTAACATGTTGACAGAACCTTTGATGAAGTGTGAACTGTACAACTTCCGAAGCTGAAAACTCTGACTTCATTTACTTGCTTATTCCCTATCTTTGAGTGAATTATGTGTCTTAATAATTATCAGATCCTTATGAAACTTGGCCAAAAGATGGATATACTATCAAGGAATCAAAGTGTTTTGGGCTTTAGTAATATTTTCTTTTTTTCTTTTTTTTATGTGGCTAGTGTCGTATAGTTTCGAAGATTTTTTGACCTCAAACTTCAAGAAGGATTTGCATGCAAAGAAAGTAAAATATTAAAAATCCCCAACACACTTTTGGAGGCTGTTATATGCTGATTGACAGAGTGCAATTGAATGGATCGTATGCCCAAATGTGTACACATATGCCCAAATGTGTAATTTCAAGTTTCTTGACAAATTTTCAAGCGCAAGTGTTCATGGGAAGGCCTAAGTTCCAATCCTTGCTAATTTAGGGTGTTCACGGATAATATTTATTACTAATTTATGGCTGCTTCAATGGTCTTGTGAACTAGTCCAAACCCTAACCCAACATTTAAAAAAAACTAACATCAGTGAACATAAGGTCACAGGTAAACAACAAGTATTTAGGGCTAATTTGTGGCTAGAGTTCACAGGTAAACAAGAAGAGAAGATAGACCAAGGGCTAGGGTTCACAGGTAAACAAGAAGAGAAGATAGACCAAGGGCTAGGGTTCACAGGTAAACAAGAAGAGAATATAGACCAAGGGCGAGGGTTCACAGGTAAACAAGAAGAGAAGATAGACCAAGGGCTAGGGTTCACAGGTAAACAAGAAGAGAATATAGACCAAGGGCGAGGGTTCACAGGTAAACAAGAAGAGAAGATAGACCAAGGGCGAGGGTTCACAGGTAAACAAGAAGAGAAGATAGACCAAGGGCTAGGGTTCACAGGTAAACAAGAAGAGAATATAGACCAAGGGCGAGGGTTCACAGGTAAACAAGAAGAGAAGATAGACCAAGGGCTAGGGTTCAGAGGTAAACAAGAAGAGAAGATAGACCTAGTGCTAGGGTTCAGAGGTAAGCAAGAAGAGAAGATAGACCAAGGGCTAGGGTTCACAGGTAAACAAGAAGAGAAGATAGACCAAGGGCTAGGGTTCAGAGGTAAACAAGAAGAGAAGATAGACCTAGTGCTAGGGTTCAGAGGTAAGCAAGAAGAGAAGATAGACCAAGGGCTAGGGTTCAGAGGTAAACAAGAAGAGAAGATAGACCTAGGGCTAGGGTTCACAGGAAAACAAGAAGAGAAGATAGACCAAGGGCTAGGGTTCACAGGTAAACAAGAAGAGAAGATAGACCAAGGGCTAGGGTTCACAGGTAAACAAGAAGAGAAGATAGACCAAGGGCTAGGGTTCACAGGTAAACAAGAAGAGAAGATAGACCTAGGGCTAGGGTTCACAGGTAAACAAGAAGAGAAGATAGACCAAGGGCTAGGGTTCACATGTAAACAAGAAGAGAAGATAGACCAAGGGCTAGGGTTCACAGGTAAACAAGAAGAGAAGATAGACCTAGGGCTAGGGTTCACAGGTAAACAAGAAGAGAAGATAGACCAAGGGCTAGGGTTCACAGGTAAACAAGAAGAGAAGATAGACCTAGGGCTAGGGTTCACAGGTAAACAAGAAGAGAAGATAGACCAAGGGCTAGGGTTCACAGGTAAACAAGAAGAGAAGATAGACCAAGGGCTAGGGTTCACAGGTAAACAAGAAGAGAAGATAGACCAAGGGCTAGGGTTCACAGGTAAATTTTGAAACAATGCATATTTCTAAATATCCCTGCCATCAGGGAAAATTAGTGCTTTAAATGTGCCTTGGAGAACAAAAGAATCCGAGGCTACCATGGTATAACTAATCGTATGTCCCAACTTCGGAAGTGTTCAATTTTGTAAACGTTATCCGTATATCCACAATAATATTCAGATCCGTCAGACTTCCAGATCTTTGTAAAAGTCATTGCATAACGTTTTCAAGTCAATTCGGACCATGCAGTTATCGAAATGTCGTGAGCCGTAAAATAAACAAAACATTACGGCTGCCTGGCCCACTTTAAAGCTTGACTCACTCACTGAGCGCAAAGCATAACACCAAATTAACTTTTGCTTCATCATAGTTTCACATTCACGGCATATCCTTGGCTTGTTACTAGTATTAAAAGGTTTCGGCAGAAATCATTGTAAATGTTTGCGTATTAAATCTCAGCTCTTCTTGGAGTCTGAATTTCCACATGCAATCAGTCAGGTGTGAACATGTCAGTCTGATTTTTGCAGAACATGAACAGAGTTTTGAAGCACCGTTTGTCATGAAAGACATGCAAAAACTTCTATACTCTTACTAGAAAACTTCTACTGTGGAAATACAATTCCTTTTCAATTAAAAACTTTAATGCATCGGATCAGATCAGTCAGTTCGCGTAAATGGAAATTGCGCCCCCGCAGTATTTGTGTCAGAAATGAGACACTCGTCTGGCTGACAGTTCACGATTGACGGGGACTTTATACGCAAGGTATTTACCAAAACCATCTTACTGTACGTTTGTAAAACTGTGTTTGTTATGAATTAGAATTTGTCACGCGTTAATCCTGGTGAAAGAAAGGTTAAAATATGAAATTGTGCGACATTCTTTAGGAACAAAGAGCGAAATTCGTCGAAATACGTTTGCATTACTTTTGCACTGCAATTAAACGGCCTGGCCGAGAAACAGCTTCGCAACTCGTCTGCACGGCAGAAAAAAAAAAAAGACTTTTGAAGCCGTGTAAACGACTTTCGAAGCCGTGTAAACGACTTTCGAAGCCGTGTAAACGGTTTTCTAACCTGTTTACATGGATAACAAACGGCTTAGCATATGTTTGATTTCCATATTTTTGCTGATGACACTAATTTATTTCTTAGTGATTACAGTATTGTTAATCTTGAAACTAAGTTAAATGTAGAATTAGAGAATGTCTATGCCTGGCTTTGTGCTAATAAGTTATCCCTAAATATTGATAAAACTAATTATGTTCTGTTCCATCCACCTCAGAAAAAAATCAAGCATGCGTTAAATGTCAAAATTAGTAGCCAAATTATTAAGCAGGAATCTTATGTGAAATATTTAGGAATCTTAATTGACTCTCACCTTAATTGGAAACAACATATACATGAACTCTGCAAAAAGATTTCAAGGGGAGTTGGCATTATTTCCAAAGTTAGGTATTTTCTTCCAACCAATGTCTTAATACAATTATACTATTCACTCATTTACCCCTTTCTAATATATGGGCTACTGGTATGGGGAAATACTTATGAATCGTCTTTAAAACCTATCATTGTTCTTCAAAAAAAGGCACTCAGGAGAATAACTTTCTCTAAACCAGACGAACACTCAAATCCTCTCTTTAGTGCTTTAAAAATATTAAAATTTGTGGATCTCATCCACCTATTTAATTGTACCTTCATGTTTGAGTTTCACCATAATTTGCTTCCTTCAAGATTTGACAACTTTTTTGACCTAGTGTCATCTAAACACAATTATAACACCAGATTAGCTGCAAAGACATCATATTATATAGCGCCTGTGAGAACAAATTATGGTAAATTCAACATGCGATATAGAGGGGCAACGATATGGAACTTAATAAGTGAGGATCTAAAACATGAAAGCTTTAAAGCTTTCAAAAATAAATTAAAACATAATTTATTGGAGTTATATATCTAGTTTGGAATCTTTTTCTTCACAAATTTATTTGCACTTATACCATATATTGCCGCCTATACCATTTTATGATTTTCTATATAAACAATTAGCTTTGATACCATTTGTGTGTGTGTGTGTTTTTTTTTTTAAATTTAATTTCCTTCGTGTGTGTGTGTATGTAAGAATTTTGATCATTTCGACCTTTATCTTTCAAATTAACAAATAAGCCACCCAGCTCGATTAGCTCTTTATAGTTATTCTGGGGAGAAATTTACCTGTTGTGTCGATAAACAATGTAAATTAGATAAGGATTTGTGGTAAATAAATTGTTGTTGTTGTAGCATGCTAAACGGAAAGTCGTTATTGTACGTTTTCTGGTGTAAGGTCACATATTATTGTGATGGTGCTACTAGTGCATATGTGCAGTAAAACATTATAGTAGTTTGGAATTTCACTAAAACTGCACAGAAATTGATATAACACAAACCCCATTGAACATAAAATATGTTCTGGCAAGCACTGGCAGATGGTCAGTTCCAACTTGTTGGGTGGGCAGTGACTACAGTCTAAGTGAATCCAAATGAATCCTAGTTGAAAAAGTAATTTCCTTAGTTAAAAATAATAATCTGAGATGAAATTTGAATTACAACATATATAGTTACTGTTTGTGTGTTTGTGTCTGTGTTGTTGTTTAACGATTACAACTAACCCTTGTTGTTCACAGTGCCAGGACACCTTGATACAGTTTGGTGGCTTTCTGGCCAGTCAGTTGACGGCAGAGGAGTATGAATCACATCTCCCCTCTCTCTGTACCCTTGGTCAGAAGTACCATTTAACACCAGAAGTTGCCTTCTATCTTTCAAGGCCAATGTTCACACATCAGATTGAGGTATTGATACAGGTTTTGTTTCATGTAATTTAGTAATTAATGAATGGCTGTCAGCCAAACATACTGTTTATTAAATACTGAGGTCATGGAAATATGAATAGTGCTTTGGAAGTTGTAATGATAATAATAATTTAATATATTCATGATGTTATCCCTGCTTTCAGTATCTTTACCTTACACATGTACACTATTGTACATCACATCAGAATGTTAATATATTTTCTTGTTAGCTTTATCAATTGAAGACAGTCAGAAAACAACACTAGCTAGCTGATGATATTGTGACAGTTGTATATTTGCTTATTGTTTGTTTCTGTCAGTCCAAGTTTAGAGAATGTGTAAAGACTATGAAAGGTGATACTGTGACAGTTGTATGTTTGACTATTGTTTGTTTCTGTCAATCCAAGTTTAGAGAATGTGTAAAGACTATGAAAGGTGGTATTGTGACAGTTGTATGTTTGACTATTGTTTGTTTCTGTCAATCCAAGATTCTGTTTCGGAAGTGCTACCATTAAAACATGGTGTCCCTCAAGGATCGATATTAGGTCCAGTACTTTTTACAATATATGTTAATAATCTAATTAACAAGGTTAGTCATAGCCAAGTTACTGCGTATGTTGACGATTGTCAACTGTATTTCAAATTTCCAGTATCGAAATCATTTAATGCGATTTCAGCTGTAAATAATGACCAGTAATTGGTGTGCAAAAAACTCTTTACTCATAAATCCTGATAAGACAAAATTACTAGTTGTTGGTTTGCCGCAACTTACTAGGTAAGACTATTTCACCTGTTCCAGTTGTTAAGGATCTTGGCATCTTTATAGACCAAGGGCTTACGTATAATGTACATATTACTAAAACAGCTTCTGGGTGTATGAATCAGTTAGTACAGATAAATAGAATCAAGCACCTTTTAGATAAGAAAACACTTTTATTGCTCATAAATAGTTTTGTATTTACTAAATTGTTTTACTGCTCCTCAGTATGGGGGAATACTACTAAATCTAATTTACATAAGCTGCAGTTAGTGCAGAATTTTGCAGCCAGAATAGTCTTAGGATTAAGAAAGTTTGATCATATTTCTGAGGGCTGAAGATCGCTTAAATGGCTAAATGTCTCAGCAAAGATTATATTTAATGATTTAGTTTTAGCTTTTAAATGCATGAATGGATTAGCTCCAGAATATTTATCTATTAAATACTTTGTTAAGCGTTCTGCCATTCATGGTAGAAATACTAGGGGATCTGGAAATTTGAATATTCCACGCTGCAGATCGTCAACGGGACAAAGAGCTTTTTATTTTCGGGGTGTCAGTGCATGGAATAGTCTTACAAAAGATCTACAAAATATCAAAAATATTCAGAATTTTAAGAGAAGTGCCTTTAATAGTTTATTTAATAAAGATAAGGTTTATTAAATTAACCTATAATTGTAAATTATTTTATATTTTTACTGTAAATTAGATTATATATATTTTTATATTGTATTGTGACTGAAAAGCCCTGTTAAGGGAGTCTCAAATAAAGTATGTAAGTTTAGAGAATGTGTAAATGTAGTGTTTATTCATCCGGGAGTTTCCTAGTGTGGGAAACCATGTATCACGTGATACTGGGAGATGGAGGAGGTCTCGAGTAGCGAGCTGTACTGTGTGTGCACGAGTCCGAGTTTATAGAGTAGTTCAAGCCTTAGTGGCTTTCTAGGTACATAACAGTAAATACTTGAAAGTGATTGTGACAGTTGTTTGTTTGACTATTGTTTGTTTAGTCCAAGTTTATAGAATGTGTAAAGACTATGGAAGGTGATATTGTGACAGTTGTATGTTTGACTACTGTTTGTTTCTGTCAGTCCAAGTTTAGAGAATGTGTAAAGACTATGAAAGGTGATACTGTGACAGTTGTATGTTTGACTACTGTTTGTTTCTGTCAATCCAAGTTTAGAGAATGTGTAAAGATTGAAAGGTGATACTGTGACAGTTGTATGTTTGACTACTGTTTGTTTCTGTCAGTCCAAGTTTAGAGAATGTGTAAAGATTGAAAGGTGATACTGTGACAGTTGTATGTTTGACTACTGTTTGTTTCTGTCAGTCCAAGTTTAGAGAATGTGTAAAGGTGATACTGTGACAGTTGTATGTTTGACTACTGTTTGTTTCTGTCAGTCCAAGTTTAGAGAATGTGTAAAGACTATGAAAGGTGACAAGGAGCTCTCTCAAAAGGTGCATCTTCTATACATTCATTTGCTATAACTGATATTTTTATGCTCGCAATACTTTCATTCATTGTTGTTTTGAATACCAGGACGTGCATGTACAATATACAGTATGTAACTATTCTCTTTAAACTTGTCAGCAAATCTATCAATGCTACATTGACGCAGTGAACTCTGTTATGGAGCCTGTGGTACAGAGTGCAAGATTATTACAAACTCCTAAAGTCTGGAATAACATCAGGTTAGTTCACACCAGGTGAAGTTAGGGTGTTTTATCTTATCAATACACCTGTACTACAAGGTGAAAAAAGGTTTATAACTGTATTCAAATGTAGGCAAGGTGTTGAGATACAGACTGCACAGCAGCACATTGCACCACAATAGCAGTCTGTATCTCAAGACTTCCCTTGTGAAGCACATATTATTAGATGATAGAAAACTGATATATTCTCTGACCTTTTCTTTAAGAAAATCTGATTTACAATACATATATTATGGACTTAAAGAAGAATTGGATAAATTTTAATTTTCAATGCCATTAGCCTTTTGCATTGGCTAAGCTAAAGCTGATTGAAGTGTTCTTAATATTCATATTCAAGTGACGTTTGAAGAATAACAATGGTTAAAACTGTACTTATGATGCATTGTTACTTTCATACTTTCATTATAAATGGTAGTTTAAGGTAATTACAAAATATTTAAGGTCGGTATTAACTCTTTAGTGTCTTTGACCAAAATTGGAAAAAATGAGTTGTTTTGGATTTAATTTTGTTATGTAGCACATATTAACAAAAATATGGACAGCTATATGTCTTTATGAAGCCTGATAAATAGACTTTCAAAATTAGGCTTCACTTTTCGCATCTGGCACAATGTAATTAACATAAATTAGCATTAATTAGCATAAATTGGTGACCAATAGCTACGACATCTAGAGAAAAACTGAACTGGAGTCCACATAGTGTGTAGTTTGGTAAATAGTTGAAAGCAAAAAGTTACCTTGATGTAGTGGTAAGCATGCCCATCAAATATGGCTGAAATAGAATGAAAGGAATGGACATAAGAATATTTACAGTCACACTACCCCAAAACGTCATAATAGAGGAAAATCATATAAAACATAATAAAAAATTAACAATATTCATAACAGTATGGAAAGATGCATGTCTTTATGAAGCCTGATAAATATACTTTCAAAATTGGGCTTCACTTTTCGCATCTGGCACAATGTAATTAACATAAATTAGTATAAATTAGCATAAATTGGTGACCAATAGCTACGACATCTAGAGAAAAACTGAACTGGAGTCCACATAATGTGTAGTTTGGTAAATAGTTGAAAGCAAAAAGTTACCTTGATGTAGTGGTAAGCATGCCCATCAAATATGGCTGAAATAGAATGAAAGGAATGGACATAAGAATATTTACAGTCACACTACCCCAAAACGTCATAATAGAGGAAAATTGGCCCGCTTTTTGATTTCGTTTTTCCTGCCCTGAAAAAACATTATATCCTCCAGATATGTTCTCAAGGATATATCCAGACATCTTCTTGAGACAATAAGAGAGGTTTCAAACAAATCTAACATGATTTCAATGCCTTTCGAGTCACCAAATCGAACATGTGATTTCCCAACATACGTGCTCAAAAATTTGATCACATTCTCACCTCGAATCTTCGCCTGAATTGCAAAGCTGGTGGTCTATTTCCGATTCCTCGCCACTTGACATTCCTTCACCGCTTTCTTTCTCATCTCCGCTACTTTCCTCGTCAAGACAAGCTAATACTTCATCGAGATTGTAGGTTTTTGAAGTCCTGGGAGCCTTCGCGTTCGACGCCATTTTCTTGAACTAACTCCACGAGGCCCGGAGAAATACAATGAAACAAAAAGTAACCAATCATGAGTTTCGTTAGATCGATTTCGATAAAACTCGCTGTCTGATTGGCTTAGGATACAGTCACGCCGTACAGCGAGTTTCAGGGCAATCGGAAGTAACACTACGACGCTAGAATTTTTTTTTTTACCCGACCTGGAAGTCGGATATTTAACTAGCCGGACACGAAAGAGTTAAAGCAGTTGATACAATTGTAAGTTGGGCGACCACTAACCCAACCACATATTTACGGTGCCACATGTTCACTTTAGTTGTTAAAGTTTGTGTTGTTCTTTAGTCCTCAGCTCTATGTGACATTCTGGTCACTGTTCATGTATGATGTCCATGTACCATCTGATAGATATGAAGTGGAGATTCAGAGATTCAAAACACAGATTGTACAGTTAGAGGACAACAAGGAAATGGTTTGTTCAATCGTAGCTACCGTTAGTGGTCAGTAAAGTAGTGTCTTGAGATGTGGTGTTATTTTATACTGAATTGGGACATGGAATTGCCATCTAAGAATTTTTTTTGTTGGAATGACATGATGAACAGGCTCCAAGCAAGAAGAAGAAGGACAAGGAGAGATGGGTCCAGCTGATAGACAAACTGAAGTGTGAGCAGCGAGAACAAGAAGACCACAACCAATGTGTGATGTCATGGCTGAAGCATGAGAGAGACTCCTGGTTTCCATCGAGTGAGTTAATGGCATTGATGATGCTGACAATCTGCATTACATTTGCTAATGGCTTCTTACATGTATTTGTGTTTCTGTTGTAGAGTCAACCAAGAGTGAGACTATCACCCAGTTCCTGCAGCTGTGTATGTTCCCACGGTGTGTCTACACTGCTAGTGATGCTGTCTACTGTGCTAAGTTTGTACACATGCTACATAACCTGAAGACTCCAAACTTCTCCACTCTGCTCTGTTTTGACAGGGTTAGTAATTATTACTCTGTTCATGTCTGTCTGTTCCCTCTCTTACATTTGTGTTCTGGCTAACGAATTAGCTACAAGAGATATGGAATACATTTGTTTAGTACCATATTTAATCACATACAAGCTGCACCCCTAACTTCAGCCTGATAACCAGAAGCCTGTTTTTCTCAAAAGGTTTAAGGAAAAGCCGCACCACAAAATTCAGAAAAATTTGCAACCAGAAATTGTTTACAACTTTCCTTGTCCTTACTTGTGTATATTTTAACCTGCTGTCTTTAAATCACTTCATAATTCTTTGGCTGTTGGTCCCCTCATTAACTAACAACATATTTAAGGAACTTCATTCCTTTAAAGTGTTTATGAAACCAAATTTTGCATCTTTATTTTATTGCAGAATAATAAAGTTCATTCTTTTCTGATTATCAAGAGTATATTTATTTTTCAGTTCCGCCTTCGGAAAGGTCTCTTTTTCGCCATTCAAATTGACTACTTTTATGCCAAAAACTGTCCGGGGCCTGGAACCGAATCTGCCATTACAATGACGTCACTGTGAGGACTCGCAAGTGACAATCCCTTCCGTATGATCATGTAGGACGACACGCATTTTTACAAAAAAATACAATAGAATAAAGCACAATACAGTTCAATACAAAAAATGAAATACAGTAGAATGCAACACAATCCTTAATAAATAAAAGATGGTTCTCCTTGTTCTATAAAAAAAATATTGCACGCTCAAGGTCCGTGAAAAACTACGGATGCACGAGCAGAACACGAGTGCATTTAGCACCATTTCAAGACCTCGAAAGTACATTATTTTGTTATAGAACAAGGAGAACCATCTTTTATTTGTTTTATAATACAAACTTCAATCTAGATGAAGGAAAGTAAGCTATATAATTTTAAGAACCCAAATAAAAATCTACTAAGCAAATAAACTGACTACAGTAAAAACTCCATTTTACTGTACTTCACCTTGTTTACAACATTTCTTGTCGCTGATTGGTTCAATTCTGACAGCTTGACATTGACGACCTGAAAACTCGTTTTTTATTGGATGAAATAACCTGCTATAAAAAGAACATGTCGATTGATAAAAGTGAAAGACAGAAATTGCAAGACTGCCGGCCGCAAACGGGCTGTAAAATTGTCAACTGATCAAAACTGTTGCAGGAAACACAGAGTGCTTTCTTTTTACAATGTATGGTCAGCACAGGAGAAGTTAATCTGCACATTGTGATTGTGTTGAAAATGCCTGATGGAAAAACATTCATAAAGATCAGAAAGCGTTTGTAGCGAAATTTTAATAGCGGCATCTGAGACTGAGTTTAATACGTGAGTTGAGGTTCCCGACTATATTTTCTACAACAACTGCATCGTTGTCAGACACTGGCTAATTTATTCTGTGGTCTCAGAAGAAGGATATTTTCATTATCCCAAGGAAAAGTGTTTAACTGCTGCTCTGATGGCAGACAGTTGCATAGCTTTTGAGGCTCAGTTCGACTATACGTTCGAAATTCTCTCTTAATTTCTAACGAGACCTGAAACAACCATGGGGGCTGATCAAAGCCAAGTCCCGGAAAATCCACAGATCGAATTAGAATTTAGCGTGTTGGTTTTTGCGGAGGGAGGCTAGGAAAACCGGAGAACCCGGAGAAAAACCCGCGGAGCAAGGGCGAGAGACCAACAAACTGATCAACTCACATATGGTGCCATGTCTGGGTTCTTTGCAAGTTTTATCGTCTGTTTTTCATTCACGAACATTCAGGATCCTCTTAAACGAATTTCTACAGGAAACCAGAGAAACCCTATATTGTATTCTTTGCCATTCACTGTTCTGGTTCAGCATAAAAGTACAGGAGCATTAAACATGGCGGCAGATGAGGTACAACTTTAAGTGGCGTAGGGAGGGTTAGATACTTGTTAAATAAGGTAAAAAGAGTAGTCAATGCTGGGAGTCGAGAGGAACGGGTAGTGAAATCTCCCTCCCTAGTTTTTTCAAATTATTCTTCCTCCTCCCTTGTGAGTTTTAAACATTTCTCCCTGGAGCATAATTGTAGATCCCAATTTCTTCCTCCTCCCTAGTTTTACTGAACATTTCTCCTGCCTCCCTAGTTATTTTTAGCCCTTTCTCCCTCCTCCCTAGACCGTTCCTCTGCACTCTCCTGGTCATTAATTAGCAAAGGATGACGATGGATCATACTTTAACAGGCTCTGTGTTATCTTTACATTCATCGCCGTATGAAATGCCTCTGTTTATAGCAGATCTGAGAGAAAGGACTCCCTTTTATTGAGATTACAACTTTGCTTGGAAAACCTTAACATTTAGTATAGTTGAAAACTTTAAGTACCAGGAGCAACTGAGACAGATATCATAGCAATATTCTATTAGTATTGGTACTATAAAAGAGAACCAATGTTGGGCAATTTACAAGCGCGATCAAGAGTATATTCAGTATACCAAGTAAATCCACTGTTCAGATAGATTCCTTAGGACATTGAATACCCTATGCCCTTAAAGTTGTACCTCGTCTGCTCCATCTGCCACCATGTTTGTGACCACGAGGATCACGAAAAGACGTAACCTTGTTTCCAGGCTTCTCACGAATATTGTATTTACAGGAATGGAGTGGAAGGAAAAATAGATTATTGGAAAATACAAAAAATAGTTAAATGACCTGGACCCTGTGACCTGGACCTGTGACCTACGTTTTATACCAGCCGTGACGAAAATGATACTTCCAAGACCAATTATCGGCTTTAATAACACTAGGAACCATTTGAGGAGTTGGCAGATAAGATGACAATCAAATGGACAGCTAGTTTTCTTTGGAAAGCGAAGGAGAGGGGCTTGAGTAGAAATCTTGCTGACATTCATGTTCTGTGTTCATGTTCTGACATTCATTTCTATTATTTATGGTCATTGCAAAAAAAGTTTTCTGAAAACACTCACATACATGTCTCACCCTTGCAGTAATTTTTTTGTTACTTTCAAAATCTGGAAGTCAAAAAAGGTGCAGCTTATACATTGTACGTGATAAAATAAGGTACATTCTATTAACCTTTTCTACAGATTATGAATATTGGAATAGTATCATAGTCCTGGTAATAACGTTTGAATAAATCTCAGTGCTCCAGTCATTTTAAAGGTTTTGTCTTTGTAGGGATTTGAGCTTTGTTGCTACAATTATCTATTCTAGACTCACATAATGTGTTTTTGTCATTGATTGTAATGCTGTTGTCATTATGTTGCTTGTTTCACACCAATAATGATTAGTTCTACAAAAACAACATCTTGTAATAATTTATATTTTGTACACAGGTGTTTTCAGACATTTCGTACACTGTAGCAAGCTGCACAGAGAATGAGGCCAGCAGATATGGTAAGGACTCTGAATGGTGAAATGGTTTGTGTAATGTGCTGGTGACAAGACAGCTAGAACATTTAGTTCAGAGTAAATTTTATAAAATGTGAATAAGGAATTAATTGATATCCAGTTATGCCTATTGATTGGGTTTAGAACAGTAACCAATCAAGTTTTTATTTTATCTGTTATAACTTACTGGGTCCCCTGTATGTCTAGGTCGTTTTCTATGCTCAATGTTGGAGATTGTCATGCGGTGGCATGGAGACAGGAAAACTTATGAAAAGGTATTTTACGAACACTCCATGTCTTAGTAATATTGTAAACTGTTGCCTTATAGTTGTTTAAGCTCATGGTTGAACACTGATTATTATTAGGTTTGTGGTAGCTATCCAGTCATATTCTAGCTGGTTGTTTTATAGTTGTTTAAGCTCATGGTTGAACACTGATTATTATCAGGAGTGTGGTAGCTATCCAGGCTTTGTGACTGTACTACGAGCAACCAACACAGACAAGGCAGACCATCTGGACTATGAGAACTTCAGACATGTGTGTCATAAGTGGCAGTACAAGTTAACAAAGGTACATTGCACCAAATATGTTAGAGGAGTAACAGGTTACTATGGAACATATTGATGTATATCAAATTTGAATAAGAACATTGAAGATACAGGTTAAAGTACCCTGGGCACCAGAGGTTCTAATACCTCTCGCGAAAGTTTAAGAAGCAAAGCACTGCCAATAAGGAGTGAAGCAACAAGATAGGAAAAATACCTCTGGTAGCATGGCCTGGGTTTCTCACTTCCATGTTCGGATCAGGTACAAGATTTGTACCTTGTTGCTGATTGGTTCTGTATTTCATGTGATCTATGAGCAGCATACACGATTGATGGAAATTATGTGATGTGAAATAGAGAACCAATTGGCAACAAGGTACAAATCTTGTACCTGATCCGAACATGAGAAACCCAGGCACCAGCAAAGTGACAGGAGAGGAAAAGAATCTCTCCTCGTTGGCAGAACTTCACTTATCTTTGATTTAAATGTCAAACTGGAAAACAAAATGACCGACATAGGGGAAAAATTCTGCCAGTTTTGTTATTAACAAATTAAATTTCAATGACTTCATTTAAGGGATAACCTAATTACAGTTTCTTTTGCTCTTTTTATGTCAGCTCCACTTACTTATAGATCATTCTCTAAGATTGTAAGTATCAAATGTCTGACCACTGAAAAACAACTGTATAAATGAGGAAATTCAGTGTTATAACTCAATTCATTTACAACTCATTAGCATAACATCCCTAAAATGACATAATTACAAGGATTTGTAATGGTCTTTATAGCAATACTACAACCATAAATCGCCAAAAAATGATCGAACAAGATTTAAAACACTTTATTGCACCTAGCCTGCATTTCATTTGGGAAACTGCGCTATATTTGAAGGAGGGAAGAATGGGGCGAGCACAAAAAAGGAAGTAGGGGGAGGGGAGGAGAAGGGAACACCTGCCAGCAAAGCCTGTGATTTTGATAAATGCCTCCTAATCAGTTAATATGCATGTCTGATCTGTCAAAAATTACCAGTACAATTTAAATGCCTTCTAATCAGTTAATATGCATGTCTGATCTGTCAAAAATTACCAGTACAATTTAAATGCCTTCTAATCAGTTAATATGCATGTCTGATCTGTCAAAAATTACCAGTACAATTTAAATGCCTTCTAATCAGTTAATATGCATGTCTGATCTGTCAAATATTACCAGTACAATTTAAATGCCTTCTAATCAGTTAATATGCGTGTCTGATCTGTCAAATATTACCAGTACAATTTAAATGCCTTCTAATCAGTTAATATGCGTGTCTGATCTGTCAAAAAATTCCAGGACAGTTTAAATGTCTCCTAATCAGTTAATGTGCATGTCTGATCTGTCAAAAATTACCAGTACCATTTTCTTTGTGCATTGTAGGCCTCAGAAAATGTACGTTTCCTCCAAAGTTAACTGGGTTCTTGACCTCTAAATCATAAACGTAACTTCTATGATAGAAAACAATTTAAATAATTTTAGCGTTCTTGTAGCAAGTGTTCTATGATAATTGGGCCACTAGCAAGATTTGAATTTGGTAAACAATTTGAGCCGATGTAACCGCATCTGTTCACAGGTTCGTTCACAGCATTTCACATGAGATCGGAATATAACTCGAAAGAATCTGAAAACAGCACTCCTTTCAAAATAAATTCACAAATAGAATCAGGCACCATCGTAAGTTTGTAGTTATAATAGAAGTGCTTGAAAAAATATATTTAATATGCACTTTATAATAATATGATTGTCTAGATATTAATAACTGAAGTATTATAATATATTTATGCATTTTATAATATGATCTTCTAGATATTAATAACTGAAGTATTATAATATATTTATGCACTCTATAATACAATCGTCTAGATATTAATAACTGAAGTATTATAATTCCCATGCATGTGACAGTAGGCCTAATAAATTTTGTTTTCTCCAAAATCAGTTGGGTTGTTAATATAAAAATCATAAACATAACTTCTATAATGTCAAGAGATTTGGACTGTTGTTTTTGATGCAAATCTAGCCTTCAATTCCAATGAAGTTGCCTCTTGTACTTAGACTTTTAGGGAGGAAACAACATTTCCAATTTCAGTTTCCTTCACACAAACAAGGAGCTGAGACTTACTCGCCATTCTTCCACCATTCGTTTTTTAGAGGGAAGGAAAATTAACCTGCCATATAAGTATCAAAGTCTTCTTCACTGAAGTCTTCTTTGCTGAAGTCTTCCTTGATATGCGATATGGATGAACGAATGATTGGAACCAATCAACATTGCCAGTACCGCACCAATCAGAAACATCATTTATTTATTCTGTTTGCTGGTGAACAGGTTTTTCAAAATAACAAGTCTTGCTGGCAGGTGTTACCTTCACTTCCCTCCCCCTCCCCCTCCCCCTCTGCTTTTTCCCTTCTCTCCTCCCCCTATTTCTTTTTTTGACCTTGCCCCATTCTCCTCCTTCAAATAAAGCATGGTTTTCCAAATAGAATGGCTGCATTACAGGTTATACTACACCCAAATAAATGATTTCTGGCTAGAGCTTATAGGCACTTTAAACTTTGGAGAGAGAGAGGTATTAGGACCTCTAGTATCTAGGGTAAGGTTAAAGATGTTGCACAGAAAACCAAGTTTAATTCATTGAAATGTTTTCTTTTCTCCAGGCCTTGGTGGTTTGTCTAGAATCCAAAGATTACACACAAATCAGAAACACAATTATGGTCCTAACAAAGGTAGGGGTGCATCCAGTCACATTTATTTTTTTATTTTTTTAATCTAATACAGGACCTTCCTGAAAATCACCTTTGGTTGTGGTTTGCCTCCTGTGTAAATATTTAAATTATTATTATTATATTAATGTTAGTGAGGGGACAGCACAGAACATCTACCATGTGGTAGAGATTGCAATGTTAGTGAGGGGTGGGGGAGAAACCAGTCGGTATAGAATAATTATCATTCTACCATGTGGTAGAGATTGTAATGTTAGTGAGGGGTGGGGGAGAAACTAGTCGGTATAGAATATAATTCTACCATGTGGTAGAGATTGTAATGTTAGTGAGGGGTGTGGGTAAAACCAGGAAGCATAGAATATCATTCTACCACGTGGTAGAGATTGTAATGTTAGTGAGGAGTGGGGGAGAAACCAGTCAGAAAAGAACATCATTCTACCATGTGGTAGAGATTGTAAGGTTAGTGAGAGGTGGGATTAAAACCAGTCAGCTCAGCAAATAGAACATCTATCATGTGCTGGAGATTGTGATGTTTCATTTGTCATTGTACAAATGCTGTTTGCTGCTTGTATTTTATTTAATGCATCATGTATTAAAACTGATTGTTTGCTGTAGATTCTTCCCTTCTACCCTAAGGTGTTGAACCTTGGGCAGGCTTTGGAAAGGAGAATTGATAAAATATGTGATGAAGAGAAAGAGAAGAGGCAGGATATTTACGCTCTTGCTATGGGGTAAGTGACGACACAGGAATGTTTCAGCTTTACATCAATAACTGGCTAGGGCTTGTAATGACTTAAAGGAACTTAAGGTTCAATTTTAACTTTGAATTCTGAATGTCTAACGAGATCTGAAACAACCATGGGGGCTGATCACAGCCAGGTCCCAGTTAATCCACAGATCGAATCCACAGATCGAATTGGTGTTGGTTTTTGTGGAGGGAGAAAAACCAGAGAACCCGGAGAAAAACCCTTGGAGCAGGGGCAAGATACAAACAAACTCAACTCGCATATTGGCGCTGCGTCCGGGAATCGAACCCGGGTCACAGAGGTGAGAGGTGAAGCGCTTAAAGCCAGACAATGACTACAGTGATGATGTACATACTTAAACAAATTTTACACAAAGAAATGAATAAATAAATTATCAGAAGTGAACTAAAAACCTGACAGGGTATTTAGGCTGTTCATGCAACCCTTCATTGCAGTGTGATGCTTGACATTGTTATAACTTAACACTATACAGTCTGGGCTTACTTGACTTTTATTTTCAAAAATTGGAAGGTTAATTGAGTTAGCTGACAATGAAGACAAATAAATTTACCTATTAGGAGATCTAAACTGTAACTTCTGTTGGCTCCCAAAATTGGAACTATACCAACTGACTCAATTGGTCAAAAGTACAACTTGCATTACCAAGTCTACTTGTTCATTGTGAGATGTCTGTATTACATCTGTCTTCACCTTTTTTGGGGATGTTGTACATCTGGGAATTAGTGACCATAGCCTAATTTATACAGTCCGGAAAATAAATTTGATACCGAAAGGGAAGCCAAATGGACCTACTGAGGTCAGAATTTTAAAAACTTTCTGAATGACCTAAGATATACTTTACCATGGGAACAGTTAGATAGGAAGCAAAATGTGGATGAAATGTGGGGTGTTGGAAGGCATTGTTTGTTCAAGTACTTGAAAGACATTAGATCGAAGAGAGTAAAGAAAAAAGGTAGTCTCCCATGGGTATCTAAAGAAATTAAAATAAAGCTATTCGAAAGAGATTCCTAGACCTAGAGATTCCTAGACCTAGAACAGAATAATAAAAACAGAGATTTAGCTATAGTGGAGCTCAAATATGGAATAAGGTACCAGAGGTCATAAGGGGTTCAAACTCCTATGAATCGTTTTGCAACAATCTTTCCTCCTCATTGCTTTCAGAAGTTAGTAAACTAGTTATTTTAATATTAGTTATTATGCATACAGTAGAAAGATATCATTATTATTTGTATGTACTATTTATAAAATGAGAGGCCGTGTTGTATCGGTAGATAAGATCTGAGCTGCTTCAGAGAGGATCTATATATCCAATACAACACAGACTTGAATCTCATAAATTAATTCTAAAACTTCTAGATGTAGAGTCATGTTGTTGAGCGAGTTATTTTGGCGATACAACTCATTTTGGCCGAGAAAATCAAAGTTAAAGTTTATGTAAATGAGACCAGTTCTATATCATATTTATAAACGCTCATTAAACATTCATTTCTTTTGTTTTTCGACATGAATTATTAATGAGTTTTAGAATGTGTATTACATTATTTTGTATATTATCATGTAGGATTACTTTATCAATTCTGTGTATTGGCATTATTGATATGTGAATATTTTTATAATTTAATGCATGCCCCTCTTGGAAATCAGCTTCTAAGTTGAAGAGGCCAGCATGATCATCATCATTATTATCATCATAGATTTGAATGCTGTCCCTGCTTCTGATAAGGCAAAATGATTTACACTGTCAACTGTGATACAATGAAACTTACAGTATCATGAGGTGTGGTTACATTTGATCTGGGCCATCTTGTAATGCAGGTGTTGATATTCTATGATTATCTTCTTGTGTACTTGTTAGCTATTCTGGACAATTAAAATCCAAGAAACGTGACATGGTAATTGAGAGTGAATTTCATCACAAAGAAAAGGTGAGGATTACTTTGTATGTTGTATGATCTCCCATTAATTTTAATACAGATAGTTGACTTTATAGAAATACCATAAAGACCTGTGTATAAGCTGCACCTGTAGATACATTGTAAGCTGCACCTGTAGATACATTGTAAGCTGCACCCTGATTTTAGTGGCCTAAATCTCGAAAAAAGTTTTTACAAAAAATTGAATTTGAGAAAGCTGTTTGAACACAGTTACTTTCTCAAGTGTTCACAAGCCTTATCCCAAACTTTTCAAAAATCTCTATTTTCGGCATAACTAGCTATCGCAACCTTGCATAATTATGGTTACAACTTTCCTTGTCATTTCTTGTGTATATTTTAATCTGCTGTCTTTAAACCACTTCAGAATTCTTCTGCTGTTGTTCCCCCATTAATTGACAACATATTTAAGGAACTTCATTCCTTTAAGCAAGCAAGAAAGTAAGATTTTTTGGCAAAACTATATGCGCATGTGTCTGAGTCTGTGGTCCGCCATCTTGGATTTTCAAGGAGGGGCCTGGGGCAAGTGTTTTTGAATGTGAGCTTAACATGAACTTGACGAGAACAATACTTTATTTGAAAAGTTGAAGGCCTCCAGACCAGTTATGGGCATTAACAACACTAGGAACCATTTGAGGTCTTAGCAGAGAAGATGACAAGCAACTGGACAGCTAGTCTTCTTTGGAAAGCGAAGGAGAGGAGCTTGAGTAGAAATCAATTCGATTTACAAGGACAAGGCAGTCGACAACAAGTTTGACACAGAGTGAAACTGAGAAGTTTTGTTTTTGGTTGTATTGCTCCCCAGAGATTCAAATAAGATGTAGCGGCCATGTTGATTGAATCAAACAAAGAAATCTTTTGGTTTCATGGTTGTTCAAACAAGGAATCTTTTGTTAACACCAACCAAGATGGTGGCAATATGTTACATGCAACCCAGCAATTTGGGAATTTTTTCCTATGATTTAAAACAAATGGTAATTTTTGCGAATTTTTTATACCTTTTCTAGGTGTTCCCCTAGATAAGCCACACCCCCGATTTTGAACGAAAATTTGGTGGGAAAATGTGCAGCTTATACACAGGGTCTTTACGGTATGTATCTTGTGGGTGGGGGAGGATGCAGAACACTTTGTATTGAGTTATTTTCTGTCTTTCATAAAGGTGTGTGTAGTTATCTGTAATTATTATAAGTTATTGATATATGGGATGACTTCTGTCCCATTTTCTTAGCCTGTCCTAGCACCAAGTAGTCAAAATGAGACATCGACATCAATGATAAAGCTGGAAAATACGGTATGAAAACAGACAATATTATGTGTATCATGTTATAAAGTGAGTCCGTATTTAGTAGTAGCTGGTGTGTACCTGGTACATATATACATAATCTTTATCTCATCATACATATGCTCTTCCTGAGAGCTGTGTCTATAACTACAACATTCATAAAAATACAAAATCGTATTGATAGTGAAAATGGCAACACTATTTATAAAAACTATTTTAAATCATTTAATGCATCTCTGTAAGCTGTCTGATTCTTAATATTGTTAGAAAAGCTATTCCAGAGAACAGACCCTCTATACTGAAAACTTAGTTTAAACCACTTTTGCTGTTTGGTCTAGTCACAAACAGATTACTAGACAAATTTCTCAAGTTATAAGAATGAATATTGTTTGTATTTTCAAACATGTTAGTCAAGTAGTTTGGAGTGCCCCAGTTTAATGGTTTATACATTAATATTGCTAATTGTTTCAATCTTCTTTCTTCAAGATTGTCCCACCCCTGATATTTCATTTCAAGCTGTCAATTATGCTGTAATAAATACAAGCTTGAAGTGTTGAACTTTCCATTTTATTCCCTTATTTAAGTTTGTGTTCCCGTTTGACTGTATTTTTCATTGTAAGTTGTCTATTAATTTTAGGATGCCCAACCTAGTTCAGGGATGAACTCAACAAGTGCAACCTCGGAACCTACAAGTGAGTGATGTTTGTAAAGTTTAATAATCACAAAAGCTCTATTTCTAGACATTAGCCTGTTTACCCCCTTCCCCCGCAACACACAACGAGACAAGACAATTTATTTCACACTGATTCGAAAACGTAAATAACAGGAGCAGCATGAAAAAATACAATGGATTGAGGTCATTAGTTTAAAAATAAGGATAATACAATGTCTGTGTGCAGTAGCCAAAGTAGCGCAAGGCTTTCGAGTTGGCTGCTGTAATTAGGAAAGTAAAAAATAGGCTGAGTTCAGTTACAATGAGATATATGACTAAACAATTTAAAGTAATTAGCATGCATAACATTGATCATATTTGACAGCTAGGAAGAAAAAGGTTTGATGTGAAAATTATTATATACTATGATGTTAACAACTTATAGAGAGACGAAGAAGAAAACGTACATACGACTGCCATAAAAATGAGAAAATCAGGAATTCAGTGATACATGTAGTTGAGAATTAAGTTTGACGATTCAAGAGATAAGTTTTATTGTTTTTTGAAAGAATTAGTTGATAGGTCTTTTAGGTCAGGAGGGATGCTTTCCCATAATTTGGATGCTAAGTATTTGAAAGTGAGAATGGATACTTGATACAGGGATGAGGAATTTAGTAATTTAGTAATTATAGAAGGGATACTAATTGAGTGGTTCATTATCTTATGTGTAAATATAGATGTATTTAGTTTGACGATATTTTCAATTTTGAGAATTCCAAGAAGATCGAAATATGGGTCCAGATTCTCTTTACCTTTAATAAAGAATATACTTGTTATGCAGTTGTTTTGTTTGACAGAGAGTTTTTTTAAGAGGGCATCCATGTGAAAACCATGCACCCTGAAAAAATGAGTCTACATGGTACATCTCAGATTTTGTTCATATTTTGCACATATGTTACTATTGGCTTGGCATTAGACTTGGTAGAATATTTTGGAAAAATTCCAAAAACTGTAAGAGATATAGGGGTCAGTACGAACTGCCTCGGTTTGAGGGGTATTTCCACTAGGTATTTTTAGTCATGTTTACAGGAGATTTTTGAACAAACCATAAAAGCTATATACACAAAACGTTTCTACAGCATAAACACGACCAATTGATATTTAATAATGATATAAGTGCCAAAAATATTCAGTATTCAAGGAGTAAGGCTTTCATGTACAAGTGACTTTCTAAATTATTTTTCAAAAAGTCAAATTTTAGGGTAAAATGACATTGGAATACTATCGATGCGGCGAAATTGCAGAAGATGAGACAGTTATTATTTTGTAGATCAGTCATTTGGAAATACAACTGGGGACTAAAAAGTTTGTAAAGTTTATTCAGCTTAGGAGCAGTGAGGCCAAAGTAACATACTCCCCCAATGCCCGGGCCCAACATAAATAACTAAACAATCAATGCCAGAGGTAAGCTGTATTGTGTGCAGAATAACGGGACAAATAATGGACAGGAATGAGAAACATAGCCCTAAAATAACTGGGTGATAAATTTATTTGTCACTTATGCCTATGGTTTTGCAATTAACAATCAACTAATTAACAATCAACTAATTAACAATCAACTTCGAAATAAGAAAAATTAGTAATACGAAGGATGAATCAGTGATAAATGCATACCTGATTCTAGCCTGATTTGTGCTCTCCTCCCCAGCTGAAACCCACATAAGGCCATTCCATTAAAATGTTTCGTTCCCCATCGCCCGACCGACCCAATTTTTTGGAAAAGTTTAAAAAAAAGGATAGAAGAACATCCTTTCAACTACACCTTTTCCTAGCTCTCTACGTATTAGCATTTTATTGGAATGGTCTAATCAGCTGTGTCGGTGCCGAACTGGAGCGCACTGCCATCCCGGAGCGCAGTGCCATCCCGGAAAGCGAAGTTCAGAAACGTCTGACATAATAAATTATGTTGCTATTGCTACAAACTATCTTAGAAAAGGGTTCAGAAAACATCTGGGTGAACGATGAAACATATTGTGTGGATCGTGACAGACTTTATCCAGACTCGCCAATAATATTTACATATACATGTATGTGTGGGGCGCTTGTTCAGACTGCTGTTTATAGGTACACACGGTAAGCTATGCAGTTTACAAGCATGAGTAGTTATGTTAGTTATCTCCCCATTAATGGTCACTGCCAGATATTTGTTTAACATCCAAAGTGGTTCCTTAGCGTCCTGTGACACAGCTGCTAATGAATATGAACGTCATGAGATGCAATCTCATTCCCAGAGCCCGCGATCTTTTGACCAGCGCCAAGATACTGGCCAAAAGATCGTGGGCTCTGGGAACGAGATGGCGTGAGACACAACCACCATTTTACGTGATTATCCGAGGCACGAGGGATCAAAAAGGCGGAGGCGCGAACCACTGTGCTTCTCTGTTTCTCTTAATTTTTTCCTGGGTGGCTAATTGAACGAGCAGGAAGCATAAAAATGTTTTGCTGCAAGGGTGGCTAAACGAGGAAATGTTGTTGCAGCAAAAACTAACGCCTGCACACTGTGTCAAATTGTCTTGCCGGTGGGGTCTGGGAAACACATATACTGTGTGTCACTGGAGCCTAGTAAACATTGTTTCCTCCATGGCCAACGTGGAAACATGGTTGCAGAAGCAAATCTTGCTTCATCGAAACAAAACAATGTCTTTGAAATGCTTCAGAAACATGTTTCATTCCTGGAAGATTGATTTTCGCGGCCTTTTATTCGTTTTTACAGACAAATGTATGGAAAACTAAAAACACACTTTCCAGCACAGCTACATCCCTGAAATTTCGATCAGTTAATATTTTACCTGGTATCTTAAGTTTGTATCTGAAGAATATTTCAGAAATTCGATTTTACAAATTTTATTAGGCATCGGATTCCCATACAAACACTCTATTTCGCCCCATGTTTGCACCCTTTCAAAATGTCGGAATTAACCGCAAACTGGTCTATTACCTTAAAACTGTAAAGAAATATGTTTTTCTTTGTGTACGAGGTTGGTAGTTTCTCAGCTGTAGGATGTCCGCAGGGAACAGGATATCAGGACACATGACTTGTCCCTTCGTTTGTACCGACCTTTACATCTGCGAGCGGGTGAGGCGTGCGGCGTGATATTTTTTCACTTGTGCGGGTTCTTTTATCTTTTGTTTTCCTTATTGATTTTCTATATTTTTTATGCAACGAGCTCCACTATAAAGAGAGACGAGGACGCCAGTTACAAATAGCATAAAAGTTTATCACAGGCAGCTTTAACCGTAGAGTGAGCCATTATGCGCTAGTCAAAGTACCCCCCCCCCCCCCCCCCTAAACCCGGGACAGGGTGGGGGAAATGTAAGATAAGTTAAGATAAGATAACTTTATTTATACATGGCAGGTCCTTCAGGAGTGATAAAAATACAATTATGGAAATAACTATATACTATGGTATCTAAATATACTAATGACTATAGCTAATATAATAATTACTATTACTACTACTACTACAGAAACACTATTTCAAAGTAATTGGCACTTTCTCAATGTAATTGGCACTTTCTCAATGTAATTGGCACTAAAAGCTATTATTCATTATCGGCCATTATTCGCTATTATAGCCAATGACAGATAAGCTTTGGGAAGGTGAAGAGCTCCAATAACGTTATCCAATTATCGGTCTGTTATATCCAATGAGAGTCAGATTATTCAATAATGGATAATGACAGATAATGGTGGTCATGTTATTGACTTATGTTATCCAAAATCACCAATAACAATTCAGAATCAGAATAACTAAGATTCTTCCCGAATTTGAAATGTCTGAGTAAAAACAGAACCTAGAAGTAAATTTGATCCTGCTCTCAACTGTTGTTTTAAACATTTTGCGTGTCGCTTTATCTAGCGATAACACACGACATGAAAGAAGTCAGTAACGTTTATTTAACACGGGATATGAATTCGTCCAACAATAATCAGTACTTCTTCATTCTGTGTGTTGCTTTGTCTATCGATAACACACGACCTGAAAGAAGTGTAACGTTTATTTAACGCGGGATATGAATTCGCCCAATGATAATACTTTGTTTTTTTATAAAACCAAATCAACCCAAAACTAATAATTTGCTAACTATATAAGTAGAATAAGTTTAACACATCCACTGGAACTGAAGATATTCATCCTGAGACGGAATGTAATTTCTTGTGTCAAAATACGCTCTTAATCCAGTCACTGATCGAAGTCTTAAACGATCTGTTTTATGTCGTAAGAATTGATTTGAAACCTTTTGGTACTCTTTGGTAGCTCAGTGATGTAAACTGAAGTTTATTGTTATAATTTAGTTTGCGTGCAAAAGAAACACTTGCCTGTTAACTCAGAAACATGTCATGATCTTGATACAAATCACTTTGCTGATTTTCGTTTGTCCTGATCACCACTTATAGAACTGATGCGCTTTTTTCTTTGTTTGGTACTTCATCTCTTTCAGTCCTAATTTCGAGACGTACGTTTCGGTTCATGATCGTGCAGTTATTCAATACATTTTAGGGGTCGTTCATGCTTCTTAAAACTTCAATTCTATTCTAACATAATTAAAAAGAAAGTTTTCATTCATCTCGTTTTTGTGCCAAGTTTGGACAAACAAGTATCTCATCATAATGCATGTTGAACGTTTTCGAACATCAGTGAGTTTCAATTGGTTTGTTCTATAATTCAACAGGGGGGAATTATTTCACATAAGCAAATTCATATATAAACTTGAAGACATTGATCAGATCAAGACCGCCGGAAGGACCTTATCGATATCTCAGGTGATATTTTATACATTCCAGCACGCAATGATCTTCTTTGTTGTTCAGATAACGTTGAATTGCTCTGACTGAGAAAAGTCGGCTCTAGAGTACATGCTCTTTTGCTCCAACACCATTTTAGAATGCTGTAGTTAAAAATGAAAATGGTTCAGAAACACTGCAATTAATTTAAACATAACATGCCTCATCTATATTAGCAACACATTTCGTTGGTTCTTTAAAAAAAAAAACAGTCCGGAACACAGTTTAAATGAAACGAAACGAAGATGTATTTTGCGAAGTTGTAGGCGCTTTAATATGATCCCGTTTCTCACCCAAGGATAACTTTTACTTCAGTGCAGGTTACCGAGATGATACCATAATTTCAAGTCCAATGAAATTTTTAAGGTTTCAAAGCTTTTTTTAAAAGGGAAGGCGTGGGAAGGTGAATTGGTCAGCTGGACTACGGCAGTTCGTGGTAGATTACTCAAGCTGTCACTTAATACAGAGAAATGTAATAAGATGATAAATGCGGTTTACGTTTTCTCTGCTAGCAGAGGTTTCTAGCATTTTACCAGGTTTTAATCAACCACCACACATTGTTTATCCCGCATTCTGCTAAACTTGCTCTCTGTAATTTGACCACTGAACGCGGTACATGCCGTGCCATCGGGACTACATTCTGATGGCGAAAATAGAAATAACAAGTCGGAGAATAAACAAAGTATTTCTGACGTTATCTGTTCTTGCTCCCCTGTAAGGCCCATTTCAGGAATCTACGCAAAATAGAACCTTTGCAAATTCAGTACAACTTCGGTTTGTTTCACAAAATACAGAAAGCCGAATTTGATCCGTTTCAGATGGCGATGATGACTTTTCATACGCCGAACTAGCTAACACGTACCATCAAGTCCGACATTGGAGCGTTCAACTGATTATAGCGATCATGAAATCTGGGACTAGATTTTAATATTCGAGCGAGCGAAAATTAAATTGCTAGGTAGAAGAGCGGTGCTAAATGCCGCTCCGGAGTCATATAATCGACATCTGCGTGCAACGGCCGAACCACAATCTTGTGGAACCGAATAACTGGTTATTATTACTTAATTTATCTACTACGTTCGGCCAGGGAAGTTCGGCGCATGAAAAGTTATAGCTTTCTAAGTACTGTAATAGTAAAACATGGTTGAGCAGCTCTGTATCCTTGAAATGTGTCAGTGTAACTTGTTATATTCACAATACCTCCCAAACAATCCTTTCAATTCACAATGCTGTTACTTGATCTCCTCGGTTGGCGCCAAAAGTGCGATTTATTCCGCGAATTTTAATTCATTTAATTTCACGATCAGAGGTAAAATCTCAGGTATTGCAAAGGGCTTAGACTTATCTAGCAGTTAATACAAAGTCAAACTCACCTAGTCCTTCTGCGCCACTTGCATGCCTGCAGTTTCATGGCTTTATCCCAGTGAGTAGAGACCCTGTACCGTAGAGACTCGTGTCTGCTTCTCGCGCGTTTCTTTAACCAGATATGTTGGCCCAGATTTCGTTTATTTTTGGAATAAAAAACATTTTCAAAAATGATCGTTTTGTGCATTTCCTCGCTGCATTTTGCCTCAGAGACAGAATTGAGTTAATTCTGTTTGTTGGTGTTGATGTGAGTGATTTGGGGGGGGGGGGGGGGGGGTGTGACCGCTGCGACTCCTTCAGTGGCCTGGATAGTGCATGGCTACGTGCTCTCGCCGTAAGAGGTTTTATTCGTAAACGTAAATTATTGAGCATATCGAAATATATAAAAGTCAAATCTATTTTTCAGTGTCTTTATGTAGGTTTCTTTATATACTTTTAAATATCCAGTGTTTTCCTTTTGCATTTTGCAGAACTTTCTCGATAACGGGCTTTTCGCGTTGTTGGAGCTTAGACAGGCTCGATTTCCTGTATGCTGAGTGACATGCGAGAGTATGGATTAGAGCTGACCAGTGGAATGTAGATTAATTTGTTTTTGTTTTTCAGAATTTGAGTAAAGATTTAGAGAGAGCGTGGTTGAACTGGCAATTGCAATAAAGTAGTAAAACGAATATTATCAGTGATTGTGATTTCAGTGACTGTGCCGGGAAAAGGCAAGTACCTGACAGCGTGCAGTTCATTACACCGGGATACTACGTGGGTTATCGACAACTTGGCTGGGCATGCAAGGATGTGCAGAAACTACTAGGTGGTCTCTCTGAAATCACCACGCCTTCGCCGCCCCAATAAGTTGTTTTTCCTCTGATCGTCACGCTCAAAGAGTAAAGGCGTGTTCGTAACAGAATAAACATAATGTATTCCAAGTATTGCAGAATAAGAATAGCTGGCCGAAATCCCACACGAATGCTTGGAAACACGTATTACATGGCCAGCTATTCTTATTCCAGAACAGCTCCCTAATGAACGTATTATTCCGACTATTCTTAGATCCAGAATTGCTGGGTTGCAACCAATCCCCAGAGATTCAAATAACAAAGGGCATGGCGGCCATGTTGGTGCCACAACAAAAGAAGCTAACGAGGAATCCTTTGTTAACTTCCACCAACATGGCGGCGATGACGTAACGTGCAACCCAAGAATACGGAAACTAAAATCATATAGGCGCTTAGTTCAGTGACGTTACTTTTAGACCTATTTCAAGCGAAAGCGCTTATACAGGCTAGTTTGCACGGCTCCTGCCTGGCCATATAATGGTCTTAATCTTTAAAATTTTGCATTTCAAATTTTCACAACGTATTTTTCCCCTTTTCCACGACGTCAACGTTACGGCAGAAAATTAATGTGTTTTGATGTCATCTTTGTCTTTGCTTCGAGGCCAATTAAAAACCTCATTTTCCCCCGTTTACAAGCGGAAATGTTACTTGAACTTTGTTGGCGAGTATCTTTTCTACTTCCTCAACAAAGTAATTTTCCATGTAGGCAACAGCCATCCACTCTGTTATTGCCAACATCGTCGGTAGTTCTGACCAGTAAAGTATTTAATTTGCTCTCATTGTTGTGGAGCCATTCGCTGTAACATATCGCTTACTTTCACAATCTGTAAATCCATATTGGTAACTCAGTTCTTGCCGGAAATACTTCGCATGCTACTTTCTCGTGCGGCCGGCGCTTGAAGTTACCAAAGGCAAAGATGCCTCGAAATGCATCGCTCGGGGAGAGGATTTACATATTTATAAACGACCATATAAAACACATTTCTCCAGGTCCGCTGTTAACCTATCGCAGACTCTTGCACTGAAATGTTTTGGAAGAATTTCACACAGAAAAAGGCATGAAATATCGACTAAGGCTTTAGTATTAATTTAGCTAATCGAGCTTGCCATCAAGATGTTGTCTATTGTTTTAACGTGCCTCTCGAGTAAAACAGGTTTACTAGACAATTTCCAACCAATCCAGAGACCTTAAAAAGCCTGGCAGCATGTTTGCACTTTGTGTGCTTGCCTAGCTCCAGCACCATATAAAGAGCTTATTACACGGAAAGTTGTGTAATACGGCTGGGTATTTTTACGAGTCAGTTTTATTTTTTCGAGCCTGAAAGGCGAGAAAAAATAACATTGACGAGTAAAAATTCCCAGCCGTATTACACAACTCTTCGTGTAATAAATTGTTTATTATACGACAGCTAACACGAACAAAACATGTTTGTTTTCGCTTACCTTACTGCTCTGTTTGAAGAAAATCTTGAAAGAAGAAATCTCGAGAGAAGAAATCTCTCAGCCCAATGTCGGGGGCGGGCGCGCACTGAAAAGTTTTTTTCGCGCGCTAAAAGCTGATTGGCTGTTACTCAAACAGCCCCATTTCGATTGGCTCGCGCGCTTACAAAACCTTTTAAGTGTTGAATAAACCTGTGCAAACCGGTTTGTGACCCGTGTAATACCGTCTCATATTTGCACTCGTTTTCGCCCGTATTTGCACTCGAAAACGCCAAGTCGTATAATAAATATAAATATATGTATATTGGTAAAGTTAAAAGTAGTTGCCGTGCGAAAATAAACATGATTTTCACGAACAACAATCACAATAAGAGCAAGGTGGCTTGCGATTATATTTCAGAATCTCCGAACTGCGAACACGTTTACCGAATATTTGGTTTATGGCCCGTGTACGCCGCACAAGATACGTCACAGCATAGCATACTAAGCGTACTATTACCATATTTTTTATATCGGGGTACAGGTGTTTTCTCGGGTCCTCTAAAGCCTGGGTCTAAACTCTCTCAATTTTTCAAACAAGCAAAGCGCACTGCCGTTTTCTGAGCTCGTAAAAATCAACGTTATAAAGAAGAAGTTTTTCGTGAAAAGAATAATAAAATTAGAAAGGTAAGCAAAGCTAAAAACTCACTGAAATTTGTTCGCTGCTCAGTAAATCACGCCAGTAGCGTCAAGTGGAATGCTGGTTTGTGCCACATGTGATTTCTAGAGAGCGCTCTGTTAGAAGCCAACATGTAGCCGTTAACCCACCCTCTGCTAGTAGGGAACATTCATGCAGTAAAACCAGAAAAACTGAGCACAGAAGACAAAATGAAGTTCAGACTTTTCATATTACTCTACTATTGGACAACGCTGGGCTAGCCTCGTTATCTTACTACTGTACAAACAAGTGTTATACAGTATTATGTTCGATGTAGCGCCCGTAGACAGGTTATTTTGATTGACATCCCTTAAGCGTTTTCAAAAACCTTCGTTTTTGTCATCCACATGTATCTGTAAGGATATAAGGTGTAATAAAGTTTTATTATTATTATCCACATTAAAATGATAGCTGCGTTTTCCTTGAAAACCTCCACTTTGGGAACTGTTAAAAAAAATCTGTTTTGTATCAAAACCGGATCACACCGTTTCATCGTTTTAATATGTACGGAACGGAAGCCGAAAACGCATCTTAAAAGTGTTTTAATATAAACGGGTTACGTTTCAGTGTAGATATTTAATAACTTTTCTCCTTTCTATTTGTTCTTTGTTATCCTGGTCCCAGAGGTTTTCTCCGTGAAAGAAGACTGAGCCGCTTCTCCAACGGAGAAAACCTCTGGGAGCAAGGTATGTTCTGACTTGGAGCTTACAGTCTATTTTTAAAATCGCGCATTAGGGCATGCAAACTCGTCTTTGAGGTCAACCAGTTTAACAGGTTGCACACTCGTATAATTTATCTACGTAGCATTTCTTTGGAGCTTCAAGTAGCTCGTTTTAAACGTGCATGTACATTCCTAGTTCCAATTCAAATTTTGGGTGATTGTAATCGGAGAACCTGGAGGAAAAAATGCTTTATCGAAAAATTAATATCGTGTTACACGTTATACTTATACACTGAATTGAAATGGGGACACTGCGTATATTGTTCTCTATACTTCGGTTACGGCTACCCTCGAACTAAATGGTGAAACATGGCTCTCAGAAGGGAATACAAGAAACACAAATGGATTCAATAAGGATTGAAATGTGAATGTTATCCCAGGCTTGTAACAATTCTGAATGTGTGTGTTGAACTTTAGCTTCGCCTTCGAGTTTACCGCCAATTACTGACTGGCGGGAGAAAGCTAATTCCGTCAAAGTTTAACTCAAGTGTTATGCGGGTCGAGATGGTCAGAGGCTGGAAAGAAGACTCCTGGAGAGACTTGGAGGTAAATAGCTTAACGGCCACGAGGGCGAATATGTGGAGCAGAAGCAGTTGATTCACTCATTTATACTTGCTTTCCGAATTGTTGTTAGAAGGTAAAAATCCACTTTCAAAAAAATAAAAATAAAAATAAATATCCTTTATTAACTGCATTAGAATTATTTAGCTGTTTCATGAAAACGTTTTCTTTCCATCGGGACCTTCTTTGAAATTGCGTAGCCAGTTCACTTTGATATTTATTATTTGCAAGCCATTTACATACATAGCCGGCATGTTTACGAAACTGACAAAAGGCGTGAACGAAAGGCGAAACTGACACCGGTTGTTGTTAGTATTCGTGTGACCTTTCACATGTCTCCTTCTAGTCTACGACCGTGCGATTAAGATAAAACAGCAATTGCATGCTCTCACAAGACACACAACAGACCCGCTTGCGCTTACGCGATCCGAGTAATAAACTACAGCAACGTATACGTACGTGTCGAAATTAAAACTGAAATAAACCCGGGGAGATAAAGTGCCAAACAAAGAAAACATCGCATTCTACAAGTGGTGATTAACACAAGCGAAACTCATTTTCCATTTTTTCTCTGCTCACGGCTTCAATTTTACACATTATTTTCGGCATCAAAGTTGTATCAATATCATAATGATTGTGTTTCTTACTAAGTTAACAGTAAAGTGTTTCTTTTGCATGCAAACTAATTTTTAAGTTATATAAAGTACAACAATAAACTTCAGTTTACATCACAGAGCTGAGATACCAAAGGTTTCAAATCAATCTTGCGACATACAGATCGTTTAAGACTTCGATCGGTGACAGGATCAAGAGCGTATTTTGACACAAGAAATTACATCCCGTCTCAGGATAGATATTTTCAGTTCCAGTGGATGTGTTAAACTTGTTCTACTTCTTTAGCAGATTATTAGTTTTGGGTTTATTGGTTTTATAAAAAAACGAAGTATTATTGTTGGACGAATTCATATCCCGCGTTAAATAACCGTTACTGACTTCTTTCATGTCGTGTGTTATCGCCAGATAAAGCGACACGCAAAATGTTTAAAACAACAGTTGAGAGCAGGATCAAATTTACTTCTATATTCTGTTTTTACTCAGACATTTCAAATTTGGGAAGAATCTTAGTTATTCTGATTCTGAATTGTTATTGGTGATTTTGGATAACATAAGTCAATAACATCAAGGGCACCCAACGAAGTTTTCGGTTAAAAAGCTGTTCGGGAGAGTAAGTTAGCCTAAAACTTTCGGATTTGAAAAAAATGTCCCTAGAAAATTGTTTTCTGAAATACTGGCCAGAAAATTTGTTTTCAATCCCTAGAAAATTATAGAAGAAAAGGGAGACAAAAAGGTTTCCCCTAAAATATTCGTACGTCCCAATTCGTCTCATCAATAGAGTCAACAGGAAAAAAGAATCCCTAAAAAATTCGTACCTCCACAAAACTTTGCAACATGAAGTTACTTGAGCTAGAAAATTCTTGTTATGTTCTAGACTACTAACAAATTCGTAGGCCGGGAATATTTTGCCATAGTATTTTCGGTTGACGCGATTTCCACCTAGAAAATCCGAACAGCTAATAGCTTTCTAGAATACGTCAAAAGACATAGTAGGCGCTTTAAGATGGCTAGATAAGCTGCAGACAACTGGTTTCAAACGAATTTCAAAAAGTACTCGTTGGGTGCCCTTGTAACATGACCACCATTATCTGTCATTATCCATTATTGAATAATCTGACTCTCATTGGATATAACAGACCGATAATTGGATAACGTTATTGGAGCTCTTCACCTTCCCAAAGCTTATCTGTCATTGGCTATAATAGCGAATAATGGCCGATAATGAATAATAGCTTTTAGTGCCAATTACATTGAGAAAGTGCCAATTACTTTGAAATACTGTTTAACTACTATTACTATAATATGATAAAAACTAAAAATAAATAAAATTTCCCTGCTTTACAAGGACGCCATGTCTTTAAGTGCTCACCCCGAAAAATCATGGGTGGGGGAAATGTGGGGCTAAGGATCACATTTATCGAGGTGGAGTGCCCGAGGGGGTGGGGAAATAACATGTATTTGACCCGCTCACTAGCTGAGGTGGGGCCTGCTATGTGGGGCAAAACGTGGGGATTTGATCATGGCCGAGGAGGTCTGGTTCATGTTTATAGGCAGACAGACGACAGGGAAGCCAGACAACTACAGTGACGATGAGACTGTGCTTTATTGCACTTGTGGAATGCCAGAGGAATGATTATGTGATAATGAGGACTGCTATTGAATGGTTCCATTTGTCATGTGTCAACCTCACTACACCTCCAAAAGGGAAGTGGATTTGTCCAATCTGTCTTGAAGTATGATTCAAATGATAGTGTGACATAGGTCGTGCTTACGTTAGGTTATTAATTAGATGTTTGAACAGCTTTGGGTGATGTTTTCATTAAACAAGTCCCCAGGGGTGGGGCGTTTTGCTGTCTACAATTGCCACAATAGGTGGGTCATTTTCCTCTATTTGTCTCCCCTGTTTTTCAAATTCCCCACTAATCCCCACCCTGTCCCGGGTTAGGGGAGGGGGGGTGGGGGTTTACTTTGACTAGTGCATTACCACACTGCCCTAAAATTAAAAATGAATAAAATACCCTGTCAGACAGTACAGTACAGGTGAAAATATTTGTAAATTTTATGATAATTTTACCAGACATGCGGCATCAACAACAACCGCTCCAAGTCCCAAGGCATTTCATACAATTCTCAGTATAGCAAAAAAAATCATTGATTTAGAAGAGCGGAAAAAAAAGTGAAGAAAGCCTTCAATGCCTTTCATGCCTTCAATAGCAATAAAGTTGTTTTTCCCACATTCCTTCGTTGAATATTCACAAAATGAGCACTTGATCAAGTCCGAATCCATCTCGTGGATAGAGCGGGAAATACATGTGCAGACGTTACACGCAGTTCCTGTCACGCAATTCTTGAGATATCATTATATCGCTACAGGGATTTAATCTATTTCGGTGATACCACATTTGATTCCATGGATTATGCACAAATTATGGTATTTCAAAGAACGAACAGAATATTATGCACAAGATTGAAACAAATTGAGTCCGTAACAAGGTAGTAACGACATCAGAATGGCTTCCCGTCGCTGAATCTAAACGTTTCTAACTTGGCCAACTATCCAGTGCAAACTAGCATGACGAGCATATAATAAAGGGCTTCCAAGAAAACGAAACCATTAGTTGTTTTTTTAATTATGAAAAGAAAACATTGTTTCTTTACAGAATAAAAACTAGACTTGAATAGAGAATCGGCTAAGTAACCTAAATACGGACTGTACGTGCATTTCTACTTGTCACTCATTCACCCTATAGAGGCTCGCAAAACTCTGAGTGACTCGGATTACAAGCTGTATTTAAAGGTAGCGTAGTTTGAAATCCTATATATCATAGTCAAAGAAAATGTATTGTCTTTGATCCAATCAAACAATTTTAAACGAAGATACTGCCATAAACTAAGAGTACCTATTTTGCAGCTTTGACTCCGTCAAACTCGACAATAATTCAGTCACTTTAGACATCCGAATATTGGGTGATGGACTTGATCACCCTTCAAAACTAAAATAATATTGAAAATGAATGTGCATTCGAATTCTTAAAGCAATTATTGGCAGAAAATATGTGAAGTTCACCGTATTTTCGATTTTAATGGGGGGGAAATTGCTGTGTCACCATATCGTTATGTTTGTTCAATAACTGAATATTGCGGATTTTGAGAGTGTGTACTCTCTAACCCAGCATTAACTTTACAGAGATTTTTTTAACAGATGCAGAGATTTATTGTAAGTCAATCTAGAAATATTTCTAAATTCAAAGAAAAGTAGGCCGCGACTCTGCAAACGGCCATTGCCAGACAGCATTTATCGGGTTTTAAAAAGACCTATTAAAGCAGCGTTAAATAAAAATTCGATGGAAGCGACAAAATATTAATAAAATTAGTTTATTTTGGTTTTAATAACTGACGGGACTTAGTACTAAAGCAGGTAAAAATATAATCTTACTACTTAAAATCATTTGCGATTGCAACAGGGGGTCAAACAGTTTGATTGTCATATCTCAAAGGCCTTTTACATTTCATCCAAACTATTTCACATGGGACATTAGCTAGTTAATATAAATGTGTGCCAAGTTTAAAGGAAATCGGAGAGGTGCACTGTAGACTTGTCTGCATGGTTCTCACATGGATCCTCTCTTAAACTAAATGACAAACAAACATATCACAGCATGTGACACACACAACTCACACTACAGCCAGCTGATACAATAAGTAAATTGATAATAAGCTAAAAGACTGAATGAGAAATGCTTATGAATTAACTTTTATACAATCTATATTCACAGACATAATTGTTGGGATACTTGACAAAAACAGTTATTTTATGAGAAGAAGAAAATACTGGACACAAAGTTAAAACAGCTGAAGCTTCCAAAACCCCCTCCCCCTTTCAATGTTGGTAGTGAATGAATTTCAGATTGAACATGCACCCAAAACAACATGGAGGAGAGGGTGTTTATTTAAACAATGGTCTCTAAAAGCAAGCAGTGTCCCAAGTCATTTTGTCTGCCATTGTAATTACATGTAATTGTCAATGCTTTACATTTCTTAACTTTATTTAACAACTTTATTCAAGTGATTTTTTAGGCAGTGTTTTACATTTGTACCTGTATTGTGGTACTGTCTTATTTGCAGGGCCTGCAAAGACTGAACCTCAAGAGACTACTAATCCTCCTAAACCCAAGGCCACAGGTAAACCCAAGGCCACAGGTAAACCCAAAGCCACAGGTTCTGTTCCCAGACTTTCAAATACAGTAGTCTGATTTTTAGTATTTTACATATTTTAATTTAGTTTTTATTGCTTTCAGTTACGATGAAGAAAGAAGGGGAAAGCACCAAGTCTGCCAGGTACAGTGCATTTTATTTATTGAAGGGCAATTAGCACCAAGTCTGCTAGGTACAGTGCATTTTATTTATTGAAGAGGAAAGCACCAAGTCTGCTAGGTACAGTGCATTTTATTTATTGACGGAGAAAGCACCAAGTCTGCTAGGTACAGTGCATTTTATTTATTGAAGGCGAAAGCACCAAGTCTGCCATGTACAGTGCATTTTATTTAAGTTTTAGACCAGTTAGCTGGGTCATAAATAGTATGCTGTTGAGCCTGTAAGTTCATGGTGGTCACATAAGGGCTAGCCTGATTTTCAGACGGTCGAGGTCGTCTGCTCACTTCCTCCCACCTCCCCGTCTGATGGACTTTGACAGAAACCGTGTTCTGGTCATTGTTTCATTTCGACCAATCAGAGCGAAGGTTTCATTTTTAGAGAACTGAGGTATGCATGGAATGTCTAGTGCAGCCTGCATGAAGGTGAAGCCAAATGGCTGACGATACAAACGGACTTGATATGGCTTTGGAGAAAGTGTGCAAAACTTTCGACATTTCTGAATTATTTCCCGAACAGAGAAATGCATTATTATACTTCGTTTCCCGGAAGGACCTTTGCTACACAGGCAACGACCAGGTCGAGAATCGAGAGAGGAGAAATTATGTAGTCTTCTACAACTTCTACAGATCGTCAGAATCACGGCTCTTTCATGCACTGCAAAATATGTTCTACAGCTTCAAACTTATAGAAACAGAACGTGGAGAAACATGTTGTCCTCAGACGTGTACCGGGAAAATCTGATAGGAAGCGCTATCGATATCGTGATAAATGTAATGTCTCCTAAAATGTTGGCATTTAGAAGACCAAATATTTCATGAAATGTAATGATTTTTTTACAGCAGTGAACACACATACTGTCAGAGTATGTCATGGTAATAGTTTCACGACATTTGGGCAATTATTTATGTTTGCAAAAATTTTAACACTTTATTTTGACAATTTTGCTGTCCTAAAAGCTGAAATATCTTAGCTTTTTCGCCCTAAGAAGACTAAATCTTTCATGGAATGGCATGAATTTTTTACAGGAGTGAACACATATAGTGAATATGTCATGGTAAAAGTTGGATTACATTTTCCTAAATATTTATGTTATCAGAATGTTGAACAGTCTTGATTTTGACAAATTGTAAAGTACAACAAATCCGGTAGTTAGATCAGTGTTGTGACCATGTGCTTGAAATACTGTTCGAAAAATCCTATTTAAAAAGTTCCTGCTGCCCAAAATACCATAGCAGCTCAAACAGGATATGGCTAGGGTTAGTTCTGAGAAATCGACATAAGTTTGAAGCTGTAAAACATAAGAATTCTGCAGTGCAGGAAAGTGCGTGATTCTGGCGAGCTGTTCTAGAAGGCTACATACCTGGTCGTCGCCTATAGATGCAGCTGTGATAGCCAAGGTCCTTCCGGGAAACGAGGGGTAATATTGCCTTTCGCTGTTCGGGAAATAATTCAAAAATGCCGAAAGTTTCGCACGCTTTCTCCAAAGCCATATCAAGTCCGTTTGTATCGTCCGCCATTTGGGTTGTCCTTCATGCAGGCTCCACTGGACATTCCACGCATACCTCAGTTCTCTAAAAATAAAACCTTTGCTCTGATTGGTCGAAATGAAATGACGTTAGGAACACTGTTTCTGCCAAAGTCCATCAGACGGGGAGGTGGGAGGAAGTGAGCGGACGACCTCGACCGTCTGAAAATCAGGCTACATAAGGGCTAGATGTGCTTGCTTTCATCAGGGTTGGGTGGAACTTCTCAAAACGAGCAACAGTATTGGCCTACCCAACAATAGAAAACCTTTAGAAAAAACAATAGTATAGTATTATGGGTGCAATCAGAATAAAGGTCTCGAGAGGTTCTGTGCTACTCTTTCACCTCGATTGTAGGATGGCCATTCAAGTTCATCTAGAATTTGAGTCACTGTGGAAGACTCGCAGCTTTATTATTGTATTTGTGACCTCTCACAGGAAAACGTACACTAACGGATATCCGTTAAATGGGCCAGACCGTTAGTCACCCGTTAGGCATCCGTTAAAACGGTTTGAGAAATCGTTAGAAGCATTAGAACAACCGTTAGAAATTTTGGCCATGCCATTTGAACGGTTTGAGAAAGCATTAGAAGCGTTAGAACACCTGTTAGAAGCATTAGAACGCCCGTTAGAAAAAATTTCCATGCCGTTTGAATGGTTTGAGAAAGCGTTAGAACAAGCATTAGAAATTCTGTCCATGCCGTTTGACTAATATATTCATCCGTTAGATAAAAATTTCCATCAGTTAGATCCAAACCTTCATCCGTTACATCCAAACCTTCATCCGATCGATCAAAACATTCATTAAATAGTTCGACGATCACCGTTGGTTTCGGCTACATACAAGTCACACAACGAGTTTAGAAACTCGGATTACGCGTGATCGCCTTTATATGCTTTTCCGAATGCTATAAAACCAGATACATGCCGACATACCTGCAGGTTTGGATGTTTTATTAACTCCCCACAAAGTGATGAAATAAAAAAGCTGATATCAAAACTCCAAAAGATTCGGTACGGTTCGTGCGATCTGATCTCACGCTAAATAACATACAACAAATTAAAACTGTGAATATTGAGAACTATGGACTCAAACCATTTTTCGCATCATGTGAAAACTGTTCTGATACGTAAATGAAGTGAAAATTTTCAAACCATATGATTCCATAAGCATCTCGATTTCTAAAAGAAAATTTTATCTGTAGATATTTTTTTTGTGCGATCTCAATGCAAAACAAACACCACTGCGGAGTAATTGATTATTCAAATCAGTTCGCGGAAAATTGTCACACTTCTGTGTCGTGGAATTCAAGACTCGGACCTCCTCACCTTTGAAAACCGATCCACATTAAATAAAAAGAACTCCAGAATATTCTATTTAGTAGACGTTTATCATTTGCCAGTAAAGTTGAGAAGCTTTGTGGTGATTTCAACTACAATGCAATAAAATCACACTTTCCGCAAAGTTCGCAGCATTCTTGTTGTGTCAAAAACCAGACAATTAGTCTTCACGGCTGAAAAGCACATGTCAACAGAGAATCTTTGTATCTCGAAAAAGCTAAAGCTGGCTTCTTCAATTGAAAACATATGCAATTACTTCAACAAAAATTGGACTGCCGGATCTTAGTTTTAAACTACAGAAGCTAAAGTTTATCAGATGAACGGAAAACACCAAACCAGCGCTTGGACGGTGTTTCGTAATGCAATCCTGTCTTTTGGTGACAGAATGCACAAATGTTTTGGTTTACCATAGAGTCAAGATAATCCGCTAGAACGTTTTGTTAAACCGTTAGATAGCCAAGATCATCCGTTAGAACGTTTTGATAAACCGTTAGATAGCCAAGACCATCCGTTAGAACGTTTTGATAAACGTTAGATAGTTAAGACCATCCGTTAGAGCCGTTAGCTTTCCCGTTAGAATGCTTTGGTAAACCGTTAGAAATTTTAGCTTGCCTGTTAGAGCCGTTAGCTTTCCCATTAGAACGCTTTGGTAAACCGTTAGAAATGTTAGCTTGCCCGTTAGAACCGTTAACTAAACCGTTTGAATGCTCTGTAAAAGCGTTTGCTATCTGTTCGTTAGCCGTTAATTTTGCCCATTTAACGGATATCCGTTAGTTTTCCTGTGAGAGGTCACATTTGACAAAACCAGCAGCTTGTCATTGTACCATCTCAATCTTATTGATGTCTTTCTTGAGATGGAGATCCCAGCTGGCACAAAGCAAACTTTATATGAGGTCTTACTAAAGCACAGTTTTAGGGTCATTCCACGGTATTTTGGACATGAAAATCAGTTTTTTAAATGTTTTCCAACAGACCTAAAGTGTTCATAGAATTGTAGCTAAGTGATGATAGTTTATTTTAAAATATGACTTTTTGGGTTGCAGGTCGACATTGATGCATAAATTATAATCAATTACAATAAAGCCAAAATGGCCGTTGTGGAGGGGACAAATCAATCACTTATTTATAAATTAAACAGAAAACTTTCAAAACTTATCAGGACATAAACTATTCCTTGTTCCTTTTAAAAAGCAGTTGTTACATGCTGACTCTTTGGTCAGAGTCACATGGTAGACATTGTCCATTTGGTAAATGTCCCATCCAGAACATTTTCACACCTTAAAGTTTATGTTATTAGTGGTCAAATAGTCATATTAGGTACACAGTACGATAACTTCTGATTTATACCTGGAGGTATATTGTGCTGTATTGTAAAGTTCCTGGGCTCTCCATTTAAAGGTTTAAATAAGTTCTATTTTATGTTGCGGAGGAGACATTTCTGTTGCGGAGGGGACATGTTCTAAGAGGTGAATCTAAATTATATTCAAAATGTGTAAGTAAAATAGTACAATTAAAACAAGATATTATAGTGTTTCTGTATTCATGTCTAATTATAGTAAGTAACCCAAGACACATTTAAAAGTTAACAATAAACCGGGCCTTTCATTTAAATTCTAGTAAAACCACAGGTAGTCCTACATTGTAACTACAATGTACATGTACAGTTTAATTTGTATGAGTCTGCTTGTGCTAAATATAAATTACAGCAACTCAACTGAAAAATATTTTTATATGTATGGCACTTTTCACCATCATTTTGGAAATTTTTAATCCATTTTTCCCATTTGCTGTCACTTTTCTCTTTTTCCCATTTGCTGTTGCTTTTCTCCTCTCTGCTAAAACATTTGCTGACAGCTTTTTTACAATATGATTTATATGGCTTTGCATAATTCAAGTAATTTGCTGTCATTTATTTTAACTTGTACATAATTTAACAGTACTTAATATACTTGCAAAGAATGCTGGTAAATCCTGTACTGAGTATGTGCAGTAGGAAGCAATTAATTGACTTCCTCTTCCTCAATAATTAACTCGTAAATATATAAAGTTAGTATTAAATAATAAAACAACAACTCATTTGTGGCTGCCAATGGGGAAGTGGGTAATGAAATGCTCATTGAAGTTTTGTATGCCCCAGTACTGCAGGAGAATAGCACGTAGCAAATGAAGCCTACGTCCCAGGGGGATGCTGACAATGGATGGATGAGGGAGTTGGGCTTCAGCAACAATCCAAGTGAAAGCACTCCTGGGTAGAGAGGAGGGAGTTGGGCCTCTCTCTGATTGGAGGGAGTTGGGCCTCCTCTAACCTAGGTCCAGGCAGTACGGATTGGAGGGAGTTGGCCCACCCAAAATCGAGTCTATGGGGGCCAAAGTGTGACTAAAGGAGCACTTCATCCCCATTCCCTTACTTTATTGAACATTCTGCTAATATAGAATACAATAACAGTAACAATTTTTCTAGGCAAATGATGGCAAAACATCTTAATAATTATCAACTAAATTGGAATAGTAACCTCAAGGAGGCAGGCATGTTCACTATTCGGTTCAATATGCTATATGTGTAATTTTGGCGTCAACAAAGCCAGTCTAAATGACAAAGTATTATCAGAGAGTATGTAAATCTACAGCTGTAGAATTATTTCTTTCTTCTTCTTATATATATATATATATAAATAAATATATTTACTTTTTAATCATATGTGATGGTAAATCTAAAGTGAGGTGGAGCCTGAGCAGTTTGGGGGAGGCTTGGGTGGGAAATTTTCAAGGCTTTGAACTGCGAGCCTGGGGAATACATGAATGAACAGCCTGCCAGGATCAGACCATGCCGTCGGCCAAGCTATAATCTCATTGGATAAGGGGATCACGTGAGGTACGAAAAAGCTCATGCGAAAAAAAGGCGGGAAAGCATATCCAAGCACAGGAAGCCCGTTTGAAGATATTTGAGTGGGCTTTTTGAGAACCAAGTTCCTAACTTCAGGCTCCAAAACACAGTAAGAGTTGTCAATTAACTAGAATTTATTGCATTGCTCCAATAAATTAATATTGAATTGTGGGTAATTACAATGACATCTGCTCTGATTTAATATGGCTTCTCTGTAGGGTTATTTTGATGTTCCTTGCTTTGTTGGTGAATTACTACATGTATGTCCTCTAATACAGAAAGGAGTAGAATTAAATTATATTAAATAATATAATAATGTATAAGTGTGGACAAAATGTCCCCTTCGCAATGTCCCCTCCGCAATGTCCCCTCCGCAACAGGTCACAGTCTAAATGAAACCAGTTTTGATAAGAATATAGCAAATACAGCTGCACTTTTTTACCATTAATCTAAAGTAGATAAAGTACTCTTTGGCACAAAAAATATATACATTTAAAATTCATTGCAGAATCAGAGAAAATTTCACTTAAACCTGGTAAATGAAGAATAGCAAATTCTCTGAGTCCCATCCGCAACAGTAACTTATCTTCTTACAGTCTGCCATCAGTACTATGCAGAGAGAATAACAACATTATAGTACATAGATATAATGGATATCCACAATATAAAGGCAAACTTGATCAGCTCTAATTATTTTATATCAAGCTATGGCATGAAAACTGCTTCTGAATGTCCCCTCCGCAACATACTTAATACCGTGGAATGACCCTTTACAGTTTCTGGGAAGCGACTCAAATTTCTTGAGGAAACCAATTGTGGCTACCTTTTCATTTATGTGGTAGTGCCATTTCAGGTTGGACTGAAGCTGTACACCCAGGTAGGGGTGTACCTGTGTAAGGAAGCAATGGTTATTAATAGTAAATAGCATGTGTTTTTCCTTAAGTCCTAGTTCTAGTAAGTCTGAAACCTTGCATGAAAAGGCAGCCAACAAAAGCACCATCTCATCTAGTACCAAGCCCTCTGGGACAAGTACACCCACAGGCAGACAGAACGTGGCAGACTCTCCAAGTCGAGGGACTGGATTGACTACCTTGACCAGCAAGTGAGTACTAAACCACACCATGGACATACACAGCTGGGGATGATCCAGGATTCTGTGAGAGAGGGTTTGGAAGGGGGGTAAGAGTGAAAGAAAGGGGGGTTTGATATAATTATGTGAGTGGCAAAATATGTGGCAATTTCTTTGTTGTCTTTTGTAAGCACACAAGAAAAAGGGGGGCTTGATTGAAACCCCTCCCCCTCCCCCTGGATCTTCTCTAGGCATGGCTGTCTGGTTTAGCTTGGGTTAGCTATGGTTTACAATAATTATTCATGTATTGTATACCACAGTAACTCGTGGCCATTTTTTTTTTCCAACTTTTTTTTTAGATCTGGTGGCAGTAACTCATCTTCCAAAGCACAGTCATTATCTAGTCGAGTAGTGAAGACGACAGGTAGCAGCACACCAGTGGTGAAGGCTGACTCAACAGGCAGTGAGTCTGACAGCAAGAGAGGAGATATGGGGTAAGAACAGTGCTTACTGTTATTCGTGTAATCATGACTGGAACTGACATGCTTTTTTTTGGAGGGGGGGGGGGGGGGGGGTGGCAGATATCTGGGAGGGGGTTGTGCACAGCGCGAAGAGCAAGCGCAACCACAACCACATTTGAAATACAGTACAGCTGTAAAATAATGCTCGCGCAAGAACTTCTTTTTGCGTCCGCAAGCCAACAGGTTCTTGCGTGCAGCTTGCGCTTGAAATTACTGAACTAACGCAAGAACTTAAGACATGCAAGAAGTTCTTTCCGCAAGAAGATCAACCCGCAAGAAGTTCTTTCCGCAAGATCAACCCACAAGAAGACGCAAGAAGGTCAACTTTAAGAAGACCTGCAAGAACGCTGAAGAACACGCAAGACGTGGAATATGAGAACAGTCATGTTTGTGTTTTATGTGAGATCGCTAATAAGAAACGGAATATTTGAGAGCCATGAAAGTTTACTTTAATATCTTAAACTGAAGTATACTTGAATATTTTATTAACTCGTCACAAAGAAGCTGAAATCAAAACTCCAGAAGATTCGGTACGATCTTATGCAAATTATTAATCAGACAACAAATTAAAATATCCAAAAAACTTATTCACCAGTGTATCGATTTGACAGAATAGACTAAAACCAGTTTTCACATCAGGTGGAAACTATTCAGATCCGTAAGTAAAATGAAACTTTCAAAACATTTGGTTTGGAAGGACGACAATTTTTTGTGCGGAGGACATTGATTATTAAAATCAGTTCGCAGAAAATGTCACACATTCAAGACTCGGACTTTGAAAACGGAGCCACATTAAATAAAAAAATAATCCATAATATTTATTTGGTAGAATTTATCATTTCCCAGTAAAGCTGAGAAGCTTGTGGTGCATTTTAAGCTACAACGCTATAAAATCACACTTAACGCAAAGTTTGCGGCACTCGTGTCAAAAACCAGACAATCAGTCTCCATGGCTGAAAGCACACATGAACTCGGAGAATCGTTGTATCACCGAAAAGCTGGCTTCTTGAATTGAAAACATATGCAATAGATGACTTTAAAAAATACTAAATGATTGACGGATCTATTAAAGTTTTAATCTACAAAAGCTAAAGTTTATCAGATGAAATAAAAACACTGAACTAACAATAGGTCAGTGTTTAGTAACGCAATCCCACGCAACCTTTCTTTTGGTGACCCTCGATAATTATTAATTTGGTCAATGGTGAGCCAGTCATTATAACGTTTTGGTGGCCATTAGATAGTCAATACCATCAAGGAACATTCATTATGGATTTGAAGACAGATAGCTTCAAAAACTTAGTTTAATACCACCGTTTCATTGCTACGCGATAGCGTGAGACATTCCCGCCGGGACAGATTTTTGCTGCTCATCGTGATTTGCAGTCTTTAATACTATCACTAATATACTGGAACTCGTGGTATCTCAAACAATTTTTCATTTCTCTTGAGTGTATCAATATTTATTCTACTTGCCTGCTAAAACAGCCGAGTGCTTGAGATAGATATATTCGCTTTTCGATTATCTTACCCTAGAAAACCTTTTGATCAAAGGGGAAATAAAAGTTGAAGTTGGAAATTTAAATCTTAGCGTACGAAAACAGCCGCATCCTTCCCGAGTTCAAAGAAGCGATAAGACTTCAACTTCTTGTGTTTCATCTTCTTGCGGATAAGCTCAAAATATTTAGTTCTTGCACTTCAGCCTGAACTTCTTGCGGTTCAGTAGTTCTTGCGTCTAAAGCGCAAAAAGTTGGTTTAGGCCTTCTTGCGGCAGCTTGCGTGTTCTTGCGTCGCAAGAAGTTACTTGCGCCACTTCTTGCGCGTGCGTTATTTTACGGCTGTACTGTAATGCATTACATGCTATCAGATCTTTCATTTCTCGTTGGTGGTTTCCACCAAAGAGAAATGAAAGATCTGATAATGTTTGACGCATTACTGTATATGTTTTTCAAATGTGGTTGTGCTTGTTCAAACCACCAAAGATAAATGTCTGTGAAAGATCTGATAGCATATAATGCATTATTTCAAAATATGTGGTTGCGCTTGTTCTTCACACTGTGTGCTGACATATTTGTAACTGTTCTGAAATGTTGATTCTCACATATACTTTACAGAAAGACAAAGACGAAGGACAAAGACAAGGAGCGAGAAAAGGAGAGGAAAGAGGACAAAGAGAGAGATAGGGAGAAGAACTCGAGTGAACGAAACAAGGAAAAAGAGAAACACGATCGAGAAAAGGAACATAAGGTAAAAGAACGTGAAAAAGATAAAGAAAAAGAGCGAAGTAAGAGCAAGGAGAGGGAAAAAGAAAAGGAGAGAGACAAGGACAGGGAAAAAACCAAAGCTGAGAAACCCAAGGAAAAGACTTCTACACATCGCAGTAAACACAACACATCTGCTAATCTGGATTCATCGCGAGAAGGCGACTATGAGAAGGGTGTGTAAATACCTGGTGATATTTAAGTAGCAATCATTGTTGACTAGGATTAAATTCATATAGATCCCTTATAGAAACATGACTACAAGAAGGGTGTGTACGAAATAGCTGGTGATATTTCAGTAGCAATCATTGTTGATGTGATATTTAAGTAGCAATCATTTTTGACTAGGATTCAATTCATATAGAAACAGTCTCCCAGTGGATACAGTGTTAAGTACTATTTACAATATGAGTGGCAATGTTGTATCGGATATACAATGGCGAGCCACATCAGTGAGCCAGTGTATATCCGATACAACATTGCCACAAATATTGTAATGTACTTATGATATGCACCACATAAAATGTTAAGCTTTGATTTCTCCCACCTTGCTATCGATGTGGGATGAATTAGTTTCTCACAAAAACATGTCCCACATTGAAGAAACAGTGTGTATGCAATAAGAGAGCAGAGAGTAGCGTGCAGAAAAACAGGTCCCACATGGAAGAGATGGTGTATACATAATAATAAGAGGCCGGGATAGGGGAAGTCAGTGATCGGTCGTGAGACCTCCTCATACTAACACTAGCATGTTAGTATCCTGTATCATTTCGTACAGGATTGTAGTTGGCTTATAGTTAGTACTCTGTATCATTTGATACAGAATACTAATAGGGCTTATTAGTATTCTGTATCATTTGATACAGAATACTAATAGGCTAACTATAATTTTGTATGGGGTTTACAGTGTATCCACGTGACCCGAATGCTGGGTCTGGATTGGCTAGTACTCTTATGAATTATTAATGAAAATTTTAATTGTATTTAGAATACATTGCATTATACTGTATATGGGTCCAGAAAATATCCATAACCCAGATGGAGGTTTTTGGGTTGGACCCCTTCACAACCGATTTCCATTCTAGGGGCATTTAAAAAAAAAAACAAGTGCATTAATTGACCCCAGTGATAGAGATTATGCTGTCTGTTTCCACTTGAAAGAAAAATCCCACAATACATTTTACAAACCCAGGAAGACGGGTATTGCCAGTTTAGGTCAGTTTGATGATATTCAGCTAAACTGGAACTGAAAATAATTATTACTTACCATCACCATTTGTTAATACAGCTATTTCAATTAATGTTGTCTGGGAGATAGGGAATAGGGCATTAGGGTATTCCCAGACCGATATGAATTATTGCTATGAGTCTATACGACCTGGACTACTTAGCTTACGGTTTATTTATCCATTTTTAGCCTGTGTTGAGCCATATTCCCTATCAACCAGACAACATTAATTGAAATAGCCGTATATGAGGGGGAGGGAAGGCGGAAGTTGCTCTGTAGGTAATTTCCATTTACGTAATCACAGAAAAGCTGGTGTGTTTATCTATTTGAAGTGTATAGAACAGATCTTTTGCACTTCAAATTTACATGACATCCCAATGTCAAATAATGGCAAAGAAATTGGATTGTGATTGTGATTTTCCTTTTTCTTTTCCGTTTTCTAGCTACCTGAAAACACAAAATTTAACTTTCGGTTCAAGAGTTTTCCTGTGATGTCAATTTGAGAACATGAAGGTGACAGCTGAATAAGATTTACACTTTTAAGTGGGAAGATTTATTTCCTTCTCCTCAGTTAACTGACAACAAACACATACATGCAGGAGGCAGTGCTGACAGATATCTGCACACACAATTGAAGGGTTGTGTTCAACAGGGGTACAAGTGACTCCTGATCAATGCAGGAGGCAGTGCTGACAGATATCTGCACACACAATTGAAGGGTTGTGTTCAACAGGGGTACAAGTGACTCCTGATCAATGCAGGAGGCAGTGCTGACAGATATCTACATGTACACACACAATTGAAGGGTTGTGTTCAACAGGGGTACAAGTGACTCCTGATCAATGCAGGAGGCAGTGCTGACAGATATCTGCACACACAATTGAAGGGTTGTGTTCAACAGGGGTACAAGTGACTCCTGATCAATGCAGGAGGCAGTGCTGACAGATATCTGCACACACAATTGAAGGGTTGTGTTCAACAGGGGTACAAGTGACTCCTGATCAATGCAGGAGGCAGTGCTGACAGATATCTACACACACAATTGAAGGGTTGTGTTCAACAGGGGTATAAGTGACTCCTGATCAATGCAGGAGGCATTGCTGACAGATATCTACACACACAATTGAAGGGTTGTGTTCAACAGGGGTACAAGTGACTCCTGATCAATGCAGGAGGCAGTGCTGACAGATATCTACACACAATTGAAGGGTTGTGTTCAACAGGGGTACAAGTGACTCCTGATCAATGCAGGAGGCAGTGCTGACAGATACATTTGTGTATCTACACACACAATTGAAGGGTTGTGTTCAACAGGGGTACAAGTGACTCCTGATCAATGCAGGAGGCAGTGCTGACAGATATCTGCACACACAATTGAAGGGTTGTGTTCAACAGGGGTACAAGTGACTCCTGATCAATGCAGGAGGCAGTGCTGACAGATATCTACACACACAATTGAAGGGTTGTGTTCAACAGGGTACAAGTGACTCCTGATCATGTTCTAAATTCTCCTTCAAATTTCATCCAAAGAGAAATATCATGTTTTGATATCGAAGAATAGTAAACAAAAAACAGATACATAATATCATTGGAGATATGAGTGCTTCTTTCAGTTGTTTAAATTGTGAATGACAAAATATAGATTTTTTTTTATGCTGTTATCGATTAACTAATCCATGAGCTTTGTTGAGTTTTAATACAATCAATCAGGAATGAAAACTTCTACAGCAAGAGAGATACAAATGTTACTGAGATACAAATGTTAAAATAATATGTTCAACAATTTCTTGCAAACATAATCTGGTATATGTAATCACAGATTTCTTGGCAATATAGTTATAGTTTAACACCATACCAAATACCAAGCTGAGGTATTAGGACAACCTAGACACTGCTTTAGTTTTTTCCGTGAAAAAAACACAGCATACCTATTAAAAGTAGTGTGGACTTCCTCAGCATAAACATAGATAATAGATTATTGTTTAACGAACACATATCAACCATCTGTAAGAAAGTTATTAGTCAGGTAGCTGTAAGAAACTAATATCCTCGGACGTAAGGTGTAAATTGTATAAAGCCTTTATTCTTTCCTATTTTAGATACTGCTACAAAAATATGTATCTTGGAATACTGTTTTGTGTTTACCAGATATCATAGAAATCTCAAAGATTGGCCAAAAGTGTGAATTCTATTCAGCTGTCGCCTTCATGTTCTTGAAATGACATCACAGGAAAACTCTCGCCTCCTATGATGTGGTCTTTTTCAAACTGGAAGTGAAATTCATGTTTTCATGTAGGTTTGAAATGGCAAAAGAGAAAGTAACTGTTGTATACCATTTAAGTAATGCTCTGGCTAATAACGATATCATGAATGTAAATGATGTAAGAGGTATTAATTTTTATTCATTCTCATAATTTCATTACAAAGTAACATATCTTGATTAGATAACTTTTGGGTTGATTTCAAAGAAAATTGTCTGGAGAAACTTCAAATTTATGATTCAAAGATATTTTATCTTCCTCCTTCCCTATAGGCTGGGTGGTGTTTTCTTTCAGTTTTCATAGTAAAAATGACCAAAAGCACACAGTTTCCTTTATTTTCTGCTTGGAACTTTGACTATGGACAGTTCTTAGTGATACATGCTGATATTAACTGGCTTTGGCATACCAATATTTCTATTTTCTATAGAATCCAAGAGACGGAGGATCGATGGCACTTCATTGCAGGTTGGTACATTGTGTCATTATTCCATCTGATTATTTATCAAGGTAGAGCACATTGTCCAATAGCCATGCTGTGAATGACACCAGAATACATAGAGGCTATTACATGGCCACAGGGAGATAAAGAAAATATTTTTTTATTACATGACTATGCAGATATTTAGAGGATATTACATGGCCACAATGAGATAATACAGATTATTAATGTTCAAATTTATTCTGCACTCTGTACTATTTACAATGACTACAATTACAGTTACATTAACAATACATTTAAACGAAAATAAAGAAATGTACATATTCTATATTGAGATTGTGCGCAGTGACCAAAGTAGCATAGCTTCCGAGTTGGACACTGCCTTCGATTGTAGATACTAGATTCATTTAGGCACAGCTGAATATTCATATATACATATTATAATATTTGTTTTTTTTAAAGAGTAGTTTTATATGTAGTAGATAAAATATGAGCGGGAGATCTGTATGGGCGTTTGTAAAGCCCATACAGATCGGGCACGAATATTTTATCTTGTAAAATGAATAGATAACAAAAACATATCCCACATCGAAGAGACAATGTATATGTGTATGCAATAAGAGAGCGTAGCGTGCAGAAAAGTAGGTCCCACATGGAATAGATGGTGTGTACATAATAAGAGAGCAGATGTACTTTGTCATTTTACCCCTCCCAGGGATAGGGGAAGTCAGTGATCGGTCATGAGACTTCCCTCACTAGCTTAGCTAGTACTCTGTACCTGATACAGAATACTACTAGAGCTATAATGGACCATGGGGTCTGTATCGCGGACCATGGGGTCTGTATCGTGGACCATGGGGTCTGTATCGCAGACCATGGTGTCTGTATATCGACCTGATGTTTTATTAAGAACCTGATGTTTTATTAATCAGGTTTGTACGGGGGTATACAGAGGCAATCATGTGGTGTCATTCAGCACATGGGATTGGCTAGTACCCTTATGAATTATTAATGAATTTTACAATTGTTTTTAAATATACTAACAGAGCAAGCACATTTCAATTCAAAGTCTATTTTTTCCCCAGATTTTCGATGAGATGTAATTAAAAGTATGCATTCCGTAGTTTGTTCATGTTTTTGGTCTACTAAAATTTAGTTTGGCAGCAAATCTTGTAGTATAGGATTTTTTTGGGGGCAAATGTAATGTAATTAGAAAAGACGGATGGCATTTGTGTTTCTCGTTGATAATTTTGTAAGTGAATGCTGCAATTCTTAATTTGAAGATATTATCAATTTTTAGAAGTCTAAAGATATTAAAATATGGCGTTGCATTTTCTCTGCTATGAGCAAAAAAGATGTTTTGTAAGCATTTATTTTGGCAGGTGCATATTTATGATAACTTGGTTGTATATGTGTTACCCCAGCTCATGAGGCCATAGTTTAAATATGGGTATACAAGTGTATAGTAAAGTTGCTTCAATGTATTTAGATCTTGGTAATAGCGGAGTTTATTTATAATTCCAGTATTTTTAGCAATTTTACTATTTACATGTTTAATTTGTTGCTCCCAGTTAATTTGTTCATCTATATAAATTCCTAAGTATTTTATATAGCTTTTTTGTTCAATATTAGTGATGTTATTTTTTTTATTTTTTTTCATTGTTGAGGCTATAATCATGAAGTTAGTTTTTTTCATATTAACAGAGAGTTTATTTATTTCACAATGACAGAGAATTGACCTGAACTCTTGATTCATTACAGTTTCTAGGTTGTTTATATTATTACTTGAATAGAATACATTGGTGTCATCAGCAAATATACGAAAGGAAAGTTTGTTAGAGCAATTTGGCATATCATTTATATATAGTAAAAAAAGTAGTGGCCCAAGTGTTGAGCTGAGGTACTCCACGAGTCATCTGTAGCATACTGGATTTAACGTCATCTATTTTTACATACTGCTGTCGATTATTTAAATAATTGCTAAACAATGACAAGGGTAAGCCCCGAATTCCATATTTCTTTAGTTTAGAAAGCAGAATTTGATGATTAACTGTATCAAATGCTTTGGAGAAGTCTAAGAATAATCCACATGTTAATTGTTTATTGTCAATAGCAGTTTTTCGCTGATCCATCAATTCAAGTATTGCTTGTTCTGTGGAGTACCCTTTTCTAAAACTAAACTGGTGATCAAATAGGATACATTTTTTTCCAAAAATGATATTAACTGATCATATACAAGTCTCTCTAATATTTTTGCAAAAGGTGATAATGTTGATATCGGTCTATAGTTATAAGGATCAGTAACTATATCATTTTTATAAATTGGAGTAACTGTAGATATTTTCAGTATATCAGGCACCACACCTGTTTTAATAGATTCATTGTAGATATAGGTAAAATGTGGTGAAATTGTTTTATTTGTTATTTTAATTAATTTATTAGGAATATCTATAGAGGCCTTATTATCCTTTAAGCCTAGAAAAAGTTCACAGACTTGTTGTTCGGGAGACATAACGAAACTTGAAGTTGGTTAATTATGAATATAGTCAGTCGGATTCTCATTTGAGGGTTTAATTAAGTTAGCCAGACTGGGGCCAACATTAACAAAATGCTGGTTGAATTGATTTGCTATGTCTAATTTATTAGTATATATCTTGTTATTTCTTATAAGTCTAGCTGGGTATAGTTGACCTTTGGTTTTTCGTTTAATTTGTGTTCCAATCAGTTTCCAGGTGGTTTTTAAGTATTTTTGCACATCTCAAAATGTTTATAGTACTACTGTGTTTTACTCTGTGTTTTTATTCGATTCAGTTTGTTAGAGAATTTCTTATATTTATTTACCTTTTCCTACCTTTACCTTTTATTAACTCGTGGATATTGTGATAGCAATCCACAAGTTATTGGTATGTCATGTCACTCACACTCCATAAGGTGTTAACAAATCGATATTATCAATTTTCTCATCTGATTCCACATTATTCAATTGATATCCCCCAAGTTCTTTGTTACCACTTCTACATCCATTGGAATATATATTAGTCACTTGCACATCTGTCTAATACATGTGGGAGAGGTATATGATGTTTAGAGAGTTTTCATCACCAACTAAGACAAACCCAGTTTTCCAAGCTACAATCCCAAATAAACTTAATAGTTTTATTTGATCTATTATTTTATTATTTTTTGAGATATGTTTGCATTCTAACAAAGCTATCGTGGTGTCAGAGCCTTTGTTAAAATCATCATAATGGAGGAAGGAATATTCAGTCTTGTGTCTTGTATTCTGAGTAGGGTAAAGCACACAATAAATGCATGGTGGGAGAAATTATATTACGTTTTGCAACATTTTGATCGAAATGTTCCTGCATACATTTGAGGTTTGTAGGAGGATGTTTGGATGTAGATTTTTGATCTTAATACCCAAATAAGCAATTATGATTGGCTAATAACAACAACAACAACTTTTATTCAAGTACTAGTTAAGATGGAAAACATTTAAAGAGAAAAAGAAATTGTAAAGTGTGCAAAAGTAAGTACTTATGTCATCTGTAATAACCACTAGGCTAATCAAGACAGATGACAGGCTAATCAAGACAAGCGCTTTCTGCAGACTCTGTTGCGCTCTGGTGTTAAACAATCCTATTTAAAAGAGAAATATCCCACGTGCTGCATGGTTGCCTTGGTTTTACCACAATATTTCGAAGAAAAGCGTGAAGGAGCTGATCGTCATTTTGAACAACTCTAGTTAAATGTCACAAGAACGAAGCTCGAGTCTGTTGACAAATCTGCATTTTTAACTTATCGATCTACCTTTAATAAGGATACCATATTTAACACAGGATTCAAGGATTCCCAGATAAAGCTCAAGCCTCAGAATTGTCTCAGAAATCATACCTGATTCTGCTTTGATATTACAGTGTTCGATTCTTGTTCGAACAAGAACCATGATCAAGGCAGGCATTGTGTGTTTATAAACTGTAGGTAACTGTGGTACCGATTTCTCTTGATCAACTGGTCTTTGAAGACTCAAGTGTGTTTCATTGTGATATTTATATGCTCTGAAATGTGTCTGCAGCATTTGAAATAGTTTTGGACCTCTAAAAGCAGCCAAAATCGGTATATAAACATCTAAATATTTCAGTTTTTTGCAATGTTTGACTCCCGTTCAAACAAGAACCGTGATTGAGACAGGCATTTTGTGTCCAAAAACTGTGGTACCAATTTCTCTCGAATTACCAGTCTTTGAAGATTCAAGTGTGTTTTATTGTGACCAGCAAAATCAAACTAAGTCGAAATCAAACAAATTTGCTCAATATTATGTTGTCGCTATTTAAAAGTAATGTTTTTCGCATTTTAGGAACGTTTGGGGGGGGGGGGGGGGAGGTAAAAGTGCAAATCAGACCAAATAAGTTTAGGTTTGTAAAGTGATAGCCCACACGTCGTTAACAATGATATCCCCACTGGAGGCAGTGTGATATGTCAAGTGATAGCCCACACGTCGTTAACAATGATATCCCCACTGGAGCCAGTGTGATATGTCAAGTGATAGCCCACACGTCGTTAACAATGATATCCCCACTGGAGGCAGTGTGATATGTCAAGTGATAGCCCACACGTTGTTAACAATGATATCCCCACTGGAGGCAGTGTGATATCATTTTTCGATTTTGCTATCAGCCGGTATACCACTTACTATCATGTTATGAATCATATCATTATTCCATCTGATCGTTCACATTGTCCAATACCAATTCGTGCATATGGTGTTTGTGTCTTCCCTGCACCCGATTTGTCTCTGTTTCACTACCCTGTACCCAGCCTGTCTCTGACTCTTTCCGTTTGATGTTAATACCTGGTATTAAAATGAAAACTTAATAATTGAAAGTGAAAACGAGGCTTTTAGAAATTTCCGAAACTACATGTAAGAAATAATAAATAGCTTTGTATCAATAGCACATCTAACTCAAGTTAGATGGTAAAGTTTGATGTGTGCTTGGCGATATGATTGGGACAATTTCCTCCCAATTTTTTTTATCAAATCCTATTAAAGCACCAATTTATTGTATTTTGATTTTTGTTGTTATTCTCAACCAATCATATTAAAAGCATCAACCCCATTTCACTGGATTTACTCACGTTTTGTTTACATTGTATGAGTCTTTTTTATGTTATATGTCTGAGTGTTTTATGTTTGGCTTATTTAGTGTTTTGCCCTTTTTATATTAGTCACTGGAAAGCCAGGAAAGGAGATCCAAGAGTTCAGAACGAGAAAAAGAGAAGGAGAAAGAAAAAGAGAAAGAAAAAGAGAAAGAAAAAGAGAAAGAGAAAGAAAAAGAGAAAGAAAAAGAGAAAGACAAGGAAAAAGAGAAAGACAAGGAAAAAGAGAAAGACAAGGAAAGGCCTTCAAAGGTGGAGCGAAAAAGGGTGAGTGAACAAGGACTAGTCTCTACTATGGTAAGCCAGCAGACCATATTTGTCAGTAAGCTTTTCACCTTTCAGAACTAGACAGCAAACAGAAATAGTAGGTATTGCTACAAGTTTGAAGTATTTTGATGATGGAATATAATTAACTTTGACTGTTACATCCTAGACATCCCTTGAAACTCTTGAGAGCAAAGATGTGAAGAGAAGACGGGAAGACAATGATACTGGTAACAATACAGCTGTGTGTTAGGATACTGGTAACAGCTGTGTGTTAGGATTATTAGTAACAATACAGCTGTGTGTTAGGATACTGGTAACAGCTGTGTGTTAGGATTATTAGTAACAATACAACTGTGTGTTAGGATACTGGTAACAGCTGTGTGTTAGGATTATTAGTAACAATACAGCTGTGTGTTAGGATACTGGTAACAGCTGTGTGTTAGGATTATTAGTAACAATACAGCTGTGTGTTAGGATACTGGTAACAGCTGTGTGTTAGGATTATTAGTAACAATACAGCTGTGTGTTAGGATACTGGTAACAGCTGTGTGTTAGGATTATTAGTAACAATACAGCTGTGTGTTAGGATACTGGTAACAGCTGTGTGTTAGGATTATTAGTAACAATACAGCTGTGTGTTAGGATACTGGTAACAGCTGTGTGTTAGGATTATTAGTAACAATACAGCTGTGTGTTAGGATACTGGTAACAGCTGTGTGTTAGGATTATTAGTAACAATACAGCTGTGTGTTAGGATACTGGTAACAGCTGTGTGTTAGGATTATTAGTAACAATACAGCTGTGTGTTAGGATACTGGTAACAGCTGTGTGTTAGGATTATTAGTAACAATACAGCTGTGTGTTAGGATACTGGTAACAGCTGTGTGTTAGGATTATTAGTAACAATACAGCTGTGTGTTAGGATACTGGTAACAGCTGTGTGTTAGGATTATTAGTAACAATACAGCTGTGTGTTAGGATACTGGTAACAGCTGTGTGTTAGGATTATTAGTAACAATACAGCTGTGTGTTAGGATACTGGTAACAGCTGTGTGTTAGGATTATTAGTAACAATACAGCTGTGTGTTAGGATACTGGTAACAGCTGTGTGTTAGGATTATTAGTAACAATACAGCTGTGTGTTAGGATACTGGTAACAGCTGTGTGTTAGGATTATTAGTAACAATACAGCTGTGTGTTAGGATACTGGTAACAGCTGTGTGTTAGGATTATTAGTAACAATACAGCTGTGTGTTAGGATATTGGTAACAATACAGCTATGTTAGCTGCTGAAAACACTTTAATGCTTCTAGTTTAACAAATTTAAACCTTTCTCATAAGATTATGAATAGTAAGATGATTACTCAGGCTGCTTGTGGGCAGGCCCAAGTCAACTTTTGCAAGTGTTTATTTTTATTTTCCGTGTCAATTTCCACCCCCATCAACCAATCACATTGCAGATTGCACTCAACTTCTGCCCCTGTCAACCAATCACATTGCATATTGCACTCAACTTCTGCCCCTGTCAACCAATCACATTGCACTCCACTTCTGCCCCTGTCAACTAAGTGTGTGCTGCAGATAGTGTTGTGAGAATGTGCAGTACTGTTCAACAACAAATCCCGACATGGCTACTTGCTTTCCAGAGCATTCAGAGGAGCAAATTGCAAGCATTTTGGATGCCCAAAGTATTGAATAATAAAACAATTATTGAAAATACAATTGCAAAATATGATGAATTGTCTGTGTCTCTCTACCTGTGATTTGCCTGTGCCATCAGCATCACCAAATAACTGGTAGCTCGCCACAGCCAATTCATCATATTTTGCTCAGCTTCATCCAATAATTGCTTATTATTTGTTTAATTAATATTAATCTAAATTATGTTTTACATTTGTTTAAATTTTTAAATTTTCTGTGTATATTGTTACCCTCTTGAAATAAAGTTAATTTTATTTTCCAAGTTGTGTACATGCATGAAATAAATGCAACTAATATTTTATTAAATGTTAGGGACTGGGACTGGTCAAAAATTAGCAGTGGGGAGGGAGTGGGGTGGAGAACCCTCCCTGGACAATGAATATGATATACTGACCAGTTCCTTAAAACTTCATTTCAACTCTCCAAACAAACACATCTATACAGCCCGAGTTAAGGCTGCATGCAGCCTCTTGTTCAGAAATTGTTTTGAAGTATGGTTTCACATCAACAAATGTTTTATTATTATTAGTTTTGTTGTTGTTGCATCTAATAACATTTCTTTCTCTGATGAATCGAGAAACATGACTTGTCTCAAATATTTGTTGTTTGTCTGATTGATTTTGAGTGGAATTGTTTAAATACTAAGATATCAAATAGCTAACTGTCTGGAAACTGTGCTTCTTACCCTACATTAGTGACTAAGGTATCAAGTGGTGAGAGTAAACTGAAGGCTGCCAAGACAGAGGAGACCAGTCACAAGGTGGGTGGTCACATCTCAAACTGTGCTTCTTACCCTACGTTAGTGACTAAGGTATCAAGTGGTGAGAGTAAACTGAAGGCTGCCAAGACAGAGGAGACCAGTCACAAGGTGCAGGGTGGTCACATCTCAAACTAATGCTAAATGCTTCATTTGAACATCCCAATTTGTTGGATTTGCAGGTGAAGTTGGTTCGCAAAGGAGCAAGTGACTCAGTGAACAAGAAGGACAAGGATGCCAAGGACAAGGATGCCAAGGACAAGGACTTGAAACCAACCAGTAAAAAGGTGAGAAAGGAGGCAAGCGAATTTGACAATGTCCCTCTTTTCTACTGTTATTCTAGGTCTGTTCTAGATAATACCGGTAGTAATAATCACTGTTATTCTAGGTGTGTTCTAGATAATACCGGTAGTAATAATCACTGTTATTCTAGGTCTGTTCTAGATAATACCGGTAGTAATAATCACTGTTATTCTAGGTCTGTTCTAGATAATACCGGTAGTAATAATCACTGTTATTCTAGGTCTGTTCTAGATAATACCGGTAGTAATAATCACTGTTATTCTAGGTCTGTTCTAGATAATACCGGTAGTAATAATCACTGTTATTCTAGGTCTGTTCTAGATAATACCGGTAGTAATAATCACTGTTATTCTAGGTCTGTTCTAGATAATACCGGTAGTAATAATCACTGTTATTCTAGGTCTGTTCTAGATAATACCGGTAGTAATAATCACTGTTATTCTAGGTGTGTTCTAGATAATACCGGTAGTAATAATCACTGTTATTCTAGGTCTGTTCTAGATAATACCGGTAGTAATAATCACTGTTATTCTAGGTCTGTTCTAGATAATACCGGTAGTAATAATCACTGTTATTCTAGGTCTGTTCTAGATAATACCGGTAGTAATAATCACTGTTATTCTAGGTCTGTTCTAGATAATACCGGTAGTAATAATCACTGTTATTCTAGGTGTGTTCTAGATAATACCGGTAGTAATAATCACTGTTATTCTAGGTCTGTTCTAGATAATACCGGTAGTAATAATCACTGTTATTCTAGGTCTGTTCTAGATAATACCGGTAGTAATAATCACTGTTATTCTAGGTCTGTTCTAGATAATACCGGTAGTAATAATCATTGTTATTCTAGGTGTGTTCTAGATAATACCGGTAGTAATAATCACTGTTATTCTAGGTCTGTTCTAGATAATACCGGTAGTAATAAAAAGAGCTTATTACACGGAAAGTTGTGTAATACGGCTGGGTATTTTTACGAGTCAGTTTTATTTTTTCGAGCCTGAAAGGCGAGAAAAAATAAAATTGACGAGTAAAAATTCCCAGCCGTATTACACAACTCTTCGTGTAATAAATTGTTTATTATACGACAGCTAACACGAACAAAACATGTTTGTTTTCGCTTACCTTACTGCTCTGTTTGAAGAAAATCTTGAGAGAAGAAATCTCGAGAGAAGAAATCTCTCAGCCCAATGTCGGGGGCGGGCGCGCACTGAAAAGTTTTTTTTCGCGCGCTAAAAGCTGATTGGCTGTTACTCAAACAGCCCCATTTCGATTGGCTCGCGCGCTTACAAAACCTTTTAAGTGTTGAATAAACCTGTGCAAACCGGTTTGTGACCCGTGTAATACCGTCTCATATTTGCACTCGTTTTAGCCCGTATTTGCACTCGAAAACGCCAAGTCGTATAATAATCACTGTTATTCTAGGTGTGCTCTAGATAATACCGGTAGTAATAATCACTGTTATTCTAGGTGTGTTCTAGATAATACCGGTAGTAATATTCTACTGTTATTCTAGGTGTGTTCTAGATAATACCGGTAGTAATAATCACTGTTATTCTAGGTGTGTTCTAGATAATACCGGTAGTAATAATCACTGTTATTCTAGGTCTGTTCTAGATAATACCGGTAGTAATAATCACTGTTATGTAGACATGGGATCACAATAAAGTGTTCTTCCTTGGAGCCAACTAAAACTGCTTATAATTATTTTATATATTTAGAGAGAAATTGAGAATGTAGGAGCTTGCTTAGCTTCAGTTGGGAGACAGGACAACAAGTAAAATGGAAAGAAGCTGTAATCAGCAAAGTGAAACACTTAAAGATAAACGCACATTTCTCTCTTATAATGCATTTATTAACACAATAATACAAAATAATGCAATTTTATTGAATATTATGGTTCAGAAAGAGTGGAAAACAAAAGTCAAAACTAACAACACTACTAAAATTACTAACACCGACAATACATAGCCAACTGCTGTCAAAAAGTGTTTCAAAACCTACAGCTGCATTAAAAATGCGGGAGCTCGGAATTAAGGAAGATTATCTACCTTAACTTTATCTGTGGTCTTTCCAAGTCACAAAGGAGACAAAACTGCCTGTTTTTCAATATAAAATTATCCACAATATATTATGTACCAGTAATTTACTGTTCAAAAGGAAGAAAACCAACTCTCCAAATAATTATTGTAATCTGTGTGATGCGTCATTGTCACACGATATAAAACATATCTTCTATGAATGTTCCGTTGCCACTTCCTTTTGGTTGGAATTTAATATGTTTGAGGTAAAAGTTATCATTTACAGATTTGCTGGTAAATACAAGGAAGCCACATTTTTAACTATATAATTCTACTTGGCAAGTACTTCCTTTACTCTTCATATTACCGTAATTTCCGGTCTATTACCCGCGAGTTATCTGTTAATTTTTCACCAAATCACGGCTGCTGCGGGTAATAGGGTGGTGCGGGTATAAATGTGTTAAATTCTAAAATTTTGTCACACAAGGTGGCAGCACACAGCGATCGCCTTTGTCGAAAACTAAGAAAAGCGGTCGCCTTTCGCTGGCGAAAATATCGCCTCACTTGTGAAAAACAAATCGCTGTTGTCTCTTGAAAAAAATGGTGCCAAACTTAAAAGCCACCGACTATTTTTTCGCCGTAGAAAATAACAATGATCGCCATTAGTGTCAGTGTTTATTTCGTCCAAATCTTCTCAGCTTTGTATGAAACCAAAAGATAAAATTATATTAACTGAAACCGTTTCTGATCTAACAAACACTGATCAGTGCCGTAACGAGAAACACGGATTGCGTTACTACATGTGTGTATAAACACCATCCCGCTAGTTTGGTGCCTTATTTCATCTGATAAACTTTATATACCTTCTGTACGATGTAGTTTCACACTTGACCGTTAAAATCCTTGCTTATGTTTTCAAGAAGCCAGCTTATCAAAAGATCTCATTCTTGGAGTTGACATGTGAATTCTCTCGACATTGTCTGTTTTTTTACACAACAACACCGGAGTGTCACGCTCAGTGAACACTTCGTGGGTAGCATATACAGTGTGGCTTATTCACCACACAGCTTCTCAGCTTATTTGTGAAAATGGAAAAGGTCCACCAAAGAAAATATTCTGGATAGTTCTGTGGAAGCCATTTTCAAAGGTGAGTTCGAGTCTCTCGAATTCCACGACACAGAAGCGTGAATTTTTCCACAAACTGATTTGAATAATCGATTAGTACCAAACATTTCTAAAACCTAAGTTCGTTTAGAAATTGAGATAGTTTCCAAATCAAATTGGTGAAAGTTTTTCTTTTATATTCATTGCCTGTCTGAACAATTTCGCCTGATGCCGGAAATGCTTCGAGTCTAACTCTAAAATGCCGAGGTGAGAATTGCTGTGAAATCGCACTGTATACAAATGGATTTACGACTTTATTTATCAACATGTTGATGTTCCTATGTCTACTAAGACACAACAATTAAAACCTACTATGAGGTACTGGTATTGTTACCTAAATTTATACTGAGAGGTGCGGGTAATCTGTCGGTGCGGGTAATCTGTTAATATATTTTTCTTTGAGACTCTATTAAAAATCACCGGGTGCGGGTAATACGCCGGAAATTACGGTACACACACAAATATTTTCCCGTTTTCTTTGTATTACTTAACAAAAGCTAAACATAGAAAAACATGAAATTTGAAAACAAATTGAAAATAATTATTTTGTACTTAAAAGCAAATCCAATGTAATCATACTTCTTGCCAGTACCAGTGAACTCGAGTCAATGTCACACTGACTAGCACTATCTTTTCTGTAGCACCATCTGTTATACTTGTTTTAATACCTTGTAATAAGCACTTTTCTTTCTATTATGAATGTAACAAATATGTGAGTACAAAATATTATTGAAATAATAAAATCATCACACACACAAAATTGGGACTGATTCTAACATGTAATCTATGGTGTTTCTTGTTTCTATTGTGACAGTGTATGTATCATATTGGGACTGATTCTAACATGTAATCTATGGTGTTTCTTGTTTCTATTGTGACAGTGTATGTATCATATTGGGACTGATTCTAACATGTAATCTATGGTGTTTCTTGTTTCTATTGTGACAGTGTATGTATCATATTGCGACTGATTCTAAGTGAAATCTATTTTGTTTCATGTTTTAGCAGAAAGAGACGAGGCATGTTGACGCCAAGGAAATTGATTTAAAGGACGACGATTCAAAATCACGCAGACAATATCCTTTCCTTTCAAAGACTGGAATTTGATAATTAAGTTACCTGTGCCCAATTCGTCGTATATCCAGGGGCAGTGAGTGGGCAAAGGGCAAAAAAGGGGTGAAGGGGGATTTCAGTTATATAGTTGAAGCTCTTGTAAGCGTCCATACTGGGGATTTGGGAAGGTGGTTGTTACGGGAGTTGATCTGCTTTATACGAGAGGGGATTTTGCATTTTTATGATGTACAGGGCTAGGTACGATCAAAACAGATATTTCTAAGTTACAAGCAATAAGATTGTCTGAATTTAAAACTGACCTCACCTTCATTTGGTGTAGGGTTTGCATTTACTCAGAACCACGCGCAAAGGGGACCCCTCCACCCCAACTTTTATTTGCTGGCAAATGCCCCACCCCCGGGACAGAAACTCAGTCAAATTGGGGATGCACAGGTTTGGAATTTGATAGAGACATTACTCGATGGAGAGATACAGAGTTCACAATTGAAATGGAATGTGTATGCGCTGCAGCATTTCACAGTTCTTTTACAAGTGAAATTGAACTGCTCATAAGCCTTGTCGATTCGATATTTGCAGCAGACACAGGAAGGTATCCCACTTGTCTCACTCAGCTTTTCATTTAAAACCTTTTCAAAAATTGAAATAAAATCGCCCCTGTGATATTTCATTTACTTTTCTTATCAAGGAAATCTCTCCCACACACTCGGCATCAATCTAGGGCAACCTTCTTGGGCCAGGAGTGTAAATCTCTGTACTCATAGACCTTATTCATAAATACGTATTTCTGTTTCAATAGTTTATCCACATGTACAAAAACATTATCATTACCACGTTAAAGAACATGTCGATATTAGGGATCTTGAGAAATTTGAAAGTTGTAGCTTAAAAAATCAACGAAGTTACAGCCATTTGAAATTAGAAAGATTTGTATGAGAAAAACAACGGAGGCCTTTCCAGCCTCGCTTTCATGGTTTTTTCAGCATTTGAAATCACTATAACTGAGGGGGGTCTCCCAGGGGGAGTCCTTGTTCCCAACGAAAATTACTTTTTGTTTAGAAAAATGGAAATTGTTCCCTAATGCTACCACATAAAAGATAATATCTAAACTAGTAAATTACATGCTAGTAATTTATGCTCCCTTGTTCCCCGATATATTTTTAGTTTGTTCCCTGTTCCCAACGGATTTTTTGGCATGGGAGACCCTCATCACTAAACAGTAATTCTCCACATTGCTCTAAAGCTGAACACTATTACTAGTTTAGATATTATCTTTTATGTGGTAGCATTAGTTTCCCTCTACAAATTTATCTTCCAAATTATGCAAATAAGGAGGCCACCATTATGAATTCGGTCTATTTCATATTGCTTTATAAGTATATTGACTAAAAATATAATACCTACGATTTTCGCTCTATTTGGGTGACATTTTGCTTCTTATTAACAAAGTGCTCTGTTTTATTTTGTGTTTGTCAACTTTTATTCTTATCTGATCGGACAATATTGAAAATTAAATGCACAAATATAATTATGTGTAAGTGTGGTTGAGCTTGTTGACTGTTGAATGTCACAGTTACTCATGCGTGTAATCCAATTAAGGTTTCTTAGAACTGGTCTTTACAGAAAGTGTCCTCGGGCAGTCTACCTTTATTTACCTTAACCTGTCTTGTGTTGATAAACTGTTTATCTACCTGAACCTGTCTTGTGTTGATGAACTGTTTATCTACCTGAACTTGTGTTGATGAACTGTTTATCTACCTTAACCTGTCTTGTGTTGATAAACTGTTTATCTACCTGAACCTGTCTTGTGTTGATGAACTGTTTATCTAACTGAACCTTTCTTGTGTTGATGAACTGTTTATCTACCTGAACCTGTCTTGTGTTGATGAACTGTTTATCTACCTTAACCTGTCTTGTGTTGATGAACTGTTTATCTAACTGAACCTTTCTTGTGTTGATGAACTGTTTATCAACCTGAACCTGTCTTGTGTTGATGAACTGTTTATCTACCTGAACCTGTCTTGTGTTGATGAACTGTTTATCTACCTGAACCTGTCTTGTCTTGAGGAGCTGTTTATCTACCTGAACCTGTCTTGTGTAATGAGCTGTTTATCTACCTTAACCTGTCTTGTGTTGATGAACTGTTTATCTACCTGAACCTGTCTTGTCTTGAGGAGCTGTTTATCTACCTGAACCTGTCTTGTGTAATGAGCTGTTTATCTACCTTAACCTGTCTTGTGTTGATGAACTGTTTATCTACCTGAACCTGTCTTGTGTTGATGAACTGTTTATCTACCTGAACCTGTCTTGTGTTGATGAACTGTTTATCTACCTGAACCTGTCTTGTGTTGATAAACTGTTTATCTACCTTAACCTGTCTTGTGTTGATGAACTGTTTATCTACCTGAACCTGTCTTGTGTTGATGAACTGTTTATCTACCTGAACCTGTCTTGTGTTGATGAACTGTTTATCTACCTGAACCTGTCTTGTGTTGATGAACTGTTTATCTACCTGAACCTGTCTTGTGTTGATGAACTGTTTATCTACCTGAACCTGTCTTGTGTTGATGAACTGTTTATCTAACTGAACCTTTCTTGTGTTGATGAACTGTTTATCAACCTGAACCTGTCTTGTGTTGATGAACTGTTTATCTACCTTAACCTGTCTTGTGTTGATGAACTGTTTATCTACCTGAACCTGTCTTGTCTTGAGGAGCTGTTTATCTATCTTAACCTGTCTTGTGCTGATGAGCTGTTTATCTATCTTAACCTGTCTTGTGTTGATGAGCTGTTTATCTATCTTAACCTGTCTTGTGTAATGAGCTGTTTATCTACCTTAACCTATCACACCCACAGATCGTCTTCGAGACGGACATGATGACACCAGGACAAACCATATTTCTTGAATCTTAATCCGAATCACCTTGGACATAGAACCGTCCTGTACCTCCATCCAAGCAATGTTCCATAGACTACAAATGAATTACTGATCTATGACGTAACATTGTGCGAAGAATGACTACGGCTAACAGAGTGGAAACCAGTTCTTTAAATCTGTCCAAATGCTTTGAGGAAATATTTTATCGTTTACAAGTGTGTCAGTAATTGATTTTTATTTTTACCCCTTTATAAAGTCTTACTATTTGAGAATCCCCCAGCACTGGAAAAACTGCACCTCTTCCATGGGATGGAAATGTCTTGGAAATTAGACTTTCGAACAATTTACAACTATGTTCCAACAACTTCCAACTATGTTCCAACAACTTCCAACCGGGCTTCCAACTATGTTCCAACAACTTCCAACTTTGTTCCAACAACTTCCAACTTTGTTCCAACAACTTCCAACTTTGTTGCAACAAGTTTCCCACCATCCCATGGAAAATATCCAGTTGTGCCTCTTATTATATCCCGGTTTGGAATTTGAGTAGGTTGGAATCATAATTTCCCATTCACTTTCTGCCAGTCGAAGGAGTTCATAATTTTAACCCAACAACGTTTGCGAGCGACTTAGTGAACTCATCATCAAACCATTCATTGATAAGATATTTGATAAATAAATGACAGTACGAGTTTGGATGTGTATTCGGTAATTATAAATACGTAATTGTATGGCGCGAGTGCACATAGCTTCCGAGGGAATCTTAATAAATCAAGGGTTACATCATAGCAACTTTATTGTTTATAAAAGGGAGGTAGAGGAATGGGTTTCGGTCCCTATTACCACATCGATCCGTGCCAGTTAAATATTAGGGAAAGTGTGAGGGAAACATGCAAATGAGATCTACATTGATGCTCTTGGGAGAAATGTTTAAATCCCACGGTGGGGGGGGGGGGGGATTTTAAAATAGAATGGTCAGGAAGATTACAGTGGCGAGCTACTGGTTTGGCGAGATCCAGCAATTTTCCTTCGATTCTAATTTATCCGAGTACATGTTTCCTCAGCGGTAATCGTGCACTCGACACTTCCGTTTCCCTACCCACAACTCCCTCTTGCTCTGACGAAGGGCTATCACTCGAAACGTCAGCTGCTACTCGCTCTCCACGGCGGTTAGCATACCTCAATCGACTTTTAGTTGATCATACCAGTGTTTATCTTCCCCGCACTAGTTTTTTTACAGGAACTAGTCACCCATCATATTACAGTATATATGCCTATATTTATCTTTAACTGCTTATCTAGCTTGATAACTCGCGAGCGAGCGCAACAAACGAGCGAGTTATCAAGTTAAACGCAAGAAGTTATATTCTGTATCTCCATGCAGCCTTGTAATTAATTTTTTATTACATGAAAACAAGTTGGTGAGCATTTTCATTTCTAATTTGAAGATAAATAGTCGCAAAATTTCTTTCAAAGCTTTTAAGTAATGATCCATGTAAAAAGTACGATAAAATCCATTCCATTGTTCTGCGGTATTGAACCTCCATCACATGGGATTTGTATGGTGGCTGGTAAGTGCCATGTGTTTTGCAACGTTTACTTAGTCAGTAACTGGTAATTGCCACTTAGCCGGTATAACTGGCAATATTGCCACTTAGCCGGTAACTGGGCAATTGCCACTTAGCCGATAACTGGCAATTCGCCTTTTCGGCGTCAGGTTTCACGTGCGTTTCTCATCACTCCAAGTGTACACATATCGCGAAAGTTTGGACATTGAGTCAGGCCTATTTGTACGGGTAATTCACGCGAGAGCGGTGAAATGATCTGACCCGGGGAACTGACAGAATAACAGACTCATTTCTGCACCGATTTGGACCCAATAAATACTCGTTGGAACCTCATCGGTATGTGTTTTCAAAGAGTTAGCGGGAAAGTTTGGCTTAGCGAAAAGTTTTTCAATTCGAAATAATTCAAAACCAGAACACATGTTCTGTAGTCGGTAGCCTGTACTAGTTTATGCGTACACAAGTCTGCAATAATTAAATTTCCTTCAAAATAAAATATTACACAGGTTTAGTTAAAATCAGTTAGTTGGCCAGTGAGACACTGAAAGTAGGTTTGAACTGTTAAACCTGAAAGGACAAAGAAATATATTTAAAATCAATAAGCGTGGTGGGGCTCCTCTCCTGGCGGCCCGTATCCCCCGGTTGGAGAATCCGCTTAGGTTACAGACGCGCATTGCGTTCTGTATCTAGTCGACAGCCCTACTCTTCATGCAGTACTCTGTCGTGTGGATGTTGTCTGCCGCATGTGCTTTCATTGTCGGTGCTGTCAAAACCCATGCGTGGTAAAAAAATAATGCCAGTTACCGGCTAAGTGGCAATTCTCAGTTACCGGCTAAGTGGCAATTGCCACTTACTGACTAAGTAAACCGTTACAAAAACACATGGCACTTACTAGCCACCGTACGAGCGGACCTCAGCCAGTAACAAGGAACTCCCCAAGCCGTCACACGAGAAGGTCAAGTAAGATTTAGCGACCTAAATCACGATTTAAAAAGTGTAAAAACTAATCATGATTTACGAAACTCGAGAGGTATGTTTGTTTTGGAATGTTAATTAAAACGAAAAGTACACGTAGCTGTCATTATACAGACAATGCATTTTAATTTTCCGAGTGCTTCGTGATGCCGGTCTCGTTGCAGGATTTGCTATTTTTCTGCTCAGACGATACATAAGTAAATCCCACTCAAGACTCATGAAAATACGGTGGCTAGTAAGTGCCATGTGTTTTTGCACCGTTTACTTAGTCAGTAACTGGCAATATTGTCACTTAGCCGGTAACTGGCAATTCGCCTTTTCGGCGTCCGGTTTCACATCACTCCAAGTGTAAACATACCGCGAAAGTTCGGACGTCGAGTCAGGCCTATTTGTACGAGTAATTCACGCGAGAGCGGTGAAATGGTGGTCAATTGTCAGAACTGACAGAATAACAGACTCATTTTTGCACCTATTTGAACCCAACAAATACTCGTTTGAACTCTTCGGTATGTGTTCTCATAGACTAGCGGGGAATTTTGGTCCTATACATTATAATCCTATACACTATAATTTAACAGAAATGATTGTGCTTTAATGACCGAAGGTTAGTGAAATTTGGTAATTTTCCCTTCTTAAACTGCCTAAATGTCTTCTTAAAGGAACGATGTTCTAGGGATGTGACCGGTGGTGTTACGCAACGCACTGCGCCGTCTGTAACCTAAGGGGATTCTCCAACGGGGGGTACGGGTCGCCAGGAGAGGAACACCCGGCACGCTAACTGATTTTAAACATAGGGTTGGGGGGAGGGGGCTGTTACTTTTTTATGTGTCAAACTAAGAACTACACTTAAAATGGTAGGTTTATAGAATGGCTCAATACACTATTAAAATGCAGCAGAATACCCTTCGTGATTATAACAGTAATTTAGTAGTTTATTTTTAGTTTCTCTACATATATGTATACTATATAGTATACTTAACTGAGTTTTCCTGCCCCAAACTGACAGTAAAATTACCAGCTGATAACGCTGCTTTGCAAACAGCATATATGCACGGTTCAAATTGTATTTGTTGTTGGAAGGGAATGTGTATTTTTTTTAAGATTGAAGGGGAAATGCTAAAATAATAAGCTTTACTGACATAATCTGAAAATAATAATCTGTTCTCCTCAACCCCCCGAGTAATTATGACGAACTGGCGTTTTTTTCCTTGTTATTTTTTGTGTTACCTGTATTCTTAATAATAATTAATCATGATTAATATTTACGAAAGAGATAGGATTTAAAATTTACTTTGAAAAGAGAAAGGAAGGCGGAGTTAATAAGTTCAGTATCAAGTGAATTAAATAACTTTGGACCTTGAAAGTATACAGAAAACTGCCTTATATTGGTTTTACACAAGGGAGTGCGAAAAGCTGGAGCATTTCTAGTGTTGTAATTATGGACTTGATCATTTGTTAAAAACAGGTTAAATTTAATTGGCAAAAGACCATTTTTGTAGGAGTACATAAATTGACCTATCTGTAACAAAAGAATGTCATGGAATTTAATTATGTTTAGTTCTTTGAAAATAGGATCCGTGTGAGCATCAAATTTAGTCTTCATTAGGATTCTAATGACACGTTTTTGAAGTAGTACTATACGACGAAGATTGGATGGGTAAGTAGAAGCCCAGACTAAATTACAATATTGAAGGTAAGGATAAATCATTGCGCAATACAGTGTTCGCAAAGACGTTTTGGAAAGGTAAAAACTAGATTTTAAAATGATTCCTACAGATTTCGATATTTTGTTGGCTATATGAGATATGTATGGTTTCCAAGATAAGTGTTCATCTAGTATTACCCCTAGAAACATGGTTTCTTTTACTTGATCAATTATCTGGTTGTTTATAACCAACTGAAGATTATGACATTGCCTATTTTGTCTGGGTTTAAATATCATGAATTGTGTCTTTGTTAAATTCAATGAGAGTTTATTTGCCTTGAACCAATCTGATAATTTGGTTATTTCAGCATTCAGAGTATTGATCAGGTAAACAGGGTCTTTGTGAGAGAAAAATATATTTGTGTCAGCAAATAGAATAAGCTCTAATACATTAGAAACATTATTTAAGTCATTGATATACAATAAAAAAAATAAAGGACCAAGAATTGAGCAGTGAGGTACCCCACAGCAAATCTTTTTAGGAGAAGAGCAGTGCTCGTTAAACTGAACGACTTGTGTTCTGTTGGAAAAGTAACTTTTAATCCAATCTAATGCTATGCCACGAATACCGTAATGTTCAAGTTTGTCAAAAAGAATACCGTGGTTAACAGTGTCGAAGGCTTTCGATAAATCTAGAAAAATTCCAACAGCAATTTCTTTACGATCAATTGCAGATGAAATTTTATCATATGTCGATCAAAGCAAGCGCTGTAGAGTGATTTTTTCTGAAACCGAACTGATTATCATTTAAAATATTACATTTATTAATGTATATCAATAGGCGGCTATAAATTACTCTTTCCAAAAATTTAGAGAAGCTTGGTAGATTTGAGACTGGTCTATAATTGGTGAACAAATCTTGTTTATCAGCTTTAAACAGAGGAATCACGCGATCAATTTTCATTTCATCAGGAACAATACTATGACTAATGGGTAAATTGATAATGTGAGTCAAGGGTTCAGAAATAATATCAATAGATTGTTTTATTATAGACATAGGTATGTTGTCATACCCAGAGGCTTTTCCTGGTTTAAAGCTGTTGGCAATTTCTATCATCTCTTCTTTGGTTGTTGGATTAAAAAGCACTGAACTCGAAAAAAATCCGGAAAGAAAATTCTGATGAGACATGGCTGAGAGCTGTATTTTTTTAGCTAAGTTAGGCCCAATATTAGTGAAATAATTACAAAATCTGTTAGCAATTTCAACAGGATCAGAAATTTCATGGTCGTCAACTTTAAACGTCGAGGTTAATTTAGGCTTCGACCTTTTTTTGTTGATAACTTCATTAAGAATCCTCCAGGTGGCTTTAATGTTTGACTTATTGTCTTCTAATATTTTTTCGTAATACAGGCGTTTAGCAATTCTCAGAGAATGATTTAATTTGTTTTTGTAATCTTTATAAGACAGTTCGTGATTAGGAGTTGGAAAACGCAGGTATTTTTTATATAACTTGTTTTTTCTTTTTATGGACTTAAGGAGGCCTTTTGATAACCATGGCTTACCAAGGAGGCGACGTTTTGCCTTTATTCTTCGTAACGGAAAGCACGCGTTATAAGTAGAAGTGTATTCTTTCAAGAAGCTATTGTATGCTTTCTTAGGGTCATTATACGCGTCAAGTTGACACCTATTAATTGTTTCTAACTTATCTTTAAAATTAGCTAAGTTGTTTTGGCTTTTGTCACGAACAAGAATATAATCATTTGGGTTATGATACAGCGTGTCATCGGAACAAATCGAAAAAACCGGTAAATGGTCGGCTAAGTCGGGCAATTGCCAGTTACTGACTAAGTAAACGTTGCAAAAACACATGGCACTTACCTAGCCACCGTACGCTCGAGACGACGAAGCACATGTATCTCGAACGGAGGCTCGGCTATTAAGTCATGTGATCTTGAGGCGGGAAACCGTACAGGGGTCCCGTCGGGAACACATTCTAAAATTTCACTCCATGGCCTTTGATTGACATCGGCAAGCTCCTTCCTGGCTGTTTGGATGACTTGGATTAGTTAACCAGGATAGTTTCTCGATTTTCTCTGTGGTTTGAGCAATTGTTACCATGGAAGAACTTGCGAAGAGAGCAGAAATGTCACCTGACTGATGACGTCATCATTGAGGTTTACTATTTCCCATGTTCGCCTTGAATTGTTTTTCGCAACCAGATTTTCGAAAAATATAATGACTATAGAGTTCCGTTCACTCCGAACGAAAAATGATTTGATTTACTTTCTTACGTTCGCGTTGTCTTTAAAACGTACAACTGATTTGGGGTTTTCACGTTGTGTTTTTGCAGAGAACGGTGGAAATGTAGGCGACTGCGTTCATTTTCACGTGCAGTTATTGTATTTTGTAATTAAAGCTATTGTTTTATGCCGTCGTCCTAGACGTTGCCGTCGTGGCTGCTTAAGGTCCCTAGTTTCGTTTTTGGTTATTTTACATTTGAAACAGCTTTTGAAGAAAACTAAATCAAGTAATCGACTACATTTCTATTTGACATTAATTTACTTCACCTATTGTTTGCTGAAAAGTTCGTGGGTCTGCCCTACATATTTCACCGTTCAGCGATTGGTCGATTGAGCACAATGACTTCGTTCTCCAAATCTCCTCGAAAAAAACACGGAGGTGTTGGATTCCTTCGGCACTCGTTCGTCACTGCTTCCGAAGAAAAGCCACGTTCAACCACTGGCTGCCTGTGGTTCAACTAGCACAGGCAGCCCGTTAAAAAAAGGTCAAGATGACTGTACCCCGGATCAGTACATGCTACAAGGTTGGCTGCAGAAACCGTCGAATTTGAGTACTTACAAAGAGAGGAAATAAGCGATGGATCGATTAAATGAGTGCTTGAGGAATGTTTGAAAGGGTTTCTGGAGGTAAAATGCTGAAAGTTTGGTCGAAGAGTCGCCACGTGGACTAATGGCGTTTCGTGTTTCCTTCCTTCTCAATATTTATATAGGGGAGGGAAAAAAGCCCAGAAGTGCCTCAAACCAGAAATAAACACATCAGTGATGAAGCAACCTCGTCCCCAGGGTCTTCTCGGTCAGATCCAAGATGGCGAGATTTTAATCACGTAATGTGGGCATCCAATATGGCGTGCCTACAAACCATAGGTATCCCAATCCGGAGTGAGCGAGATGCGATTAACGGTATTTCCACGCGGCGAACGACGAAGTGAAAACAGATCTACTAAACAGTTCGAAATGGAGTTTACTTGGATAAAGAAACAGTGGAAGGGTATCACAAAGCTACCAGGATGTATCTAAGCTAGAAGAGAATCCTAAAAAGCCGTTCATTTTCTGTTAGCGTTGAAGCGAAGAGATCGATAGCACATGTTCAGATTTAACGGCTTCTCCTGGCTTTCTCACTGATGAAACTTACCAGAAAACTACCCAGTAATGCACTTCATCTGTTGCTCTACCTACACAACGTGCTTTAAGGTTATTTATAATCGTTTCATTGATAAAATTTGAGCAATCGAATCTATATACAAATTCATCTCTCTGGACTCAGTCCGTTTGGCCAATAAAAAGCATCGTTAGAACAACCCTTATGTCATAATTGAAGAGCCAATCGGAATACGTGACAGTTCAGGGTTTACCAGGGTCTTCTCTCGGAGTAGCCGCCATCTTGGATCAGACCGAGAAGACCCTGGTCACGAGATTGGTGATGAAGAGGAACAACTTCACAACACACAGGTAAGACTTTATGACTCTATTGATCATTTTAGTACAGTTTTAGATTTTTTCTAAAACTTCCCATACGTACATTCCTTGTAAAAAGCATTAGCTTGGGCTGCCTGTGATTAAACTAAACAGATCGATATACCACAGGTAACCCAACAGACTAATAAGTGGTAAATGGGCAGCCTGTGATTTGTATGGTGGCCCGGTCAGGTTGCCACGATAGGTTCTATCGTGGTAACCTGACCGGGGCCACCGTAGATTTGAGCAGGTGCGATTTGAGTGAAAAGTTTTCTATTTTAGTTTGCGCGCGCTGTGCCGCAATCTGAGCACGTCAAAGTTTCGATTATTTTTTCATTTTTCTGATTTCTTCTCTTTTCTTATGAACCTTTTGCGCTATTTTTCCTTTATTCTACCAGTCATTTTTTGTTTTCTTAATATAATTTATTATTATGTTCGGGTTGTCACTTCAGTTCTGATAATTGGGAGCTCTGCTTTTAGGCTTGCCTAAATAGATATATTCTATTTTAATTAAAGACTCCATAGCCTGCGTGTGGTCCTGCCCCCTGCCAAGTCGGCTGCCTGCAGGTACTAACCGAGAGGACTGTGGTAGTTCCTTGTGCCCTTGATAGTGCCATTGTGGTTAATTTCCAGGTAATGACCATTACAGCAGTACAGTTTACGGCGTCTGGAACGACAAATATACGGGTCTAAAGATTAGTATTTATTTACCACACTAAGAAAGACGAGTTAGCTTGTACATTTGTTTTCCCAATTCGGTCACCTGACTTTTCCCTTGAGTAATGTTTTCTTGTTTTTCTGTATCCCAAGAGGAAACGTACACATTTCTCTAATTGGAAAACAAAGCAATGAGTCCTCTGGAGAACCGTCACATGATCTGAATTGGGACAACAAATGTACAATCTGTTAGTCTGATGATAACCTGAAGTATGATACAATACAATAACTTTTATTTAAACACGATAAAAGATTAAAGCGTTACCGCTTGTGGGGTCGTGTGTAATACTAAAATAAACTTAACTATATACAAATTTCACATTAAAATGCTAACTATATATAATATTGTTAAAATTAACACTGGATCCTCCTGTATGGTAATACGCAAGCCAAATGACACATGCACGTTTGCAAAGATAATTTGTATGGGTCAGCGATGTAATGGTGTAATTTAATTTAATATCAGAGTTCCAAAGGAGAGGAATCTCTCACTCATTCTGATTGGCTAAAAATACAAAGATTAGCAGTAGTTTTAAAATTTAAAAATTTCACAGTAATTGAGTAGCGATGGTTGTTTAGTGTAGTGGTTGCGACATTTTATTATTATTATTATTATTATTTTATTTGCCTTTCGAGTAAGAGAATCGGGGTTCGAGTTCAAGAAAATCTCACATTTTTTTACCTCAACATTTTCTTGAGAAGTTATTCTTGAGAACCCTAGCGCTAGGTGGGTAAGATCTTGTTTACTGACCGGTTAGTTTTTTTTATGGTTTAGTTAGTTTATATTGTCATTTCATGAATTAAGTAAGTGAGCTATTCCTCTCCTTAGGAGCTCATTTTAATACGAGCTAGTATAATGTGTATGGGTCAGCGATGGAGCAATCATTTAATACGAGCTGGTGTAAAAACAGAATGATCTTGACGGTACTCGTTGCTCGGAGACTTGGATGATTGGACTGGGCAGACTGGGACCTAATAACGCATCAGGTTATTATAACGAACACGTTGGCTGTTTAGCGTAGTGGTTATGGTGTCAGCTTTATACGCATCAGGTTATTATAACGAACACGTTGGCTGTTTAGCGTAGTGGTTATGGTGTCAGCTTTATACGCATCAGGTTATTATAACGAACACGTTGGCTGTTTAGTGTAGTGGTTATGGTGTCAGCTTTATACGCATCAGGTTATTATAACGAACACGTTGGCTGTTTAGCGTAGTGGTTATGGTGTCAGCTTTATACGCATCAGGTTATTATAACGAACACGTTGGCTGTTTAGTGTAGTGGTTATGGTGTCAGCTTTATACGCATCAGGTTATTATAACGAACACGTTGGCTGTTTAGTGTAGTGGTTATGGTGTCAGCTTTATACGCATCAGGTTATTATAACGAACACGTTGGCTGTTTAGTGTAGTGGTTATGGTGTCAGCTTTATACGCATCAGGTTATTATAACGAACACGTTGGCTGTTTAGCGTAGTGGTTATGGTGTCAGCTTTATACGCGGAAGGCTATTATAACGAACACGTTGGCTGTTTAGCGTAGTGGTTATGGTGTCAGCTTTATACGCATCAGGTTATTATAACGAACACGTTGGCTGTTTAGTGTAGTGGTTATGGTGTCAGCTTTATACGCGGAAGGTTAATATGGGTTTGAATCCCATTTTAGGGATATTTTTTCTTCACTATTCCGTTTAGAACTTGTTTTTGGAGTGGTTAGGGTTTGGGTTAGGGTTAGGTTAGGGTTAGGGTTTGGGTTAGTGCGAGAATTTTCAGACCAATCCAAGGTTGGGAGACGTGTCATATTTATACATACTTTATTAATAAAAAAGGTTTGTACTTTACATGTAGTAGTGTTTTGGTCGTGTTTTATTATATATTAGAATGTGATCACTGCTACTACACCAATCAGCGCTCGCCATTTGAGCGCCCTAAATCCCATAGTAACTTAGGATATCAAGTGGGGAGGGCCTTGAAGTACAGGGAAATAGTGGGGTTTGTAGTTAGTAATTAGTGTGCACCAACTTAGTAATTAGTATTCTCTAAGTTGTTAGGCCTATTGTTCTCCCTCGTTTTTAGTATACTAATTACCAAGTAGACCAGTTTACGGTTCATGCGCAGTTGTTCAAGTCTTTTGTTTCAACTGACGGCCGCCATTGTCTAACATCTGGTGCCAAATAAACAAAGGATCTGTACAACTGCGCATGAACCGTAAACTGGTCTGTTGGTGAATACTAATTAGTAACTACAAACTCCACTTGTTTTCCTGTACTTCGAGGCCCTCCACACCTGACATCCTAAAAGAAATAAAAACAAACTATACCTTCGTTCTACTATTGTATTGTATTGTATTGTTAAGCTATTGTTATGTCGATATAATATAATACAATACAATGCTTGTCCAATTCTCTGACAAATTTATGCATACCCTCAAAACTCCACACGAGTCAGAACACGAGTGAATAACAGAGAACACGAGTGAACACGAGCGACTTCAAGTAAGCCATGGTACCTTTTTGCCTCGATGTTTTATGCTTTTTAAGTCTTGATTTTCTCTAAACTAGGATCCAAATACTATTCGGATCTGAACTATAACTCCACACGAGTCAGAACACGAGTGAACATGAGTGCACTAGCGCTTCATGATTTAATTAACAGAAAATCATCATAATAATAATAAAATAATAATAATAGGTACCCTGTGGGTACGTGTGTCTACTGCTTTTGTAATACAAATGTAAAGCTGAGGGCCCCTCTGAGATTTTGGGCGGGGGTGCGCCACCTGGGTCTACAAGCGGTGACCCTATTCCATACCGTTTTTCGGACCTGTACTGTTCTCTGTCATTACAAGCTAAATAAATGGAAATGTACGCCTTCGTATTTCCCTGAAAATATCGTAACATATTCCAGACCAAAAAGGCAAAATGCATAGCCTATTTCAGACTAAAACAGCTTGAAAAGCATACTCTTTGGTGTGGCATATACCTGTATGGCAGGTGTACCCTCTGGGGGCAGGCTATATGTTTTGATAATGACTTTCACTTCATTCGAATAGTGTTATGGTCAATAAAAATTGTTGTCTAGTCATGCACTGAAAAGTTGGGGAAACGTCAGGATTTTTCCCCTCGATGGGTGACAATAATATTAACCTTGAGAACTCAGTAGAGTCGTGAAGCAGGGATTATCAATTTTATTGAGTTGTTCTGATAGTTTTATTTGTATAATTACATTAGAAGTATTTGGCATAATTGACATTAGTAATCTGAATCATAATTATACGAGTCTAAGATCGTCAAGGTGTGTATATAATCATTTGCATATAGTTTATATAGATATAAAATTAATTAATTATATATTTAATTGTAATTATCTCTGAAAAGCCCCACGGGGGAGTGGATAATAAAAGTATGTATGTATGTATGTATATAGATGACAGGGCCGCAGCTAGTGGGGGACAAGGGGGGCATGCAGTTGCCCACCCCCACCCCACCTCCTTGAAAATGTATAACCAGAATGACATTTAAAAAAAGTTGTATTTACTAAATAATAACACGTTAGCTATATGGTATAAAGTTTTTATTAATAATAAAGCATGTAAATGCTTTACAATGTTGATTGCAATGTCATACTGGTCATTTGGGAAACCGCAATATATTTGGACGAGGGAAGAATGGCGCGAGGACAAAAAGGAAGTAGGGGGAGGGGAGGAGAAGGGAAGGGAACGCCTACCCGCAACGCCTGTGATTTTGAAAAACGCCTCTAATTAGTTATGCATGTCTGATCTGTCAAAAATTACCAGTACAATTTTCCTCGCTGATTGTAGGCCTCGGAAAATGTACATTTCCTCCAAAATTAATGGGGTTATCAACCTCTAAATCATCAACGTAACTTCTCTGATATCAAGCGATTTTAATTAGCGTTTTTGTAGCAAGTTTTCTATAGCAATTTGGCCGCCACCAAGATTTCAATTTAGTAAACAATCTGATTCGATGTAATCGCAGTGTTGGGTTTCGTTAACATCATTGTTTGCACATCATGAGATGGGAATATAACTCGAAAGAATCTGAAAACAGCACTTTACTTTCGAAATAAATTGAAAAATAGAATCAGGCACCATCGTAGTTCTTACATATGTAACAGGAAGTTCATAGTTTTAATAGAAGTGCTTGAAATAATTTTATTTATGCGCTTGAATATGGTCGTTAACTTTTAGGCTTCCGCCACGTTTGCCCAGAAAATGTCCGGAGAAAATGAATGTTTTCTCCAAAATCAGTCGTGCTAATGTAAAATGTAATTTGTGTCCGTTGTAAATCTAGCCTTCAATTCCATTTTAGAGGTGAAACAACGGCTTCGATCAGGAGTTGAAAAGCAGGAAAATTAATACTTTGGTATTCAATTGGTGGGAGGTACATCGACCAATACCTTGAAAGTACCTTTGGAAACCTTTCATTTGACCGGTTACTAGCTAATCAAGTTTGTAAATCGCGACCAACTCGCGACCTCGTGAACATGTCACCATCGGCATATAGTCGTCATCTTCATTGCCATTTTGTGATTGGTATTGTCGCTAAATGAAGATTCTGAGTACTGCACGAAAGCCAACGACACATTCGATTGCTCCCGAATAAAACTTCACGACCACTTATCGACAATGTTAACAAACACACTATCTTACGCGCGTCATAGGTGTCTACAGCTTCTTAAAGTGCCTATGAAGCTTATTTTTTTATTTTAGATATCAATTCTACATCAAGTGAATAGTAGAATGGTACAATATATCTTGCTTTGAATGCTGTGCCGCTGAGTTAAGGAGGTTTTAATATCCAAAATGCTAATTGCATGACGTCAGGGGAGGCATCTGCAATCACTTCTTAGTGGTTGTGAATGGGCGTTTCTACTGATATAGGAAAACAAATTTCTAAAATCAGTTTATTTCAACCATGGGTATAACACTGATAATTTAAAAAAATTGTTTAATTGTAACAAAAAAAATTGTATAATAATTTATGCCTCCCCTGACGTCATGTAATTAACATTTTGGATATTAAAACCTCCTTAACTCAGCGGCACAGCATTCAAAACAAGATATATTGTACCATTCTACTATTCACTTGATGCAGAATTGATATCTAAAATAAAAAAAATAAGCTTCATAGGCACTTTAAGAAGCAGTAGACACAAAAATCGTGTTATCGGCTTAGCACACTGACAGCTAGTGTGCGCTGGTAAAAAAAATTACAACCAAAACCTTTTACGATATTCGATATCCGAGCAACTATAAAAGATTATATCACATCATAAACGAAAGTGCCACCGGTTTTAGCTTACCCATACACCTGCGTGTTTGGCACTTTCAATCAATCAATCAATCAATCATTGTTTCAATCAATCATTTATTTATACGCACAACGCCTAGGAGCAGGAGCCCATTACCAGGAGCGTCCATCTTCCCCACTGTGTCTGTACCCCAGCACAGAGGTAGATGAGGCTATTTTTAGCATTGCGTTTCGCGCGAAAAAGAACTAAGGTAGGCTATTCTTAGCCAATCAGATAGCTAACGTCACTTCTCATTATCATTCTTCTCACTTTCAACGCGGGAATTCGAATTGCTGGTTTTCACTCAATCCCCAGAGATTCAAATGTTGGTGCCCCAACAAAAGAAGCTAATGAGGAATCTATTGTTTAAGGGCACCAACATGGCGGCAACCTCTTTTCACGGGAATTTCGAATCTAAAAATAGCCTCATCTACTCCTGTGCTGGGGACCCAACCCATAACAGAGGAACGCTCCTGGTAATGGGCTCCTGCTAGGAGTTAAAAACTCGTTATTACGCGCACGTGTTCATATGTATAAAGACATGTAGATAGTACCCTCTCCCCTCCCTCCATGTCGATAGTATCCTCTCTCCTCCCTCCATGTCGATAGTACCCTCTCCCCTCCCTCCATGTCGATAGTACCCTCTCCCCTCCCTCCATGTCGATAGTACCCTCTCCCCTCCCACCATGTCGATAGTACCCTCTCCCCTCCCTCCATGTCGATAGTACCCTCTCCCTTTCCTCCATGTCGATACTACCCTCTCCCCTCCCACCATGTCGATAGTACCCTCTCCCCTTCCTCCATGTCGATAGTACCCTCTCCCCTTCCTCCATGTCGATACTACCCTCTCCCCTCCCTCCATGTCGATAGTACCCTCTCCCCTCCCTCCATGTCGATAGTACCCTCTCCCCTCCCACCATGTCGATAGTACCCTCTCCCCTCCCACCATGTCGATAGTACCCTCTCCCCTTCCTCCATGTCGATAGTACCCTCTCCCCTCCCTCCATGTCGATAGTACCCTCTCTCCTCCCTCCATGTCGATAGTACCCTCTTCCCTCCCTCCATGTAGAGAGTACCCCGCCTCCAAAAACAGATGTATCTTAATTGCTCAATACATTTTGTTTGCGCGTGTTACTAAATTAGTACACTGTAATTGAATCGAGACAACGGACTCTAGAGCATTGCTGTTCTGCAAACATAGGCAAACTTATTGTAAGCGTCTTGCTTCAGTAGCTTTACCGTTTACTTTGGGGCAACGATTATGTTGCTGTTAATTTGGCGTATAATTATCCCACGAATATGGTATTAAATTAGTTTCCAAAACAAGGTCGTACGTGACCGTGCGACAATTAAACAAACCATACCTATACAGATCAAATGATCATACACTTAAATAACATAAATAAATCTTTTATTTTAATTTAATTTAATTCGTTTCTACTTGTTGACTATTTACAAAGCGATAGCCTAATTCAGTCTTTTAATGAATATATGATCAGTCTTCATTCATCATTAATGATAATTTAACAACGTCAAGAATTTCAAGATTTAAAACTCTATATTCGAACCCCTGACCTCCCGCACTCTAGACCGTGCTCTACCAACTGAGCTAACCAGTGAACCCCTGACCTCCCGCACTCTAGACCGTGCTCTACCAACTGAGCTAACCAGTGAATCCCTGACCTCCCGCACTCTAGACCGTGCTCTACCAACTGAGCTAACCAGTGAATCCCTGACCTCCCGCACTCTAGACCGTGCTCTACCAACTTAGCTAACCAGTGAGGCGGTGTTGTATATGTATGTCTTCTAAATCTGAAATTCCAGTTTGTGTCGTTTATATAACTTATTATAGCTTGTATGTTATATTACGCAATCCAAGGGCTCATGTGTGTTTGGTGGGCTTCATAATCGCGGCATGATATAATGTAAAGACGGATTAGCATACGATCGAATTTCGAGGACATGTTTAGATAAATAACGTCAAGTACAAAAACAGTTCCACATGCGGAATTAACAGTCTAGTATGTCTGTTGTGTGCAGACGATCTCATTGGTAAATGTATACTCGACTAGAGGGGGGCCTAATCCAATACCAACTCCACCCCTTCCAATACTCCATTTAGAGTTAATCCGATTGTTCAATATAATACAGTTTAACATGACATCCTATGTTGTCTGTAGTAATAATATCACCATAGTATTTAGCCATCCTATGAGCACATGTTATTGCAGTGCATGTAGCCAAGCAGACAAATGCAGAACTTGCAAGAGCTGGCTGAGTAGAATTGACCAGGCTGCAAATAGATAAAAGAAAAATTGGTGAACTGCTTAGTTATCTACTAAATTGATTCAAGTGAAAGTAGCTAACGAAACTGTTATAGGCAGAATTAAAAACAGGTAATCGAGTTCGTAAGTTTCCACGATTCATGAATTCAGTGGGCGGAACTATTTTCCGTATAAAAATGCGAAGGACACTTAAAGGCAAACCAAAATCAGTCTAACCTTGAAGATTCTCCCGTTGTGCGAACACTTGCAGACGGTGGGCGAGATACACGTTCCTTTGTCACTGAGTACTTCCCCCTGAGGACAGAAGCAACCCTCGGTACATTGGCCACCACATGGTCGCTTGAGATGATGGTTGTCACAAGTCTTACTACAGCCGCACGTCCGATATACACGACCGGTTGGACGACACTGATCCTCTGAAACAAACACGATTTGTCAGTACAACATACGAAATGAAAACGTACTTGTGGAGAAATGTTAGTTGTAAATTAAACAGTAATAGAATCGTTTTACGTATACTGCAAAAGAACTGAGAGTGTGGCTCATAAGGAGACTCGTCTCGACTTGATGAACTACTTCAAACACGAATTGAAGCGGTGTCGTCTTTTATCGAGGCTCCAAATATTGAGAAAACAAAAGACGAACAACGAATGTTTGAAATGTCTTCTCATGGGAATGGCAAAACTGAAAATTTACAGTTTTCAAACATCATTAGCATGTATTGTCTACTGTTGGACTGTTGTATATAATTATTCCATAGATGGCTTATTTTTTTGTTGGCAGTGACTTAAACTAGCGCGCGTACACGTAGTCGAGGTTCGAGCTCCAGTGTTGGCACATGCACTTTGTCTTTCTATGTCGTCCTTTACTTCTTCACTCCTTAGTTTATCAGTGTATGTAGTTCGTGGTTCATGAACATGATGATTCAGAAATATTTAGTCCTCGGGTTGGAAATGGCCTTTTGCAGGAATGCAATCACGTGGATGGCAAAACAATCTTAATTCATATATTTAAAGGCACTTGTACGATATCGGTAGCGTTTTTAGCAAAACCTGTTTGTAAATGCTATTTTCCACCTCCAATCGATTGTCGATCTTTCTAAAACAGCATTTTTAAAGAATGGCTTCCCTCCAGCATCCATGGCAACGCCTTTCCCATGAGGATCACGAGCTCAATTCATTCGTTAACGAAGTATTATATCAGTACGTGACTCTTTCCTGCAAAAAGCCTATTGCATCAAACACTAGTACGTTTGGAACTGGTGTTTCATTGGATGTCAAGATGCATCCACCTGACGAAGCTTCAAACAAAGGTATCAAGACCGCTGACCAAATACAGTGCATGTGATCAGTCCCTCCATTGGATAATATCTCATGAATTATTACTGCAGGAGAAGCCTTGTTGTTACTGTATGCTCACCTTTACAAATAGGACAACATTGGCCAGGTAGAGTAACCATCTGCCCTGAGTAGCCTGGTTTGGAGCAGTCGGGCTTGGAACAAGCGGGAGGGGTGCAGATCGTCTTTCCTGACTAAAACACAAAATTAACCGAACAACTTTAGTCTCTGCTCTGTTAGAAAGTAGCGCGTAAATCATTCTGGGCTGTCTGCCCTTTACCTCACATCTGCAGTTGATACAGCTGTCGTTGCTTGGGTGCCAGTTGTCGCCATGGAGACGGATCTTCCCGTCGTCCTTACAGACAGGGCAGGTGTGAATGCAGAAGACATTTCCTCTCTGGGTGAAAACATGAACGATGGGTCAATTAGATCAGTTGCACGACATTGCAGTTTTTAATGAAAAAGCCAAATCACAGTTGCGTCTCGACACACGCATCTGTAGCAGAAGAATCAAAGTAAACGATAGCTTATCTTACCTTGCACTGACAAACGTTACACTTGTCCCTGTTCCACTGCTGGCCCTCAGCATAGACATTGTCGTCCATTGTACATTCATTGCCGCCAACTGACGGACACTTGCACTGCAGGATAGCAAGATAGGGATTTAGAATATGTATCGTACGATCAAATCAACAGGGCTTTAAGTAATGGTCCAGATAAGAACTGTAGTGTCTACGGCAATGAATGCTAAAAGGTGTTAATTTTCTCTTATTCTTTCTCGTAATTTCATTGGTTGATACTTATAAATTCAATAGAAACCCATCGAAATAATGCATTTTCATTCGATATTTTTTTGTGGTTTGAATTTGTTTTTGATCAAACTAACATTGTTTAATTTCGAAGAATATCGTGTGTGGGGAAAGTTCTCAAATTTGCGATTGAAAAATCCTTTGTTTTCTCTATATCCGATTGGCTGGATGGTGGCTTCTCTGCGTTTTCACAGAAAAAAGAGCCAATAGCATAACAAATACTTTATTTTCGAGATGTAGTTTGGACTGTAGATACCTCCTAAAGCACTTAAGGCATATTGAAGCAAAATCGTATGTGGGGGAGCCTCATTACCGCAGAACAATGGATTCTACTACAGTTCTTATCTGGACCATTACTTAATATGTATATAATGACTTAAACATGCATGTATATAATGGGCTTGAACATTTTGGAGGTAAAACAAAAACTTCAGGTTAAATTTGTCCAAACTAGTTTACTTTTTCAACCTAGTTTATTTTTTTCAAACAATTTTATTTTCAGCGTAGTTTTTTTTCAACCTACAGTCAAACCTGTATTAAGCGGCCCTGTATTAAGCGGTCACCTTGCTATTCCCCGAGGGTGACCGCTTATTACAGGTTTGACTGTAGGTTGTTTTTGTTAGATATCAATCATTCTAATTAAAGAGGGATCCTTTCTTTCTTTTGAGTCATAAAAAAATGGGGTTTAGTTTTTTTAGGGGGCACATTCTAAAAAGACTTAATATCTGTATTCAAGATACTATATTCTACGAGAAGCTTGACGAAATTAAATCAAAGAGTAAGACAAGCGACAGCAAGTTCATCATATTTATTGATGACGAATCGTACGACAACGCTGAAGGAGGAGTGGCCGGCGAACGAACTCGCACAAGACAGACGAGAGTTACCATGTCCCAGAACGTCTTTTTACGATCCACGGAGTTACCCGCAATCGAACTAACACAACGCGAGAAGAGAAATATCCAAAAGAAGAAATGGACCTTAGCTGAGAATGGAAAAATCCTTAACAAAGATAAAAAGCTTGTAGTTCCAAAGCGTTTATTACACAAGATTCTTTGTCACGTCCCATACATCAGCTGCACACCGCGGGAGAAACAAACAGACGCGTATATACAAAATAATTACGCTGAAGTGTCTCAACAAGTAGTTAATTACACGAGCAGCAAAAGTCCATCACCGACTACCAGAAAAAGCCGATAGATCATAATATACATATATATACATACTGGATTGAACATACATGTATATAAGAAGGGTGTATTAAACGTTAAGAAATAGTTGTGTGCTTACTGGTGTCGGTGCCTTAGTTGGAGTGTTGCATTTAGTTTGTGACGATCCAAGAGCTATTTTGACATCCTGAAGACTGCCCTAAAATAATTAAAAAAACAAGAAAATAAAACCAATGAACAATACAAAAACGGAAAACAAAACAAAAGGAAAAGAACAGTAGAAAAGTCACTATTGGTGAAACTTGATTGCTCACTCACCAGAAATCGATTTCTTATTTCTCCAGTTCCCTCCATAAAAACTTCGAAGACCTGAGCCAGACGAAGCTGACAGTTGGATGGGATTGTGGTGAAGGTGTAGCTGAATTTCCTAACGTCCACCATGTTGTCGTCCAAGTAGAATCGGATGAGTTTTTCCGTGTCTTGTATCCGCATCGCCACTTTGTGCCACTTGGTGAAGTCTACGCTTCGTTGGCTTTTCACTCTGATCGTGCGTAGATTTCCTTGGGCAATGAATGAGAATTCAATGAGCAGTTGGGAGGTTTGCCAGTCGCTCCTGTCAATAATTAATAAACTAGATATGAGTGAATTGTGCTATTTTACCTTCACTTACTATAAATATCAAATACTTTCAACCCCAGAAAACAAAGACACTTAATACTGAAGCTAACTCATGTATGATATACAGGCTGGGGATACTGACACAAGCAACATTCGTTTACTTATAAACCTTTGAATTCGTGTACTCTTGATCGTTCTCGTGTACTCTAGACCGTTCTCGTGTACTCTAGACTGTTAACCCAGTCTATCGCTCTGTCAAAAAAAATATTAAAACGACAAAAACACAGATCGTGACCAAGAAAAATCGAGGAAGTTCAGTGCTCACAGTCTACCCGTTCACCTCTAACCAAATACCCAAGACTCACGAGATAGCGAAGAAGAAGTATAATTGCTGGCCGTTGTTGGAGCTGATGGACAATATCGTGTTCTTGCCTAACTTGGCGTTCTGGTCGATCTTGACGTAGGCGCTAACAATGAAGTCATGGCTGGTCTCTATAACACGTCTGGCATCGTTGAACCCCTTGTTGCTGGCGCTCAGGTGACTCGTACTGCTGCTGAAGTGGAATGCTGGGCTGTTGTTATGGTAACCAGTTGTACGCCTCACACCCGTGGGTATGACGCTAGGTAATCCAACCTCGGCAAACAGGTTTATTTCCTTTGGCAAGCCTGTATAACAAAGTGATAAGAAATATTCGAGCTGTGACTGCATGAACTTTTTCTTTCCATCCTCCCTTCCCTCCCTTACCGTCCCCCGTCCCCGTAGAGTCCCTTCCCTCCCTTACCGTCCCCCGTCCCCGTAGTCACATTACGCCGCGTTCCTTCTCACTAATGAGCGTCAAGCAGTAAATAGGGACTAGCATCACATTACGCGTCCCTTTATAAGATTAACCACAACAATGTTCACCTTTCTTAAAATTGAAACAAAAATTGAGGCATTTCTTCATATTTACAGTTTAGATTGTGTTCCAAGCGATCTCCGCCGGAGCATCGAGTAACCGGAGTCCGGTTGATAACTTACAAATTATGTAATTATATGCTTCCGTTCTGAAGGTCGAGAGATTACACACACAAGAAATAAACATTTCTAGGACAAGTGTAGTTTACTTGCCATCCCCTGTCAATATTTGGGGATTTCGTCGTTCTAAAATGTTTGATTTGCGTTTCGACCTAGAGTAGCGGCGCTCTACCCGTGCTTTACTCAAAGAGGAACTCAAGTTTGTGAAATCAATGTCTGTTGGTTTTGTGTTGAGTCAACGTTTTACGAACGAAACGGTGATATGAGGTACTTGTAAATTGTCTTGCTGTTTAGACCAGTCCAATGGCAATGTATGTTGCTTATTTACTGTAAGACAGTTTTCAATACATACATGCAGGCGTAAATCAAGATTGGAAATAATATTTGTTCTCACCTGATGAAGCCGCCAGAGAGACGAATAAAGCTGCTAGAATCACATGGAACTGTGTCGATACCATACTTGTTTAGTTAGAATCCTCGTGCTGTCCAAACTTTAAATCTGTAGAGTTGTTCTTCTGGTCCGAGTGTTGAGGTTCGTTTACTGTGAAGCGTCCCAAGCAGAGATATTTATTTCATAACGTGGCATATACGACGCAGGGCGTGGCTTGTGTATGTTGACGCAAATCCTCCTTGCTGCGTTTTTGTTCGCGGAGTGGGGTTCGGTTTCCCTGATTCGCAGGTTTCTAATTCGGTCCTTGCATTGGAATTCACAGGATGTAAATGAGATTTATAATAAGATTTGGGAAATTGAGAAATCTTTCCGGAACATTCTTGCATGCCAAGCCTAGCCTAATGCACAGCGGGAGAGCCAGTTCATGCAATACGTTACGACAAATAAGGGTTGGGTCTAATACTTTATTTATTCAGTCAGTTACACAATCAGATTAGAAAACCATAATTCATCAACGCTGTGGACCTCGGATCCTCCAGCTGCGCTAAGTCAACTTAGTCATCGTTACTTCAAATTATAGCGTTCACACTCGAGGTTCGAGTCACTCACGGCTAGCACTAATAGGGAGTTACTTACAATTAGAAAGCGTTCACATTAAACACGCACGTGAAATACGATGCAAAAATATGTCAATCCTACTTCCCGCTCATTCGATGTAGACAACAAAAGCGCGGGCTTGTTCAGTCGTGATTTGCTTTCGCTATCATCATGAATCGCATACGATTTCTTCGTTTTTTCGCCTCAGTTCATAAACCAACAAGAGCCCATCTGGGCTTTCACTCGGGCCACATGAGATTGAAGATGAAATACACTTTCATTTGAAATCCTCTTAGTAATAACCAAAGGGAAAAATTATTAGCTGAATTTAGCAGTCTTTAAGGAGTGGCCGGTAGCGCGGTGACTTTCATTCTCTGCATGCTCCCCTAGTATATATGTAATTTAATATTTTTGTTTTTCTCGTATGTTGACCTTTTAATTTAAACACTGCATTTGAGCAGGCATATATTCATTGTTTTGAACCCGAGAATTAACCGTACTACCGTACTTCATGGTCCCTTTCAGTTTAGTAGTGGGTTGTCGTTCAGGTGATTGTAAACTCTCGTCATTTAGCACAGAAAATGTATTCTGATGAATAGGGATCGGGTTGTCATGTAAGAAAGATGGCTCTTGAACAAACTGATAAGCTTCAGTAGGTTGGGTAGTCTCGGAACACTGGAGACCTTGGTCTTTCATTGTCTTCTTTTTTGTATTTTTTTTTTAAAGTTTGAAAGTCGTATCACAGCTTTATTATATCCGCTTTCAACTCGCCATTTTCAACTTCTAGGTCAATAATATATTCGTGATGACAGCATCTTGATTTCGGTCTTGTATATATTATCTTGCTGCACTAATTTGTCTTCCAAATGACTGAGTTTGGTTTCTTGATTCGTGTTTTGATGTGACGAGAGTGGTCTTCACTCCTTCAGGTTTAACATCGTCACAAATATAGCGCGAATTTTGTTCCAATTTAGGTACACATGTCAAATGAGTTTCCGGGATTAAAATATATTTGAACGCTCATAGGCTATCATTGGCCAGAATATGTACATTGCTGTTTCTAACCCTCAAAATAGTTGACTTGGAAATCGCAGCTAAACACCTCCGAACTATCCCTCTATGGCGCCGTAACCAATGCCAACGGGTATTCCTTGAGTGAGTGTGAACGTCTGTTAATTGTGTGTGACTCCGAAACATCCTAATGTGAACACTTCTTTTGTGACCTTGTTATATACACCTCCGGTCACATTTCCTTCTTATTTTTTGATATGTGTTAGGTCACGACCTCGCCCACATCACACGTACACACTGTCAAATCCATTCCCATATATGGTAAAGACATCCTTTGCATAGCCACAGGGGGGGGGGGGGGTGTGTGGGGGGGTATAGTCCCATATATGGACTATACGGGGATGATCCGCTGGACAGGGTATGGTTTTTCGAGTTTCTGATCTTAGACAGGGTATCCATTTTCACATCGACAGATCTTGAACAGGGTATGGTATTTATCTAGTGCCGTTATTTAGTCTAGTACAGTGCTTGCTGAAGACTTATTTAGTTATGACACTCATTATTCAAGATCACAATAAACACTGACATCCAAGTATAGATAATTTGTCTTATAGAGGGAAAATTTTAACACTTTGTCTGGAACAGGGTATAGAAGTTTGATTTTTTTTTGTCTTAAACAAAATAAGGGTTTCAGAGCCCCAGCGGCACACCCCTACCCAACTTTGGGTAGAGTACCCCCTCCCCCCCCCCCCCCCCCTTTTAGGGTCAACGTTAACGTTCGGAGCACGAGGTTACCTACGACTCGCTTTTCACTTCGCTCTTGTCTGCGGCGTTGCGTTTCGACGCGGTTTTGTTGTCGCTATACGGCCCTCTCCCTTCTTGGTACAACCCGTTGATCTACCTTTCTTTTCCCCTTTTTGCGCATTATCTCTAGTTTTGGCCATAACACAACGCTCTGTCGAATATTTGTGAAACTACACTAGTACGCGACAGCGGAATTTGAGCTACTTACTAATTTTCCGCGAATTTCTGGACTATTAATATATAAGCTCCGGAGGTCCTTACACATAATTGGCTAGTTGGTTTTAGTGTTGACGTTTGCTTTGATGAGGTGTGATGAGTTTACTAGTCTACAGAAGCCAAAAGCTCCGTCAGATTTTAACGAGTATTCGCTGTCTTTGGATGAATTTATAGGGTATGAAGACTTGTCAGATCTTGATGAAACTTGGCCTGAAGTTAGAGGAGCTCTTACGAACCAAAGCATGTGAGCGTTTAGCGATATTTTAATTATGTTTCTTATAAGAGTACTTGCCGTGATGAAACACATAAAGTATTTTGATTGAAACTTTGAAGATGAATCCGGCCTTGGTTTTCACGTGACGTCATCAAAAACCTACAATCTAAACTATAGGTCCTACCAAGCTGTTCTTTGTATATATTCTACACATCGATAGTAAAAGTCTACACAGAAAATGAGCGATGGGGTGTATTATTCCGGAGTAAATAAATTTTGAATTTTATGACAGAACGACCCAGCGTGTTTTCAGGAAGGCATAAAAATCCATTTAATTGTGTCAATTTATTTGTTTAACTAGATAAATCTTTTGAAGTGAAACCCAATGACTTTGATGGGAAGTTAAGCTTTATTTGTATTTTCGTTTTATGGCCGCCATGTTTGTTTCCTAGAGAGGGGCACAAGGATGACGGCCGCATACAAAGTGCTGTAAATTTGCCATACATTCATTGGCCCACAGATCCGTTAGGAAATAATCTAATGTTCCAAAATGTGGATTATAAGTGTATTTTTGGTAGTTCTACAAGGTCAAAGATGTTTTATTTTTTATCACTGCAAACCAATTTTGCGATCGCGTGTTATGACGATGTGAACCACCAATTGCATTTGAACAAAGTAACATATTTTGTGCTGATTGACATTATGCAGCCGAATCGTTCGTAGGCGCGAACGCGGAGGCACATAAATTCACTTCTTTGAGACTCTAATACGAAGTGTTACACGCGCAGATATGTAATGGAAATTAATTTACGAAAATAAATAGTGCACGTGCAGTAGAGTAGCACGCGCATATGTAACGGGAAATGTAAAGTGCGTGCGTGCAGCCGTAATTATGAAAATATTTTTTTACAACAAGGATAACAGGGATAACGTTTCATTTTGCAGGTGGTTTTAAACTTGCCCAAAAGGCTTTGTATAATAAAGCTCTACGGGCTTACCACAGTCTGTTCAAAAGCTTCTCTAATGTTGAGAATGTTCCGGTTAAAGTACTGTTGAAGGTCTTCTCCTCGGTTGTAGCCCCGGTGTTGTTGTATGGCTGTGAAATTTGGGGAGTATATACGTTGGGGAAAATATCTAGTTTTGATCTTTTTAAACAGAAACTTTTTAATGTTGTTAATGATTTAGAGAGGCTTCATTTGAAATTTTGCAAGCGTGTTTTAGGTGTTCATTCTAAAGCTACTAATTTAGCAGTCTATGCGGAGTTAGGCAGAGTACCTATGATCGTACATATTTCCGTATTAGTGGTGAAGTATTGGTTACGCACGAAGGACCCTTTTTATAGTGATACCCTCGTAGGGAAAGCCGCATACCAGTGTATACAATCAAATTTTCAGGGTGTAATGTTCACAAATTATACCCTAAAGTTATGTGGTTTGAAATCTCTTCAGGATCTTTCTGTACCTTCTAAGCAAATTGGAACTTTGGCCAAATACTTAAAATCGAAATTGTATGATTATTATGATTACGTTTGGAAAGGTCAAGTTCAACAGGGTGGTTTACCACATTGTAGCGGCGGGAAATTACGCACATTTAAACAAGTTAAGTTTAACTTAGGTTTTGAAAAGTATCTCTCTCATATCTCAAACATTAAATATCGTCAGGCGGTGACTAAGCTAAGGATTTCTGCGCACAAATTGCCTGTTGAGTCTGGCCGATATAAAAAAAATTCACATGACGAACGTGTTTGTACAATGTGCGATTTGGGTGAAGTAGGAGACGAATTTCACTATTTAATGACTTGTAATAACAGGAATTTTATAACTCTTAGGGAAGATTTCATTAATAACCTGTTGGATGTAAACAGTTCATTTCGATATTTTAGTAAGCGGGCTTTGTTTTTATATATAATGTTAATGAAGGACGATTCAATTATGAAGTTTTCAGCCAAATATTGCTATGATATCATTGTCTTGTTTAATGCTTGTAATACTTCTTATTTTTGTATTTAGGTGTTTATACAGTTGTACTGTTATTACCGTAATTCCAATGTACCGTTGTTGGTATAAGGATTAAAGTTATTATTATTGTGATGTACAAAGTACTGTAAAATTGTCGTACTTTCATTGACACACAGCTCCGTTGGGAAATAATCTAATGTTCCTAAATTTGGTTTAAAAGTGTATTTTTGTAGTTCTACAAGGACCAAGATGTTTTATTTGATTTTATCAATGCAAACCAATTTTGCGATCGCGTTGTCATGACGATGAAAACCACCAATAGCCTTACTGAAGAAATGGCTTTTATTTCCGCGACGTTACTCTGTCAATAAGAAGAAAAAATGTGGCAAGAATTCAGTGGATGTGTCAAAATCCCATTGTACATAACTCGAAAGCCACGTATGCCGGCTTAACTCACAGACAGGTCTACTTTCTTTGTTATTTTTTTTTCAACATGATTCCAGTGGTTTGCAAAGGAATCTATTGAAATCTTGAATGTTCACTCCGAATCCGATCATTCTTATTCAATAATTGAGCTCGCAAAACGGCTTAATTGTTGTATGCTTGTTTTCTTTCCGTCAACTTCAGACCGAACGCCGAAAGTAAATGATTTTTTGCAAAGTAATCTTCTTAGTTCTAATGATGTAAGAATTCTTGTTTATTCATTGTCTTTTGAAATGACATTTCTTTGTAGAGTTAATTACGAAAATTATTTATACAGCCGGAACTTTTGATTTCTTTTTGAAACTGGTTATAGGCGAATCCTTGCTGACGTCATTGTTTACATTTTTGCCTCATTAGCATAAATTAAACTTCAAGCTACAAACAAACAGACTATATCAGTTGAAAGAGAATTTTAAACTGAGTAACCACCGAAAATTTGAGATTGATATGTTAAATATTTACGGAGAAATTGACTTTTCAAAACTATAAAATGGGCTGGGGGGAAAGAGTTGCTGACAGCCATACATTCATTGTAAATTTTGAGCTTTTTAAACGCTCATTCCTCAAAATATATTTATCATATCACTCTCAAAGTTTCGGTGATTATCAAGTGTGACAATCTCTTTCGATTTATGGACTCTGTTTGTTTGTATGTACGTCGCTTGAAGTTTGATGTATGCTAATGAGGAAAAAACGTAAACAAGGATTCGCCTATAGAGGTAATCGGCTAACGCTGTTGCCACCCAATTCAGATCATGTGATGTAAACACACATTACTCTGGATAATTGACTCTTTGTCAATTAATTTTATTCAGATAGGCATGACTGCATTATGATCAGAATGAAAGAGGAATAAATACCCAGAGTAGCATCTGTTTACATCACATGATCTGAATTGGGTGGCAACAGCGTTAGCCGATTACCTCTATTGACAACTGATTTCAGTTGAAACACACTGCTGTGCGCGCGCAGTTCTTTATTCAGTGACAATACAGGCACTTGCCGACTGTACGATGACTCGTGCAGTTATTCATTATTTTTCGTTCATCGTTCAGTCAGCGCGTGCCTGTATTTGTCACTGAATAAAGAGCGCACACCAGTCTATCAAGTAGTTAGTGGTTCATGAATACTGTGATTAAGAAATATTTAGTCCCAGGTTTGGAAATTGGCCTCGAAATTAACTTTTTTTTCTTAAATTTCCAAAATTTTAGGAGCAAATTTGTTTGAAGGAGCAAAAAATATTTTACTAATAAACAACAATAAGAATACTTACATTCCAAAAGTAATCTCATAGCCATAGTTTATGTAGTAGCAATGTAATAAAGATATTAGAGACCCAACAATAAGAATACTTACATTCCAAAAGTAATCTCATAGTCATAGTTTATGTAGTAGCAATGTAATAAAGATATTAGAGACCCAACAATAAGAATACTTACATTCCAAAAGTAATCTCATAGCCATAGTTTATGTAGTAGCAATGTAATAAAGATATTAGAGACCCAACAATAAGAATACTTACATTCCAAAAGTAATCTCATAGCCATAGTTTATGTAGTAGCAATGTAATAAAGATATTAGAGACCCAACAATAAGAATACTTACATTCCAAAAGTAATCTCATAGTCATAGTTTATGTAGTAGCAATGTAATAAAGATGTTAGAGACCCAACAATAAGAATACTTACATTCCAAAAGTAATCTCATAGCCATAGTTTATGTAGTAGCAATGTAATAAAGATATTAGAGACCCAACAATAAGAATACTTACATTCCAAAAGTAATCTCATAGTCATAGTTTATGTAGTAGCAATGTAATAAAGATATTAGAGACCCAACAATAAGAATACTTACATTCCAAAAGTAATCTCATAGCCATAGTTTATGTAGTAGCAATGTAATAAAGATATTAGAGACCCAACAATAAGAATACTTACATTCCAAAAGTAATCTCATAGTCATAGTTTATGTAGTAGCAATGTAATAAATATATTAGAGACCCAACAATAAGAATACTTACATTCCAAAAGTAATCTCATAGTCATAGTTTATGTAGTAGCAATGTAATAAAGATATTAGAGACCCAACACATACATTTGCAATAGTTCTACATCAGGCATTATGACATATGACTATTTTTTTACATATTTCCAAAACAAAAGCCCAGAAAATCGTAAAGGTTTACCGATTCCCTAGCCTGCTTTGCAGACGTATTTTTCACTCTCATAAATTCAAAGAATAAAAGTAACGTCTGCTTACCCGAGCGCTTAATTAGTTTCCAACATGCAAGCATGACGTCAGCACGTTTGTTTTATTTTTCTGCCCAATCAAAGCCATTGTTAGAATTTTAGTGAATTGGCGCGCCAGTGAACACTCTCCTATGATTGGTCAATGGCAAATGTATTGTCTGAATTCCTTTTAAATGTAACATTACGTCACTTTCCAGGATATGGAAGGTAAAATCTGATTGGTCCATAACACAATGAGGTGTGCACATTGGAAACTAATTAAGCGCTCGGGTAAGCAGACGTTACTTTTTTCTTCGAATTTAACGAAGTGGATAAAATTTAACGGTGGATAAAATCAGGCAGCGCAGTTTCCCGACGAAGCTAAAAGAACATCACCCCTGTTTCTACTTTTAAGTACCTATGCGCATTTACGTAGTAGTAGTAGTAATTTATTTAACCACGTATCACAGGTTGAGCACAGAGGCTCTTTTAAACGTGAGCGTGCAATATTACAAGATTAAACTGTATACAAATGATGGTTGCAGTAAAAGCATAAAAAGACATACATGAGTGGAATAAGTTACAATGCTATAATACTAATAATGATCATACTACAGATAAGGTTTTAGTTAATATAATGATAATAGCAATAAATGCTCTAAATTAAGACTTAATATATATATGTATATGTGATATTGGATAATGCTATTTACATATGTGACAGTTGCAGTTAAGTGAAGACGAAATGGGCATACTTTGAAGTTTACTTTTAAAGACTGGTAGAGATTCTATTCTTCTGACACTATCTGGTAGATTATTCCATAATTTAGAAGCTGTATAGGTAAAGGAGTGCTGCCTGTAAGATGAAGTTATTGTAGGAAGTTTAAGCTTCAAGTGACCTCTAAGATTATAGTTATCTAGTACACGTAATGAGAACATCTCAGTAATGTACAGAGGTGCTAGATTATAAATACATTTGTAGACTAGCACAAGTGCCTGTACACAACGGCGATGCTCTAGTGTATTAATTGACGCTAACTTTAATAGATCGTCATAGGACGTACTTTTGGGCATATTGAGTATTGTTCTGAGAGCATAGGCGTTAGTTAATTCTAGTTTCTGGGATAGGTTATTACTGATACCAATTAATAGCTGAGAACAGTATTCGAACTGGGATAGGATGAAGGCTTTGTAAACTTTTAGCATTAGGTCAGTAGGGATCATTTTACGGATACGTCTCAGGATAGAGACTTTCGCGTTAACTTTTCTACATATTTCTTTAACATGTTGCTTGAAAGAAAGGGATTTGTCAATTATGAAGCCAAGTAGCTTAATTTCGTTAACAGTTTCAAGTTTGTTGTTGTCCATCATAAGTTGAAGTGGCATACTAGATTTGCCTAGAATAATGGTCTGTGTCTTTGTATTATTCACTAATAGAAAGTTTTGATTAAACCACGCGACAAGTATATTAAGATCTGTTTGCAGGTATGCTTGTAATATATCAGGACTTGCGTGTGATGCATATTCGGTTGTGTCATCTGCATATAACCTCAGCGAGGTGTTGAGAGCTGCAAAGTTAAGATCATTAATAAATATGTTAAACAAGAGGGGGCCCAGGATGGAGCCTTGAGGTACTCCATGCTTAACGTTCATCCATTCTGAGTAATCGTTGCCAATTTTTACTCGTTGTCTTCTCTCAGATAGGTAGGAGCAAAGCAGTTGAACAGCGTCTTCGGAGAGGCCATAAGCCTCAAGTTTTGCCAGTAAAAGGCTATGACAGACAGAGTCAAATGCCTTTGACAGGTCTATGGTTATGGCCGCCGTGTTTTCCTTTAAATCAAGAGCACTTCGAAAGTCTTCAGACATCTTCAGAAGAGCAGTAGAGCATGAGTGGCCCCTCAGAAAACCTGATAGGTTATCACTCAGGAAACCAAGGGAATATTCATATAGTTGGTCAAACTGGACCTTTTCAAAGACTTTGGAGAGGGCTGTGAGAATCGAGATTGGGCGGTAGTTACTTTTGATTGTTTCACTGTCTTTCTTGTAGATTGGTGAGATGTTAGACACTTTCCATTGTATGGGCCATGACTTGGTGGTGATACACGAGTTTATTAATTTGGTGAGAGGGCATATAATGGCTGGTGCTGAGAACTTCAGAAGTCGAGGAGAAATGAAGTCAGGGCCAGTGGCTTTGTTTGGTTTGATGTCGTTTAGGATAGATTTAATGTACGTCTCACTAACTGGCTTGAAAGAGAAGTGAAGGTGGTCACCGAATTTTTGTTTTATTGCCAGTATGCTGGGGTGAGTCTTGAATGCAGATTGGTGAAGGTCAGGTATGTGTGCAGATGCTAGATTAATGAAATATTCATTAAATGTGTTTGCAATGTCAATGTCATTAGTAAGGAGATGCCCATTTTCAATTAGTTGGATCCTGTTATTGGTTGCACCTTTGTTGGGGAGCAGAGGTTTAAATCTTTTCCAAAACTCACCAGGGTGCTTGGATTCTTCTGACGCTTGGTAGAAATAAGATCTGAGAGAAGAACGTTTAACAGCTGTTACAATGTTTCTTTGAATTCTGTAAGCTTCCCAGTTGTCTTCAGTTTTGGATTTACGAAATTTTCTATATAGTCTATTTCTCTTTGCAATGGCTTTAGAAATTTTAGGAGTAAACCATGGAACTTGGTCGCCACGGACAAGCGTTTTTTTGTTGGGAGCATGCTTGTCAAGGATTTCAATGAACAGTTTAAGCCAATGAGCAGAAATGTCATTTATATCTTCAAAATGAAGGCTGAATCCCAGGCCACATTATTGAGGTCTGTCAAGAAGGATTCTTCATTGAAGAGTTTCATACTGCGGTATGTAATAAGCCTTGGGGGAGGTCTTGGTAGCTTTTGTTTGCGGATTGTATAAATTAAGTCATGATCACTTATACCAAGTTTAAGGATTCCAGTACGACAGAATCTATCTGGGTGGTTACAAAGTATAATATCAAGTAGGGTACTTGAGGTAGCTGTTGTTCGAGTAGATTCAGTCACTGTGTTCATCAGACAGTACCGGTCACAAAAATCTGTCAGCTGGCTATCAGGTGTGTGGTTAGAGTCATCCAGCATGTTAAAGTTGAGGTCCCCTATAACCAGTATCTCATTTCTTTTGTTTAATATATTTTCAGTAGTAGTATAGACCGGGAGTATAGAGTGAGGGTAGGAATTCTGAAGGTTTGTTTTTGTTGGGAGACCTATAGCAGGCAAGCACAGCAAACCATGTATTGTTCTTCCCCTTTACGTCCAAGCAGATAGCTTCAAAGTCAGAGGGTTCCATTTGTTTTCGTCTGCAGGCAGAGACATTGTTTTTAATATAGATTAGCAGTCCACCACCTCCCTTTTTACGATCACGCCTCATTAATCTATATTGAGGGTGTTGGAAAAGAGAATTACTGTAACTCGCATCAATCTTTGTCTCGGATAGTGCAAGAATGTCGAACAGTTCATAGTTCAGTAGGATCTTGATTTCGTCAACTTTGTTTTGGATACTGTTTATATTAAGGTGGGCGATAGATAAGTTGTATTTATAGTAGGATGAAATGTTGTTCTTGTAATCAGTAATCGCATCAGTTTCAGAGCAATCTGATATTAAAGTGTTATTATTCGAAGTCCAAGAACTGTTACAGAAAAAAGAGTCGGTGGGCCCTTGAAGGGAGCAGGCATTGCAGAACCATTTGACATCTGAAGTTGATAATCGGTTATACTCCGTAATGGTTATATAAGAGCATTTAGCGTGAGCCCATAAGTCACATTCATCACAGCGTAAGGCTCTCTGGTTCTTTTTACATGGTTTACCACAGCAGACACAGGGACACTTCACCGGTCCAGGGTTGATCTCAATATTAAAGGTGGCATCACAGTTCGGTGTATAGCGAATTCTTGATTGTAGGAAGCGCCATGAGCTTCGTTTGGGGCACACTGGATTTCGTGTCGGCCATGATGTAAATTTCAGTTGTGTGTTTACATCCATCTCAGGTTGATTTGAGCGTAGAAAGATCTGATATCCATAACAGTGATGTCTCCAGGTATAGCGAGTACTCATAAGGCTCATCTCATGTTGGTTCTCAGTATTGGTGATTAATAGCAAGGATAAGTGTAAGAATATTAGCGGAGCGAGATATTTTCCCGCCATCTTGGTCCTCCGCCGCTGACCAACCAAGTACGTGAAATGTTTCGCGAAAAGTAAGAAAACTACTTAAAAGATAAGCCTAAGACTTTAACAGGTTGAAGTTTTCTTAATTTGTAATTCACTGTGAGTTTACTAAGTTCTAAAATTATTTACTGAAAAAGCATTTGTATTTGATACCAGAGCCTTCGTTCTTTCGGCCAGCGGAGCATACCGTTTTGTCGCGGTGTGACGATCAGGTATGACAATACTGCAGGAATGCCTGTGACATTTTAGGTTCGAACTCGTATTCATAACCTACGCCGTGTAACGGTCAAACGTTTTGATGTTCAAAACGATCGATCGACGAATCGATCTTTGCGAGTAGGTCATTTTTTTAGGAGCAAATGGGTGAAATCCAGTCGCATTTTGCACATTTGCGACCGCTATTTTCGAGGCCTGAAAACACTTGTACGTTTGGAACTGGTGTTTCATTGGATGTCAAGATGCATCCACCTGACGAACAAGGGTTTGACCAAGAGACTCATTAATTTTTAATGAGTTTGAGAATAAAACATCTTCAATTATACTAAAACAGTTACTATTTACAAGTACATTCTGCTAATAAAGTTGCTTGCTTGTAAAAGACTAAAATAGTTCTCATTAATAATTCACGAGGACAACTACCAACCAGAGGTCTGTACCACGAGCCGTACTTAATTACTAACGATAATCACAGAAATAATACAATAAAGACCAGCTTATCTTATGCCATTTCGTCCAACTAGATGAAATTTTTGGAGTAGCACGGAACCTCTCGAGACCTGTATTCTGTATGATTGCACCCAAAATACTTCTATTGGTTTTGTCATTACTGCACTTTCTCAAGGTTCGGGTGTTTTCTATTGTTAGGTAGGCCAATACTATCGCTCGTTCCCGACCCAATGTTTGGTTTGTTATTCGCGCAAATGAAGTTCAGGGGGGTTAGGCCGTTTTGAAATCAACAATCTCCTAAAGTTCAGAAACCCCTCCACTCCCATCCTCGTGATTTCTCTCGTCTTTACGATGCCTTCTTTCTTTCCTCTGTGATCTGTTAGGAAATACCCACGTAATCCAACCACTTCTTTTTTCCTCTCTTTTGACAGTAGGAGATGGCAGGCTTCCCGTTTGAGAGGCAGATAGAGCGTCGTCTAGTTGTTGTTGTAGGTTGATTACTTTACGGTTCAGATCCTTTACAGTCTGCTGGTAATCTGCCTTCAGGTGCTCGTGTTTGCATTCTAATTCGTTGTATTTGTTTTGTAAAGTTGCCATCTCTATTTCCAGTAATTGATATCGGTCGAACTTTTCTTCCACTTCTGTGTGAAAGGATTCGATTTCTGCAGAAATAAGTTAAGTAATCGGTTAAAGATTTTCATATTACAATACTATTAATTACCAGCCTTTATTCCTTTGTTTGGGCCAACTCATTCCCAGTCTCCGTCCAGGTAATTCAATTCCATGTTGCGTAGTCTAATTGGCCAGTAACAAAACGAGGAGGGGACTGGAACCGAGTTTATCAGAATTACTAATTCTAAAATGAAGTACATCACATGATAGAGCATGTTGAAATTAGCATGTGTGCCAAGTTTGACGTGATTCAAGCGAATCTTGTCTGAATTATAAACAATTGAAATGTCTTTGTCCCTCCAATGTATGGTTTGGAGAGACAACGTTAAAAAATAAGCCGAGAGTTTGCATGGCAAAATTGACATATTGGATGCCTTCTAGCATCGTCAATATTGAGCCCGGCAAAGTTCACCAAACTTTCGGCCAGACTAGCTAAGTGTGATCTGTTCTTTTGGAAAATAATTGAATTAGTTTTACTGACTCGGTTACAGTCCCCAGCTCGTTTTGTTACCGGCTAATTCCCTGATGGCGCTTTTTCTGCTGGCAGATTTCGCTTCCTTCCCGGCAAACGAGAGAAGAACTGACGCTTTCTTTGCCACGCATGCGTTAGTCACCTAGCCTGTCATAATCCTCCATGTCGCAAGACGGTAACATCGAAACTGATCTCAGTTTACACCAAACCTACTGATAAACACCAACTTTTATAGGCTTTATTTATAGAGGGTAACACTTGACAGTAACAACTGTTAATTTCGTGGCCCTCAAAGCAAATTAAGATGAAAAATAAAGGCAAAAAAAATACAGTTTAAAATATTTAAAAAATCTAACTAATTAATTATAAACGCGAAAAACTGCAATTTATAAAACCAATGGTTATGACTAATAGAATAAGAATCCAAATAATAAGAACTACATTATCTAGACAAAGATCCATTACTAAGCTTTTGGTACGATATAGGTGGTGCCAAAAAATCAGATCAAATGTTAAGGTGTGAAGATGTTTTTTGGCGAGTTAAAAAGTGTTTGTAAAGATTACGCTTAAAACTAATGCCACTATTTGCTGTTCTGATTTCTACATCTATGCGATTCCAGCCTTTTATTGTCCCTACAGCAAACATTCTTCCTCCTTCCGTAATGCGATTGTACTGAGGACAAGATATATAAATTTTTGAATAGCGTGTTTACTACTGTGAATGTCTGAATTTCTCACAAGGAGAGTGTAAAAAGGCAGAACTACTATATGAAGCATTAACACGTTTAAAAACAATAGTACGTCTTCTTATTAATGACACTTTTCCACGCATCTTGCCATCCTCGTCATACCAAACAGTCCGGCTATTCCTTTTAGCATAGCACTGCGTATTCATCGCATATGTTCTACTGATTAAAATCCTACCTCTTAAAACGAGGTTAAAATCTACATTTCCTCAATCAACAAATACAACGGGTAAAAGAGCACAGAATGCGTCATCAGAATGGAATTTATGAAACTGTGACACGGCTAGTTTTGAAACTCAGAAAGGGGACATGCATACCCCTAAAAGGGCCTCAGACAGGGGACATCCATACACCCTAAAAGGGCCTCAGACAGGGGACATCCATACACCCTAAAAGGGCCTCAGACAGGGGACATCCATACACCCTAAAAGGGCCTCAGACAGATATAAGCTCTCATTTATCTATGATAATGGATTTTATACCTTCGTCAGTCCACTTAACAATTTCCAGTAACTCATACGCTAGAAAATCCTGAACCTTGGCCAGTAGTAGAGCCTTGATAAGCATTCTTAATCCATGTTTTCGTTTTTGGAGAATCTTCAGGAGTTTCGCAGCCTGTTTTTTAGTGGTGGGTTTAGCATTGATCTTGTCCATATCCTCGTTACTCAGTACATTGTCCTGATACAAATAGCTCAGGTGTGTACTCGCTTCCAGGTTCTTCTCTAATCTCACGTAACATCGACGAATCACCTGTTTATCTCGCTCATCCATTCAACTACTTCTGGGTGAACCACTGTTGATTGAAAAGAAAGGTGATAAACCTGATCCTAACGAATATAAATAGCGTATTACATGTAATTTTCGCGACACTTTAGTTTCGCGTTTTTCGCCATTTTGAAAAAATCGCGGAAAATTAGATGTCGCGAACAAAAGATGTCGCGAACGTTTCTACGCGCGAAAATTAAGTGACTACATATATATCACTTATGGGAAATAAAGCAGTTTAATCGGTAAGATGCAGTTTACTCTAATCATTAACATCATCTGGCCAATGCATCTACTCTTGAATGCTAATGTGTGAACCTTAATTCATTCAACAGCTCAAAGATTGGAATAAGAACAGAAGCGACTTATTGTTTTTAAAGTTTATTATCGACCTTTAAATGAAGGTATCAGTATATACCTTTGTTCTTATCCAAACTCTAACAACAATAATTTGTTGGTACCTTATTTAAAGTTTAAAACCAATACTCTGACAAAATTTATGTATAGCATTGTTTTGTATTTTATTGTATTGCTTCGTTCTACTATTGTATTGTATTGTTAAGCTATTGTTATGTCGATATAATACAATACAATGCTATGCATAAATTTGTCAGAGTATTGGACAACCCTCAAACTAAGAGGTGGATTCCTTTAAAGTGCCACTACGACGAAATTTGACCATTTCTTTTGCCACTTTTTTGTATTCCATAAGAACAAACAGTGGCAGAAATATCCAAATCAGTGAATTTTTTTTGAATGGGGCCAATTAGACCACACATTTTAAAGAGAGTTTACCGTCAAAATCACGTCCGCCATTACTCGAATCCGTTCCCGTGGGCGAGGAATGCCTAGTCATTTTTTAGCGTATGTGACGTCATACACTTAACGCATCGTTCTCAAGTTGCTTCGAACCCATACATTTCTTCTTATGTTGTCGACAAACTCACACTGCGAATTTTGCTGTGGTTTAGTAAATAACCACCTAAAATATGCATCAGATTCTTCAGAACATAGTAATGTGTCTTTCTGTTTAAATTTATTGCCGGATGTTGATGATTTAGGGGGAAATAGAGCCGCTGGCGACCGAGTTGAAAGCTGGACGATGAATAGTCGCTAAAATCGCTTGGGAAGTGGCCTGCCAGTAAGTAGTGCTAGCTAGCAGAGGTTTCTTATCTTTTGGGGGTAATTTTTCCCCAGGGTATTTTCCCTGGTTCGGCTTTCAGGTTGTGCTGTTACTGGATCCGGGCTACAGGGAGAATTCAGCGGAGAAATCACTAAGGTAATGATCAGCAGTTTATAAGTCCTAAGTTTGTTCATTGTTTACAGTGAAACCCGGATAATTGCTAGTTCGTAAATGAGAGAGATCGAGAATTATCTGTGTCCCGGCAATAGATTTTCCGGCGAATCTACATTCTAAAATACAATGTAATTGCTATAAAATTAAATCGCTCTCTTGTCTAACATGAAATCGTGAATGATAAGAATTTACTAGAGACTAAAACAATGTATTGAAACTGACTGATCTGCAGCTTTTACAGTGGCTATCACAGAACCAAACTTTCTGTTTGACACACAAACAACTGAAACAAGGTACTTCATGAAATAATATTGGTGGTTTCTTCTGTGGTTTATTGTCTTGAAAATAAAATTAGCAGTAAATTAAAAGGCATACTACATCGATATGTTTATCTGTTTATAGGAAACAGCAATATGAGTTATTTATGATAAACTACATGTACTCAGTGTTCTCAGCAAACGTAGCCGCTTATTTTTCGGTCAATCTATACTAGTACGGTCTTACCGGCTATTCCATGTGATACAAACAATTATGGAGAAGCTTCTGTCCTCAAAACGTACACAAACCATCCTTGCATGAGGCTTGAAGAGAATTACAAACCGTATTCTTGGTACTCGACTAAAGGCTTGAATTATTCATGTAGCGAAATGCCAGCTTTGTGGTTCGTTAAATTGCTACAGTCCTGTACAATGCACAAACTCTATTCAAAACGTTTTGTTTGCTTTTCAAAGCGGGAAAATGGTACACTTTCTTACTACATATGTTAGTTCGCGTGAAGGTTTGTATGGGAAAAGTAGCCACACGTGTTGTTGTGGGAAGTTTTGACTGTGACATTTCCCAGTCACTGGTTGAAAGAATCAGTCTCGCCGGCCGGCTAATTTCAGAGCGTTTTCTTGACTTTCTATTTTCGTTCTAAACATAGTTTGAAAAAAGCTCCAACTCGACGCGAATTTGTGCGAATTACTTCAAATTTTCACAGATTGTTCGCAATTGATATCAGCTAAAAAACCTGTGCCGGCGATTTTTTTAATTTTTAAAAGAGAGGCGCTGAGAGCGATTCCCGCATCTATATTTGGATTCGCGTTAGCAGTTTCACGAAGACCAAAATATCTTCAGAACGGCTTCGAATTTCCACAATCGCCGACACAGTTTTGTAAACAAGGTCTGTGGGAGTCCAGAAAAGCAAACAGATCTTAAATTCATTAAATTGCCGTGGAGTTGGAGCTCTTGGAAACCAACTCGCTTCTTCGGAAAAGAAGTTTATTTAAAAATCGCACTTTTATCAAAATTACAAACCTTAGGTATATCGTTGTAGCCAATTTTATAGGCTTTAAATGAGGTATAATTTATCTAAATACGACGAATATTCGAGACGCTACTTAATTTTATCCGGAACAGTACCCTGAAGGTATACGATAACCTTAAGTGTATGACGTCACGTACGCTAAAAAATGACCAGGCATTCCTCGCCCACAGAAACGGGTTCGCGTAATGGCGGATGTAAAATTCAAGATTCGGAGTTCAAAAAATAAGACTTCCCGTCGTCGTATCGAAAAACGGTTTGAACTGGTAATAATATAGCCACTCTACTTTACGAATATGAGAAAAAATTGATATGTCAAAATTTGATCGTAGGGGCACTTTAAGAAATAACATTTACAATATGAACCCTCATATCGCTTATGATATATGTATAGTTCAGTATAACATTTACAATATGAACCCTCATATCGCTTATGATATATGTATAGTTCAGTATAACATTTACAATATGAACCCTCATATCGCTTATGATATATGTATAGTTCAGTATAACATTTACAATATGAACCCTCATATCGCTTATGATATATGTATAGTTCAGTATAACATTTACGATATGAACCCTCATATCGCTTATGATATATGTATAGTCAGGAGCCCATTACCAGGAGCGTTCCTCTGTTATGGGTTGGGTCCCCAGCACAGGAGTAGATGAGGCTATTTTTAGATTCGGAATTCCCGCGAAAAGAGGTTGCCGCCATTTTGGTGCCCTTAAACAATAGATTCCTCGTTAGCTTCTTTTGTTGGGGCACCAACATTTGAATCTCTGGGGATTGAGTGAAAACCAGCAATTCGAATTCCCGCGTTGAAAGTGAGAAGAATGATAATGAATAATAATGAGAAGTGACGTTAGCTATCTGATTGGCTAAGAATAGCCTACCTTTGTTCTTTTTCGCGCGAAACGCAATGCTAAAAATAGCCTCATCTACCTCTGTGCTGGGGTACAGACACAGTGGGGAAGATGGACGCTCCTGGTAATGGGCTCCTGGTATAGTTCAGTATGACATTTACAATATGAACCCTCATATCGCTTATGATATATGTATAGTTCAGTATAACATTTACAATATGAACCCTCATATCGCTTATGGTATATGTATAGTTCAGTTCAGCAGTTTTGTTACAGTTACCATTACTTTTACGGACACTTTCGTTGTGTTTCCAAAAATGAACAATACGTTCCTGAGCACAATCATATCTATAATATACCGTAATACGAAATCTTTTTAAAAAAATCAAATAAAGGTGTCTGGTTGTTTTTTCCTTTTGTCTTCGAAAGTGAAAGGTAACTGTAGTGATAATAAATTGTCGTGTCTAAGACAAAATTGCGAAATTAAAGTGACCTAGTTTCTACAAAATCTACAAAATACGCCGGTATGTCACGCTTCGATCGTCACGCAATGCCCAGCTACCCGATGATTATTCAAAAAAGCCCTAGCGAACAGCATCTCCTTCTAGTTTGAAACGATGAAATCGCCGTTCTTCCATCAAGAGCGAGATGCTGTTCGCAGGCTACCCAGGTCTTTGCAAATGTCGAATTTGAAACTTATTTAAAAATAAGAGTTTTAGCTTTCCATACACTATTCAAGTCAAATGCAATATCGATTAGAATAGCCTAATGAAACTAAGATTTAATTTTCTCTTGCGATTATGAACGCATGGTTATCAAATCAGTTTAAAGCCACGCAATTGAGACGAAAATACATCTTAAAGATAGAGTTTGTTACCTCAGTACATAGCCTCCTCTGCAGGTACAGGGATGATAAGATCACCTTCGCTTCTCGTAATTCGTACACATGAATAATAAGCTAGTTTATAATTTTAGCAAGCTAAATACGTGCGTACTCACACAGCTCGACACGTGATAAGAACAACTGGACAAATGGTTATCAACTGCACGAACCAAACACTTACAACCTTATTTTCAATCCGAAACTGAATTTTGTCTTCCTCAGTTGTTCCGTGTCTAAACCATGTGACCGTGACGTAATCAGATATTTGCATCCGGTCACGCTCCTGGTCCGTTATGACGAACGGAAAAGAAACATACAGCTCCGAAGGGATCTCATGGATGGTCAGTGAGTTTTTTTGGGGGTTTGTTCACTACTGGCAGTAGTAATGAAAGGTTTAGTATTCAAATCCCCTTTTTTGTCCGCTACTTTGATCAATCAAACAATCAATCGATCGATTTTCCTCCCTCCGCAATAACCACAGGAAACCCAAGCTCTGTTTGTGTTTTTAAATTATAACGGTTTGTGTGAGATTTTTAACGAGTATTTGGTTGTATCCGTGAGGCCAGAAATACTGAAATAGAATCAATGAAAACTCCCCTGAAGTCTTTATCTGTTCTTCATTGGGCTCTGTATGCAATTTCAGCGAATTCTGTTGAAATTTTACACCTCGACCTCTCCAACTAAGAAAGAAGGCAAGGACGGACGCAACCGCCATTTCTCGATGCCAATCACTCGAACATCGCGCTCGAATTTTCATCCAAAATCAATGCCAACTAGGCATGAATAGATTGTGCTAGCAAATCCAGCCAAAGTTGCTCCAAAAAAAGGCTAAAAGTTGCTCAAAAGTTGCCAAAAATTGAAAAAGTTGCCACCAAAATTTGAAAAAGTTGCTCACTTTGGCGAGCCATTTTATTCTAGATAACAACTTAAAACATGGAATGTTGGATGTGTAATTCAATATAATCTTAAAGTTCAACATAACTACCAATAGTAGTACTTTCTAATGTGATATTGACCATGGAGCGAATAACCGCTGGATAATTCGCGGGCGATATTAAATAGATAGCTGCTGTCCAGTTTGCGTGGGCGCGCGTAAAGCCAGTTTTATTTTATTTGTATTTCATTTATCAATTAACTATCCTTAGTTTTGACCAATTTTAATAAAAACCTTCTAAATGAAGACCTTTTTGATAGTTTGGATCAGTTTTATACCGATTTGTTGCTCAAAAGTTGCCAAGGAAGGCAAAAGTTGCTCTAGGTTGCTCGCACTACAAAAAGTTGCTCAAAACGCTAAAAGTTGCTCAAAAGTTGCCGAGCACAATCTATTTATGCCTAATGCCAACCGCAACTAGACCTCAAATAATAGCACAACAGTATCTATTCCAAGAGCCTCGTGCCATTTAATTGAAATAATCCCCATTTCTCGAGCCTAAATCGAACCTAATTTCAAACACCAAACTCGTTGCATGGCACTACAGAACACACGCTATGATGTAGCTAGCGTCTAATACGCATGCTCACATCTTATTACCGGTAGAGTGGCAACCATGTACAGCTGTTTCGTCCTTGTTAGGACTCATCAGCATGGAATAGCCCCCAAGACCGTCAGCCTCACTTTAGATCATAGGCCTCAGAATCTGGTTACTCTAGCGGCGAGCTCGAAAGCTGCTTTAAACCCCAGCCACCACGCTACACGTGTGGGAGCTAGAGATGTGAACAAGCGCAATAGCAATGTGGATCTCTCCGAAGAGGATCTAGTAGTGCAAAATGGAAATGGCACGGCCAAATCCGAAATTATAATACCAAACTCGTTGCATGGCACTACAGAACACACGCTATGACGTAGCTAGCGTCTAATACGCATGCTCGCATCTTATTACCGGTAGAGTGGCAACCATGTACAGCTGTTTCGTCCTTGTTAGGACTCATCAGCATGGCATAGCCCCCAAGACCGTCAGCCTCACTTTAGATCATAGGCCTAAAAAAAAACAGCTATACATGGTTGCCACTCTACCGGTAATAAGATGTGAGCATGCGTATTAGACGCTAGCTACGTCATAGCGTGTGTTGCGTAGTGCCATGCAACGAGTTTGGTATTCTAATTTCAAACAAATCCGCCCGTTGGGATTCGTGACTGGGAGACGTTGGCAACGCTTAGCAACGGCTTTCGATCCAACGACCGGAGTTCGAGTCTACACCAGGCACTAAAATAAAATAAAATGTTTACTTCTTTTTCTCCTTTCTCAGTTTTATTTAATCTTTTCCTCTATTTTAAACAATTAGAGCCGCCTTCTACATGAAAAACATTGTTGTCTATTGGCTCTCAAGCCCCAACCAGGGTCCAGGAGCTCATTGCCTCAACTATTTAAAACCCATGATACTGTGAAGTTACTTTTCTGGTTACTTTATAAACATGTTGTCGACGTCCAAGAGATCATAAGAGCTAGAAGGAAAGCTCGCTGCGTAGAAGAGAAAAGCTGGGATATCTGTTTCCTTTTATTCTTCGATTCGAGCCTGGTAATTAAGTTTATAAGCAAATTAATCGGGGTTCCGAATGATCGCATGTAAAGTACCGTACCTGTTGTGTTTGATATTTTCACAAGATTTTATGTAATTACCAGGTAACGAGGGAATTTGTTATGATATCTTTCTCATCATCGCACTACTGAAAATCGAGGTCATGAGCGTGCACGGTTGGGGCTTGAGAGCCAATAGACAACAATGTTTTTCATGTAGAAGGCGGCTCTAGTTGTTTAAAATAGAGGAAAAGATTAAATAAAATGGAGAAAGGAGAAAGAGAAGTAAAAAAAATAGTTTAGTGCCCGGTATAGGACTCGAACTCCGGTCGTTGGTTTAAAAGGCGACGCTCTAAACCACTGTACCATCTGAGCCCGTGAACTTTGGGCCGAATGCCGTTGCTAAGCGTTGGCAACTTCTGCTAATCACGGATCCCAACAGGCGGATTTGTTTCAAATTAGGTTCGATTTAGGCTCGAGAAATGGGAATTATTTCAATTAGACGGCACGAGGCTCTTGAAATAAGTACTGTTGTGCTATTATTAGAGGTCTAGTTGCGGTTGGCATTGATTTTGGATGAAAATTCGAGCGTGATGTTCGAGTGATTGGCATCGAGAAATGGCGGTTGCGTCCGTCCTTGCCTTCTTTCTTAGTTGGAGAGGTCGAGGGGTAAAATTTCAACAGAATTAGCTGAAATTGCATACAGAGCCCAATGAAGAACAGATAAAGACTTCAGGGGAGTTTTCATTGATTTTATTTCGGTATTTCTGGCCTAACGGATACAACCAAATACTCGTTAAAAATCTCATACAAACCCTTATAATTTAAAAACACAAACAGAGCTTGGGTTTCCTGTGCAATAACCAACACGCTAAATTCGATCTGTGGATTACCCGGGACCCGGTGGTGTAATTTTACTATAGTTAACGGCATCCTCATGCAGTGTGACCTATAGTTAAGTTTACTACGGTAAACCGGCCGGCATGGTTAGTTGCTCCGACAACGGCGGCAGGAAGGAGATCTCTAGTTAGGATCCTTAAGTCCGATTCCCAGAAATTTATAATTATTTAATCACATACAAAGGAGGCTCTTAGATCTTAGATATTTTCTTCCATTTTATTTTACACTTAAAATACTGGCACGTCAAATAAACAAAACCATCGAATTGCTCAAACGTTCAAACCGTTGTATTAAAAATCTATCTATCGCGACCGTGTGAAACTGTCGATCTTATTTAATACACGAACGCGGGTGTAGGAGGCGGGAAAATGAAGGAGTGTGGATTAAATTAACATATTGCCGCGCCGCTTTAGTGATGAAAGATGTTTGATTTATCTCATTTTAAATGAACACTGTTCACTTTTGAACACCTTTTTGCTTTATAGGCTTTCCTCTTGTTAGATTTCATGCCTAAAACAACGATACTATCGATCGTTTTGAAAATCCCAAGCGTAGTTTCTTGTATTCAGTAAAAGCCAGAAGCCATTTGAGTGTTACACGCGCGCTGTAGCAATGCAAATAAAAAAACATTTCCCTGCTTTTACCTTTTATTTTAGATTTCAAAATGGCCATATAATAAAACTCTTCAGATTAACCGATATACCTTCGTTATGTTTGGAAAGCTTTATTTAAGGTAATAATTATTGTAGACTGATGCTATAATTCTCAAGGACGGCTCTCCAACCAGGCGGACCGATATAATATGGGTCCGCCGACCCAGAAATGTTCATATGTACACGACAAAAATAGGTATCGTGCCGAAAACGTTTGGGTCCGCGGACCACATTTAGGGTTGTAGACACTTGGCCAAAATGCTTGGTACAGGCACCAATCCCATTCACACGACACGTTGTACAATGTAACCAACTGTTGCAAAAAGCTTTGCTATTGATATTTTATACCTGTTAGCTGTTGGTGTAACCGAACTTGGGATGTCAAAGCCAACACAATAACTAGCCACAAGCCTTCCTCTTTTTCAATGATTTTGTTTTTTAATTAATTACTAATAAGAGTCAAATAATATACTGGTTTCGTCAGACTATACGATGGACTAATTTAACAAACACACGGCTAAACTACAAATATATTAGGCAGAGAATAAGTAAAATAATAGTGTTCTTACAAACCAAAACAGTGTTCTTCGCCCCTCTTTCTCTCTCCGTTCTACGTTTCTCTTTCCTCCTCGTTCAATCTGTCTTCTCTTTCTGGACTCGTTTAATTCTGTCTTCTCTTTCAGTGACTCGTTTAATTCTGTCTTCTCTTTCAGTGACTCGTTTAATTCTGTCTTCTCTTTCAGTGACTCGTTTCCAGCTGGTCAGCTACTTCTCGTACTTCCCTTTCTGTTCACAACTTTTCCTCCTTGTCCTTGTCCTTGTCCTTGTCCTTGTCCTTGTCCTTGTCCTTGTCCTTGTCCTTGTCCTTGTCCTTGTCCTTGTCCTTGTCCTTGTCCTTGTCCTTGTCCTTGTCCTTGTCCTTGTCCTTGTCCTTGTCCTTGTCCTTGTCCTTGTCCTTGTCCTTGTCCTTGTCCTTGTCCTTGTCCTTGTCCTTGTCCTTGTCCTTGTCCTTGTCCTTGTCCTTGTCCTTGTCCTTGTCCTTGTCCTTGTCCTTGTCCTTGTCCTTGTCCTTGTCCTTGTCCTTGTCCTTGTCCTTGTCCTTGTCCTTGTCCTTGTCCTTGTCCTTGTCCTTGTCCTTGTCCTTGTCCTTGTCCTTGTCCTTGTCCTTGTCCTTGTCCTTGTCCTTGTCCTTGTCCTTGTCCTTGTCCTTGTCCTTGTCCTTGTCCTTGTCCTTGTCCTTGTCCTTGTCCTTGTCCTTGTCCTTGTCCTTGTCCTTGTCCTTGTCCTTGTCCTTGTCCTTGTCCTTGTCCTTGTCCTTGTCCTTGTCCTTGTCCTTGTCCTTGTCCTTGTCCTTGTCCTTGTCCTTGTCCTTGTCCTTGTCCTTGTCCTTGTCCTTGTCCTTGTCCTTGTCCTTGTCCTTGTCCTTGTCCTTGTCCTTGTCCTTGTCCTTGTCCTTGTCCTTGTCCTTGTCCTTGTCCTTGTCCTTGTCCTTGTCCTTGTCCTTGTCCTTGTCCTTGTCCTTGTCCTTGTCCTTGTCCTTGTCCTTGTCCTTGTCCTTGTCCTTGTCCTTGTCCTTGTCCTTGTCCTTGTCCTTGTCCTTGTCCTTGTCCTTGTCCTTGTCCTTGTCCTTGTCCTTGTCCTTGTCCTTGTCCTTGTCCTTGTCCTTGTCCTTGTCCTTGTCCTTGTCCTTGTCCTTGTCCTTGTCCTTGTCCTTGTCCTTGTCCTTGTCCTTGTCCTTGTCCTTGTCCTTGTCCTTGTCCTTGTCCTTGTCCTTGTCCTTGTCCTTGTCCTTGTCCTTGTCCTTGTCCTTGTCCTTGTCCTTGTCCTTGTCCTTGTCCTTGTCCTTGTCCTTGTCCTTGTCCTTGTCCTTGTCCTTGTCCTTGTCCTTGTCCTTGTCCTTGTCCTTGTCCTTGTCCTTGTCCTTGTCCTTGTCCTTGTCCTTGTCCTTGTCCTTGTCCTTGTCCTTGTCCTTGTCCTTGTCCTTGTCCTTGTCCTTGTCCTTGTCCTTGTCCTTGTCCTTGTCCTTGTCCTTGTCCTTGTCCTTGTCCTTGTCCTTGTCCTTGTCCTTGTCCTTGTCCTTGTCCTTGTCCTTGTCCTTGTCCTTGTCCTTGTCCTTGTCCTTGTCCTTGTCCTTGTCCTTGTCCTTGTCCTTGTCCTTGTCCTTGTCCTTGTCCTTGTCCTTGTCCTTGTCCTTGTCCTTGTCCTTGTCCTTGTCCTTGTCCTTGTCCTTGTCCTTGTCCTTGTCCTTGTCCTTGTCCTTGTCCTTGTCCTTGTCCTTGTCCTTGTCCTTGTCCTTGTCCTTGTCCTTGTCCTTGTCCTTGTCCTTGTCCTTGTCCTTGTCCTTGTCCTTGTCCTTGTCCTTGTCCTTGTCCTTGTCCTTGTCCTTGTCCTTGTCCTTGTCCTTGTCCTTGTCCTTGTCCTTGTCCTTGTCCTTGTCCTTGTCCTTGTCCTTGTCCTTGTCCTTGTCCTTGTCCTTGTCCTTGTCCTTGTCCTTGTCCTTGTCCTTGTCCTTGTCCTTGTCCTTGTCCTTGTCCTTGTCCTTGTCCTTGTCCTTGTCCTTGTCCTTGTCCTTGAGCTCGATAACGGTTTGCTATGTCGGGTTATGCTCTAGGGCCCACTGGTGAGTTCAGCGGTGATTGGATTCAGTAAAGGTTTTTTTAACTCTTCCTCTTTCCTGAAGCTTTCTTCAAACGTATATTCTGCTACGTTTTTTTTTTTTTTTTTTTTGGCGTATTTATACGGGGCTGGATTTTGAATACTAATATTTCTAAGGCTAAGACTGAATAAACATTATGTAACAGAAGTGCAAAAAAATGCTGTAACAATAGAACGGCTATATATATAATTACTTTACGATACAAATACGTGCAACTATGGATTGTCCGGGTTATGTAATTCTGTCACACCTCCCTCCCAAAGATACTGATTATTAATATATTTTAAAGAATCAGTATCTTTGGGAGGGAGGTGTGCAAGGAACTTGTTGGTGTAGTAGAGAACCTACCAGCAGACTGCTTACTAGGACGTTCCTCGTATGGTAAGACGATCACACGTCAGCATTTAATTGATCAGTGGGGGACAGAAGAGGAGAATGACGATCACGCTTTCGTGACGACACGCAGACAAGCAGCCTTACAGAAAGCGCAAGAAAGAACCGATAAGTTAATGGATCGGGAAAGCTGTGTTGCGACAAAGACCCTGTCCACTAAGCCTGCAAAAGAGACAGAGCCATGGAATGGGGTTGACTTGAGAAATCTTTTTGGAGAACAGGACCAAAGGAGGAAAGGTGAGACGGACGATGCTAAGCCCAGGGCAAAAGGACGCGAGCCCGAAGAACAGATGGAGACTGGGGTTAAGGTAAATATCCTAGACAGAAACTTAAAACAAGTAGTCGAGGATCAGAGATCAGATGTAACCTTAAATAAGGCCCGACAACTTGCTTTGAGGGAGGAACCAGAATGTAAGGATGGATACTGGTTTCGTGGGGAGTTGATGATGCACCGGAAAATCTCCAAACTCGAACATGATGGAGTTAAGTATACAGACCGCATAGTAGTTCCGGAATCCTACAGAAATGAAATCCTGCGGGTAGGTCACACGATTCCAATAGCTGGACATATGGGTCGCGAAAAAACATACGCCAGGATAAGTACAAGTTTTTACTGGCCAAATCTGAGTCTTGATGTGAAAACATTTTGCGCAACATGTCCGGAATGTCAGATGATCGCCAGAAAAATGGTAAGTTTTAGGGCACCACTAAAGCCTGTACCGATCGTTACGGAACCGTTCCGTAAAGTTGCGATCGACATAATTGGTGAACTTCCGAGGACAAAAACAGGTTTCATGTATATACTTACAGTTATTGATTAGGCTACAAGGTATCCGGATGCATTTCCGTTGAAGACAACCCACTCTACAGCGATTGCTGATGCCTTGATTACATATTTTTCTCGGGTAGGTATACCAGAGGAGATTGTATCTGACCAGGGAGCCAACCTGATTAGTAAGTTAATGACTCAACTATTTGAGCAGTTAGGCGTTTCCAGAATAAAGACTTCAGTCTACCACCCAGAAGCCAACGGTCTCGTGGAACGTTTCAATGGAACACTAAAACACATGCTACGTAAGTTCGCAGGGAATGATACCGAGTACTGGGATAAGTACCTCCCTTATCTGTTGTTCGCTTACAGAGAAGTTCCCTGTCAATCCACTGGCTATTCTCCCTTTGAATTGCTGTATGGGCGGACTATTAGAGGGCCTTTAGCCATCATCAAGGAAACTTGGATGGAGGAAAAGTCGAATGAAACCAACCTTGTTAGTCATGTTTTGGAGATGCGCCGACGTATGGCTACCATGCAAGAAGCTGTTTTGGAAAACTTGCAGACCAGCCAAAGTAAACAGAAACGGTTGTATGACCTCAAGAGCTCAAATAGAAAATTCGAAGTTGGTGATAAAGTGCTTGTACTACTCCCAACACCAGGTAGCAAGCTTCAAAGCAAATGGAATGGCCCATTCACGGTAACCCAGGTGAAGGACAATGGTAGGCGTTATGAACTCGATACAGGTAAGACTGTAAAGCAATGGCGTACGTTTAACATAAACCTCCTTACTAAATGGGAACGCAGACAAGAGGACAAAGCCTTTGTTATGGAGGAGTCGTGTGAAATGCCCTTACCACATGAGAACAACCTACCACAACTCGATAGCAAAGAAACATGGCGGGATGTTATTGTGTCCAGTGATTTGAACGGGCAGCAAAGAACGGAAGTCTTCAATCTGTTAGAGCAGTATTCTGATGTATTTTCAGGTAACCCCAACCGCACAACGGCGGCCATTCATCGGATTGATACAGGAGATGCCGAACCAATTCGTTCTGTCCCGTACAAAGTTCCCCAACGCCTTGAAATAGCCGTTCAAGATGAACTAAACAAAATGCTTGATATGGGAATTGTTCGTCCGTCAGAAAGTCCATGGTCGTCACCAGTCGTGATTGTTCCGAAGCCAGATGGGAGTATTCGTTTCTGTGTCGATTATCGCAAGCTCAATCGTGTCACAAAGATGGATGCTTATCCGATTCCAAGGATGGATCGAATGATTGAGAGGGTAGGTGCAGCCAAGTATATTACAACACTAGATATGACAAAGGGGTACTGGCAAATCCCGTTAGAAGAATCCACCATTGAGAAGTCTGCTTTTATTACGTCTAACGGATTATACGAAGTTTTGATTATGCCATTTGGTATGAAGACTGCGCCAGCTACGTTCCAGAGAATGATGAAGGAGAAAATTCTGAAGGGATTAGAGGATTTTACAGATGCCTATATTGATGACGTTGAGATCGACACATCAACCACATTTTCGCAGCACTATAGCGAGGTACAATGTGTGTTACAACGCCTTCGTGACTTCCATTTAAATGCCAGACCATCTAAGTGTAAAATAGCAATGTCAACAGTGGACTTCGTGGGACATCGCGTGGGAAATGGAACTATTCAGCCGAGAGACGCACTAGTCAAAGCTGTGGAGAACTTCCCGAGACCCGAAAATAAGAAGCAGGTGAGGTCGTTTCTGGGATTAGTCGGGTACTACAGAAAGTTTATCCCAGGTTTCTCTGAGAGAGCCTCTTCCCTGACTGATCTCACGAGGGGTAAGAACCCCACGAAAGTCAAGTGGACAGAACAGTGTGAACGTGCATTTGCAGATCTTAAGAAAGCGCTGAAAGTTGCTCCTGTGCTAAGACCCCCACAATGGGACCAGACCTTCATTGTACAAGTTGACGCTTCAGACAGAGGGTTAGGAGCGATACTAAGCCAAGTAGATCAGGACGGGGATGAACACCCAGTGGTTTTCGCTAGTCGCAAGCTACAGCCGAGAGAGGAGAAACCTTCTACAACTGAAAAAGAGTGTCTCGGGCTTGTGTGGGCAGTTGAGCTTTTTCGCTATTATTTGTTTGGCAGACCATTCACACTGCAAACGGACCACAACCCACTTGTCTGGTTATCCAAAGTAAGAGATAAAAATAGGAAGTTGCTTAGATGGAGTCTAACGCTGCAGGAGTATGACATAGTTATTCAACACAAGAGTGGTAAGCAACACGTGAATGTAGACGCACTAAGTAGAGTTTAGGAATCACACCTGTCGACGCTAGTCCTAGTAATGTGCGATTTGATCCTTTTAGTTCAGTAATTGGCTTTACGCGTATTAGTATTATTGCGTATTCCTGTGCTCCTCGCCTCCAATTCTGTCTGGTATTTTAGATATGATTCATTAAAATATATTAATAATCAGTATCTTTGGGAGGGAGGTGTGACAGAATTACATAACCCGCACAATCCATAGTTGCACGTATTTGTATCGTAAAGTAATTATATATATATAGCCGTTCTATTGTTACAGCATTTTTTGCACTTCTGTTAAATAATGTTTATTCATTATGGGGCTGGATTTTGAATACTAATATTTCTAAGGCTAAGACTGAATAAACATTATGTAACAGAAGTGCAAAAAATGCTGTAACAATAGAACGGCTATATATATATAATTACTTTACGATACAAATACGTGCAACTATGGATTGTGCGGGTTATGTAATTCTGTCACAGTTGGCTCATCATCAGTTCAGCCCCAATCTCATGATTTGTGTATTTATACGCTTACAAATATCGCTTGAAAGTTCATATTATAAATCCTTCCAAAACATGAATGTTAGACAAATAAATACACGACTTCATCCTACAATGTTTCAGTTGTAGTTATTCATACCTCTGAGCTCTTCCGGCTAGGGTCATTTCCGCTGTTTTTTTCGAACCTCTTTCCCTCACCTCCTAATAAAAGGAAAAGGCTGGAGATAACCGACAAATATACGATGCATAACCTGTAATCTTTGCCACGAAATCACACTTCGCTCACTCCAAATAACTCGAAACTACGGTAGGCCATAGAATGATAAATGAACTCATTCCAACCCGAATTTTAAGATCCAGCGATACCACATTCTGGAGAAATCGAACAATTTGTCGCATATGAAGTGATGCATTCCGTTCGTCTGTAACATTAAATTTTATTCTCAGGAGTTCGCATCAGGACACAGTTGTTGCAGATACACCAGCAAGGCACAACGTTCCTGGATTTCCGGGTTCTGGGCCTGGATTGGTGACTCATCATGAAGATTGTAAAATCTAAGCTCCCGCAACAACAACATTAATCCATTGTTCAAAACGTTTTACCCCGGGGGTACTGGACCCATGTTTGGGTATAGGGTTGAAACCCTGACCCTGTTTAGTACAGAAAAAAAACTCTGTGTAGGTCAACACCCTCTAGTTTAGTACCCTGTTTAGGACAAATGACAAAATACAGACTGTCTTGTTTTACACAATTTTGTTTAATGTTTGGGTGACAATGATCTTGTGGAGTCTGATGACCTGTTAAAGACCGATGAGATAAGGATAATCGTGCAATCAATACCCTGTTTAGGACAGACTCTCATGAAATTATATACCCTGTTCAGGACAGAGAGGCCAAAAACCGTACCCTGTCCAGCGCACGTCCCCGTATAGGCCATATAAGGGAGTACCCCCACCCCTACAGTTTTACAAGAATTTCAACTCTGTCATCGTGCTAAATCGTTTACGAAATCTTTATAAAAAGAAATGAGTGGAGTTTAGTGACACTGTAGTTATACTAAAATCGTTCTGAAAAATATAAATTGTGTACTTTAATACACTAGCTATTTCCTGTTTGGTGTTCTCTTCTTTGCCTCACTAGCAAACAGCCTGGTACACTTATATAACGCGCGCTTCCTTGAGGAACTGTTTCTATATCCTGAAATAATGTTCGTAAGGCCATCCCAATAAAATGTTTCGTTTCCCATCGCCCGACCGACCCAATATTTTTGAAATCTAAAAAAAAAAATCGGACTCATTGTTTAAACACGGCTTTATACATGTTTTATGAGGCCCCCTGATATGATTCTTTCAAACGAATCACCAATCCATGTGAACTTACAATGCCATTTTCAATCTGCTTCGATATCCGATGACTTTGTAACCAGTCCTTCTAACTTAGCAACCAAGCTTACTAGAACCCAGACCTCCGCGATTGTTTTATTTGTTTATTGCCCGACCTACCGACCCACTTTTACGAGGGGAGCTCACAGGCAGCCCAATCTCAAGATTTGTGTATTTATACGCTTACAAATATCGCTTGAATAGTTCATATTATAAATCCTTCCAAAACATGTATGTTAGACAAATAAATACACGACTTCATCCTACAATGTTTCAGTTGTGGTTATTCATACCTCTGAGCTCTTCTAGGGTCGTTTCCGCTGTTTTTTTTCGAACCTCTTTCCCTCACCTCCTAATAATAGAACAAGGCTGGAAACAACAGACAAATATACGATGCATAACCTGTAATCTTTGCCACGAAAATCACACTTCGCTCACTCCAAATAACTCCAAACTACGGCAGGCCATAGAATGACAAATGAACTCATCCCTACCCCAATTTTAAGATCCAGCGATACCACAGTCTGGAGAAATCAAACAATTTGTCGCCCATTTTCAAGTCCTTCGAGGTTGGCAGCCAACGAAGTTGGACGCCGGAAGTGCCGGTTAGGACCAACCGTCTCCAGACAACGGTTGAAATGTAGTCGACTGCGTGCATTTTCACGTGCAGTTATTGTATTTCGTAATTAAGGGTATTGTTTTATGCCGTCGTCCATGATCCAACGTCTAGGACGACTACATTTCAACCGTTGTCTGGGAAAACACAACGTGAAAACCCCAAAGTTTACGTTTACAAGAGAGCGCAAACGTAAGAAAGTAAATCACTCTGTTTTTCGTTCGGCGTGAGCAAAACTTTATGCTTATCATATTTTTCGAAGACCTGGTTGTGAAACGTAATTAAAAGTGAATAAAGGAACTAGTAAACACCAGATTTCGGGAGAAAACACTTCTCTACCTCCCGTCGTCACTGCTGTCGCCGTCCTGGTTGCGTAAGGTCCCTATTAGCTTCGCCAGACCACCGGCACTTCCGGCGTCCAACTTCGTTGGCTGCCAACCTCGAAGGACTTGAAAATGGGCGACAAATTGTTTGATTTCTCCAGACTGTGGTATCGCTGGATCTTAAAATTGGGGTAGGGATGAGTTCATTTGTCATTCTATGGCCTGCCGTAGTTTGGAGTTATTTGGAGTGAGCGAAGTGTGATTTTCGTGGCAAAGATTACAGGTTATGCATCGTATATTCGTCTGTTGTTTCCAGCCTTGTTCTATTATTAGGAGGTGAGGGAAAGAGGTTCGAAAAAAACCCAGCGGAAACGACCCTAGAAGAGCTCAGAGGTATGAATAACCACAACTGAAACATTGTATGATGAAGTCGTGTATTTATTTGTCTAACATACATGTTTTGGAAGGATTTATAATATGAAGTATTCAAGCGATATTTGTAAGCGTATAAATACACAAATCTTGAGATTGGGCTGCCTGTGGGGAGCTGCGATGGGAAACGAAACATTTTATTGGGATGGCCTAATACAGAAACATGTTTTACACCTTTTTATTTTTGTCCTTAGTTTGCATGGCTGTGATAAAAATATTTAGTCGGGTGTTTTGTTGAATGCACGAACTTTTGACTTTCTTTTCAGCTGTTCATACCTTCAGTTGCACATGGCTTTCTCGATGAACCACACTTATACCGATTCGCCATACATTCTATGTCAGCCGTCCTACAAGGGCAGCCACGTGTTGGATCTCATGCTGATCCCCTGGGAGAATATTGAACATCATTGTAATGATCCAAATTCTGCTTGGCTCCTTTAGAAAGAAACATTCCTCTCTGTATGTAACCACCACGCCCCTTTAAGACGGAAAAGGGTGCGAGCACGGTCAGCCCCTTGGTTGACATCAGAACTGAAAAATCTTATGTTTTTACGGGACAAGGCTAAAAAAATAACAAGCATAGTTAATACCCCAGAGAGCTGGAATGAATACAAACAACTGAAAAATAGTGTCAACCACAGTATCAAGTCAGCTAAAGTGGAATATTACAATGCCTACTCCAAAGAGAATTTCAATAATATTAAGCAGACATGGAGGGGAATTAATACTCTATTGGGAAGTGGTCAAAACACAGTACCCATTAACAATATTATATATAATAATTTAAAAAAACATTCCTCTCCAGAAGAAATAAGCTCTGCACTTAATTGCCATTTTACGGAAGTTGGACCTAAATTAGCCTCCCAATTGTCACCCTCGACGAAGCAGTTCTCAGAATATATCACTCCAACTGAGCACTCGTTTAGTATTAAAGAAACTTCCATTATTGAAGTAGATAAACTGCTAAAGGCTATGCCGTCGAATAAAGCATGTGGGTTAGATGGTATCTCTACTAGGTTGTTGAAGGAGGTTGGATCGACAATTGTTCCGTCTCTTACTCATATATTTAATCTCTCTATTCAGACCGGTATTTTTCCAGCAGACTGAAAAATTGCCAAAGTGTCGCCTATCTATAAGGCCGATAAGAAATGCATCCCTGACAACTATCGACCTATTTCAGTCTTGCCGGCTGTTACAAAGCTCATAGAGGATAGTTTTTAATCAATTTTATGATTATCTGACAGAACACGGTTTACTTACAGAGTTACAGTCTGGATTCAGGCCCTTACATTCCACAGTGACTGCTTTATTATATGCCACAAATGAGTGGTTCTTAAATATAGATAAAGGCCTTTTAAATGGAATAATTTTCTTGGACCTTAAAAAGATTTCGACACCATGGACCATGACATTTTATTAGCAAAACTCGGATTATATGTTGTCAATGAAGTCAGCCTAAAATGGTTTGCTTCCTATTTAACAGATAGAGGGAAAAAAAGAGCTGCGAATGGTGTTCTGTCAAATAGTTGTAAAATTAAATGTGGTATAATTAAATGTGGTATACCCCAAAATCGATCCTGGGGCCACTGCTCTTCATAGTCTATATCAATGATCTTCCGGCTTGTGATCTGAATTCCAATGTACGTATGTATGCGGATGATACAAGTTTAACTGTTGCTAATGCAAACGAGAGCGTCCTAGAGCAACAAATTAATCATGATTTGCAGGAAATACATACATAGTTAAAAGCAAACAAGCTTAGCCTAAATGTAGTTAAAACAAAATATATGATAGCAGCCAGTCAAACCTGGATTATCCTTTTCAAATTCAAGTAGATAACAAACCTCTGGTAAGGGAATTGACATATAAATATCTCGCAGTAGAGATAGATCAATCCCTTACCGGGAAATATCAAATTAATAAAACTGCTAAGAAAGCTTCGGGAGGAATTGGCGCGTTAAGAATAATTCCCTTGTGCTACAATATTTTGATTATTGTAGCGCAGTATGGGGAACATGTGGGAAATGGATGTCTGACACACTCCAAAGGCTCCAAAACAGAGCCGCCAGAGTGGTCACTTTTTCAAATTATGATAAGCGATCGGCTGAGTTGCTGGATGAGCTGGTGGGACAATCTTGAATAAAGAAGATTGAAACAATTAGCAATATTAATGTATAAAACACTAAACGGGGGCACTCCAAACTACTTGACTAACATGTTGAAAATACGAACAATATTCATTCTTATAACTTGAGAAATTCGTCTAGTAATCTGTTTGTGCCTAGACCAAACAGCGAAAGTGGTAAACTAAGTTTTCAATATAGAGGGTCTGTTCTTTAGAATAGCTTTTCTAACAATATTAAGAATCAAACAAGTATTGCAGCTTACAGAGACGTATTAAATGATTTAGAATAGTTTTTATAAATAGTGTTGCCATTTTTATTACCAATACGATTTTGTATTTTTATGAATTTTGTAGTTATAGACACGGCTCTCAGGAAGAGCATATGTACGATGAGAAACCGTGTATAAAATAAAGATTATGTATGTATGTATGTACGTTTGGCATCAGTTGCCAGAGTAATTCGCGCACACGTGCTCCATTTGTGCCGTGCTGTTTTTATTCGATGGGTTAGTCTTTATGTTCTATTTGTTTTATTTCATTCATTTCGGGGGTATACGTATTGTAACGTTTATGCTGTCTAGTAACCCTCCGCCGACCACCCCTTTCTCCATCATCTCCCCTCTCTATTCCCTATGGCAGCGTGAAAGGCATACTAATTCCCTAGTCGGCTTACTGATGCTCAGGCTGCCATCCCGCGTCCCCACATTCCACTGCAACCCGGCTTGACTCTGGCCGCTATTCTGGTCGTGCTCCCCAGGGGATGGCACCCTCTCTCCCTTCCCTTTCCCAGTTTCCAACCTTACTCCCTGCCGGTTTGTCCGTCTTTTACTCTGGATGGTCCATCGGGCACAATCAGACGACAATACTTAGTCACGTGACACGAGCTCGTCTAAAATCAGTAAAAATTGTAAAAACGGGAAAAGATTATTTGATAACTTATCTGTTATCGAGCGTTCTTTTATCGAAATTCGTTGAATATTTCTGCCAGTAAAGTTTGAAAAGTCTTTCTAGCAGTTAAAATATCCGTAAACTTGCATATTAATAGACCTTTCGAAACTCCCGGGAGACCGGCGAGCTGACATATGCTCCGCCTACTGTGTTAAACAGAAGATACCGAAACAAAGGCACGGCAGTGAAAAGCTAATTTAATAGTCAATTGGCTTTTGAATTTGACTATAACTGCAACAAGAGCCCATCTGGGCTTTCACTCGGGCCACATGAGATTGAAGATGAAATACACTTTCATTTGAAATCCTTTTAGTAATAACCGAAGGGAAGAATTATTAGCTGAATTTAGCAGTCTTTAGGAGTGGCCGGTAGCGCGGTGACATGCATTCTCTGCTCCCCTAGTATATATATTTCTCGTGTATGCAAATTAAAGAAGTTGACCTCTACTTATTCATGTACCGCACGCTTACAATTTAGTCTGCTGTTCTCAAGGTTCAGAGTACTAATAGATGAGTGTCTCAAATATATGTTTATATTTGTCCCATATTATAAGTTGTATCCTGTCCACCTATGATGGAGCTATCATATGATATATTTCTCTACTGTTCATTCTACCCTGCGGCTCTTTATCGCAGCTCGCGTCCATATCAGGTATTTATTAACTGAAATGCCTGTTGGTTATATACCCTCCTTCCCAAAACTGATCTGCTCATTATATTACAGAACTATAAAGGGAACTGTTGGAAGCCTTTAATTTCTCGAACCAAAACCTCGGCCGTGAGAGGATTCTTGTTTAAGTTGATATTGCTTCGCTCATCATAAATTATTCTGTGCGAGTGTTTATTTCTCCGGGGTATTTCTGACAGCCAAAAATACGCTCAAAATTATTTTAGTGCATGTTGGCCTACAGATCACGGTGTTTGCGCTGGTATGTATTATGACCGAGAGGCATAAAACCTACGAAACGTACCTCAAACAAGAATACCGTCCGATGGCAAAATCTATCAGCGCCTACCACGACTTATAAGATACAGTGTGCCTTCACGAGGTCAACAAATCGACAAAGAAATGCAGATATAAACACGCAATGATTTCAACCTCACCGTACCTTAATTCATGACCTGACAAGACACTGTTCAGTTTCACTTTCACTCTCAGCTTTGCTCTTGAGTTTGAGTTCGGCTTTGTTAAAGACTTCTTATTCAGTTGTATGGTATTGTGCAGTATATTTGAGTATACCAATCCACAGAGATTCCAATAACAAAGCCGTGGCGAAAGAGAAGCTTAAACGAGAAATATTTTGTCCTCCTAGAAAAACACAACATCTTGCCCTTTCTATCGAAGAAGCCTTGGTTTCAGCAGAAAGGAAAACGCTAAATTCCAATTCGATATGTGTGGATCTTTGAGTCCTTCAGGTCCGGCGTCGTGTCGAATATAAAATCACAGGCCATCTGGGTAAAAAACGCGGTCCTTCGGCTCCGACAAGAGCGCCAGTTGCAATATCCTGAGCCTGTTGGAAGGCTTTCGCACGAGTGAAGTTAAATAAAACATTAAACTACTTACATTTGAGAGATGGGACTCCAAATTTGAGAGAGATTTGCTCGCGGATCCACCATTTTGATTTACTGTATTAAATTATGTAAATAAATTAACCTGGCGAGTGTTACGTGACCAGCACAGTGCGATCTGATTGGTGTGAATTTGACCTTTAACGCATGTGCTGAACGCTTGCTACACGGAATAAAAAAAATAAAAAAAGTAACGACTTGCATTTTAAGACTTGTTGCTGCCACAGGCAGCCCCGAGTAATAACAAATGCCAAGGAACTACTAAACTAGACTCCCCCGCAGTCGTTTTTACGGGCTCATTCCCACTCTCCCGTTTTGCTTGCCTTCACTAGTTCTGAAAATTCGTTAGAAAGCTTGAGACTACACAAATTTCGGGATACACCGTTAAACACTAGAAAACTCTATCTGAACAACGACCCCGGATTCACGTTCCCACCGCTTACAATCCCGGCTTCATTTTTATCTCGGATTCATCGAAAAGTATCAGAACTCGCTGGGATAAGTACAAACAGGGTTACGAATCCGGGATAATGATACATGATTCACGACGAACATTGGCGAATATACCGTCTCGCACACTTTCGCTATTCAAATGGTCGTCTTCACTCAGAACCGGCTAAGTGTGAAGAACAGAGCGGCACTGTGTTGAGTTCAATCCAAAACGTTTGTAAAGTGAACATGTAAAACTCACAGAGCAGCGTAAAAAGCCCATCACAAACAAATGTAGAAACGAATTTGTAAAATCTTGAGCTTTAAAAAGATACTTTTCTCGTGTTTCTGTCTGCTCTAGAAGTCGACATCTAGTCCAGTTGCAACAGTTTACCGGCTCAGAATCGCGAGCCGCGCTCGCTACTAGAAGTCGAACTACCAAGTTGAAGGATGGTCGTAAAACATGGACGGGGACGCGGGGACGTGGGGACGCGGGGACGCGGGGACGTGAAGACGCGGGGACGTGACCTTAGAAACACAGTATTTTTTACCGCTAAAATAAAAAGCGAGTAATTATGTGTATTCAATGCATTGTTTTATCACTAACTCGTCATTCAGGTTAGAAAAAACGTAATCAAAAGCCGTTTGACCTCGCAAACGACGCCATCTTGGAAAAACCTCGTTTCCATGCGCCCTGAGCGAGGTAAATAACCCGGGTGGAAAAAAAGATACTCACTAAAACTAAAAGGGGTTGTTTACATGATAAGAGGGTAACCCTTGTACTAGGGTCATCCTAATAGTAGAATCATTCTACCGCCATTGTATTCTGCGTTCTGTTTACTTTTGTCTCGGGGATCATCCTAGCACTAGTTCAACCTTTGCACGCGTTACTTCATGTAAAGATCTAGAGTTCGCTAGGGACAACTTAGCCTGAATTTCAGCCGTCTCCTCTGGGTTCGTTCCTCCCGAGAGAGACGTCTGAATTCAATAGACGCTAATGCCGTCCAGTGACGTCAAGGCGGATTAACAATTGAATTTATGCAAATAGAACTGTCACGGCGGTAGTAAGAGTTCGTGAGAAATATTTATTTGAGATTATGCCGACCAAAATAAAATCCTTACCTATATTATATATCTCCATCCCATTTGCTTCTCAAGTACCTCTTATGTTGTGAAAGCCTTTCCGAAGCAACAAATCGTTATATTATATTTGGAGGCAAAGTACAGTTGATCTTTGTCTTTCCGTTGATCTTTGTACATGTCTCGCGATCTGCCGTTCGAATCGACACAGCTACGAGATATTACCTATGTAAATGATGCAACAGAAAAGTAGAAAAACATGAAAGGATAATGGAGAATTTTCGTAGAAATACTAAGACTCATTTACTATGGCGCGCCGTTTGTTTCAAAATTATTTATTACCGTTATTGACTTATCTTACCTACCTGTAATATATTACCTTGAACCTTCATGCGACTTTACTACCTCATATCGTCAGTTTTACTACATTGATGTGTGGCGGTTTACTACCTTCATGACATTGATGTCATTAAGACATTATTGTAAGATATGTCTGTTAATACTACCTTGATGTGTGTTACTCTACCCTGATGTATGTTTTACTACCTTGATGTGTGTGTTATACTACCTTGATGCAATAATCTCTACCTTGATGTGTGTTATACCCTTGATGTGTGTTTTACTACCTTCATGTGTGTTATACTATCTTCATGTGTGTTTTTCTACCTTGATATGTGTTATACTACCTTGATGCGTGTTTCTCTACCTTCATGTGTGTTTTATACTACCTTGATGTGATTTTCTCTACCTTGATGCGTGTGTTATTCTACCTTGATGCGTGCATTTCTCTACCTTGATGTGTGTGTTATTCTACCTTGATGCGTGCCCGCTTTTTCTACCTTGATGCGATTTTCTCAACCTTGATGTGTGTGTTTCTCTACCTTGATGCGATTTTCTCTATATGGCCTATTATTCTCTACCTTGATGTGTGTGTTATACTACCTTGATGTGAATTTGTCTACCTTGATGCGTGCATTTCTCTACCTTGATGCGATTTTCTCTACCTTGATGTGTGTGTTTTTCTGCCTTGATGTGAATTTGTCTACCTTGATGTGAATTTGTCTACCTTGATGCGTGCATTTCTCTACCTTGATGCGTGTTTCTCTACCTTGATGTGTGTGTTATTCTACCTTGATGCGTGCTATCTTTTCTACCTTGATATCAATTTACTACCGTGATGTGTGTTAGCTTGATATCAATTTACTACCGTGATAAGTGATTAATTACCTTGATGCGAGTTTACTGTGTTTCTACTTTGATGCGTGTTTATCTAACATGGGATAAACACATCGATGACATAGCCAAGAAAGTCTCATCGGGAATTGGGGCAATGGGGTAGTATATTACACACATCAAGATAGTATAACAAACACTGACACACATCAAGGTAGCATAAAAAACATATCAAGGTAGAGAAACACGCATCAAGGTAGAAAAACACAAGCATCAATGTAGTATAAAACACATATCAAGGTAGACAAACACAGGCATCAAAGTAGAAACACAGTAAACTCGCATCAAGGTAATTAAATCACTTATCACGGTAGTAAATTGATATCAAGCTAACACAAATCACGGTAGTAAATTGATATCAAGGTAGAAAAGATAGCACGCATCAAGGTAGAATAACACACACATCAAGGTAGAGAAACACGCATCAAGGTAGAGAAATGCACGCATCAAGGTAGACAAATTCATATCAAGGTAGAATAACACAAGTTCAAGTTCAAGTTCATTCAAGTTCATTTTATTCACACTTATTTAAAAAATATGTCATTATGTACATTTACGACAGCCATAAAAAAAAAAAAGGTATAAAGGTATAAAGATTTTGTAGGAGGAGAGTGCGTAGTGGCCAAAGGAGCAAAGCTTTCGAGTTGGCCACTACAATGTTGAAATTGATGAGGGAAGGAAGGTGATTAGCTTACATGTATATGGCTTAGGTGTAGATTTAAGAAAATAAAGAAAGAAAGGAAGGAGTCAAGAAAAGTATTTGATAATAATTTACAAGTAAAGTAGACTTAGATATTTAAAGATTAACAGATAAATTGACGAGGGAAGGAAGGTGCTTAGCTTACATGTATATGGCTTAAGTGTAGATTTAAGGAAATAAAGAAAGAAAGGAAGGAGTCAAGAAAAGTATTTGATAATAATTTACAAGTAAAGTAGACTTACATATTTAAAGATTAACAGATAAATGTTACACTACAGATATTACGTATACAATAACATCAGTATTTTGAAGGAAGAAAAAGAAAGAAAAAAAAACACAGGAGAATACAGGTGACTATGACTGGCTGCCAAGGAGATATATTTTATATTGATTTTTAAAACTATTATGAGGCAAACATTTAATCTCGAATGGTATTTTTCCCATATTTTTGCTGACAGAGCTCTAAATCGTGTAAGGCCATAATTTGTTCTGGAGGCTGGTCTGTGTAGGTTTTGTTTAGCAGCATATCTAGTATTATGTTTGTGTACATCAGAGGCAGACACAATCAAGTCAGCAAAAGTGGCTGGAATTCTATGTTTCACATATATTATTTTATGTACAAGAGTAGATATTTTAAAGTTAAAAATGTTCTCAAGTTTGAGGATTTCTAGAATTCTATAATATGGGGTGGCACTTTCGGTTTTCTTTGCAAAGAAAATACAGCGGACACATTTATTTTGCTTAGTTTTGATCTTATTTAGTCTGGATTGGCATGCTGTTCCCCAGCTCATTAGAGCATAATTTAGATATGGGTAAATAAGAGTATAGTAGAGTTGCTTTTGTGTATTAATAGAAATATAATGTCTAAGTTTGAAAAGAATTCCTACATTTTTTGTCAATTTGTTGTTAATATGTTTGAGTTGAGCATCCCATTGTAAGTGCTGATCAATAAAGACACCTAAATATTTTATTTGTTTTTTTTCCCTCTATATTACAGGTTGTTATTGTTATATTAGGTTTTTTCCTGGGTGTGGTTATTAGCATATAGTTGGTCTTTTTAAAATTGATAGATAGCTTATTTGCAGCACAATACTTTAAAACATTCTTAAGCTCATCATTGACAACTTTTCCTAACTAATCGAGGTCATTAGAGGAATAAAAAATATTTGTATCATCGGCAAAAATTCTAAAGATATTTTTTTTTGAAGAGTTTGGGAGATCATTGATATAGAGGAGAAAGAGTAGGGGTCCTAAGGTAGATCCTTGGGGGATACCACATGTTATGGTTCTCAAGCTGGATTCCTTGTCACCAATTTTAACATATTGTTGACGGTTACTTATGTAGCTTGAGAACCATGCATGGGGTAGTCCTCGAATACCATATTTATTCATTTTTGTTAAGAGAATATCGTGATTAATCGTGTCAAATGCTTTAGAAAAATCCAGAAAGATCCCACATGTTATTTTGTTTTCATCTATAGCTGTTTTTAGATTTTCCAAAGTTTCAAGAATGGCATATTCAGTTGAATATCCTTTTCTAAAACCAAACTGGTAATTAAAGAGTATGTTTTGCTTTTCAAGAAAAAAAATTAGTTGATCATATATAAGTCTTTCTAATACTTTACTAAAGGGGGAAATAATTGCAATTGGCCTATAGTTCCCAAGCTCCGTTACATTGCCATTCTTAAATATAGGGGTTACCCTTGATATTTTAAAGACATCAGGAACCGTTCCTGTTGAAATTGATTCATTGTATATTTTTGTGAAGGGTATAGATAGTGGTCCGCTTGCGAGTTTGATAAGTTTGTTTGGGATGTTAATATATGCCTTCTTTTCATCCAGTCCAGCGAATAGTGTATGAACTTGTAGTTCAGTTAGTGGAGATAGGAGAAAGCTATTAGCTGGTGAGGAAGTTATATATTGAATAGGATTGGTATTATCAGTTTCGATTTTCTTTGCTAGGGTTGGGCCTATATTTACAAAGAAATTATTAAATAACTCAGCAATATCCGCCTGTTGTGTAAAAGTCTTGTTATTATGAATAATTCTAGTAGGGAAAGACTGGCCTTTTGTTTTACGTTTAATAAGGGTTCCAATAATTTTCCAAGTGTGCTTAAGGTTGTCCTTGTATTTTAGAAATTGTGTACTATAATAGTCTTTTTTACTTCTTTGTTTTAAAAATGTTAGCTTATTTGCATATTGTTTGTATTCAGCAATTCTTTGTGGGTCTTTACTTAAAAAATGTGTGTGGTACATTTTTTGTTTCTTTTTTATCGATTTTAGGATTCCGGCTGTAAGCCATGGTCTATTCAATTGTTTTTGTTTGGTTTGGGAGGCCTGTTTAATTGGAGCATGCTTATCAGCAATTGTGTTTAAAATATTGATTGCATCTTGTGCTTTTTCATTCAAATGTTTATCTGGTTTAAGAATTTCTTCCCAATTAATTAAATTTATATCATTCAAAAAAAGTTCCTTATTAAATTTAGAATAATCTCTATAGTGTTTTTTACTCTTGGTTCTGGTCAGATCAGATTTAACTACACAAAAAACTGGCAGGTGGTCTGATATATCCACTGTAAGGATCCCTGATGTTATGTAAGATATAGATGAGTTGGTATAAATATAATCAATAAGTGTTGATGTGTGATCAGTTAATCTGGTTGGTTTAGTTATAATGGGAAGTAGATTATTTGTAAAAAGCATATCTAAGTACTCTTCAGTTTGAGGATGAGAGTTATATTTAAAAAAATCAATATTCATGTCACCAAGCAAGTAAATGTCAAATTTATTAGGGTTAAGTGTTTTAATTATGTCATTTAATTGGATGTTGAATAAATCAAGGTCAGAGGTGGGGTGTCTATAAATACAGCCTATTATTATTGACTTTTTGTTTTTGCCAGCATCAATTTGGGACCAGCAAGATTCAACTAGTTCCATCTTAAATTGAATATCAGATCTGGGTATGGCCTTTAAGTTTTTATTAATGTATAATGCAGCTCCACCAGCTTTTGTTGGGGAGTCGGTATGGAAAAAATAATAATGTGGAATGTCAACATTGGAAGTCGATTGTTCATTTAATTTTGTTTCAGTTATTCCAAGTATATCAAGTTTGAAATCTAAAGAGTTCAATATTTCTTCTAGGAGATTCAAATTTTTAGATAGGCTTCTAATATTGCAGTGGATCATTGAGAAGGACTTTGAGCCAGATTCAGATACGATTTTGTCGAGTTTAAAAATTGAATAATAATCAGAGCTCGGTGTAGAAAGCATTAGATCAGGGTCACATTCGTCAGATTTATCCGGATTAGAAAAGAGGTCATAAAGATCGAAATCGGTATTTTGCCTACCAGACCAGCCACCAAACATTGCATTAAATTCTTTGTTTGATAAAGAATAAAACGGAAGATTACTTACGGTTTCTTGGCAACCAGCCATATGTACAGCAAGTGAATATCGATATTATAATTAGCTTGTATTGTTCGGTTAAAAATGTTGGGCTTGTCAGTCGAAGAACTCCTCAAATTCTTCATTAGTTACAAAGCAAATCGGCAGTGACGTTTCCGATTCCCTCAGCATAATTCTACCGTTCTTGGTCCAGATAAACTTGTAATTGTAGTCACGCTTAAACTTGAGAGCTCGCCCGAACAATCGCTTTCGATATGGGGTCAAACTTTCATTGATGTGGATGGCTGCTTTGTGACTTATCACATCAGATTCGGGTTGGCAGACAACAGTTGGAAGATCCTTGCATCGTTTGGACTTCAGATATTTTCTTTTATTGTAGAGAAATTTGTAGAGAAAATCGCATCAAGGTAGAGAAATGCACGCATCAAGGTAGACCAATTCACATCAAGGTAGAGACAATTGCATCAAGGTAGTATCACACACACATCAAGGTAGAGAAAATCGCATCAAGGTATAGAGAAACACACACATCAAGGTAGACAAATCGTATCAAGGTAAAGAAAAGCACGCATCAAGGTAGAAAAACACACACATCAAGGAAGAGAAAATCGCATCAAAGTAGTATAACACACACATCAAGGTAGAGAAACACGCATCAAGGTAGAGAAAATCACATCAAGGTAGACTAAACACACACATCAAGGTAGAGAAAATCGCATCAAGGTAGAGAAATGCACGCATCAAGGTACTAGAATAACACACACATCAAGGTAGAGAAAATCGCATCATGGTAGTATAACACACACATCAAGGTAGAGAAATGCACGCATGAAGGTAGTATAACACACACATCAAGGTAGAGAAACGCACGCATCAAGGTAGTATAACACAGATCAAGGTAGAAAAACACACATGAAGATAGTATAACACACATGAAGGTAGTAAAACACACATCAAGGGTATAACACACATCAAGGTAGTATAACACACACATCAAGGTAGTAAAACATACATCGGGTAGAGTAACACACAACAAGGTAGTATTAACAGACATATCTTACAATAATGACATCAAGGTCATGAAGGTAGTAAACCGCCACACATCAATGTAGTAAAACTGACGATATGAGGTAGTAAAGTCGCATGAAGGTTCAAGGTAATTTATTACAGGTAGGTAAAATAAGTCAACGGTAATAAATAATTTTGAAACGAACGGCGCGCCATAATTTACGGGAAAGAACAGTTCCTTGAAGAGAGTAGCGACATTCTTTACCACTGCGAGTGTGAACAAATAATCGAGTGTGAACAACCCCGCGGACGCGACGCGATAAAATGTACATGTTTACAGTTAGTCGGCCGGTTATTGAGCAGGACACTTTTAATCCATTTCCAGATGTTTTCCTAACGAATTCAAGGTCTTTGCCAAAGACAATCACTCCACTGAAACTCGACGAGCAACAATCGCGAGTCCAAAGCGAATCCTGCCGTCTTCTCGGCTGATAATTATGCGAAATTATAGAATATGAACCAATCAAAAATCACTACCAGGTTTTCTGGTAGTGACGTCACTGGACGGCATTAGCGTCTATTGAATTCAGACGTCTCTCTCGGGAGGAACGAACCCAGAGGAGACGGCTGAAATTCAGGCTAGGGACAACTCGCCTACCCGGAACAACTCTATTCTAGAGTCAAATTTTACATTGCAAGTTGCTGGAGTTGTCTAGCAATTAGTGGGTAACTGTTCTGATCTTTCAGCCCTCGTCTTGAGGGCCTTCTCCAGCAGTATATAACCGAAATATTGTTAATAGACTAAAGCCGTTTATTAGTATCTAATGCTTGGTAAAAAAGAGTAAACACGCTAAAAATCTCAAAAGGAAATCTACAAACACGACATGTCTAGACTACCTGGATAATGATAGCCAATCAGCGAGCGAGAATGATGGCGTGACCTAAAATGGCGGGAACTTACTGAACAATAGATAAATGCTAATAATGTGATAAGGAAAAGGGTAAACAAACGAACTCGCTAGTAAAGTCAGTGTTCGGGACAGCACAGTAACATATCTCCAGGACATTAGACAGCAGCAACAAAGAGCACCACAGAAAAATAATCAACGTTAATGCACCAATGAGCCACCAAAACTCTACTCGTGTCCTCTTATGCTTGAATGATTTTGGCGGCCGCATCATGTTGAGTTGACCCGGGCTACCTGAATCAGTTTGCTTGTAAACCCGTGTACCGTGGCAGTTCTGACCTCTGTGGTAATCATGATCTCTGACGTATTGCACATGGATGATCCAATCATATTGCTCATTAGAAATGCGTCTCCCGGTCAATAGATTGGGAACGAAAAGCCCATGGCAGTCGTGACTTGCGACAAAGATTATTTTGTAGGGGAGAGAGAGAAAGCGTATATATGACCGCCATTACTGATAAAGGATGTCCTTCGCAGCAAGCCTTCGTAGTTCTCCCGGTTTACGCTTCCAGCGCGACTTAACTTATCTCTGTTATTGTTGTCTCGTGACTCGTGTAGGGCTATGCAGACATTTTAAGGTTTAATAATCGACAAGGAGGCGAACAGAACCTTTCTCAAGAGGACAAGAGTTGGCATTTTTTCGAGCCAGGATTCAAGCTAGGACTCGAGCCAAGGGACGAGCTGGTTCTTTGTGCTTTCAGAGTTATATTCAACATTGTAGAGACGAAAGGTAAGCTTACGGCTAAACTATAGAATACCCGGCCAGTTCCAGGGTTTTCAATAACATTTGAAGTAAGTGGCAAAACTTGAAGAGTAGGCGGCGAGCAACGAGCGCCATTGCCATTGGCGCAAATATCTAATTTTTGGGGAATTTTTCAATCAAAGTAGGCGGCGATTTCGCCGGCTGCCGGCTTCTATTGAAAACCCTGAGTTCAAAAGATCACTTGAAAACTGTGCTAAATTATCCATTGTAGTGCAGGGTCGTTCTATGAATGATTTGGAGTCGAAAATGGTAAGGGTTTTCTTAAATTTCACCATAGGTTTTTTAAAGTGCCTATAACCCCAAAAAAGTTACGCTTTCAGATCAAACTTAGAAGTATTCTATGCAACTTCCCGAAAAAATTAATGGTTTTAAAGCATTTCTCTTTTTTTTTACGGCTTTTCAAAGGAGAGCCGTGAACTTTTACCGTCAGCTTAGCGACTTGGTGGGGTCTGGGACTAGGTACGTCATAGTAGGGAGCCATGTCACGTGACAAAGGCTTCTCTCATGTACTTTTGGTTCGTTCTTTCTTATTTGCGTCGCAAGTTCTGTAATTTTCTGCTGTACGTTTTGACAAAATGTCTTCGTAAGGCTCCGAATCTGAAGACAGTTGTTCATCGGACAATTCCAAGCTAAATTTTATGAACTATGAGCTTGAAGCAGAAGATTCTGCCGGCGAAGAGAGACCGGATGATCCACTCGCCGATGAAGAAAACTATCGCCAGGAAAGAAGAAAGGCAGAGGACAGACGAAGAGACCTCCAGAATCGGTTGGAAGGCCTCGAACCAAGGGAAAGCTGGTGAGTTAAACTGTCCAAAATGAAAATAAGTTATCATAGCCCTTCATGGGCTTCCCGTTGCCGTGGACGTGATCTCCCAAAAAAACATTGCAGGATGCTTCTGTTCAACACATTTAAGTTACGCTTTGAATTTGATTCACACCAAACAAAAGAATCCAGTGATCCTTGACCTTGCAATCGCAACAATCATATAAGCCTTTACTTGTAAGAATCGCTATAAATGAAGATACGATTAACAGTTTCCTAATATCGCAATTCCTCTTATATTTACCCTTTTCGGAATTTACCTGTTTGATAATATTTTACAGTTCGTGGAAATTCAGTGTGCACCACTTTTGCCCCTCTCAATTGAGAAACATGCACCAACTATATGTTTTAGCGGGAAACATCCCACAATGGCACATCCTAAATCCACCCCTGCATACTAATATGTAAGGAAATATTTATACCAGGAATTAATAATGCTAAATAATGAACCAAGGTATGAATTGAAATCAATGAGCACAGTTCCGTGTTTAGTCCAACCAGGAAAGTGGAAGGTTTATCAGAGTATTTTGAAATTTTGATCTATCGTGCATGTTAATTAAAAATAATTTTAATACAGTTGAAGCTCAGTGTACATATTTATATATTGCTCTGACGAAGGGCTAACGCTCGAAACGTCAGCTGCTACTCGCTTTCCACGGCGGTTAGCATACCTCAATCGACTTTAGTTGATTACATACCATATTTATATTTAGTTGACTCGTTGCAATCAGACTCATTGCACAGTCTGGGATCATGTCTCTGGAGTGGTCACTTACAAGAGGTTAAAAAAAAAAAAATCAAAAGACTGGCGGTCACTTACGAGAGTGGCTGGTTACTACAGAGCACAAGAGTGGTCTCTGAGGGGAGCTGGTCACCTACAAGGGCAGTTTCACAAAGGGCTTCAATTGTATCAAACAAGTAATTGGTGCTAACATATAAACTTCTTTATTTACAGATTTCTATGAGTTGTCTCATACAGAGAGAACATCCAGTTAGTCTACGCTTATCTGAGCAACAATAGAATTCCTCTACCAGCATGTGCATATGACACAATCAGGACAAAATTCAATGCTGGGAAAGAAACCTTCACTGGATTTGAAGAAGATGAAAGTACTTCATAACTTATATAAAGGAGAACAACAATGAACAGTCAAACTTTCAGTGCCATTGGCCACTTTTGATATAGGCTTCACTGGTCACATACAAATGATTCAATACAAGGCTCGGGGGAATAATGTGCAGTGATTAATGAAATAACAATAATGAATTTAATTATGCCCACAACCTTTGTGTGAGAAGTGAAGCATATATCGAATGCGGGCTATTAACCTACATGTATGTCCATATTGCCATTCATAACTACCAGTATTTTTTTCAATGGTTTATTGCTATCACTATGATTTATACATTTTATTTGTACTGTATACAGGCAAATTTTATGTTCCAGGGTACGACAAATAAAAATAAGCAGTGTGCTTGCTGGGTTTAGTAGCCTAAAGCTCTAGGGTGCTGGTCCGAATTGGGAAGCTTAATTGCAAAGTAAATTACCAGAGTCGTACATCGCACCCTGTGATCCTTTATATAATTTTACACAAATTTTGAAAATAGGATTATTACCGGTATATTAAAATTTAAATGTTTGAGTAGTAAATTGGAAAACAGTAAAATCTGACTGACCCCTTTTACAAGATGGACATGTTTTCAATGCTCTGGCCTAACCTTAAAGGGACTGTCATGTGTCATGGTGAGAGACCATTACTTTAGATGTTCGGGCCAGACACTCATCAGAGAATCAGAGATTCTCATATGATCTGATACACATGTGGGATAATCAAAGCAAATATTCAAAAATGACTAATAAACTGTGTAAATATACATTATTCAAGTAAAATAATGAACATATTTTCATACTTTAACAATAGACATACAAAATAAAGTTGTTCTGCCATAGATCGCTTTTCTTCAAATTGGCTAATTTTCCCAATATAATAAGAATGGTGGCTTTAATCTATTTGTTTTGATGTGACATCATAATGAAATAGGGCAATCGATTTCACTGAGCTGGTCACAAGTCAGAGTGATTATTAGTCTATGAAAGTTGACAGTATAACATTGCTACCTAGATTGTCCATTGGTAAAATATCAAATCACTAAGATAGCTGGTAGACATTTCTGGTTCACTCTGTACTAAGGGTACGAGGGTTGTTCTTTGGACAATCCACAACACTTTTATGCCCTTTCATAGGTTTCTTGCACACTGAGCAATGGGGTTTTGCCTTGGTTTTTGTGGGCCTTACAGCAGGTGGAACTGGAACTTCTGGCCTTACAGCAAGTGGAACTGGAACTTCTGGCACTAAAGTACAAAAATAACAATTATTATTAAGTTATGTGTATAATATATTGGTTTATGGTAAATAAAGCACTGGTTTCGTTTCAAATGCAAACTTACAGTGTATTATACGTTTCCAGCTGGTATTTTAATATTTTGTTTAGTCTCAAAAGACTAAACAAGCAGTATACATATGACATGGGAAACAGTTTGATAGGTGTACATGTACTGCTTGAGCAAGAGCTAGGTGTTATTGAAGGACAAACACCGAAGGTGTGATCAGCACAGACTATTTTGTTTGAATATTTTCAGAATTTGAATAGTTTCTTTTGTGGAAAAATATTTTATACAAAACAATTTGAATTGCCTAGAGCTGTAGGGGGAACATCTACAACAGTCCTCATTTGTTGTCTCTTCTGGGTTGCTTCTGCCCTTGGCTGCTCGTTAAGCATGGTGTCCATAGGCATAGGTGCAGGTATCAACTGAATAAAGTTGATAATATTTGTGCATAAACAAACAACGTACTAAAATACATTAAAACTGAAGGTCTGATTTATTCACGGTCATTGCCCTTATACTAGTTACACTCGTGGTGAAATTAATGTTCAGTACGTGGAACCCGGTTATAATGAAGTTTTCTTCCTTTCCCTCAGCACTTCTTTATACATGCAGGTTCCACTGTATTGCTAGCCTCATGTAGCAGCCGTTGTGTAGCGCTTCCGTTTCACTCCATTCCCCGGAATGGAGTGAAACGAAAGCGCTACACAAAGGCTACTGTATAATTTGCCAAACTAAATACAAAAGCACTTACCAAAATCGGAGAATGGCTTATCGGTTTCGATGGCATGGACTGATGGAATAGGAACAACTCCATATTCATCCGACTTCAGTCATCGCGTAGAGTCAGGGACTAAGGGGTGGACCATTAGAAATCCTGGGAGGGGGGGTGGAAAACTTTTTGTGCACGTTATTTTTTTTAGCAGTGTGAGTTCTGCAAGAATTTTTTTTTTAAGCTGATACCTCTGCACGATTTTTTTTTTTCAGTGCACATTCTATAGAGATTTTTCAGTGTACATCCTATATAGATTTATAGCCTGTGAATACAACCATAATATAATATAATAATAATGTTATTTATAGCAGAGAATATGTCTCCGAAGAGTTTTTTTCAATAGAGCCCTGCATAACATAAATAAGAAACAAAAATAAAAATACATTAATAATCTAGAGTTAAAAATACATTTATAGAGTGACCAGAGCTAAAATTTATGAGGCAATTCAAAAACATGTCTTTTGACATTTTGTTTAAAAAGAATTAGGGATTTGATTTCCCGCAACGAATTATCTAAAGTATTCCATTCACTAAAACCTTGGTACAATAAACGTTGTTTGCCATAATTAAGCTTGATTATTGGAAGTCTAAAATCGTTCTTTCTTCTTGTATTATACATGTGAATGTTCTTTAAGATATTAAAATCATAATCAATGAGTTCATTAACATACTTATATATTAAAATATGACGATGTACAAGACGACGTTTGGAACGAGTAGGCCAATTGAGATTTGACAAGGCTTGTGCTGAAGAACGTTAACCAGGTAAATTCAAGAATTATCTTGGCCGCTTATTTTGCAAAATCTGAAGATCGTCTATGAGGGTTGAGTTGTATTTGTCACGTCCCCATATCGCATCAGCGGTAGTCAAAAAGTGGACATACTAAACTATTATACAAAGTAAGGCGTGTCTCGAGGGGCAATAAGTGCCTGATACGCTTGGCCAGACCAATCCTTTGGTTTACTTTAATAGATGAGGCCTCTACCAGGTCATGCATAGTCATATACTTATTAATTATAATACCGAGGTACTTGATATTGTCAGAGCGTTCGAGGAGCACGTTGTCTATAATGACATCGATGCTAGAGCAAGATTTCAGTTTATGTGGACTACCTATTAACATAAACTTAGATTTAGAAGTATTCAAAGTCAGGCGATGTATACGAAACCAAGAGGCCAATTTTGCCAAGTCATGATTTAAGCAATGTTCGATGTCATTGATAGAAGGACGGCTACAGTATATCACGGTGTCATCAGCGTACATGGTCACTTGGCAATGATCTACAGTAAGAGGAAGGTCGGCATTGACGTAAACCAAGAACAAGAGAGGACCGAGAATACTCCTGTGGCAAGCCAACTCCCACTGAGCACGAAGAGGACTGAGAGTCGCCTATTGCAGTTATCTGGTGTCGGTTATCAAGGTAGGAGGTAAACCAATTTACAACTTCGATGCAAGCATCAATGGCCTTGAGCTTTGTCAGCAAAAGGTTGTGGTCCACAGTCACAAAAGCCTTGGACAGGTCTAAGAATACTGCACCAGTCACCTTGCCATAATGTCCATGTGTCGCAGAATGTTGTCAGTGAAGTGTGCTAAGCCGATTTCAGTAGATAACCTCGGGCGGAAACCAAACTGATTAGGTGTGAGGATTTTCTCAGTCTTACGAGAGATAGCCGTAGAGTTGTTGATGTACAGCCCTTTCAAGAATCTTACTTACATCAGGTAGAATATAATTGTGATAGGCCTGTAATTGTTAAAATCAGAGTGATCGCCGGATTTAAACAGGGCGGTAACTTTTCCTTGTTTCCAGATGGCTGGGAAAATTCTTGAGTCCAGAGAACGATTAAACAGTTTGGTTACAAACGTAAAACTGGTCAGGAGTCATACACACAGCCGAGTCATTTTATTAGTAGCCTCGAGCTGATTCGGTCTAAACCAATAGCTTTGTTTGTTTTCAAACCTCTTAATTGTTTTTAAAAAACAAAGCTCTCGGAAATGTTCGAAAAGCGAAAGACAATTTCACTGTTATTTGTCCTAGCTGGAGTAATGATGTCAATGGCGCCGACCAGAGATTGAAACAAAGGTCTGATCGATCGACGCTGGCTCTGTTAACTGTAGTCCATCAGATTCAGATTGGATAAAGGTCGGCTGAGAGCCATTATTAGATCTTATTACGGCAAGTCAATCATAAATAGTTTTCCATAGAGCACCTGAATTTCTTTGTTTTGTCTAATCAGATCTTTATAGTAATTTGCTTTACATTCCTTGACTTGTTTATTTACTTTGAGCCGCAGTTTTTTTGTAACGAGCCCAGTGATGTGAGGAATTTAATTCGATCGCCTTAGAATGCATATAGTCCCGGTCTTTCATTGCTTGGCTCCGATTCAGGCCAAATCAAAAATGCATACCCCAAGATTTCATTGTCCAGTGATGTTTGCACAAGACAATACATGAAAATATTTCTATTAGCTCTAAATTGCTGGCACAGACTCTGTAATCTTTGAAAATGTGGACATTGAAGTTTACTCAATGAAACCTGACGTTAAACTCGGTTGCAAAAACTGCTGGCATCAGAGAATAGTTGAGGCTTCAGTAATTGCAGAGAAGGTTTCTTTGCCAATAATATAGCTGTTTTTAGCTTGTCTAGTGTTTTAGACCGCAAATAAACTTCTCTCTTGGCCAAACATTTGAGCGTGTTTATTCTTGTGGTTTGCTACTGTTATCGGGGGAATTAAGGCCAGTTGATATTTCCATGACGACAGTGACTAAACTATTGTTATGAAGGTTGGGGAGGTTGTTTTCATCTGGAAATACCTGAAAATCAGTTAGGCCAGATAAAAAAATACTTGTTTAGCGTCCACCCATTTCAATTTTTCCAGGTAGGGAGGGAGGTTTTATTTTATTTTATTTCTATGTGAAGTTTATTTTGTCTTGACTAGATATTATTCACTCCCCTCTTGTTGTAGAAACAAAATGGCGTCGATGTTAAAATGTTTAATGCGCCGGCGCATATTTTAAGTGGTACATGTAGGGGTCTGGGTACAAGAATTGGTGTTAGCGGGCGCATTTACACTTTCTAAAGTTTTTTTATGAAAAATTAAAAATAAAAATAAATTAGAGATCGGGGACATTTCTCAGGTCGGGCGGGGACGCTAACCAAGTATTTGTTTTTATCTGGCCTTACACAGACTGTGTGGGTAATCTTTAGAACTATATTTTGAATTGGTAAAACTGAATTGCTAGTATTTTTTCAAAACAAAAATTGAACAATGCATCGGTTCCTTTGCACGAATTTTTTTTTGTGCCTTAGTGCTTTGCAGGAATTTTCTTTTGGGACATTTAGCCTTGCACGAATTTTTTTTTTGGACTACCCACCCCCCCTCCCAGGATTTCTAATGGTCCACCCCTAAAGAAAATCTTATAAAGTCTTCCGGCTTGGAGGGACTTCGCTCGCTTTGTTCGCACGAACCTCAACTACTGGCGTCTTCTCTTCTTTGCTTCTGGCCGATCATCGCTTAAAAACGGGATCTTGTGTTAGAGCTATCCTTTTTTTGAGTCTGGCTCATTCCTACAGCCCACAACTACACATCTGTTTGGCATTTCAAATCGAGTTATTCGCTCGGTTCGCTCTGTTTTTATCTGTCTTTGTTGTTGGTTGTTCGCTTTCTCTCACTACTATGACGTTGCTTTCGGTTTCGTTCCCAGGCTCTTTCCAGACTCCAGCTGACGGCCATTTGGGACAGGGTGCCCAAATCGGGTTGTTTTACGATGTTTGACCCCAGAAATAAGGTCGAACTCTTACTTTTTTCCTTTTTTTCTCTTCGAATTATTGATAAGAAGGATGTAAAGAATTTATTAAAAATACTTCAAATTTGGGGTTATAGGCACTTTAAATGTTTGTATAATAATAATAATTTATTGTATTTGTAAAAAAAGCACAATTTTTACATGAAAATGAATCAAGGAAAGCCGAAGCAAGGGGCTTATATTATATACCAACAAATGAGGATTCCTAAATGCCAGGACTCAAGCTAGGACTTGACCCAGGGTGGGGATTCTAGTACAAGAGGCCACAGCTCAGCTCAGACAATCATCAGGCCCATAGGGAGGGGGTGCTATGGGTGTGCTTGCACCCCCTGCAGGCTGTGGAGGTCTGCTTTTTTGGACCGATGGCTCAAAAGAGAGAAAGAAAGAAAGTGAAGTGTTTAAATCAAACTGCCTTCAAAACACATGAAATGCAGTCTCAGACAACCTAATTTTTTTAATGTTTCCTGAGTTACATGTAGGACTTTTCCAGACCCCTACAAACTTGCGCCTGGTGAGATCGCAAATTTGACATTCCAATGCACCTCCCAGTCAAAAATACTGGCTACGGGCCTGATCATCTTACTATTGGTTTCACTCAACTGTGTTTTGTGTTTGTCCACTATAAACAAGTGTAATCTTCAAACCACTATTAAAAACACTATTGGTTTCACTCAGCTGTGTTTTGTTTCAAACACTGTGGATCAAGATTTGGTGGACTACACAAAATTATTGAATTATTGTCACACTGCATAGTGGATTGAAGCAGGGAGGCATTGAAGCTTATAATGATTCCAAGTACAAATTAAGTTACAGTGTCAAATAGAGCCAGACTCGTTTCTTAAAATGTTTCCCATACATTTCAATAAATAGTCAGTCAAATGACTGGACTTTAGAGGAAAACTATTTACAACCCAGAGGGGGAGTTCTTCCTATATTTGGCTGGTAGGGATGGTCACCATCATATTTTTTAGGGTTTGAAATTCACAATCTGGTATCAGGACAAACACTACACTGTATATTATCCCAGTCTGTTCATATCAGCCCACTGATATTCTTAATAAACACCCTGGGCTTGACTTACAATATAAGTTGGGTTACAGGGGTTAAGTCAATCTACTAGGGTATAAAGTTCCATCTACCTGCAAGCCTAGAAATCCTGGCTACATGTACTGTGCATTCTGACTCAGGCATTTGTTATAAATCTCCTAATCTTGGAGACTGCCCTATTTAGCGACTGTACTGTTTAAAGTTAACAAGCCAGTCCTTAATTATATAGGCTTACTTTTAGGTTTATTGAACTTTTTTGTTGGTGGTCATTCCACCAATTGTTTAGAGTAAAAAACAAACATTAATTAATATGACTGACCAAACATCTCTCATGATGAGGCAAATGACTGGACTTTATAGGAAAACTATTTACAACCCAGAGGGGGGGTTCTTCCTATATTCAGCTGGTAGGGATGGTCACCGTCATATTTTTTAGGGTTTGAAATTGACAATCTGGTATTTTTTAGGGGTTGTTTGAGCAAAAGCCACATTTTCATTGCATCTGGTATTTTTTAGGGGCAAATCTGAGCTATGGACATAAAGTACAAGTGAGAAAACTGTGTATGGCTGAAACTTTTAAAGAATTTGTAATTTTTTGGGGGTATAACTTTTTTCTGCCCTAGGTATTTTTTAGGGAATTTTTCCAGTGGTCATCCCGCCAGGGATTTTCAACTTTGCACCTGTTGTGCTGCAATTTGATGTTGTAATTCAGTAGTAGCTTTATAACTACAAATGCAACCTTCTGCTAGAAGATGTTAGAAGAAAACGGCAAATGCCAGGAATAGTAATAAAGGAGTAATGAAACAACTTGAATCATATTGTGAAATATTTAAGGCTTTGGGCCCATTTGTGCACTTGAACTTCTCAAACTCATCCATTATGCATGAGCATAATGTCATCCAATGGAGGGCACATATTTGGTCACATGCATCAAGGTTGATGCCCGATGCAAACCTATTGTTCTCTCTACATGGATCTTGATGTTCAATGAGAACACAGAGCAAAATCACAAGTTATTTGCCATATTGAATGTCATTGATATGAAATTTGTCCCAAATGTGTATCAACAATTTAGATCTAGTGATCAACTTCTCAAAACTGGTCAAAGTTCCAGGTTAGAAGTCAGCGATTCTGTCCCATCAATCAGTCCGCCTCGATGTAATAAATAAACAACCCACCAATGTAACGGTGTTGGTTAGCAGTTATTTTATTTCAAATAAGAGCAAATATGGACGTCCTTTCCATTAGGTTTTATTTATTCATTTATTTGTTTGTTTATTATTTATTTATTTGCGATCCATATAATGTTTGCCAGAACAGAATCACCAACTTTTTATCTGGAAGTTGAGTTTAGTTCGATAGTGCATTCATTCTTTGATAGATATAGGGGGAAAATAATATTTGTAACAATATTTGAGTGGATAAAGAGTACACTGGCTGCCTCATCCTCATTTCCTTGGACTATATGCATGTAGCAAACCAATTTATAGACACAGGCTTTTACTATCTTCCTTTACCAAGCTTCTGGTTTTGTATAGTTATGGGTGGATACAATGTCATTTCCATGCAGTGGATGCAGAATGTGTTAATTTTCTCTTGTTCTTTATTTCATTGGCTTATACAAAGTAAACAGGAGTAAAGCAACCAAAAATTGTGGTATTATATTTTTTAATGAAAATAGTACCCAGTAGCAAAAGATTTACTGAGGAAGACCTTCACGTATATGCATTGCATATGGGCCAGCGCCTTTACAGACACAAAATTGCTATTATGGCAGAACGAGGACATTGAGTGTCACAAGCACTTGAGGTCTGAGTTTCCGGTTCGATTCCGGATAGCAAAGTCTGTATCGCTACCCATACAATTGCACCACTACACATTCTGATCTATATCAGTAGGGAGTTGAACCCGGTTTCTTGGGTTTCCAATTCCCGTTCTCTCGATAAGTTGGTTATGCTAAATTATGTAAAATTATAGTTGAATACTACATTTCAAATAGAACTTTGCTTGTAAGAAAACTTTCGCGTATTCCATAGTTTGCAACTAGTCACACTTTCCTGTGCATATCCATGCGTTTTTTGTTGATGTTGTTGATTTTCGTTAGGGGAATGCTGGAAAACTACATATTTATAATGTAAACTTTTGATGAGATTTTACATGTATATCCAAACCTACAGTAAACACAAAAATAACAAATGTGAAAGATTACGTCATTGCTCTCGTCTATGTAAGATACTGTAAGATACCTCTCCACTACACCTGAACCCCTCTTCACTACACCTGGTTACCTGACCACTACACATGCCTACCTCACCACTACACCTAACCCACTCTCCACTACATATGCGTACCTCTCTACTGCACTTGGTTACCTCGCCACTACACCTAACCCCCTCTGCTACACCTTGTTACCTCACCACTACACCTAACCCCCCTCCACTATACCTCGTTACCTCATCACTACACCTAACCTCCTCCACTGCACCTGGTTACCTCACCACTACACCTAACCCTCTCCACTATACCTGATTACCTCATCACTACACCTAACCTCCTCCACTGCACCTGGTTACCTCACCACTACACCTAACCCCCCCCCCCCTCCACTGCACCTGGTTACCTCATCACTGCACCTAACCCCCCTCCACTATATCTGGTTACCTCACCACTACCCCTAACCTCCTCCACTGCACCCGGTTATCTCATCACTACACCTAACCCCCACCACTACACCTAACCCCGTCCACTGCACCTGCCTACCTCACCACTATACCTGACCCCCTCAACTGCACCTGGTTACCTCACCACTACACCTGCCTACCTCTCCACTGCACCTGTCTACCTCACCACTACACCTGACCCCCTTCACTACACCTGGCTACCTCACCACTACACCTGGTTACCTCTCCACTACACCTGCCTACCTCACCACTACACCTGACCTCATCCACTACTGACGACACAAGCTTGACGGCTTCAGGGAAAACAATAGAAAAAACGGAAATGGGGGTAAACAAGGACTTAATCAATATTAGAAACTGGCTTGCATCAAACAAATGAAGTTTAAATATTGTTATAATTGGGTCGAAACAGAGATTGACTAATCTCTCCGCACAACCTAACGTTGTTATCGGAGATGTGCTAAATTATGGAACAATTTGCCCATTGAAGTTCGCAATTGTGATTCTCTGGCTTCTTTTAACAGTTTAATTCCATCCCTTGGGCCATACAAGTAGATTATTGATTAGTATTTTCATTCCTAGTAGTAGTTAATAGTAGCTATATTAATTATTATTTTAATTTCTTGTATTAGTTCTAGTTGTTTTTAAAATGAGTTATATTATAGTTATATTATATTATTGTATTGGTAAAACACGCCCCAATTGGAAATCAGTTTTGTTGAATTAGGTTAGCGTGTATAAATAAAGTGGATCTTATCTACTAGACCTGGCTACCTTACCATTACACCTGACCCCCTCAACTACACCTGCCTACCTCTCCACTACACCTGACCCCCTCCACTACACCTGCCTACCTCTCCACTACACCTGACCCCCTCCACTACACCTGACCCCCTCCACTACACTTGCCTACCTATCCACTACACCTGACCCACTCCACTACACCTGCCTACCTCTCCACTACACCTGACCCACTCCACTACACCTGCCTACCTCTCCACTACTCCTGCCTACCTGACCACTACACCTACACTACTACACTACACTACATGACTCATACTACCTTAGGCACGTTTTCTGAGTAGACTGTTCTATCAAGCAAATTCAGTTAGTTAGTTACTCCGCTACCACGCTACGATCATATAGGATATACAACTTTATCTACGATCTGCTACCTTTGGCACAAGGGTAAACCAAATTAAGTAAGTCTTTATATTTTCTTTATACTGTCTAGTTGATATAAGTTATAGCCTTGATCGTTGCAAATCAAACGCTTGCTATAGAGTAAAATTAATTATGCTCGAGTCAATTACAGGACGTTTATGATTTGTTATGCTGTTCATCTCTTAGCCAGACGATTTACACGATTTATCGAAATTGTGATTTAGTTATGTCAGTGCTATTCAATTCCACGCGACACTGTTATGTTCTCAGTTTGATCATGTTATTTGTGCTATGATTATACTATCTTAAACAATTAGTTATATAAGTATCGATTGTCATATGTTACACGCTATAATGTTGTTAGATTGTTAGAACTATCATGTTATAACTCGTGTATTTTATGCTTGGATAAGTTAGAGTCTATTTTAATTATCGTATTTCAGTTCGAACCTACATCCCTACAACTTCTATACTACATTTGCTACGAAAGCTACAACTCCCACAATTATACATATTCTACAAACCTAGTGCTACCAGAACCTTGTCGAATTGAGAACAGTGAACTATTGTTGATTAAAGTACAGTTGTTGTAATCAATCTGTGGAGTTCGGATTCATTTGTACCAAGCTACCCCTGTAATTGTTGAGATTTGAGTAAGCAGCAACCTCTAGATTCCCAGCAGTTACATCTACTACACCTGACCCCCTCTCCACTACTCCTGCCTACCTGACCACTACACCTGACCCCCTCTCCACTACTCCTGCCTACCTGACCACTACTAGTGTGGGTACGTTCGCAACCATGGAATGTCAAAAGGGTGGTATTGGAATTTATCGCACGTAAATTGACCATTGTAGCGGACATATCCCTAAAGCTCGTAAAACTGCCTATAATTCTGTATTCTCCTACGCAACCGCTGTATGCTCTGTCACGCAACGCTCCGACCCCGAAGTCTGGTCACCTCACCAAACACCTGACCTCCTCACCACTGCATCGTACCTGACCCCTTCACCACTACACCCGACTACCTCTCTACTACATCTGACTACCTCTCCACTACCTCTGAACCGTTGAGGTGTAGTGGATAGGTAGTCAGGTGTAGTGGTGAAGGGGTCAGGTGTAGTGGTGAGGGAGCCAGGTGTAGTGGTGAGGGGGCCAGGCGTAGTGGTGAGAGCGTTAGGTGTAGTGATGAGAGGGTCAGGTGTAGTGGTGAGGGGGTCAGGTGTAGTGGTGAGAGCGTAACGTGTAGTGGTGAGAGGGTCATGTGTAGTGGTGTGAGGGTCAGGTGTAGTGGTGAGGGGGTCAGGTGTAGTAGTGAGGGGGTCAGGTGTAGTGGTGAGAGGGCCAGGTGTAGTGGAGAGTGGGTCCCGATCAGGTGTAGTGGTGAGGTATCCAGGTGTAGTGGAGAGTAGGTCAGGTGTACATGCAACTTACATGCAACTTAATTTATTTTGAGACGTTAGCCACCAACAACTTTACAAGCTGATTTCCAGGTGGGGCGTTTAAATAGTTACAGCAAAAGTGTTAAAAATCGTAATAATCGAGAAATTATTTAAAATACAATAGATATTTGATTCTAAGAAATTTACATGGAACTGAACATTTTGCATCAGATAGGCAGGCATCTCTTTTCGAAATCGAGTAAGAGATTTAGCAAGGTTAGCCTCATTTTTAAGACTGTTCCAAAGCATAGCACCGCTATACCCAAAACTACATTTGAGGAAATTCGTAGATCTGTATCTATATTCCTGAGATTATATTTCTTTTGGCAGTCATTGAGCTTAAAAAATAGATTTCTCAGGTAAGGCGCACATTGATTTTTTTAAGATTTTGTACATAAACATCGATTTTGATCGTAATCGCCGTGACTGGAGAGTTGGCCATTGTAATTTGTCAAGGCTGTCTACCGAGCGTATTTCATATTTGGCTCCTGTTATAACCCGAGGGGCATGTGATTGAAGTTTTTGTAATTTATCCTTATTCGCGGCCTTGTCACAAGTATCCCATAAGGGAGAGCAATAATCGAAATAGGGCTGTACCAACGCCTTGTATATAGTTTCAAGAGAGTTAGTACGTGGGGACAAATGGCTTCAAACGCCGAATGGCACCAATTAATGCCAGCACTAGCTTTTTACATATGTTTTCAACTATATATATGGTTTCCCCAGGTAAGGTTTTGATCAATTAGCAAGTTCGTCAGGGTCAAAAAATTGTGTCATCCGCATAAAGACATGGAGTTGTAGATCGAAGGCAATTTGTCAAGTCGTTTATATACAATTAAAAGAGAAGAGGGCAAAGAATCGACCATGTGGGACACCACAGATTATTTCTTTGGGCGTAGAAAATTGGTTGTTAATGAGGCATTGTTGTTTCTATTTGCAAAGTACCATGTGAACCAATTTAATTATACCTCATTCATTGTTTAAAGTTAACCAATGGTTGCTAAGCAACAGCGCACTATAGTCACGTGATAATTTGGTATGTGGTAGCTCCGTCCTATGTCAAGATCGCCACCAAAGTTTATTGGCAAGCAAGAAATACATAGTGTTTTAGTAGGGGTTGGGGTTAACTCTGGTGGTTGGGGTTAACTCTGGTGGTTGGGGTTGCTAGCTACTTAACATTAATTTACTGGTTTTCGTGCAGTTATAGCTTCCGGGTTCACTTCAAATTTGTGCATATATCTCAATTAATATTTAATCGATTTCAATTTTGTTTCCAGTAACAAACGCTACGATGGCAATGCATTCAATGAATATTGAATATCTACTAAGAATTAAGCTAAAGAGGGATAAAATGTTGTTTAAAGTTGACCAATGGTTGCTAAGCAACAGCGCACTTTAATCACGTGATCATTTGGTATGTTGTAGCTCCGTGCTATGTCAAGATCTCCACCAAAGGTTATTGGAAAGCAAGACATATATGGTGTTTTAGTAGGGGTTGGGGTTAACTCTGGGGGTTGGGGTTGCCATTAATTTACTGGTTTTCGTGCAATTATAGCTTCCAGGTTCATTTCAAATTTGTGTATCTCAATTAATATTCGATCGATTTCAATTTTGTTTGCAGTAACAAACGCTACGATGGCAGTGCATTCAATAAATATTGAATATCTACTAAGAATTAAGATGAACAGTGATAAAATGTTGTTTAAAGTTAACCAATGGTTGCTAAGCAACAACGCACTATGGTCACGTGATCATTTTGTATGTTGTAGCTCCGTCCTATGTCAAGATCGCCACCAAAGTTTATTGGCAAGCAAGAAATACATAGTGTTTTAGTACGGGTTGGGGTTAACCCTGGTGGTTGGGGTTGCCATTAATTTACTGGTTTTCGTGCAATTATAGCTTCCAGGTTCATTTCAAATTTGTGTATCTCAATTAATATTCAATCGATTTCAATTTTGTTTGCAGTACCAAACGCTACGATGGCAGTGCATTCAATAAATATTGAATATCTACTAAGAATTAAGCTAAACAGGGATAAAATGTTGTTTAAAGTTAACCAATGGTTGCTAAGCAACAGCGCACTATGGTCACGTGATCATTTTGTATGTTGTAGCTCCGTCCTATGTCAAGATCGCCACCAAAGTTTATTGGCAAGCAAGAAATACATAGTGTTTTAGTACGGGTTGGGGTTAACTCTGGTGGTTGGGGTTGCTGGCAGTGCATTCAAACAAATATTGAATATCTACTAAGAATTAAGCTGAACAGGGATAAAATGTTGTTTAAACGTCCAGTGGACATTGAACGGGGCAGTAAGCATATGTCGTTGTCTGAGCCTTATACATGGCTCAGACAATACGACCGTGTCAGCAGATTGTTACTTAAATTTAAGGCTACAACAGTTTTGCTTGGTCAAGTTGACTTTTTTACCGGATCATTAGTATATGGCTCAGATGGGAGTCCCCCCGCTCTCCATTTCTACGCTGAGTATAGGCTGCGAAGGGCCTTTTCTTGATGGCAGTCCCACCCCGCTCTCCATTTCTATGCTGAGTATAGCCTGCGAAGAGCCTCCTCTTGATGGGAATCCCCTCGCTCTCCATTTCTACGCTGAGTATAGGCTGCGAAGGGCCTTTTCTTGCATGATATATGGGAGTCCTACCCCGCCCTCCATTTGTACACTGAGTATAGCCTGCGAAGAGCCTCCTCTTGATGGCAGTCCCCCCGCTCTCCATTTCTACGCTGAGTATAGCCTGCGAAGAGCCTCCTCTTGATGGGAGTTCCCCCGCTCTCCATTTCTACGCTGAGTATAGACTGCGAAAAGACTCTTCTTGTTGGGAGTCCCACCCCGCTCTCCATTTCTACGCTGAGTATAGCCTGCGAAGAGTCTCTTCTTGATGGGATTCCGGTGATTTCATCTTTCCATTTGAATCGTACACTTTTCAAACTTTTAATATTAATTATCCTCGCGATGATTTTTTTATTATAACTTCTTTTGTAGTCAGTTTAACACATTCGTTGTATGGGTTAACTCCTGTTGCCTCACTAGTACTGGGGACTTTGCCGAAAAAACCGTGCTCCATGTGGGAAAATATAGGGGCTTAGCAAAGCCCACACGGTCGGTACAAAAGTTAAAAAAGAGTCGGGAGTCCTTACTTACAGACCCAGCCAACTACGTGTACCATGTGTAGCCATCTGGAACCGTGTTTAGCCATTCTTAAGATTTGCGTAGGTGTAAGTGTCGTTTATGGAACAGAATTTACGCGTGTTGCATAAAACTTTTAAGGCCTGAACGTAAGTGGAAAATCGCACGTAAATTTAATTACGGGACCTCTGGATGTCCCGTGTATTTAGGGGTGTCATATAAAACATTCATTTTGTTTGCTTTTTGTTTTATATGATACAAATTCGTATTGTGACTTGCTTCTGAAGTGTTTCTAAACTCGTTCTTATAATAATTTGTTTTCCATTTAAGGATAATTAAATTACACTAACCTATAAATACATATTCGGGTAATTATATGGGTTGGAATAATTACGATTTTTGACATAACGTGATAGTCTTTAATAAAATATTCAGTTGGACTTCACTGGTCGTATCCTAATATTTGAAGTTCTTTCAGTAATATTAAATGTGTCTAGACGTATTTGGGATCGAAAAGAAAACTTATTGCATATTCTTAGTTCGTCTAGTATAAAAATAGACACCCAATGGCTGCATGTGTTTACTGCATGCTATTATTAGGAATGAGATGCTGAGAGTGAGAAGATAGATGAAATAATGCAAAATTTATTTACATGTACAAAAATTGTTATGCATCAAGGTTGGACCTTTGTTGACTGGGATTACGCAAATTCTTCCAAAACATATTGAGCACACTGTTTTGACAAAATAAATAAACAGCCTAACCCTATGAACATGGATGTTTTTGCCTCAGTATGTACACTGTTATTCACTACTTCTCAGTTGACAGAGCTTGCAGCCTAAGGCTAAGAACGGTATAGAATATTATTTCAGCGGCAGAATCATATTTCAGCTTGCCTGTTTGATGCCCATTTCAGACCACGTGACAGTTCTCAAGAGAATTGTACTTTTTTTCAATACATTTCGTTTTGGTATACATAAAACAACAAAAATATTTTAGTCAAGGGAAAAGTCAAGCTGAATGGGTCTATTATAATTTTTAAGGACACGAGTTAAAACAAGTATGTAAGCTTAATTATTGGTACTAATCATGAGTAAAACGATTTTGTTTTAAGATTTTGGATAAGTCCAGAAATAAATGTTGTGCAAGGTCATGGTATCTTTAAGAACGATCATGCAGGGCCAGAAGATTGAGCAAGTGAAATTCGAACCCGTGATCGGCCCTTCTGTTGAGAATATCGACCGAAAGCATCTTTCATTCCAGCGGTTTGACACACATTTTGAAAGCTGTATTTGTAAATCGTAAGAATCAAACTTCTTCGCGTTTGCCAGTCCTGGAAACGAGGTCATTCGAACTTGTCGCAAAGCACGATGGGAAGTTTTAACTGACATAACACGACAGCATAGTGCCTACTGGCTGTCTACTGGCTTCAAAGAAGCAGTAGACACAAAAATGGGCACAAGACGCATTATGTGACTGGTCGAACAAAGTTTTCTTTGTCCAAATACGTCTACACGCATTATGCGTCTTTAGTATAAAACGTTGATATTTGTCTCCAACCGTAATAGATTCTAGTTTATTATCGACTAGTATTTATAATCTACAAAAACGTTATAGGTTTAAGACATAAACATGATTTAATTTACCTCGTACGAAAAGCATCTGGGCCCGGTTCCTGAAAGCCCGATTAGCGCTAATCCTGGATTAACTCTCAACAAAACATATTAGTTGTCATGGTAATTAACTCTGGATTATCGCTAATCTAGCTTTCAGGTACCAGGCCCTGAAGAACACGAAATTAACGAGAATTCTTACAAAGAAGGTACAGTTACTTGACCTAAAGATTAGGCTGTATAAAGAGAAACTTTAGACGCGATAACTAAGCTTGATTCATGTAAACTAAATACTTTAAAATTCATCATTTCTTCAATACTGTTTTCTGGAAATAAAATTTAATTACTGTTAGTATTCCAATATTTATATTTTTCACATAACCCACCGAACCTCTATTATATTTAATATGACACAAACTCAAAGGTGTACTAAATTCTTTATGCATATCTTAACTGTATTTGTTTATAAGAACCATTCTCTCTACGTGTGGCCTTAATGAACCTGTAAATCAACACGCAGCTCGAACAGTACGAGAACACGAAGTACATTGTATGTTTCATGCAACACCTGTTTAAGTGTACCCGTAACGGATTCTTAAGTGTCCCTCTTAAAGTGAACACTTAAGAGGAGGTTTTATGTAACCGGGCCATGGCACTGAAATGTATGAAAGATGTGCTAACAGTCGCGTACCACATGTCCCTGTTGGATTCGAACCAACTACCTTATGGAAGGCATACCATTGGGATGGTGCGGTGTGGCGGGCTGTGTTGAGATGAACTCGATGAATTGAAGCAGACACGATTGAGATCAGATGTACCGAGTATGAGATCGTAGTAACGCAACAATAAAAGGATATGACGCATTCAATCCTGTTTGGACCTTTTGTTTCGGTTATGAAACCATAGAAACAGTTTAGTATGCAACATAAAGTGGTCTGTGTTCATGTAACTAAGGTGGGCCTTGATTCGCTTTAAACGGGAGTTGCTCGATCTGTTCAGATATTTCACTATTGCAGAACCCTAGTATAGTAACAAAATACTGACAACAGAAGTTAGAATTTACATACACATATTATTATATGTACATGTACAAAAATACAAGAAGACATCAATTGGCATGGTTTAATCAACATATATCGTAATTCCAGGGACCGTTTAAGACCCCCCTATAAAAAAAGAAATTCCAGCTCCCTTGTCCATTTCATCTTGCCTTATAGCTGCCACAGTTTAGCCTCCTCTGCAGGCATCTCTAGATGAAGCTTTTTAAGAGGCTTAAGAAAACCGGGCATCCTGTGGTATAATGAGAGCAGATAGGAAATGACCCCTCTGTCATATAAATAGATGCCTGTGGAGGAAGCTAGCCACAGTTGTCTTACATGTATTTTAAAATTTCGTGGAATATGAGATAATTATATATGATCTTAATTAAATATTCAGGCATGAAACTTTGTATGAATCAATGGCAGAAAAAATAATGTACATAATACGGTTATAATTTAAGAGCAGATACATGTACTGTAGCTTGTAGCAACTTACATTATTTTGAGATATTAGAAGATATCCATTAATATACCTTCTAATGATATATCCATTGTTTTTCCAAACGTGTTAACTAGTTTGGCCTTAAAATATTCTTGTCACAGGAACAGCCATGAAACAATACCTGCACTTCCAAAATGGCAACGCCTCTTGATGTACACAAACAACTTTGAATCCTTAAAAGGAAACAAAATCTCAAATTAAGGGTAAAGTACTTACATGCATGCACACATAATTCATACTAGATCTATAGACCCATTCGAAAAATCAATTAAACTATTGTTTAGGACTGACTAGCCTTGCTTACACATTCAAAAGCTTTTGTGTTGACTGACTAAGCCTGACATGTTCATGTTACCAGGGCAATAGCTTTTTAAATTGGATGCCATGGGTCTATATGAAGCACGTTAACACGAAAAGGGCTTTGTTTGGCAACAAAGGCTCCTTTTGTGTTAACATATATATATGCCTCAATTAACTTGCAAATAATTGAGTACTTAATTTTTCACTTTAAGAGATACATGTATAACACACTTTCCTGTTTTTCATTTAAAGAGAAAATGACAGTATCCGACGTTTCTGGCCTTTGTATCCCATAATTTCTCTGTCCGAGTCTGAAAAGACAAATTAGTTCCTAATCGATAGGAAACACTGTATATTGTTTTGCTGTTCATTAAGTGCCAGCCAAACAGATCTTGCTAGATTAGTTGAATATGTAATATTTATACTGAATATATTGAATATGTAGTATTTTTATAAGGGAAAGTGTTGGGATTATTCAGTTATAAATGTGGTTCTGCAAATCTCACTCAAATAGTCTAATTTTATGCACCTATCAATGTTAAGGGAGGGAGGAGGGGCAGGTAAGGGGTGGGTATTTCACATTTTTTCCTAAAAAAAATTCAAATTTCTCACCCTTGGGACAACATGTTTGGTCAAAAATATGAAATATCTGCCCTGTCTTCCTTGTTTCCTATAAATATAAATACCCTGGGCAAGCAGCATATGTCAAAATCCCTACCATCAGCGTAGCCCTGCCTGTCAAATCCCCACCCCTTGCACCCCCTCAGGCTTAACATTGATAGGTGCATTAGGATAGCTGGATGTAAAGTAGGCTGTCCGTGTATGGGGCTAGCTGATTAGAACCACCACATATTATGTGCTTGTGTGTTGATCTTAAGATTAGGAAAGGTATTTTCTAGTATTTCTGATCAAAATAAGTACATAATTTAATGTAGTTCATTGCAATGCAAAACTTAATCTAGCTTAGGCTGGAGGAGAGAGTACATTGTTTCGCCGTGTAGCACATTGAAACCCATTAAAACCTTGAGAAATGCTATCACTTTGAAGTTTAGGTTTACCCAATTTGAGACACATTATAAACTTTTTGGGTTTTAGGAAGGAAGACCCATTTCTTGTTAACATATATGTCTCATACAGATATAGGCATGACTTTCATCTTTTTTTAAAATATATATAGGTTAATTAATATGAATTTGGGAAAAATGTATTAGTCAGGCCTCTATGCATGATTATATGGTGTCAGAGCTACTAAGGATACAGTCGTATACATGTATGTACGATGTATATCATTTATCTTTTCAACTTTTCATGTGGCAGTGGTATTAGCTCGAAAGCTTATACAGGTGTTGCTGTTTATGTGAGGAATAACATTAAAGTTATCGAAGTCTGCAGATCCAAGCTATACAAACTTATTACCCTTACAGTCCTACTCCCATCTGGCCATCGAATGCTTGTGTGTGGAGCCTAGCTATCACCCCCCAGCGGCCAAATATCCTGAGCAGAACTTTATAGACCATTTGATAGATACTATTGACCACTACTTAGATGATAATCCTGATAGTGTTGTAATATTTGGTGGAGATCTAAATCGTCTTAATCTGGATCGTTTACAATCACTTACAGAACTAACTGCTCTTGTTGACTTCCCCACTAGAGGTGAGGCAATCCTGGATAATTGTCTTACGAATAGACCGGATCTTTTCCGCAAATGTTATACTATACAAGCGACGATGCGCACAGATCACAAAGGAGTTGTGGTACCAGCTGGAACTAAGCTCAAACCCATACAGATTAAATATCAACTAAGAGACTGTAGAGAACATCGTAAAACTGCTTTCCAGATTAATATCAAGAATGAAAACTGGAATGAGGTATTGTCAGCCAGTAATGTTGATGATGCTGTTTCAAAACTTGAATCCAAAATACTTGGACACCTGGATCGATGCATGCCTGCCACGTAGAACTGTTTCCATGCCTACTCGAGACCCTGTGTGGATCACTCCACTTGTTAAATCCCTGCTTAGAGACAGGTCCAAGCTATCAATCTCGAACACTGAGCATCTAAAAACTATTAATAAGAGAATTTCCGAAATTATCTCTGACAATCGTAGGAACCTTGGAACTCCTGGTAATTTAGGCACTCGGACCTGGTGGAAAAGGGTAGACTCACTGTCAAATAGGAAGGCTAATAAAGTACTGTCATTTGATAAAGATGCATTGAATGAGCTTAACCAATACTTTGGCAGATTGTGCAACGACAATAACTATATTGAACCTGAGCTTGTTAGTACTGACAATGAGAACCATATCCCTGAGATTACTGAACTCCAGGCGTTGGACATTTTGATTAAATTAAAGAAAACTGCAACTGGCCCTGATCTCATCCCCTATTGGGTTTGGAAGGACCACAAAGGTCTGGAACATGTCCCTGCACACACAAACCTGGCCTATTTTCTGGAAGGAAGCAAATATAAACCCTGTACCTAAGATTGACATACCTCTTGTAAACTCTGATTATAGGGGGATAAATGTAACCTCGGTGATTGCAAGAGCCTTTGAGTGAGTGGTCTATAGAGCTTATCTGAGTGACACCCTGGAAAACAACCTCAGTCTATCACAGTTTGCTTACAGAATCGGTGGAAACTGTACTGATGCCTTGTTGTGTATACAACACAAATTGCTTGGAGACTTAGATGATCCGAAAAGTAATGCGGTTAGACTGTTTGCCATGGACTTTAGCAAGGCCTTTGATTTACCTGGTGGAAAACCTGGACAGGATCCTGTAGGATCCTGTAGGATCCTGTAGGATCCTGTAGGATCCTGTAGGATCCTGTAGGATCCTGTAGGATCCTACACAGGGACAGGATCCTGAGTAGGATCCTGAACAGGAACAGGATCCTGAATAGGATCCTATGTAGGAATAGGATCCTGAGCAGGATCCTGAACAGGAACAGGATCCTGAATAGGATCCTATGTAGGAATAGGATCCTGAATAGGATCCTACATAGGAACATAATCCTGAATAGGATCCTATGTAGGAATAGGATCCTGAATAGGATCCTACATAGGAACATAATCCTGAATAGGATCCTATGTAGGAATAGGATCCTGAATAGGATCCTACATAGGAACATAATCCTGAATAGGATCCTATGTAGGAATAGGATCCTGAATAGGATCCTACATAGGAACATAATCCTGAATAGGATCCTATGTAGGAATAGGATCCTGAATAGGATCCTATGTAGGAATCTACATAGGAACATAATCCTGAATAGGATCCTATGTAGGAATAGGATCCTGAATAGGATCCTACATAGGAACATAATCCTGAATAGGATCCTATGTAGGAATAGCATCCTGAATAGGATCCTATGTAGGAACAGGATCCTACATAATAAAAATATAGGAACATACATTAATGTAATCCTGAATAGGATCCTACATAGGAACAGCATCTTGAATAGGACCTACATGTACATGCATGTACATAGTTACATGCAGCACCTAATTGAATAGGAATCCTACACAATTATTAAGTAGGATTCCTATGACATAGCAAATTCTTGAAAAATTATATAATCTTTCTAGGATCGGAACATAATCCTTATAAGAATTAACTGAAAAATGTCATGCTCAATTTTTGATGACCCCTCCCCCCAATGATTTCCACTCTAGCTTACTATGCCCCCCTAATTTTCTGCATTAAAATTGGGGACCCACCCCCTTTTTTCACCAGCCAGCCCCGCTCCCCCCTGTAATTAATGATCAGTTCCGGATGTTAATTGTTGTTGAAAGGATAAAAAAAGCTCTAACATAACGATGACTTCTCCTGGTTGTTTTAGACTAAAGATTTTATATTACTCACCAAGTAGGCTGGCTTGTCCAAAAACAAATTCCCATTATTTAATTAAGCAAAATATTTTCATCCAGCCCCTTAAAAGTGTGCTTTCATTGAGAAATTTGAATATAAACATGGAAGAGACAAAGTTCCACTTTAACCACAGGCAGTCCAAGCTAATGATTGTTACAAGGAATGTTATGGGATTTTTTTAGAACAAATCTGAAACTGTAGTAAAAGAGGAAATAAAGTGTTAAGAAGTTGTTCCTGTTCATCACTGATGTGTTTATTTTTGGTTTGAGGCAATTCTATAATCGTTTTGGCTTGGGCTGCCTGTGCTTCAACCGAGTGGCCTAGAACCAAGTCTATATCCATATTTGGTAACGGTTGCACATTTCAAATAGCAAGAAGCCAAGAGGCCATTTTGTTGCTGGAGTTTTAAACTCGCTTAGAAGGTCATTTCAACAGCATTTCAATGCCAATATTCATCAGATGAAAGATAATAATAACTGCTCCAAGTGAGAGGCAGTTTCAGTTCTGGAAGAGATGAATTCCTGAAGAAATGGTGAGCGTAAGTTTATGTTAGGTTCGTTAATTTGTTCATGTTGCTCACACTAATTCAGTAATTGACTAAAAGATGAATTGCTATGGCCTATACTATTACTAGCCCTGTATACTCTGATCTGTAGTCAGTGTACTTGAATATATTCCAAGATATATTTGAAGAAACTATTTATGAAAGCTTCCAAGAGGTCAAGTGAAGTTTACGATTCCAATCGAAATTTCTTCAAGAGTTGAGATGGACTTCATTGAGATTCACTGTACTAGTAATTCAAACATTTTGCCTTTTTGTAACGACAAAATTCAGATTTTCGTGTCCCAGGTCTTATTAATCCCTTTTCAAACTTTATCATTCTAGAATGTTTGATGTTCAACACAATCAGCCACAAAACCGAAGTTATTTTGGTAGAAACGGAAGTACATGTAGGATGTATAAAAATATTTGTCGGTTTCCGGTTGGCAAACCGCACGGGACTTTATACACCACCGTACTCATCTAAATCGTAATTCTTATTGTGGTTAATTGTTTTTACAGGTTTTGGATTAAAGATCAAGGACCAAAGTTTTTAACCCTTCCAGCCCTAAAAGTGAAATTCAAATTCTTTTCTCTATACATTTGGATACATTTTGATCAACTCCAAATACTCATGATCTGCCTGCTTCCCTTTGATCACCCTTGGGGCTAAAGGGTTAATTCTTGAAATTATCAACAACAATGAAAGATAATCAGGGAAAAGTTGACTGCCAAGTAGTGAGTGAAGATCACAATTTAATAAAAATGTATAGTTTGTAAAACCTATAGCTATAATTTATGTAATAAACTAAAAGTTAAAAAGTTAGAATGGCATGGAACATTCATTATTAACTCTGTTACTTTTTTTTCCAAACCTAAGCTAGATTTTAAAGAGGCTATGTTAAGGTGTTACACCTGTATATAGTTGTTCTCTTTACATACAATTTGTTAGTCGTTCTTGCTTTCATCTTAACCACTCCACATACATCTACACATGTACATGTGCAAGGTTCCTCAGTTCATTTCAAAATCGCTGAAAATAACTGTGTATTCCAAGCACATTCAGTGGTTTTTAGATTTTCTCCAAAATCTATAGCCTGGGAAACCAGCCGACTCTTATCGCTCCCCCACTCGCAAAAGAGACGTCGGGCAACGAGGCAGAAAATTTCATACTGATGACGTAGCAGATAGCTGTTTCACAATGCATAAATTAGTTGCAATTCTCAGAAGCCGAATGCGAACAACAGAGTTCTTTTCAAGGAATATAACTACCAAGGCTGCTCGCTTGCTTGGCAGTGATTCAAGCCTATTTAGTGTGTGTTGGTAGCTTGTCTGCTTCGTTCTTTCGTGGCTCGGCCCGGTCAAGCGAATTTTTCCTACGACTGTCAAAACATAATAGTTGTTTATAATTTCAAAACCAACACACATCACAGCAGGCCACTTTTCAAGCCAGCTCTTTTGTGAGGTCAGTAAGCCAAAGATGCAGTTATTTTCAAGGTATACTATCGAGGATCCCCATTTGCTTGGGTGAACGGCCATCATGTTCGTGGTTCATAGTGCACTTGCATGTAATGTTTATTCATAGCCTAGATTCACTCGACCCTAGCAAATAAAGATCCGGCTTGAAAAGTGGGCCTGAACGATTTATGCAGCAACAACTCATTCAGTGTTCTTTGATAGTTCAGTGTGGGTAGGTTTATTGATATGAAATTATAAACAACTATGACAGTATACCTTTTTGATCACTTGTAAATGTTTTGACAGTACAACATTTCGCTTTACTAGCTAAGATTATCTATCTAGTCAGATTCAAAAGCTCAAATTTCATCTCAAAAGTCACTGAAGTCCAAATAAGGTGATGGAATTCCTGCATTTTCCATTAGATGCAGTTTTTGTTACATATTAAGTCTCAACTCTGTAATTTTGATTCACTAAGCAATAACTTCTTTATAGTGTGTATTGTAAATGAATACTTTTATCTTATTTATAGAAATAGGAGTATTTCACTGTCTGGCGATTGTAATGATACATGACAGTACATTGTAACTCACTTACATGCATGTTTCTATTTATAATAAACTATACATGGAGTTTTAAAACAATAATTACTGTGTTATTTTTATGTTTAATGACAACTATGGTATACGATTTGGGTGTAAGGATCCTACAGGAAATAGCCCAGGATACTACAGGGAATATCCCAGGATCCTACAGGAACAGCCCAGGATCCTTTAGGAATAGCCCAGTATCCTACAGGAATAGCCCAGGATCCTATAGTATCCTATAGGAATTAATAGCCCAGGATCCTACAGGAATAGCCCAGGATACTACAGAGAATAGCCCAAGATCCTACAGGAATAGCCCAGGATCCTACAGGAACAGCCCAGGATCCTACAGGAACAGCCCAGGATCCTATAGTATCCTATAGGAATAGCCCAGGATTCTACAGGAATAGCCCAGGATCCTACAGGAATAGCACAGGATCCTACAGGAATAGCCCAGGATCCTACAGGAATAGCCCAGGATCCTATAGGAATAGCCCAGGATCCTACAGGAATAGCCCAGGATCCTATAGTATCCTATAGGAATAGCCCAGGATCCTACAGGAACAGCCCAGGATCCTATAGTATCCTATAGGAATAGCCCAGGATCCTACAGGAATAGCCCAGGATCCTATAGGAATAGCCCAGGATCCTACAGGAATAGCCCAGGATCCTACAGGAAATAGCCCAGGATCCTACAGGAAATAGCCCAGGATCCTACAGGAAATCGTTCAGGATCCTGAGTAGGATCCTGAGTAGGATCCTGAGTAGGATCCTGAGTAGGATCCTGAGTAGGATCCTGTAGGATCCTGTAGGATCCTACAGGATCCTGTGTCAGGATCCTACAGGATCCTACAGGATCCTACAGGATCCTACAGGATCCTACAGGATCCTAAACAAGATCCTAACTAGGATTCTATGCAGGATCCTGTCAGGATCCTACTCAGGATCCTGTCCAAGTTTTCCACCAGGGAATTATAAAAAAATAAATTTAATTGTTAACCATAGTATACTTTCCTCTAAACTTAAACTTCTCCCAAGCTTTCTTAGTAACAGAAAACAGAGGGTGGTCTCTAACAGTATTTCTTGTGATTGGATACATGTCAACAAGGGCACAGTTCAAGGGAATGTAAGCGGGCCCTATCTTTTTAATAATTATTTTCCTAAACGATCTTAATGTTAAACCTAACACCGATGCAGCATTAGTCAAATATGCTGATGATTCCTCAATTATTGTTCCAGCATGGAAGGACACGGCTGATGTAGCTGAAGACTACGTTAGATATTTTAGAGACTGGTCTTATACGAATCAAATGTCATGTAACCCATCAAAATGCAATGAGCTTATTTTTCGTAAAAAAGGTAACACTGAACAATATACCGGCATTGAAGGCATTCCTCAACAAAAAGAGTTAAATATCTTAGGTATCACTTTCCAACAAGATTGCAAGTTCTCTAGTCACGTTAAAAATAAGCTTAGTGAAGCAAACAAATGCCTTTATGTCTTAAGATCTCTTAGAAAGGAAGGTTTTAATCAGTCGGAAATTGACCTGTTCTTTAGCAGTATAATTATCCCTAAGATTACTTATGGACTATCCGTGTATGGCTCCTCTGAGGCTGACTTGTCCACTGTCCAATGTTTCCTTGACAGATGCTATAAGAGACGATATACTTCCAAGAATATCCTCATTAGAGAACTACTTGAACTATATGATAAGAAACTTTTTTACAAACTATGTAACAACAGCAACCATCCTCTTAAGCTACTTTTGCCCAAAATAAAATAAAATCTTCCTAAAAATCGTTTTTCATGGCCCCCACCCTTGAAGCCTTGCACAGAATTGATTAGACACCCACCCCCCCCCCCCCCCCCCCCCCACACACACAACCGCCATTTATATCATCCTAGAGGGAAGCATTAGAAACATGTTGCGACTTCTTTCAAAGCCAAACATAGGCTGTAAACCCCTTGTTTACCTCTAATTATCCCTCAAATCTAAGGCCTCTGAAATGACATTTCCTGCACTTTGGGACCACTTTGAAGCAAATTAAGGCATGACCCTAACCCTGATGTAGTGCATGATTTTTCTTGGCCCACCCTTTTTTCCATGTTGAAAAATAGTGACCCATCCCCCTCTTTTTTACCAGCCCACCCCCCTATACTTTATGACCAGTCCCTTATAGATAAGCCAGAATGTTGTAAATTTGCATGAAGATTATAAGAAAGCTAGACCGACTGACCTTTAATGACTTGACCAACTGAGGATCTATGCTGGGATATTGCATGTGTTCTTTTAAAGGTGGTATCCACATGTTATACAGTTTTTGTGTATCTTGGGGGAACTACAAATGTATATAAATGTAGGTTGGAAGAACTGATTAAGTATATACATGTACTTACCATCAATTAATGAACATCATGTGTACAGGCACAAGAGCATATTTTTTTCCTTTTCCTAGTCACAAGACTTAAACCATTAGGGATCTCAAATGGGCAGAACCAACACGTACATATATACATGTAATTATAAGTTATACCATGGCATGAGGAGTATTAGTGATTTTTATAATTGAAGGGTTGAGTATGAAAACGACCTATGTGACTTTTTAGTGATTTTTTTCAAATTGTCAAATTCGCCTGAAAACTTCTATACAACCAGTGTGACAACTGTTTATTACTGTTTTGGCATTTATATCATTTCTTCACATAGAAATGACTATAAAATTATGCATATCCAGTACTAGTTTGTGGGCATTTGAGCACTTCTACTAATATGATTATCACAGCTGTGAACAATCTTTTGCTTTTCTGTAGAATAGTTTTTAAACATGAAATCTGCCTTAACTTCAAAGTGACAAAGTCCAGCCATAAACTAAACTCTACAGCACAGATGCATTAAGATCGGGTTAAGTCTTCGATCAAGGGAAAGTGAAAATCCCGATAAACAGGAGAATAACAGTGTAACTGCTCAACCAAATACGAACCAGTACTAGATATGCACAATTTTAGAGTCCCATGGGGAGATGAAAGCATCGTTGTCAAGCAAACATAGACTGTTTCTATGTGAATAATTTTAGGTTTTTACCGGTGTAATCATGATATAAATGCCAAAACAGTAATAAACAGTTGTTAAACTGGTTGTTTAGAAGTTTTCAGGCGAATTTGACGATTTGAAAAAAATCACTAAAAAGTCACATAGGTCGTTTCCATACTCAACCCTTCAATTACAAGCTAAGAAATTTCTGTCATTTGGTTGAGAGCAGTAGTATTTCAGCGTAATACTAGTATTTCAAACCCATATATGGTAGCTCTTGCCATATTTGGACATCATGCTACCAGTGTCTTTTTTATCTTGTCTTAAAAAATGCCGCCAGACACGTTTACCCAAAAGTGCGAAGGGAAAATCTTGGAAAAGCAAGCTTAAAACAAGCAAATATGCATAACTGACAATTTACAAAAGTGTAGATTCATGTTGTTGAGATACCTGTTGCAAAAGCTTTGTGAGACTCAAGCATAGTTTAGTTTTCGAGTCCTTGAACAAGACGAAATTTGAACAGAAATCCCCAGCATGGCAGGATCTCCAATAAGGAATCACACAATTATAAGACTTTAACTTGATGAAAAACTTAAAAAAATACAAGGAAATGGACCAAATAAAAAAAATGTGTAACTTTTCTATTCTTTCAGATCTTTTTTTATTGCAGTTATGCATGTCTTTTCTGTCTGAGCACGATCGACTCCATGATATGATTTCGTTGGTTTTAGATGCATGCACACCAAGCAGTGAGGGGATTGCCTCAAAAAATTCTTAGCTCATATTATAAACACTAAATAGCATGGTTTGTACATGATATTTGGCATAAATACCACTCATAAGATTTCATAATTTTGAAATCTCTCGTGGTATTTAAATACCACTACAAACCATGCTATTACTATTACAAATTTATCTGTGAGCCGAGGGAAGATTTGTGGAAGTACCAAGGCTGCATGCTGAGGGACTTTTACAAATCTTCCCAAGGCTCGAGGTGAAATTTAAATCACTAATACCCGAAATGCCATGGTATAAGTTTGTTATACTATGATCACCAAGGAACAAAACAAATCTCTGAGAAGTTTAGTTTTCTCTGCCAAATTAAATAAGTCGTAGTTCAGAGTTGCTTTCAAAAACGTTTTGTTTAATGCTTGACTGAGCACCATTGATTGAATGACTCTGGCATCCCCTGCATGGGGACAAGCATGTTTTTGAGAAGAATAACATTACAATACAATCTAATTATGCAGTTGACTAAATATTCAAAGAACATGCAAGGATTTTAATTACATCACGTTTATGGTTGTAAGTATCCCACATGGAAGAAGTGGGTTTCAGAAATGAAGAGAAGAATGTGCAGATTGAAATAGGTCATCCCACATGGATTTCATTGAAGGTTATGATGAAGACAGGTCAGTTTGGATACGACTTTCTCACCTAGAAGCGCAGGGCTACTTGTGCCGGAGGGGAGCAGGAGTTGATGCTTTTGACCCTCTCATGTCCAGCCTGCATTCTCTTCAAAATGTCCCTCATTACGCATGCAGGGCAATTTAGAAATATATGCATTCTCTCAAGACAATGCATATTATTTCTAAATATCCCTACATGCATAATGAGGGAAATTTCGAAAACAATTAATGGCCCGACCAAATTTCCCTGCCATTAGTGCTTTAAATGTGTCTCAGAGAACAAAAGAATCCTAGGCAACCATGATGGTATAACATAACATACCACATATTCATGGGTAAATAGAATTACTGTGTATATATGCATGTACAGTAAACTTAAATTGGGAACAACTTTAGAATACCCGGCCACTAAAACTTGGGAGTCATAGCTACTGGCTACATACAATTGTATAGTCGCCTCAGATGGCTACATGTACAATGTACATGACTACGTGGCTGAGTACTTGGCTATGTGGCAGAATAATTATAGAATACCCTGCAACTTAGATCATTAATAACTCATTTTCTCAAATTTTCATAGAAACCTTCTAAAACCTAACCCTAAAATAAAAATAAACTAACCATTTTCAACCAAAAATCATTCATAGAACGACACTACATACACCTGCACTATAATTGAGAATTTGGCACAGTTTTGGAACAGTTTTTATACAAATGTATGTGATCTTTTGACATGCGGGTATTCTATAATTGTACCATGAAGAAGTTTCATTTTGTAAATGATCAATAATACATCACACATCATGGTTGATCTTGCAATAATTCTAAATATTGCATAAATTCTGATTTTCAAATACAGTGTACCTGTCAGTTTCCAACCACGAATGCTGTGATGACTGATGTAGCCTTCGGAACTTGTTGATGCACCATGTTCTTGACGAATTCCCTAAGAGCAGGACAAAATAACTCTGAATATCGAAAGGCATGGAAATGAGTCTTTGATCCAACTCCATCCATGTACTCTCATGTTGGCTTCCAAGCCTTTGAAGTTTAGAGGATGACATTTTTAAAAGCACTGCACAGATGATAAAGACTCACATGGCGGAACCTTGCTGTAAAACTTCTGGATTCTTGAATAATAATCTAAACCATTACAACATACTTTCAGCTTGTCTCTTTGCTTGACGTGTACTACCTAGACCATTGACATTGTGTAATTTGGTCATACTCACACTTGGATTGAGCAAGGAACACATACCTGGCATGCTTGTGTTTTACAAGCCATGTAGCCACCTCTATACACCATACAATTGCAGGTATGTATGTAGCCAGTAGCTACAACTCCCACGTTTTAGTGGCCGGGTATTCTAAAAGTTGTACCAAAAACTGCTTTGGACACAACAAAGTTTGTGGCATTGCTATCCACAGGTACAACACATCACGATTTCATCGAGCATGCGCAGTAAGAAATAAGAGAAGGGTCTGGGGTGGAGAATGAGGGATTGAAAGGAACCCATGGATGGAAGTAGTGCTTTTTCACTCCCTTCCTCTAGGTTAACCTGCATAAAATACATGTATGTACCTTTTTTTAAACTGATTGCAATTGGCTGAAAACTTTAAACTATTGTTCGAATTAGCCATGATCTAGTATTACAGTACCCGAGGGCTAAAAATAACAGCCGGTCAGTCGCCGGTCAAGATCTGTATTTGCATGGTTGAAACTACTAACTGATCATCCTAAACAGCTGCCAGCTGCTCTGTCAGACACCTTAACTTTTTTTCATGGCCTTTCATGCAATTATGAATTTATACTCAAAAACATATTTAGTCCTGTAAGTTTAATTATGAGCGGGCTAGATTGCAGAATACCACACCACTTCGAAGATCACTTGAAAAGCCCTTACAAATTAACCTAGAACCTACCTAACCTAAACCTAACCTAGAACCTACCTAACCTAGAACCTCTGGAACCAGGGTAAGGTGTATTTAGACTCGTTCTATGAATGATTTGGGGTTGAAAATGGGTAAGATTTGGTTAGGTTTTTAGAAGGTTTGTATGAAAATTTGAGAAAATGCATTATTAATGAACCAAGTGGTGGGGTATTCTGCAATCGTTCCTTGTACTACACGAATACATGCAAAAATGCATACCAGCGTCTCAGCTATCTGGGAAAGAGAAGAACGGCCAGTCGAGCTCCCGCCATTACTCGACCGTCGTCGTCGACGAACGCATCCGATGTGCCAGCTTCTTTCGAGGACTTGGTTGACTGAAATCAGTCTTTGGCAAGCTTCGAATTACGGCTTCGAATACCTTTTCGAGGCATTTAGTCTTTTACTTTTACAGTTTTAGTGAGCCAGCTCGAGTTTTACACTGCATGAGCACAGTTTATGAATAACCGATCACGAAGTGGTGAGGCAAGGATCAGAGCTCTCTCCTGCCCCCACTCCACGGGAATAAGATTGTCCAGGACACACTCACAACGCAATTCTATTGGAGGGGAGGTACAGCGCTTATGATTGGTCGAGGATGCATAGATCACGTCTGCCACGGACTCCAATCTGCCACGCTACAAACCCGGGCTATCTTCGAGCAGTGCTAGCGCTAGGGTAAACCCCCCCCCCCTCCTCCCTCCTTCATGTAAACACCATTAGCCTCCGAAAACCGCCGAATTCTTTGCGCTCACTTAGTGACTCCCTTAAAACTGGGCTATCAGATTTTCATTAAATGACTGTTTACAGTGTGAAAAATCTTGGTAATTTTCTTCATATCTAGGGCGGAGTATGCCACATATTATGTCGCTTGATGACGCTCTATGGCCGTCCGGTCCTTCCCAGGCTCCATAATCTCACTAAGAGAGCGTGGAAACGAGGCTTTTCCAAGATGGCGTCGGTTGGTGAGGGAAAACAATTTTAATTACATGTTTTCTAACCTAAATGACCAGCTCGTGATACAACAATGTATTGAATACACACATAATTACTCGCTTTTTATTTTAGCAGTCAAAAATACTGTGTTTCTAAGGTCACGTCCCCGCGTCCCCGTCCATGTTTTACGACCATCCGAAGGAGAAGGCGCTATTTCTTGGAAATCAAAATTACTTAACTTAAAAACTAGCGTAGCCTTTAAAACAAACTCAATCGAGCGTCCTAGCACATTTTTCTAGTTCGGACCTTCACGGTAATGTGCTTCTCAAAGTTTGTGACACTTTTCATCTATCGATATAACAAGATTCTTACCAACTAGTCGTTAATTGCAGAAAAGGGAAAATGACGTCTCCTTGTCCCATAACGGAGAGCGAACGACAGTGATTGACATGTGCTTAATGTGATGTGAGAGTATGGTATTCCCACACCGATTATCAAAAGCCAATCACAATCATCTTATTGAATAATTAATTGTATTATTCCTAATTATGCCGACCTCGCTTAAACCTAACAGCCGTAAGTACATGTCGCCGAAAACAATACCATTCTGTGCGATGGCCACTGTATTGACCTACAGAATAGACCTGCTAGTTATTAGTTTGTTGGGCGGACATGATGAGTCATGTGGGCTGGCACAATACCCACACCACATCCTATTACTTGATGCTGGCCCAATTCCTACGCCCTGGAGGTCACCGCAGGCTCCTCTTCTATGTACTCCGACATAACACCTTGAAGGACTACGTCAACGCCTTTCCTTCCCCGGCCTCGAATTCAGTTTAAAATTCGTTTGATACTCGCATAAACCGCTTATCCCGTATAAGTCTGGGTGTGGTGGAGTATGGGTGTTCTCCCTAGCTGGCCGGGGGTATGAGTCATAGAGTTCCCTGATCTCGCGCGGGCGACAATGCCCATTCTTATTGCACGAGCATAAAGGGAATGATGCGTGTCTTTATTCATGCAAAACATTTATGCTAAAAAATATTGCTGCTGTACAAACATTCTTACATATAAAAATACTCTGTGTTTATAAGCACCGTTACATAGTACAAGCCAATGTACTCGTATGATTAGTTGACCCTCAAATAATTATTATCACGTCACATCAAATTTGCACCATTTCTCACTATTATTGTTATCGATTAACAATTTTAGTCCACTTTTCCAGAATTGCCGTATTCCAGTTCAAACGTGTCACGACGGGAATTGCGATGCTCCTCTACAAAAGTCATTTACTTAACGTTTTAGCTTGACTCTAGTTAACAGTCCACAGCTTATTGGTCAGCACTCATCCGATCACATATTAGTGACATAACTATGACATCATTAGATCCCACTTTTCTGATACACATACTAATCTGGAGTCTATTAGTGACAACTATGATGTCATTAGATCCCACTTGTCTGATACACATACTAATCTGAAGTCTATTAGTGACAACTATGACGTCTTAGATCCCACTTGCCTGATACACATACTAATCTGAAGTCTATTAGTGACAACTATGACGTCATTAGATCCCACTTGTCTGATACACATACTAATCTGGAGTCTATTAGTACGCATTTTAAACTTTCCTTCCACTTGCAGTTCTCCGAAAATAACATCTGGCAATGTAGTATACATTCAATTGCAATAAAGAAGATACGAAGTCTAGAAGTGAAAAACAACTGTACTTCTTAACTGAGTGGGAGAACCAGACAGGAACATATTTGTCTCGAAGTCATGACTACAGGTTTAAGAAAATCAATAGGAATTCGCGATAAAATTCACAAAATATGGCTAAAAACTAAAAAAGTTAAATATTTAAATAAATACAAACTATATAGGAACAAAATTGTTGAATTAAATAAGATATTACGGACTACATATTATAATTCTTTAATGACTAACTCTAACAATTCTAAGAAATTATGGGACAATATAAATTTTATTATTAATAAAAAAAGACGCTCTTCAACAATTAATGGAATTACTAAGAATGAAAAAACTTGTCACAATCCAAATTCCATTGCAAACGCTTTAAATTCTTACTTTGCAGACATTCCAGTATTATTATCTTCCAAGCTACCTCATGGTTTTCAAAATAGAAATACTCGTAAACGAAAGACCAAACATAAATTTATAATTGATCAAACTAATGAGGTAGAAATTTATTTAATTTTAGATAACTTAAATCCAAATAAATCCTTTGGGATTGATGGTGTACATCCCGGTATGCTTAAACTCGCAGCACTTGAACTATGTAAACCATTAGCATATGTGATTAATCTATCTATAAATAATGGTGTTTTCCCTGACTCCTTAAAACTTGCTAAAGTTCTTCCAATTTTTAAAAAAGGAGAGCGTACAAACTGTAACAACTACAGGCCAATTTCAATTCTTCCTATTTTTAGTAAAAATTTTGAAAGAGTAATATATAATCAATTATCTACTTACTTATGTCTTCATAACTTGTTATCTCCACTGCAATATGGTTTTCGCTCAGGATTAAATACAACAGATTGTGTGGTAGATCTTATTGACGAAATAACTCGATATTTAGATCAAGGACTATATGTGATTACAATATTTTTAGACCTTGCAAAAGCTTTTGATACGGTAGACCATGCCACATTACTATCTAAGCTAAATAATTACGGTATCAAAGGTACATCCCATAACTGGTTTAGATCATATCTGCAATCTAGACAACAAAGAGTTTTTGTAAATGGAGTATTTTCTGATCAATTAACCTTATCCTATGGTGTACCACAAAGTTCAGTTCTAGGCCCTTTACTTTTTCTGTTATATGTAAATGACTTTCCAGCGTCGACAACTTATTTTTCTGTCCGTATGTTTGCTGATGATACATCGGTTACTGTTGCTGGACCTGATTTAGATTTAATTATACCCAATATAAATAGCAATGTAAGTGAGTTGTATAACTGGTTATGTGCCAACAAACTCACTTTGAACCTTGAAAAAACTAATTATTTAATATTTCAACCTCGACAAAAACAAACATATAATATATATCCTCCTTTAAAAATAGCCAATAAACCTATAAAAAACTGTCACAGTATCAAATATTTAGGTTTTTACATTGACGCCCACCTTACTTGGTCAGAACATATTGAATATTTAAATGATAAACTTAGTAAAAATATTAATGTTCTCATTAAGTGTAAAAAATATTTACCCTTCAATAGCCTTCTAAATTTATATTATTCTCTAATTTACCCATTTATAAGCTATGGCTGTATAATTTGGGGAAATAACTATGACAGTCCGTTATCTATCCTAGCTAAACTTCAAAATAAGGTTATTCGTGTTATATGTGATGTTCCTATAAGAGAGCATATCACTCCATACTATATTAAACTTAATGTACTTAAAATTCCTGATATAGTTAAAATGAATACATGTCTTTTCATTTATGAATGTACGACCGAAAGCAAAAGCTGTTCAATTAATATGAAATATGTCTCAGAACAACATTCTTACCAAACAAGAAGCTCAACAAATCAAAATTTTTACATTGAACGATATCGGTTAAATTTGAGAAAATTTTCCCCCACAGTAATAGGTCTTTATTATTGGAATAACTTACCTCTTCGAATTAAAAGCATTCATTCCAGAAAACAACTAAAACAAGCTATTTTTTCTCACTACCTTTCCCAATATTGATATTTATTATGCATTATTTTGGCAGAAATGTTCCTTTTAATTTTTTCTAGTAATAATTATCACAGATTTAAGGGTATCGTATTTAGGTAACTATTTGATGCCCTTACACCAATGATTAATGTTGAGTGTGAGGTATCGTTTTTCCTAGTGTAGTATGTGTGTATTTTATTGTCTGTTATTTAATGTTATATTGTATAAATTTGTAAATCATGGTGTAAAAATAAACTCAAATCAAGTAAATCAAGAAGTCATGACGTACGGACCGAGTACAGCATGACCAGAGATCCAAATATTTTCCCGTTCTGCCCGACTTAACTCAGTCAATCAGTTGTTTTATCATATGGCCACTTAGTTTGTTTTGATAATGGCAAACAACAAGCAAAAACAATCGAGCAGGGATGGAGGCTTTTCCGTCCTGCTCACGTCAAACACGTACGGCTCACCACGTGACTTTTGTTAATGGTTTTACAAGGAAAGCGCGGGCGGGGCTGATGAGTCACGTGATAATGTAGTCACGTGATAATGTGAGCCACGTGATAATAATATGTGAGTCACGTAATAATATGTGAGTCACGTGATAATACAAATGCTGTTACAGAAACTGTTCATGTACTCCGCCGTCTGAGCCACGAGCGGTTCCTCGTCTCTGTCATCTTTGGAGTTCTTACGTGATAGGCGACCCATCACACTTTCCAGCGTGCTCTTCATACTACTGACTGACTATTCTGTGGATTAAGACATGTCATCTGCCGTCTGAGCCATGAGCGGTTCCTCGTCTCTGTCATCTTTGGAGTTCTTACGTGATAGGCGATCGGCCATCACACTTTCCAGCGTGCTCTTCATACTATTGAATGACTATTCTGTGGATTAAGACATGTCATCTGCCGTCTGAGCCATGAGCGGTTCCTCGTCTCTGTCACCTTTAGAGTTCTTACGTGATACGCGATCCATCACATTTCCCAGCGTGCTCTTCATACTACCGACTGACGGGGTGCGGGGCCGTCTTAACGGCACTTGTTCGCTATCTATTAAATTAACCATTCCACAGGTTATTTTCAAAAGCGGTGTATTCGCTATTTAGTACATACCACACTGGCTACTCAAACTCGGCATGTCCTGTATACATCTATTTAGTACATACCATACTGGCTACTCGGCATGTCCTGTATACATCTATTTAGTACGTACCATACTGGCTACTCGGCATGTCCTGTATACATCTATTTAGTACATACCACACTGGCTACTCGGCATGTCCTGTATACATCTATTTAGTACATACCACACTGGCTACTCGGCATGTCCTGCATACATCTATTTAGTACATACCACACTGGCTACTCGGCATGTCCTGTATACATCTATTTAGTACCTACCACACTGGCTACTCGGCATGTCCTGTATACATCTATTTAGTACATACCACACTGGCTACTCGGCATGTCCTGTATACATCTATTTAGTACATACCACACTGGCTACTCAAACTCGGCATGTCCTGTATACATCTATTTAGTACATACCACACTGGCTACTCGGCATGTCCTGTATACATCTATTTAGTACATACCACACTGGCTACTCGGCATGTCCTGTATACATCTATTTAGTACATACCACACTGGCTACTGGGCATGTCCTGTATACATCTATTTAGTACATACCACACTGGCTACTCGGCATGTCCTGTATACATCTATTTAGTACATACCACACTGGCTACTCGGCATGTCCTGTATAAATCTATTTAGTACATACCACACTGGCTACTCGGCATGTCCTGTATACATCTATTTAGTACATACCACACTGGCTACTCGGCATGTCCTGTATACATCTATTTAGTACATAGCACACTGGCTACTCGGCATGTCCTGTATACATCTATTTAGTACATACCACACTGGCTACTCGGCATGTCCTGTATACATCTATTTAGTACATACCACACTGGCTACTCGGCATGTCCTGTATAAATCTATTTAGTACATACCACACTGGCTACTCGGCATGTCCTGTATACATCTATTTAGTACATACCACACTGGCTACTCGGCATGTCCTGTATACATCTATTTAGTACATAGCACACTGGCTACTCGGCATGTCCTGTATACATCTATTTAGTACATACCACACTGGCTACTCGGCATGTCCTGTATACATCTATTTAGTACATACCACACTGGCTACTCGGCATGTCCTGTATACATCTATTTAGTACATACCACACTGGCTACTCGGCATGTCCTGTATACATCTATTTAGTACATACCACACTGGCTACTCGGCATGTCCTGTATACATCTATTTAGTACATACCACACTGGCTACTCGGCATGTCCTGTATACATCTATTTAGTACATACCACACTGGCTACTCGGCATGTCCTGTATAAATCTATTTAGTACATACCACACTGGCTACTCGGCATGTCCTGTATACATCTATTTAGTACATACCACACTGGCTACTCGGCATGTCCTGTATACATCTATTTAGTACATACCACACTGGCTACTCGGCATGTCCTGTATACATCTATTTAGTACATACCACACTGGCTACTCGGCATGTCCTGTATACATCTATTTAGTACATACCACACTGGCTACTCGGCATGTCCTGTATACATCTATTTAGTACATACCACACTGGCTACTCGGCATGTCCTGTATACATCTATTTAGTACATACCACACTGGCTACTCGGCATGTCCTGTATACATCTATTTAGTACATACCACACTGGCTACTCGGCATGTCCTGTATACATCTATTTAGTACATACCACACTGGCTACTCGGCATGTCCTGTATACATCTATTTAGTACATACCACACTGGCTACTCGGCATGTCCTGTATACATCTATTTAGTACATACCACACTGGCTACTCGGCATGTCCTGTATACATCTATTTAGTACATACCACACTGGCTACTCGGCATGTCCTGTATAAATCTATTTAGTACATACCACACTGGCTACTCGGCATGTCCTGTATAAATCTATTTAGTACATACCACACTGGCTACTCGGCATGTCCTGTATACATCTATTTAGTACATACCACACTGGCTACTCGGCATGTCCTGCATACATCTATTTAGTACTACTCGGCATGTCCTGTATACATCTATTTAGTACTACTCGGCATGTCCTGTATACATCTATTTAGTACTACTCGGCATGTCCTGTATACATCTATTTAGTACTACTCGGTCAAACGACAATCGACATGCCAAAACCGAAATGCATTGTGGTTCTAACCGTGCAGCCGTGCCAAACGGATAAACTATAGTGTAATTCGAAAATGGATTCGCAGGAGACATTAATTAGATTAATATTCGTCTTAAAAGTGTTTCACCCAAAAACAAACGAATTCAGCTACAACCACAATCCATTGCGGTCTGTAAATATCGCTTGTCGTTTCTGCGGGACCTTTGTGTGTAACAGGAGCTTAAATGAACGCCGCATGTTAACATATCGATTCAATTTCTACTTGATGGTGTAGTGCACTTGTTTTTTTATCTACTTAGCTCGGAGGCGTCCACTTTAATCTAGATGTGCAGCTGGTTTGATGCATACCATACCATACCAAACCAAACCATACCAAACCAAACCATACCAAACCAAACCATACAAAACCATACCATACCATACCATACCAAACCAAACCAAACAATACCAAGTCATACTGGTCTACTCATGAATCCTTCACGTGACGATACATAACTACGCCTAAAGCTCACAGACTGGTACCTTCACTGGTTATTGTAACGTGAACTTGATCAAGTTGCACTCACCATCGATTTTATCCGAGTCATTGCTTTTTTGCCTTAGGATACTGGGCCGGCGTTTTCTTTCGTTGGCGTCTATCAGTTCACTCGGGTGATCTCTACGTTCAGTTTCATCAACACTTTGGATGAGAGGTAATGGACTACGATTAATGAGACCATTCCCCGATACCGTTGTCTTGTTACTGGTTCCTGGAGGATTGGAAGGAAGAGCGACTCGATTTGGCTGATCGGAGACGTTAAATCTTATATTATTTTGCCCACATTCATCTCGACTGACAGCATTTCCATTGTCTCTTTTGGCTGTAAAGGAATCAAATGCAGATGTATCAACTCATGACATCAATGAGTACTACGACAACTGCTAAAGGTTGAATATACTACATTGTAAAATTCATTAATAATTCAAAAGGGTGCTAACCAATCCAAACGCAGCATTCAAGTGATCAGATACTGATTAATAAAAAATCAACGTCCGTATCACTGATACACAGCTTGATGTTTTAATCAGCAGTTCTGTATCCAACAAACACTGTGGTAGTGTATGTCGGGGAGAGGTCAATAATAATATTAATAATAACAACAACAACAATAATAAATAATAAATAGGTTTGTCACTATTGAGTGCTACGAGGGTAGCACTTGATGGTCAGACAAACACTAATAAACTTGTGGCCCTCCTAAAAGACTATACATGATATAAAATCTAGAAATATGACTATCTAAAATATAAATAACAATAAAAAATATCAGCTATGAAACACTAAATGGGATAACAAACTGCAACATCAATAAATAGATTACAATAAAAAAACACTAAAAATCTATCAAGACTTCCAAAACTATATATACATGTAACTATTCTGTGGATTAAGACATGTCATCTGCCGTCTGAGCCATGAGCGGTTCCTCGTCTCTGTCATCTTTGGAGTTCTTACGTGATAGGCGATCGGCCATCACACTTTCCAGCGTGCTCTTCATACTATTGAATGACTATTCTGTGGATTAAGACATGTCATCTGCCGTCTGAGCCATGAGCGGTTCCTCGTCTCTGTCACCTTTAGAGTTCTTACGTGATACGCGATCCATCACATTTCCCAGCGTGCTCTTCATACTACCGACTGACGGGGTGCGGGGCCGTCTTAACGGCACTTGTTCGCTATCTATTAAAATAACCATTCCACAGGTTATTTTCAAAAGCGGTGTATTCGCTATTTAGTACATACCACACTGGCTACTCAAACTCGGCATGTCCTGTATACATCTATTTAGTACATACCATACTGGCTACTCGGCATGTCCTGTATACATCTATTTAGTACGTACCATACTGGCTACTCGGCATGTCCTGTATACATCTATTTAGTACATACCACACTGGCTACTCGGCATGTCCTGTATACATCTATTTAGTACATACCACACTGGCTACTCGGCATGTCCTGCATACATCTATTTAGTACATACCACACTGGCTACTCGGCATGTCCTGTATACATCTATTTAGTACCTACCACACTGGCTACTCGGCATGTCCTGTATACATCTATTTAGTACATACCACACTGGCTACTCGGCATGTCCTGTATACATCTATTTAGTACATACCACACTGGCTACTCAAACTCGGCATGTCCTGTATACATCTATTTAGTACATACCACACTGGCTACTCGGCATGTCCTGTATACATCTATTTAGTACCTACCACACTGGCTACTCGGCATGTCCTGTATACATCTATTTAGTACATACCACACTGGCTACTCGGCATGTCCTGTATACATCTATTTAGTACATACCACACTGGCTACTCGGCATGTCCTGTATACATCTATTTAGTACATACCACACTGGCTACTCGGCATGTCCTGTATACATCTATTTAGTACATACCACACTGGCTACTCGGCATGTCCTGTATAAATCTATTTAGTACATACCACACTGGCTACTCGGCATGTCCTGTATACATCTATTTAGTACATACCACACTGGCTACTCGGCATGTCCTGTATACATCTATTTAGTACATAGCACACTGGCTACTCGGCGTGTCCTGTATACATCTATTTAGTACATACCACACTGGCTACTCGGCATGTCCTGTATACATCTATTTAGTACATACCACACTGGCTACTCGGCATGTCCTGTATAAATCTATTTAGTACATACCACACTGGCTACTCGGCATGTCCTGTATACATCTATTTAGTACATACCACACTGGCTACTCGGCATGTCCTGTATACATCTATTTAGTACATACCACACTGGCTACTCGGCATGTCCTGTATACATCTATTTAGTACATACCACACTGGCTACTCGGCATGTCCTGTATACATCTATTTAGTACATACCACACTGGCTACTCGGCATGTCCTGTATAAATCTATTTAGTACATACCACACTGGCTACTCGGCATGTCCTGTATACATCTATTTAGTACATACCACACTGGCTACTCGGCATGTCCTGTATAAATCTATTTAGTACATACCACACTGGCTACTCGGCATGTCCTGTATACATCTATTTAGTACCTACCACACTGGCTACTCGGCATGTCCTGTATACATCTATTTAGTACATACCACACTGGCTACTCGGCATGTCCTGTATACATCTATTTAGTACATACCACACTGGCTACTCGGCATGTCCTGTATACATCTATTTAGTACATACCACACTGGCTACTCGGCATGTCCTGTATACATCTATTTAGTACATACCACACTGGCTACTCGGCATGTCCTGTATAAATCTATTTAGTACATACCACACTGGCTACTCGGCATGTCCTGTATACATCTATTTAGTACATACCACACTGGCTACTCGGCATGTCCTGTATACATCTATTTAGTACATAGCACACTGGCTACTCGGCATGTCCTGTATACATCTATTTAGTACATACCACACTGGCTACTCGGCATGTCCTGTATACATCTATTTAGTACATACCACACTGGCTACTCGGCATGTCCTGTATAAATCTATTTAGTACATACCACACTGGCTACTCGGCATGTCCTGTATACATCTATTTAGTACATACCACACTGGCTACTCGGCATGTCCTGTATACATCTATTTAGTACATACCACACTGGCTACTCGGCATGTCCTGTATACATCTATTTAGTACATACCACACTGGCTACTCGGCATGTCCTGTATACATCTATTTAGTACATACCACACTGGCTACTCGGCATGTCCTGTATAAATCTATTTAGTACATACCACACTGGCTACTCGGCATGTCCTGTATACATCTATTTAGTACATACCACACTGGCTACTCGGCATGTCCTGTATACATCTATTTAGTACATACCACACTGGCTACTCGGCATGTCCTGTATAAATCTATTTAGTACATACCACACTGGCTACTCGGCATGTCCTGTATACATCTATTTAGTACCTACCACACTGGCTACTCGGCATGTCCTGTATACATCTATTTAGTACATACCACACTGGCTACTCGGCATGTCCTGTATACATCTATTTAGTACATACCACACTGGCTACTCGGCATGTCCTGTATACATCTATTTAGTACATACCACACTGGCTACTCGGCATGTCCTGTATACATCTATTTAGTACATACCACACTGGCTACTCGGCATGTCCTGTATAAATCTATTTAGTACATACCACACTGGCTACTCGGCATGTCCTGTATACATCTATTTAGTACATACCACACTGGCTACTCGGCATGTCCTGTATACATCTATTTAGTACATAGCACACTGGCTACTCGGCATGTCCTGTATACATCTATTTAGTACATACCACACTGGCTACTCGGCATGTCCTGTATACATCTATTTAGTACATACCACACTGGCTACTCGGCATGTCCTGTATAAATCTATTTAGTACATACCACACTGGCTACTCGGCATGTCCTGTATACATCTATTTAGTACATACCACACTGGCTACTCGGCATGTCCTGTATACATCTATTTAGTACATACCACACTGGCTACTCGGCATGTCCTGTATACATCTATTTAGTACATACCACACTGGCTACTCGGCATGTCCTGTATACATCTATTTAGTACATACCACACTGGCTACTCGGCATGTCCTGTATAAATCTATTTAGTACATACCACACTGGCTACTCGGCATGTCCTGTATACATCTATTTAGTACATACCACACTGGCTACTCGGCATGTCCTGTATACATCTATTTAGTACATACCACACTGGCTACTCGGCATGTCCTGTATACATCTATTTAGTACATACCACACTGGCTACTCGGCATGTCCTGTATACATCTATTTAGTACATACCACACTGGCTACTCGGCATGTCCTGTATAAATCTATTTAGTACATACCACACTGGCTACTCGGCATGTCCTGTATACATCTATTTAGTACATACCACACTGGCTACTCGGCATGTCCTGTATACATCTATTTAGTACATACCACACTGGCTACTCGGCATGTCCTGTATACATCTATTTAGTACATACCACACTGGCTACTCGGCATGTCCTGTATACATCTATTTAGTACATACCACACTGGCTACTCGGCATGTCCTGTATACATCTATTTAGTACATACCACACTGGCTACTCGGCATGTCCTGTATACATCTATTTAGTACATACCACACTGGCTACTCGGCATGTCCTGTATAAATCTATTTAGTACATACCACACTGGCTACTCGGCATGTCCTGTATACATCTATTTAGTACATACCACACTGGCTACTCGGCATGTCCTGTATACATCTATTTAGTACATACCACACTGGCTACTCGGCATGTCCTGTATACATCTATTTAGTACATACCACACTGGCTACTCGGCATGTCCTGTATACATCTATTTAGTACATACCACACTGGCTACTCGGCATGTCCTGTATAAATCTATTTAGTACATACCACACTGGCTACTCGGCATGTCCTGTATAAATCTATTTAGTACATACCACACTGGCTACTCGGCATGTCCTGTATACATCTATTTAGTACTACTCGGCATGTCCTGTATACATCTATTTAGTACTACTCGGCATGTCCTGTATACATCTATTTAGTACATACCACACTGGCTACTCGGCATGTCCTGTATACATCTATTTAGTACTACTCGGCATGTCCTGTATACATCTATTTAGTACTACTCGGCATGTCCTGTATACATCTATTTAGTACTACTCGGCATGTCCTGCATACATCTATTTAGTACTACTCGGCATGTCCTGTATATATCTATTTAGTACTACTCGGCATGTCCTGTATACATCTATTTAGTACTACTCGGACAAACGACAATCGACATGCCAAAACCGAAATGCATTGTGGTTCTAACCGTGCAGCTGTGCCAAACGGATAAACTATAGTGTAATTCGAAAATGGATTCGCAGGAGACATTAATCAGATTAATATTCGTCTTAAAAGTGTTTCACCCAAAAACAAACGAATTCAGCTACAACCACAATCCATTGCGGTCTGTAAATATCGCTTGTCGTTTCTGCGGGACCTTTGTGTGTAACAGGAGCTTAAATGAACGCCGCATGTTAACATATCGATTCAATTTCTACTTGATGGTGTAGTGCACTTGTTTTTTTATCTACTTAGCTCGGAGGCGTCCACTTTAATCTAGATGTGCAGCTGGTTTGATGCATACCAAACCATACCATACCATACCAAACCAAACCAAACCAAACCATACCAAGTTATACTGGTCTACTCATGAATCCTTCATGAGACGATACATAACTACGCCTAAAGCTCACAGACTGGTACCTTCACTGGTTATTGTAACGTGAACTTGATCAAGTTGCACTCACCATCGATTTTATCCGAGTCATTGCATTTTTGCCTTAGGATACTGGGCCGGCGTTTTCTTTCGTTGGCGTCTATCAGTTCACTCGGGTGATCTCTACGTTCAGTTTCATCATCACTTTGGATGAGAGGTAATGGACTACGATTAATGAGACCATTCCCCGATACCGTTGTCTTGTTACTGGTTCCTGGAGGATTGGAAAGAAGAGCGACTCGATTTGGCTGATCGGAGACGTTAAATCTTATATTATTTTGCCCACATTCATCTCGACTGACAGCATTTCCATTGTCTCTTTTAGCTGTAAAGGAATCAAATGCAGATGTATCAACTCATGACATCAATGAGTACTACGACAACTGCTAAAGGTAGAATATACTACATTGTAAAATTCATTAATAATTCATAAGGGTGCTAACCAATCCAAACGCAGCATTCAAGTGATCAGATACTGATTAATAAAACATCAACGTCCGTATCACTGATACACAGCTTGATGTTTTAATCAGCAGTTCTGTATCCAACAAACACTGTGGTAGTGTATGTCGGGGAGAGGTCAATAATAATATTAATAATAATAACAACAACAACAACAATAATAAATAATAAATAGGTTTGTCACTATTAAGTGCTACGAGGGTAGCACTTGATGGTCAGACAAACACTAATAAACTTGTGGCCCTCCTAAAAGACTATACATGATATAAAATCTAGAAATATGACTATCTAAAATATAAATAACAATAAAAAATCTCGGGTATGAAACACTAAATGGTATAACAAACTGCAATATCAATAAATAGATTACAATCAAAAAACACTAAAAAACTATCAAGACTTCAAAAACTATATATACATGTAACAAGTTAGGGGATGAAATGAGGCAATAGCCTTTGTTCTTCTAGGCAGTTATCCCTGAGTGCGTTTCTAAAAGATCTTAAAGTCACTTCTTCGTTCTGAGTTCAATAGATAGATTGTTCCATAATTGACAAGTCGAAACAATAAACATCTTCCCACCTTCAGTTTGTCGTTTCAAGCGTGGGCAGATGAAATTAACGTTGGCATATCTAGTGCTCCTACTATGGTTCGCGCTATTAAACTTAAAACTATCTATTAAGTACTGTGGTACAGCATTTTGTGTTCTTTTAAAGGCTAAAGCACATTTAGCAATTCTAGCTTCTTCATAAAAAGGAATCCACTTAAGCGTATTAAAAAGACAAACAGAAGACGACCTAGTATCAGCGTTTACAATTATTCTGGCTGCTCTCTTTTGCTAACGTATCTAACTCTTAGAAGGTTGTCTTTACTGCAGCGATCAAGCCATACAACATTAACATAAATAAAAACTGGCTTAATCATGGCATTATAATACAAAATACGCTGTTTAACCGGACTTGATTTTATTCAAAACCCCTAGGCGCTTGGACACCTTCTTGCATAGCTTGCCGGTCGATATGAGATGCAAAGCTAAGTTCCTCGTCCATTTCCAGCCCTAGAATTCGAACAGAAGTAACTTGCTCTAACTCAGTACCGTTCTCTGTACGCCGTAACTTCAGCTCTTGCTCGTCAGGTTCGATCTAGTTCATCAAGCGTTTCCCAGTTACTAAAAAAAACTCTGAATTTCTAACGAGACCTGAAACAACCATGGGGGCTGATCAAAGCCAGGTCCCGGCTAATCCACAGATAGAATTGGAATTTAGCTGTTGGTTTTTGCGGAGGGAGGAAAACCGGAGAACCCGGAGAAAAATTATCCGCGGAGCAAGGGTGAGATACCAACAAACTCAACTCACATATGGCGCCCCGTCCGGGAATCGAACCTGGGCCACAGAGGTGAGGCGAAGCGCTTAACCACTGCGCCAACGGCCCTGGCTCCCATACTAAGACTGTCTTTGTAGACATCCTTTTCTGACGAAGGGCTAGCGCTCGAAACGTCAGCTGCTACTCGCTTTCCACGGCGGTTAGCATACCTCAATCGACTTTAGTTGATTACATACCAGTGTTAAGACTGTCTTCGTCTTGGACTCATTCAGTGGAAGCTTATTAGCACTTGCCCAGGTCTCAACATTATGCAATGCATCAGTAAGCGAGTCTCGCAATCTACCAGCTTGATTAACTCGCACCAAGACAGACAAACTGCCGCCTAGCATTCAAGTATGATCTGACCCGTTTGTCAGCGGATTCACGCAAAGCATATGCATGCAATTTCCTCAGCAGTAGCTGGCCCATGGTCCACCATATCGAAAGCTTTACAGTAGTCTATCAGCACAAGGCCACTGGCGCCATTATCATCTAGATGGAAAAGTAATTGGTCTCACGACCGATCACTGACTTCTCCTATCCCAGTTGGGTTAAAAGTGTTAAGGTAAAGTATTCTAACAGACCTTTGCGTTAGTTTGATACATATACTGATTAATAAAACATCAAATATGTCACTGATACATATTTTGTTTTGTTATTAATTGATTTGTGACCAATAAAAAGGTTGTGCTCAACAGTTTTGCAGTAGGCTTTATGTAAAAACTACTAGCAATTGCATGATCAAAACTTGTGTACTTTCAATTCAAGTGCAAAGCGTTTGGTTATGCTCTCTCCACGAGAGATTTCCATCTACAGTAACACCTAGTGTCTTAGCGTTGGGTACTCGATTAATACTTTCTTCCCCAATTTTAATATGAATTGGATTTTGAACCTGTGTCGCAAGTCTTTGCCGGGAATCAATTATCATGAATTCAGTTTTTGTGACATTTAAGCCGAGTTTATTTGCTCTAAGCCAAACACTGATTTTGTCTAATACATTATTTATAAGGTTCTGAAGTTCCTCATTAGTGGCTACTGCGACAGTTATACTAGTGTCATCTGCATACATTCTGGGGGAGGCGGTGGTTAAACAGTTCGGCAAATCATTAATGTATATTAGAAATAGTAGAGGGCCTAAAAGTGTTCCCTGGGGAATACCATAAGATAAGTAAGATTGGAACCAGTCTAGAGTAGACTGAACCATACCATAGTTTCTCAGTTTCCTTAGAATTCATTAGCAATTTCACTTACTCTCTTCTAATGCCACTGTTAGATCATTCTCCAGCACCTTCACTATCTGCAGTTGTTTTATGGAAGAATCTTTCATTTCTTTACAGAACTCATACACTGTAAGTTCAGGGTGTCTAGCAAAGATAAATGTCATAACTTCAATGGCTGGACATTTGTAGTCTTCCATTGCATTCAATTTATGTTGTTCCATACCATACGTCTCCCCAACGTTTTTCCAATTTCCTACTCCAGTTGCTTTATTAATTGAAAGGCAGTTCTCGACTTCTGATTGTTTTTGAAGATTAATTTCATTGAGTAGTTTGTATCCTGAAAGTAAATGTACATGTACAATTTCACAGTTAATAATATTACACGTGGGTATATAAATTCCAATTCGATCTGTGATTTTAGTCCTGGTCGCACTTTAGGTGAAATCCAAATTTTGGCAAAATTTTAGCCAACAAAATTTTAGTTTTTCCAATTTTTAGCTGCGGTCGCACTTAATCAAATTCATGTTTTAGGAAAATGATGAGCTGTCAAAGAAATGCAAGTGAAGTGAAATCTGATATGTAAACAGAGCACTTTCTCACGTTTTGGCTCAGAGCAGATTCATAGTCATGAAATTCGAAGCCGGACTTCGAATTGTGGTAGCTACGTTGCTTTTCATTCTTGCTTAATAACAACATTACTGCGTAATAACACTCTGTGGCGCGAAAACGCTACTATTTTTTTACTGATTGGCAGCTGGAAGTTCAATTTGACAGCTTAATTGGCTAAAACATCACATTTGGCTAGTTTGCCAAAAATCTGAAGCTTCCGAGGCAGGAAAACGGCGGCTTTAATCTTTTTGGAAAATTCCCAAAAAATTAGTCTTTTTCCGAAATTTAGAACATCTGGGTTGCACTTTCTAAGCGCTCAAAATCATAACATTAATTTTTGCCAAAAATCAGTAAAATTGGCTAAGTGTGACCGGGGCCTTATATATTATAGTTACAATGGTATATTAGGAAATATATCTTAAATATATACATGTATTTGTCTATTACAGCTGTAAAATAGACAAATATATGCTTTACATACATTGCCCAATATGTTGTTGTGGTTGAAATACGTTTTGAGATTGATTTTAGGTTAGGCCAGTTGAATCATCCCATAATTATAGGTAGTACTATTAACATTATTCCACTAAAATGTACTGACAGTACATATGTGACTGTATATTTGTATAAATGAAAAGAGACTACGTTCTTGGGATTGACTATATAAATTACATATATAGTTTTAAATACATGTACATTATAAAATTATTATTTCATAAATACATACAAGCACCTTGAGTGGCAGACAGACAAACAATATTCTACTTCTTTTCAATAAAAGCTTTAAGTAACTGTCAAAAATACTGGATAGCAATATTCTTAATGGCTTCCCATTGAATTGTTACTCCCAGATCCAATCAATAAGCAAGCTTTGTATTCTCATGGACGAACTGGAACAAGCCCTAAACAGAAGCTCTGTGGCGAATTTGCTAATAATTATACTGTATAGCTAAATTCAGCATTATAAAAGAATCCCCCATTGTAGCTTCCCCTGGGTGCTCCTTCCAGCTCATCTGTGAGAATGGGAAACTTGAATAATATAATAAGCCAGCTGTATGGGTGAATACTGTGGTACTTCCAGCCCATCTGTGAGAATGTGAAACTTCAATATAATAAGCCAGCTGTACGGCTAAATACTGCATGTGCTACTTCCAGCTCATCTGTGAGAATGGGAAACTTGAATATAATAAGCCAGCTGTATAGCTAAATACTGTGCTACTTCCAGCTCATCTGTGAGAATGGGAAACTTAATTGAATATAATAAGCCAGCTGTATGGCTAAATACTGTGCTACTTCCAGCTTGTCTGTGAGAATGGGAAACTTGAATATAATATTATAAGCCAGCTGCATGGCTAAATAATGTGCCCTGAAACTTAATGTGATGCAGGTAAGTGGTTAAAAATATCAATTCCAGCACTTATTTAAGTCTGAAAATCAACACCGGGTGACAACTCTAAGAAAGCCTGTTTGAGCAGTGTGACTCATGTTTCTCAAAATATATCCCACATTATTTTTCCCTTGTCCCAATTATTAATTCTATTCCAAACCAGTCAGAAGAAAACAAAAATCCCCAAATATTATTTTTTTGCAAATTATGTCCCAATACTATTTAACCATTCATCTCTTTCTTCATTTTCCAATCCTTCACCAAGTAAACTGGGTTCCCAACATTTTTTTTAGATTCCCAGTAAACGTTTGCAGGTCTCCCCCAAAAAGTCCTTTTTACACTATGTACTGACTGCATCATTTCCATGAAAATCTCATGAAAATTCAATGAAAATTAAACATTCCAATGAAAATCCCATGAAATTAGATAACATTTTGTGAAAATGCAATTTTCATGGATGTTTTTATAAGAAACATGCAGTTCCATGGAAATGACAGGCAGTGACAATCTAACAAAAGTAATATAATTGATTTTTTTCTGTTGGACGTACATATAATATTTTTTTAAAATATATATATATAATATATAATTTTTTTTTTATATGTACGTACAACAATATATAATATATATATGATTAGTCAATTAATGGCTGTGCATTTTTACGAGTCAAAAGGCCAGCAAAATGCATATACATGTAACAAGTGAAAATACACAGTCATTTTAGATGGTTAGTCAACTGAATAAGTTGTTTATTATATAAATCTGCAAAAAACTACACTTATATGCCAACAACCAGAAAGCCATGATTATATTCTTACTACCCCAATATTATGGCCTCATATTTCTTGCATTCTTGGACATATTGCAGCATTCTTTGCAGATGATATATTTACACACTCACGTTTCCCTTGAGCAGGTAGTACAGTTAACTCAGCTTTACAACTGTGTAAATGCTTTTGGCATTTTGTACAATGAACATCACAACTGTAAAACCCAAAGTGACTCATTTGTACATGTGGCAAGGCATACTCCTCCTTTGTGGCACTCATGAATGTAATCACTGTATCATCCTTCTTCCACCGGTACTTTACATAACAATGCCTTCTATTGCTGCAGGTAACTTTAGCTACACATTTAAAGACAACACTTCCTCCATCACAAATGTTCTGCTCTGGATGTTGAACAATCTCAATATCTGTAAAGAGGAAAGATAACTACATATCAGTACATATGGACAAATTAAGGAATTAAGATCTATAACGATTTAAGGTTTAAGAAGATATGATTGTAACAACTGATTAAATACTTAAGTAATATACTACTGCATACCGGTACAATTTATTAATGTAACTTAACAGGAAATTTGTATACAGGACTGGAAATCACAAAATGCAAGCTAGTAGATTTTTAGAATGCAAGTAAAATATCATAACTAGTTAACTACTTGCAACTGGTGCTAGTAGAATCTTGCTGAAGTACATAAGAACTAAAATTTGGGCTGAGGGATTTTTAAGTGGCCTTTTATCAAGATGAATTTGTCTGACTACCTTGAAATTCAGCTGTTGGTGAATGTTTTCTGTGTGGCCAAAGCTGAACGGCAGACAACAAAGAGATGTGCTGAATATTGGCCAGTTTATCTGATCTGCAGACTCATGATCAGTCACATTCTACCTTGTTAATTTTCTAGTACAATTAAGTGAGCAGACAACTCGCTACCTCTTGCTAGCAGCTCCCAAACTCAATAAACGTAGAATAAACATTCAAGTACAATAAACGTACAATAAACATTCAAGGAACACACATCAAAACTTTAGTGTTTATTAGTAGGTAAACAAATATTCCATCTCTTTCATCAGTGGCCAAATTAAACAGCCAGACATGAACACAGCCCAGATGGCTACAATGTCAATTTATCAGGATAATTTATCATTTGAATTCCGACAGACAGTTATGTTGTAGTCCAATGTACTTGGTGGTACATTGTATATTAGGATTAATACAATTATGAATGAAGTCTTCTGATAAATCAAGTGACAATAGCTGATAATGGACTGAATGACTGTATTTCCAGGCAATCCATTTGATGAAAGGTGTCAGTTGTTGCATCATAAAGAGTGTACATTTTGATCAGATACAAATTGTACAATATGTCCTCTTCTTTTACTCAACACTAGAATAGCTTGAATTTCACAGTGCCTCATGGTGATGAAAAGACAATATAGAAGATAGATGCTCCTGATAATGGAGTTCTGTGAACACTCTTGTATATAAAGCCAAGAGGAATTTACATACATGTAGTGAAAATCTTGAATCCTGATTCTCAGTACCTGCATTCCCTGTATCTCACAGCAAAAACTAGCTAAGATATCCCATATATCTCCAACAACAGTTGCAATTCCACATCCTGCTTCATAAGCATCCTGAATCCCATCTTCAAAATAAGTCAAATCCAGCAACCCGAAAAACCTAAATATTGTGGAGATCAACCCTTGTTACTATTAGAAACATATATTATTATCAAAATATGTGGCAAAATATAAAACCGCCCTCACAAAAATGTGTTTGTATCAGCAAATTGCATTTCCAGCCCTGAGCCACTAGTATCTCATCCTATCCATGTAGACCAATCAGATTTTAAATTTGGCAGTCACACAGGAAGCCATTCAGGTGCAAATCCGGCCAACAAGTCACCAGCGAGTAATTTTGAAAAATTTGAAGCAGTCATGGAAACTCACTCCAATTAAGTACTACACAAAATATTGGTAAAAATGGCAAAATTTGAAGATGAAAAAATATGCAGAATATGTTTGGCCTTGTATTTTGATAGGAATACTGATAAACAACAGTCATGATTTTTGGAAGGCAATTTTCTATGTATATATATAATGTTGTACCATTTGGGTCTGTCACTATGCTAGGGCTGCAAATGGTACTGTGCTGGCTGAATAAAACAGCATACCCTCCAAAACTCATGTTATCTCTTGTTGTGTGTTATTACAACACTCACCTTGCAAACAGTCTGCAGTGTCATAATCCAACTGAACACCTGCTTCACGGTTATATTGGGCATCATGCTGTCTGTTTCGTTTTTTCAACTTCTTTGTCAGACAGATTAAAGCAATCACCAGGACAATGCCACCAACTCCACTTACAACTGCACCTATAATATTTTTAGCCGAATTTTCACTACTCCCACCTGGAATTGATTCCCGAGTTCCAGTACTATGTGACAATATCGCCGTAGATGCCGGAGTGGTGGATGAGGGTGTACATTCCTGAGCACGGTGTATTGAGCATTGCTGTTGCCTAGGGATACCTTGTGTCTCACATTCTGGGATGTGCACATCTTTGATGTCACCACAACAGTATGAACAGGGTTGGCAGTCATGTGTTGCATTTTCATAGTAAAACCCATTTTGACATTTGTTGAAACAGATGGTATTGGACTGTGCAGTGCAGTTGTTCTTCATGGGAGTTGTACATATGTGACATGGTTTACATGAACTTGAATCATATTCATCTGAGTAGGATTTTCCAGCAATGCAAGCCTTGCACATTATGTTAGGAGGAGGATCTAGGGTACTGCCGCATGGTGGTGTTAGACCACTTCCATGAACGCATGTATCGCACAGGAGACAAGTAATAATTCCATTCCCCTTCCTAATTTCATATTCACCTTTTTTGCAGGAAGTTGTACATCGAGTGAACTAAAACATAAACAAAAACAATGTAATTATCACCTACTGGTACATTTTGTATGACAATTATATCAAAAACTACTCAGCTGAATCATAAACACCTAGAAATGTGCCAAGTAGATAATATTATGTATTTCAGGCTAATTAGTTTAGGTTCATATCAAAGTGTCATTTTAATACAATGCACATTTGTAGCTTACTAAAGTATGTACAACCAAACCATTGTTACATTAATGATTAGCTTTGGAGGGCTCATTACAAAATGCATGTAAACAAAAAATAATATTTAACTAAAATACAGTAGTTACAATAATCCTGATAATAGATAAGGTAAAACTGTCACTACATGTACATAATTATACTTCAATGTACTTGTAATAACTACAATCGCGATCGAGTATCAAATATAAAACAAAGTCAAATATTTGGTTACAGTGTATACTGCATATATTTAAATACTTGTATGAGAATAATCTTTAGTTAAGTAAGAAATAATTAAGGTAATATCTAGTAATAAATAAAGTATTTAATTGCCAGTGAAAACCTTATTTGGTGTTTTGTAAATAAATTTCCATTTTATAATGTCTGACATATATTACAATGTATAGTATGCTGACAGATTATCTCTTGATTATTTAGCTCATCAACATACTTCAAAAGTAAAGTAAAGTAAAATGAAGTATAAAAGTAAAGTGAAGTACTTAAAGTAAAGTAAAGTAAAGTAAAGTGAAGTGAAGTGAAGTAATGTAAAGTGAAGTAATGTAAAGTAAAGTAAAGTAAAGTAAAGTAAAGTAAAGTAAAGTAAAGTAAAGTAAAGTAAAGTAAAGTAAAGTAAAGTAAAGTGAAGTGATGTAAAGTGAAGTGAAGTCTCCTTATTTATAGAGGGTAACACATTTACCAATGAAACTTAGTACTCTTCCATATGGCCCTCTGTTGACTTATGTTTATATATATAGTCCTATGGTTTTACATCCTTATCCATTAGGAGATATGTGAATGATGTCTAACTGTTTATACTATTGGATTTTGTAAAGGCAGCAAATTATTCCACTCTTAAGACCTATTGCAGTGTTAATTAATTTGGACTGGATGGGGTTTCAAAACTGTGACCTCCCACATGACAGAGGGAGACAGTTTAATGAAATAAATAAAATGTCAGTTTCATGAAATTGACAACAATAATTAAAAATCAGATGTGAAATTTACATGATTTTGATGCAAATGCCTGATTACAAATATGCCCACGAATCCTATCATTGAAGATTTTATTTAGATGATTGTATGACATTCATGTATACCTGCTGGCACTAAAGAGTAATAAATAAAATAAGATGAACAACATGACCACATTTTCGTTAAAAAACACCTTTTCTGCAGTAATTCTTCCCCACATTAGCTTGTAATACATATGATTTTAGCAGCAGGACAAGTTATACCTTAAGGTGCACCTAATCCCTTTTGCAATTTTTGTAGCTGTGAATCTTCGAAAGGTTTTGAGTACTTCTGTGAAGAAAGTTTTGGTTTATAAAGAATACTCTACATGATTGTACAAATGTATGTTCTACACTTGTTTGAAATGGTGAAAACTTGACCTTTCCTGACCCATGACCATGTAAAGAAAGACTGCATTGATTCCTGGGGTGACATCATCCAATTAATTCGACTTTGCAATAATTTGAAAACTGGTAAATACTTAGCATTCTGTCTAAAATGACTTTTTTTCTTTACTAACAACTCACAGACTGTGTATATTCTCTATAATTATCGATGTTGTTGTGATAGAAAGGTGCCATGGAGAATAATGCATTAATGAGATGACATTACCCTCAGAATCTTCCCAGGTTTTTTTCTTACCCGGTCATGGGTCTGACAGCAAATAAAGGTCAAATTTTCACCATCTCATACAAGCATAGAACATAGAGTATTCTCTGTAAAACAAAAAAATATTTGCAGAAGTACATGTACTCCCAAGCCAATGTTTAGACTTTTAGAGGATGGTCAAATCTTTAAAATTTCGACTTGGGTCTTCATCCTCGCAACAATGGATGACAGTCAGATTTTTTCCTCGATACAATCAATCAATCAATCAATCAATCAATAGTTTATTGGCACCTTGTACAAACAACTTGTTTACATTGGTGTGTATCCAACAAAGTGAAAGAAAACTAAACTACAAACTCGTTGTAAATATTTAAAATCTCCTTAATGTAGTTACTAGTAACCTTTATAACATTTATATCTTTCATAACCATTAAATAATTAAATAGGGTAGCCGAACTGAACGAAAAGAAGAGATGATTAACGGACAGTAATTTGTCCATAAAAACACTCCGTGCTCTTACTAAACGTATGTTCGTGCATCGGAAGAGATAGTGAAATTCATCACCTAGCTCATTCGATCCACAAATATTACAGCACCGTTGTGGACGTGGAATCTGTAAATATCGACCACGCTCAACCGGAAATTTATGAGCTGAAATCATTAATTGAGTGACAGCACGCCACGCCTCAAAATCGTTAATGCTAAACAAATAACCTTCCCGCGTGTATTCACTCTTGATGCTCATATATAACTCTAGCTTAGACAGTTTCAATCCATTAACAATTTTCTCTCTCTCTTCCTTCCATTCAATTGCATATGTTTGCTTTAATTTACTTACAATTAACTTGGATATTGATTTAAATTCTAAACTCGGTAAAATGTTGGCATTTCTAAAATCAAAGCCACCTAACTTCAACAAATGTGAAATTAATCCAAACCACGACCAAACTCCATCCTTATGCAGTCCACAAGATACTTGGAGAGCATTAGATAACAAGGTATTGTTGCTACGTTCAAGTAAATGAAAGAAATATCGTAAAACTAACTTGTAAATATCAATGTGTATTGGAAAGGCGCCAAATTCAGCCCTTACTGCTAAGTTAGTAGCTTTGGAGTTTACTCCTAGTAACATCTTATACATCTTAATGTTAAGTTTATCGCATACTACATGTATCTTGATATTGAACAACGTCTTTTGAAACTTATAATTATTTATATAAGCACCCCAAATTTCACAATTATAAAGCAAAATTGGACAAATCAACGTGTTATATAACTTTAGGTGCCTTCGCGCGGGTGAAACGTCTTCAAAAGGCTAAACAATACTCGTAACCCTTTATTGATACATGTATGCTGGATTCCAGTGCTCCACATTAAGATTTTAGGCTGGTTGCCTGGAGGCCTAGCTAGCTGGTTTGCCTTTATGTCTTTGTTTTTAGTAACCCCACTAGGTACAAAATGTACCTGCCCGGTTTGAATTTTTGGTTGCCCCAGGCAAGCGGGCAATTATTGTTATGTCGAGCCCTGACATCCATAGGACAGATAATGCTTTGGTGTCCAGGAGATTAGTTATGCCAATGCTGAGTTATTTTCACTTATTTATTTATTTATTTGAGACTAAAGAAGAATGCAATAGGATGCAAGTTAGAATGCAATATGATACACAAATTAACAGTACAATTTCAACTACAGTACCCATTCAGGAAGGAGAAGGTAGAGATTTCCAGAAGAATACATGTATATATGTTTTCTACTAAATAAAGGTAAACGTATCATGGAAAATACAACAAATCTACAAAATAGTGAATTTTATATAGATTACATGTATCTGCAGTTTGCATTGTTTCTCACACATTTATCTTCTTTTTTTTGGGAGTGGTGGGGGGGGGGGGGGGGGGCGGGGGGGGTGTCAATAAAGTTTTGAGCAATTTCATAGGGGTCATCTAAGTTTAAATTTAACTCATAGGGGGGTCATAAAAGTCTTAACAAGAGAAGCAGATAAAATACCGACCCCCAAAGGCATAAATAATGAACACTCCCTAATAGTACCACAGGTATCCAAAACAAATAACAACTTCAAAAGATATTTCCATTTCGTGTCGTCCGGGGCCTTTTTGCTACTCTGCTCGCAGGGTACCTTTTTGCATGGCGGATTGACGCTGCCCATTTTATACTTGTCAGATTATATATGTACACTAAACTGGGCATAACGTTATACAGCATTATTATCAAACGTTTAAATGTTTATTGTTTCGCAGCTTAGTGTACGTGTGTGTATAACTGCTATATTAAAAGTTAATTAACTTTAATAAATCACCACTCGACACCTCAAATATGTGAATGTGAACGCTAACTTACCTCAATTACAACACTCGCCAATACCAGAACTACTTTAAAGCACACTCGAGAGCACACCATTGCCACTGAAGTCTGAGTACTCGCCTGATTAATATCCACTGAGCTGCAATAGATTATGTTAACTCAGCTAAATTTAAAAATTCCTTCGGCTTCTGCCTGGTGGTTCGCTCAGATCGTTCCCAGGCCTGGATCGTTCCAGAACTTAGCTTTTCTTCACTGTGGTAACTGTTAGCACAACGAAATAAGGAAACGTATACATATAGATCTAGAGCTGCATATACATGTACATGTAGCTAGATATGTGATATATATGAAGCGCAATCGATCCGTGTCCCATCACTGCATCAGTCGTAGCGTCGTAGCGTTATGTAGAAATTACGTCATTATTCGGTGACGTCACATCCATATTTTTAACTTCATGGATAGTGGAGAACAAAAAGCAATATTAAAATAAATGGTTTATAACTGATCTCTATAATTCTACATAATCTTACTCCTGAGTATATTAGCTCTAAGTTTATAAATCGCAGCTGCATCTGTCCAACCTCTGGACCTTCCCAAATCGGGATTTAAATTGTAGGGGAAACTTTAGCGAGCGCCAAAGGCGCGAGCCTCAAGGGGGGTTAATGTGAAGGCCCGAGGTGAAACACCATTTCCAGCACTCTCAGGGTCGGTAAATTGATCGTCATTTTAGGCTTGTTTTCCATAAAAAAATGTTATTGCAATAAAATTCTCGTAATTCTTCAGACATATTGGCACCGAGAAAAAAACTCAAGAAATCCGATATTTATTCAAATATTATTAGAATTTGACGAAAATATCTTTCTGGGCTCGTTGCTCGTGGGAGCAGATCTTCAAAATCGGGATTTTTCCTATCCCGACCGAGGTTGCGTCGGGATTCGCGATTTTCAAATCAGGATAATCCCGACGAAATCGGGATGGTTGGACACTCTGAGTTGCAGTTGCAGTGGCCGCTCGCATCAGTGAAATGTGCGAAGCCTTGCAAAGCCTTGAATTCGTTCGGCATTTAGGTACGACTATAACCCAAGGTTAGACGAGGCTCTAGTGCTGTGATTGTGAGTGTCTTTTAAATAATTTACATAGTTATTAAAGTACTCCGGGCACTTTCCACTAACAATCTTAAACATCATCGGCACAGCTTCTTCACGCGCACGAGATCGTCAATAGGAATCCAGAATCAGTCTACTGCAACGTTTTTGTACTCTTAGTATTCTTAATAACTGTTCATTAGAGGTGTTGCCCCAAACTGTACAACAATATTCAAATATGGGCTTAACAATTGCATTGAATAGCAATTTTCTGCAGGAGTGGATAAGGTAGCCCAAGTTCAACTTGTGAATTACATAGTCCGTATGATTAACCCAACTAAGGTGCTTGTCAATCTTAACACCTAAGAGTTTTTCATCATCAACTTCGTCTATTAGTTTGCCATTAAGGTACAGATCGAGATGGGATTTGTTTATGTGCTGCAGTTTTTGTCTGGTAGCAATGAGTATTTGCTTCGTCTTCTTTGTGTTGGGGATCATCTTATTTAACACAAACCAGCTGCTCGCACTATCAAGGCTCACTTGTAGGTCACGTTGGATGATATCGGTGCCAGCATCAGCCGTCCACAGTGTCGTGTCATCAGCGTATATATCAGACGATATTAAAAACCGCTGGCAAACAAAAAGCTATTCTGTTTAACCAGGATGAAAATATTCGAAGACACTTTCCCAGTTGAACATGAAAACGAGGCTACAGCAGCAAATTCAAGTGAAAATTCAAATCCTAGAACAATGGTGGTTATAACTAATCTCAGCGTTTTTAGTCGTCCTAATATAAAATTTTGGTAAAATGTCTATCACATGACCAACCTCGTGATCACAAAAAGTTGAAAATTAAACTAAAAACGGGAAACCCGGCAAACTTCAAAAGGGCTAACAAAGGCGCTGCGATTTATGTTGGAAGACAAAAGATTGTGCACGGACATAGTTCATTAGCGTTCCCTGAACGACAGAACTCACACGTTTCTATTGGCTGATTGATTAATATGTTGGAATTTCTATTGTGTTTTGTGCACGGTAGTGGTTGAAAAAAGCTAATAAAGACATACAACAAAGAAGGTCCCTGAGTTTCATAAGCATTCCACTCTATTAACTATGCTTAGAGCTCTTCACTTGTACCATCTAGTACCTGAAGAAGGCTAGTTTGGCCAGCCGAAATATTGTAATATTCAATGATATTAAATCCTACGTTGTGTCAGCTTTGCCGTAGTCCTTGGACTTCGCCATTCATTTTCATTTTGGCTGATTAGATCTGACTTAGATCCAACGTAGCAACCAGCAGGCTTTTTGTCCACGGTTCTTTGCCGTTTCCCAAGTTTTAAGTAACGATTTTGTGTTTATCTGATTACACTTGTGGTTGACTTTAAAGATCAGTTCGGAATGGTTGACCCTGACAGACTGTTAAGGCGGAAATATAGAAAACAGGTCACGTGACCTATTCTTGGAACCATGATAAAAAGTCAACCATTCCGTGGTATCGACTAATCGCTCGTTTAGTGGCTGTTAATTGGATACAAACAGTTAAACTTCCCTCCCTCAATGCTTGATTGAAAGGATTTTCAATATTTTCCCTGGAGACTGTTTATATACACTGTTTGTTAGTCTTTTTTGCATATTTGCTTTGATTTTAAGCATCCCACATGGCCGAGAGGTTCCTATATTATAGTTCATATCAAAATCGGCCGGAACGCGAATGTAAAGACTAATACCGTGACACAGCCCCTTTAAGGTGCAAATATCATGCCAAAGAAATAAAAATAATTCATTGGCCCACAGCTCCGTTAGGAAATAATCTAATGTTCCAAAATTTGGGTTATACGTGTATTTTTGGTAGTTCTACAAGGACCAAGATGTTTTATTTGATTTCATCAATTCAAACCAATTTTGTGATCGCGTGTCATGACGATGAAAACCATCAATTGTGTTTGTTTCTCACAAAAAGGTATTAATCTTGCAGATTTGTAACATTTCTGGCATTTAATCCCTAATTTTGGTTAGTTTTCATGGATCCTGTGACGTCATAAGATGAATCAAATCCCTCCCTAGAGAAAACTACTACAATAGAACCCGTAGGTTTTCATTGTGACATCACAAGATGAATCAATCCCGTTATTCGGGTAACTAGTTGAATTGCTGCAGCAGCAGGGGGGCTGAGCATAATTCTTGGATGAAAATTTGTTGTATCCAACGATTTCATTAGACAAAAACAACGAAAAACCAATATGTGACACAACAAAAGAACAACACATCAACATTCAGACATCATCAGTCTTGGATGAAAATTTGTTGTATCCAACGATTTCATTGGACAAAAACAACGACTAAACCAATACGACAACATTCAGACATCACCAGTACCACCCACCCCCCCTGCTGCTATCGTTATTACATTTGTTGTACACTTTATTGTATTTCGATGCCCATTTAGAGAGAGGCTAACATATAGTATATCATCCATCGTTACATACCCATTGTTGTACACTTTATTGTATTTCGATGCCCATTTAGAGAGAGGCTAACATATAGTATATCATCCATCGTTACATACCCATTGTTGTACACTTTATTGTATTTCGATGCCCATTTAGAGAGAGGCTAACATATAGTATATCATCCATCGTTACATACCCATTGTTGTCCACATTATTGTATTTCGACATCCATTTAGAGGAAGGGTTAGTATAAGGTATACCATCATTGCTACTATGGATGATCTGGTTGATGAGATTCTTGCAGAGTATGAACCAATTCCAGAAAATAACGAGATATATGACTTAGACATCCAAGTGCCTCATCATATAACACTTCCAGATGAGCAATGGGTAGAATTCTTGATAGATGCTAAGGATATGTTTGAATTCGATGGTGCAACTGCTGTATTCTCTACGTGGAGAGTAGAAACTGAAGACCCACTTGATATTGGCAACATCGATGTCGCCGATGGCATTGAATTAAGGGCTGGTCGATTGGCTTTGGATGCTCGTATGACCATGGAAAGAGCAAGAGAAATTCTTAAGGCACTTCCAGATGGTGAGTTCATTTTGAAAATTAAATTCCTTAGAGAATATAACAATGATGGAGATGTGTATTGGATAGTTGACGACAAGTTTGAACCGGTTCGTGCCGAGAGAAAGAAGGGTTATGGCGTAATCGAGATTTCTCATGATACTAAACCAGGTGCGATAGTTGGAATCGATAAGGTATACTATAATAATGCATATCCAGTTACTGCAGTGGTTTATGGACTTTATCCAATCAGAGCCCCAATGCGCGTTGGTGATCTTAATTGCGTCGCACAAAGAGTAATAGAGCATTTCGAAGGCGCTACGAGAGGACAAGGTCTAACTACTAAGAGACATGAGAAGATACAGAATTGGGAAGAACAAGTTCATGACAATGGTGCTACGATCGACGATATATCTAAGCTTGAGACGATTATCACCAGGCCTATAATCCTGAGTGACATTGCTGGTGAAGATATCTACAATAGCGGCAAATACCAAGGTCACCGGTATAGACCAATAGAACTAATATCTCACAATGGTCATTCATGGTCCAAAGATTTGCATTTCCCACAATCTCGTAGTGTCCATATATACGAAGGTGATGTATGGGAAGCCATTCGACAAGCAACTTTGAATAAACCAACGGCTGTATGGTTATTAGGAGGATCAGAAGGACATCAACTTAATGTTACCCAATTCGTACTCCAAGATGGTAGTACTTATAGAACTCAACAAACTCAAGATAGACTTCAACTAACGTGCCAAGACTTGGGTAACGAATCTCTTGCTGATAGTGTCTTTGGTGAGAATCATGCGGCAAGCGTAGTAGCAAAGGAAAAGAATAATTGGAAACCGACACCATCCAATTTCTTAGAAGACATCCAAAAATCTTCCGTCGAACATGGCCATGGTGGTTTATGGAATTCGATGGACTACGATACTGAGGCCCTCCCAGGGGGGGTATATGCTCCCTTGATCCCTAGTTTTTTTACAGTTTCTCCCTTGATCCCTATAAATATATCTGAAATCTCCCCAAAAAGCTTTTACCCCATGCTCCCATGATCCCGAAAAATATTGTTCAGCTCCCTTGATCCCAAAAAAATATTTTGCATTGCTCCCCATATTTAAAGATTACCTCTATTGACTCTATTCATAGTAGAAAAAGTCCTCTTCGAATCGCCTCTTTCTCCCTCTGCCCCCTCTTGTCCTCCTAGGCTCGTGGGACTCACGCTGTAGTTCATCAGTGACTTCAGTTTCAGCGGACAACTCAGCTGCCTCCATAACAGTGACAAGTTCGTTCGTATTTTGAAGCTGGTCAAGAAGGAGGATGAGATCGCCCTCCTCAAGTTCTAGCATGTCATTCCTTGACTTGTAGTTAGATATAACGCACATAATATTGTTCACCTCAACATATTTCTCTGTATCTTCTGTGAATGATACGGGATTGAATGGATCTTGAATATACACCTTAGCTCTCACATTCTTCGCGCCAACATTTACATCCTCTTGAAGTGAGGCTATAACAAACAAGGTACTTGATTGACTTCGTACACAGACAATCTGACCGAGTTCGTATAATGTCTCTGGTCTGTCCCTTTGTGGCGTTGGCACAGCTGTCGCTTGACTTAGGACTGAGAAATCCAATGGCTCGATAGTGGGAGAGTCAACTGCATAGAGATTAATGGGCAGGGTGCCAGGATTATCCTTGGTGGTCATGTTTCGTACTGTTTTCTGTGGCACACTCTGACCATACAACGCCCTCCAGTTTCTCATCTGATTGACCTGCTGCGCAGAGAGCTTTCGTGACTTTGGTGGGCGTAGTTTGGGAAGGTCCTTGTTATCCGTTGATGTGAAGGTGTGCGGATAGTAGGACTTTGGAGAGGTGAAGTAGTTGAATGGTGTATAGCACTGCCTTTTCAACCTCTCTTTGATAACCCTACTAAATCGATAATCAAACTCGAGCTGCAAGGGCATTTCTGTGGCGCCACTTCTCATTTCTGAGAAAGTATTTTCAACGACAAGCGTCAGGACACTTTGGATGTTGAACTTTGCCGCAAGACTTGGGTCAAAGCGGTCCAAAATATTGTTAATATCGCGGAGAGACTTCAGTATTCTGATCTCGTCCTCCATGACAACTGAGGAAACTGTTCCTTGGGGGCCAGACTGCTAGCTTGTGTAACAGCAGTCGGGTACCTGTCAGATTCTTGACCGCATCAACACACTCTTTGTCAAAGCAATGAACTTGCTCTAGTCTCTCGATTGCTTTTGATATCTCGACAGTGACGGAGGGGCTTTTTTTGTATGAAGTCCAAAAGTCTCTCCAAAGAGATACAAATGTTTCAAATAGTCTACCAAACTACTGACATTGCTTGATATGCGAAGAGTACCTGTTGAGGTATCCACAGTAAACAGTGTCTCATAATCGAAGCAGATGCCTGTTGGCTGCGAAAACTGGGCCTTGCTTCCATCTCTTGTGCCCCGTCCACCACCGACCAACACAGAACATTCTTTAACTGTGGGTTTAAATACTTTGATACAAAAGTCTCCTGTGTCACTGAATGCAAAGGAGTGGTCATTGTAGCTAGTTAAGCTATGGACCTTGTTACAGATTGAGCCCCCATTGTCAACGATCTTCTGTATAGAGCCAACATTGTCATCATCAAACGTAATTGTATATATACCACCATCATCGTCGTGTGCAGAAACATACACTGTACCGTTCAAAGATACTATCCCATAGAGAAGCTTGGAGCTTAGCTGAACAGAAGAGATTACTGTACCCTTTAAGCTGATAAGGTTGGAATGAAGTTGTATAACATATACTGCACCGGTGAATGTAGAAACATACATTTGCCCATTGACATCAAAGCACAAAGCCACCGGCTGCTTTATTTCTGTGTCGAATTCAACATGCGATGGACAGGCTTCACGTGTCCGCTGTGGAGTTCAGGAAGAGTGCCAGTCCTGTGGTTTAATGCAGACAACGCTTCTCGGAGTTTTTCTTGAAGGTATTTCTTTGGTTTCCTTCTGCAATCAACACTCCACGCACCAATATCTTTCAGCTTTCCTGTGAGCTTCTCAACAGTTAATTTGTCAACATCGACAATTGTATCCCCTGTCAAGTCTTTAAACGCAATTGAATTTTTGTTAGTTGATTCGGCACAATACAGTACATTGTTGAAAACAGCAACTCCAATAGGACGGTCCAAATTATCCAATTCCACAATCACATTTGCAGGATAGTGATTCGCTCGTACCTTGAAAACCTTACCCTGGGCAACATCGCTGACGAATACATGTCCCAATGGACCCATACAGGTGCCAATGGGGGCCTTTAAAACTCCATTTTTGTTGTCATCTCTTAGTCTGTATTTTTCGGGTACTACTGTGTGTGTCACTGTCTTAGCATTTTCCTGAAGAAGCTGTGTCACTAAAGGAGAAGAAATATCCATAATAGAATCAACGTCTTGACGATCCCGATTCCTTACAGAGCTAAGCGGCAGTAACGGTGCTAATTTCGAATGTAGGTGATTTCCATTTCTCAGCTCTCTAAGCTGAACCAAATTGATACGGTACTTGTTTACTAATAGGAACCAATTTGAGAAACTTTGCCGTTTTCTCTTTGCAACATGTACTCCATCTGGAATAGGAGAAATAATGGACACCCGCGGATCAGATTGGTCTTCTTTCTCTTTCAATAGCTCTTTCTGTGCACCGGCATTTCTTGACTCTGAATCCTCGGAGACACAGATAACTGCTGCTTTAATACATTGTGTCTTTTTCTCTTAAAGGTCCATAAAATGGTAAAATACTTATGACATTTATTTGTCCCGTAAAACGAAGGAAAAATGAGTTGAAAAATCTGAGTTCCCTCGTCTCCCTTGTTCCCCAAAATCAATAGCCAGCTCCCTTGATCCTTGAAAATAATTCTACAATCTCCCTATATCCCTAAAAATAAATACCCGTTCTCCCTTGATCCCTAAAACCCCTGGGAGGGCCTCGATACTAGAGATGTTATTAGCATTGATATGAAATCTTGCTATCCGGCTAGCTTTCAAGGCAAAGGTGAAGCTAAACCATATTTCGAACGATTTGGTCATCCATCCAATCATATGACTCGAGTTTCCGTAAATGGTCCATTACCTATCGATATTGGAACTGGATTCGCTGAGATTCAAGAATGGTCATTCGCTTCCATATGCCATCCAATCATTCCATCGTGGTTTGGAAAACATTTCTCAGAGAATGGATGGGCACCAATACAAATTCTTGCTTTCCTTGTAGATAAAGGATTCCTCGAAACTCTCATCATTCGCGATGCTATTGTGTCTTTCGATAAGCAAACAAAGATATGGCTTCCAGAAAGTCGAAATCAGGGATGTGCCATTATAGGAAAATTCACACAAGGAAGCAAAGCTGATGGAAAACGTTTGACCAGACGATTGGTAATTGATCAAGATTCTTATTAACGCTTTTATTACGTCCAAACTTGATCACTGCAATGCTCTCTTATATGGTTTGCCTAAATATCTGTTGCAGAAGATTCAGTATGTACAAAACTCGGCAGCCCGTCTTATCACGTGTACTCGCAAATATGACTCGATTACGCCTTGTTTAATTCAGCTACACTGGTTACCTGTGGAAAAACGAGTAATATTTAAGATTCTATTGCTCACGTATAAATCCCTCAATGATTTGGCTCCTGTCTATCTTAGTCAATTATTACACCGCTATGTTCCTACTAGACAGCTACGCTCTTCTTCTGCCAATAATTTAGTTATCCCTACCTATAAGTTAGAAACTTATGGCTGTCGTGCCTTTTCCGTAGCTAGCCCCATCCTGTGGAACAGTTTGCCCTATGATATTAAAACTTCTGGCACTATTTCTATTTTTAAATCTAAGCTTAAGACTTATCTTTTTAAATTAGCTTACAATTTATAAGTATTAATTCATTATTAATTCCAGTTCTTTGACGTATTCATCCATGATAATATGTTATAGGTGCGGGTAGCTCTAACACTACTGCAAAAGGATGTCGTAAACAGAAACATATGCGAGCAAACTTATGAGATCGAAGTATCGTTCGTAATTCATTACATTCTTGTGAGCCTCCGTAATCTTCAAATATCCTTTTACCATCTATAGTCGATGCGGTATGAAATGCAACTACGATAGCTACGTTCTCGCGAAAAGGTTTACATATACTAGTTAATTGTTGAGATAATACCCAAATAGATAGTCCTATATGTCGAGCAGAGAATGCTAAATCTACTAGTTTGTCAGTTCTTCGTTTTACATCTTTTGATGCGGCACAATCATCAAGAATCAATAATGTATTGGTACCTGACCAAAAAGTTGCACAGATCTCTAATACGGTATTGATAGCATCCTGAGGTGGAGATATAACATAAAAGTGTGGATCTCGATTGGCAAATCCATGATATGTTTTGTTGTGGGAATATGTGGGACAGATTAATACCACATAATCGAACTTACCACGAAATGGTCCACGAAGTTGTTCTATGAGAAATGCAGTCTTTCCACAATTCGTTGGACCTACTATGAGTGCATTGAATGGAATATGTTCTACGAGGGAATCCATCAGTATGTTATACTATGTAAAGATCTGTTCAATATCTTAAGCTGAGCATCAGCAAGGACGTATATATGCATGTTTACAGTGCTAACGATTTTGCCTGCAGTTCTATGTATACGGATATCGATATCTTTTCCACCACCAGTTTGTGCCATTCCATCGCCATGAGCAGAGGAATCTTTTGCTGTGCGACAATCGACTATAATAGCGAATCTGTTGTTGTAAAATGTGGTAGGAGTCATAGGGGTCTCAGATGTACCAAACCATCCTTTTGCGGACTCCCAAAAATCTGGTGTTAACATACCTCCAGGAAAGAATCTATTTGGAACTCCATTTACGTCTATCTCTATCTTCGAAATACCAGGATTTGTGAATGCTTCGCTATCTCGTGTACCGGCAGTAGGTGTATCTACGAATAGAAGAAGTAATCCAGCAAACGATCGTCGTGCAACATTGACGTTTTGATATATCAAAGTTTCTACTGCCTTGGCGATAGGTACCGTCTTAAAGTGAACGGTGTGATTGTATAGGAATGCAGTACCTTTTTCATATGTGTGAAATGCATTTCTAGCCAGTGTTTCATTCTTGATTGCTTCGTATTCTAACTGGATGTTGTTGAGCTTGTACGTACCTATCTTTGTCGAATCTGATCCAATGATTATATCGATGGCACGGGCTAGAGTTAACTCGAATGAAATAGTGTCTTCTAATGCATGTGGATATAGAACTCCATGTTGTGTCAGAATATCAACGTCTAACGGAATTCTATATTTGGAACCATATGCAACCAGAAGCGCATTCTCACCAACATCTGAAGTACTTGCATCCTCGGCCTTAGATCGTAGTTGTATTTTCGATTCTCTCTCTTGCGTAGATAGATAGACATCGGAATATGTCTGTAATAGATCTGATCGAGCGATGTCTTCTACTATTTCAGCTCCCATCTTACATACTCGATGTATGACTAAGCAACGTCCAACATTAGCAACAACACGATTATTTGCATGTCCACCAGACAATACGATATCGACCAATAGTGCTAAGCTACCAGGTATTAATACCATATCTTCTCCCATCGTTGGAACTTCCACATAGAGAGTCTCACTCGGATTAGCAGATGATGGAGTGAAAGTTTTCCTATATAGAGTTCGTTGAGCTTTGAGTGAGAGAGGCTCTCTTCGTGCTTGTGCGGGAATTAACTTCGACGATATCATGTTGAATATACCATGATATATAGTTATGTTCAATATGGAAGGTGATGGAGAGATCGATCCAACTGATGAAAGAACTGGTGGAGCTGAAGGAGGTGGAGACTACGATGATGATGATATCAACAACAAGGAATGGAAATTAGCATTTCCAGACTCCACAAATCTGGATCCAAGTGAATCGATCCACATGAAAACTAGACGTAACTATAAAAAAGAAGGTGCTATACCAAAGTATCAGGAAACCAAGTTGACAGATGAAGAGTACGATGAATTTATGAATGAACTCTACACTTCGAAAGTCAAAAGTAAAGCTCCAAAGTTCGATACTCGACACATTCACTTCGCACAAGACTTATCAGAAGACGCTAAGCAGATATTATTCGATGAAGTCTGGAATTACGATGAGGATGTGGGGATTCGTGGTGTACTCGAGGTAGCAGCCATGGAAGATGGTAGAATCGCTATTCACTCTTACGGAAGCAATGAGAAACCTATCCCTTTAACCACAAAGAATGGTGACATATATAAGAAGATTGGGAAGGATCTCAAATACGTTCTAGGTCCTACAAATGAAGAAGCAGTCCAAGAAGTCATTCTAGCTAACGAAAAGCTCGATGAGCATCTCAAACTAGAAGAAAACATACTTAAAGACCCCACGTCAACTACAGATCAGAAGGAAGCAGCTAATAAAGAGATAATACGTATATATAAGGAAATAGAATTACTCGATAGTCGAGAAGAATCCATACTAGAACGAATGATGCTACGAGATCGTATAAAAGCTATTTTCAGAAAGTATGGAATGACTGTTATTGCTGTGGTATCTGCTATTGGTGCCATCATTAGTGTAATAGTTTCCCAGTTATCGAAATCCGTACCGAAACCAGTAAAGAAGGGTGTCGATAAAGTGGTAGATACAGCAAAGAAGGGGTTAAAAACAGTGGGTGATTTGTTAAAGGAAATGGGAAAGAAACTTGGACAGATACTACCTGGAATGATTGGATCAATTGCGAATTTCATATTTACTATGGCCGGTCAAGCTCTAGGAGTATTAGCAGAGAACGTTTGGTTATTTATCGTAGCTATAGTGGTGATCACAATAGAGCAATACAAACGACGTTAACGAAATAGGGTCCATGCAATTCCAGCCGTGACAATAGATACCATTACTAGATTGGTCTCATGTTGTAGAATCCGTTGTGGAGTAGGACGTTGTGGAATTTGTTTGGGAGTAGGATGAGGAACTTGTTGCTTTGTACTATGTGGTAATTGTTTCTTTCGTATCTGTCCTTCCATATCTGGTGGTGGGGATTTGGTTTCGAGAACGTCTCCATTAATATCGTTTACGCCTAACACCATATCTTTCGTGGCATTCGGGATTGGATTTTTATAGCCATCCTTCTTGCCGAGGTAGTACTCAAGATTGCTTGGTAGTAATCGTACCTTTAAAGCTATTGCTAGATTTAGTCTCTTATGTGTGTGTAGTATAGCTGTAAGATAGTTATTATAGCTTACCGTTATGTCATTTACCATAATAGCGACTTCAACCAAGCTCTTAAACTTTCTTTTAACGTTAGGGTTATCTACGATGGATTCATTCAGATCTACTTGTGAACCAAGCATGCAATATCCGAAAGCCTCGACAGATAGATTCAATCTACCTAATCCAGCGCCTGTCAAACCTTTTCCGATTGGTGGTACGAACCAATTGTATTGTTTTCCTTCATGTTCATCGTTTCGAATAGAAGATACCAGATCTCCCTTGACCTTCTTACCCCCCTCGTCTTCAAACAAATTATTGTGATTTGGATAATTATCTGCTTCTTTATCATAACCTCGAATTACGTGAACGTTTTTGTAGCCATCACCGTATAATAGGAATATATCTCCTAATCCGTTATTCCTACCTCCATGCCATCGAAAGTCTGGTGTTCGAGATATACCAAATTCGACGCACAATTTTTCAAGAGCTTTTTTGCTATAGAGTCACCAGGTAGAGGAACTCCATGAGTACCACCAAGTTCATGTAGAATTCTTCGTATTGTGAAATATACGTGAAATCGTAGTAGTCCTTGAACAATAGGAGGATATGTTTTGAAAATAGGATCAAACAACGATACTCCACATCCAGAAGTCGCACACCACGTTGCGAAATTCAATTGTTGAGGCCAATATTTGAAATCTGGACCTGATAACCAATGATGAGACTCCTTTGCTGTCATATGCTTTACGACGGTCTCTTTGAATATGTTAGGAACTCCTGCGTTGAACTTCTTTGTTGGTGTGACGTATATCCATAGATTAGTGAGATCGATATCTTGCGCTTTTTCGGTATCTGGGACCGCTGGAATAGGATATTTCACACTTTTATCTAGTGTTAATGAAGATGGGAAACCACCAACCATCCCCTGCAATGCGTTATCGATTAGTTTTTGAATGGTGGTAGGTAGCTTAGAGACATCATCGCCGTAGACCACATAGCTAGAATCCCCATCTTGAAATATGATGCTTGTCGAATATTTACCCGGACCATCTTTATCCGTGGATGCATAGAACTTGTGAAAATCTGCATGTGGATATATTTTCTTGAACTTCACCAATAGATCGGCATTCAATGTTGCGACCTTTTCATTTTCTTCTATCCAATCATGTTTGGAAAGACCTTCGTGATTCCGTGCGAATGGTACTCTCTCATAAACTGTTTTGTTACCAAGTGCTATACTAATCGCCTTACCTGTCGTACCAATCCACCCCATCAACTTACCTCCACCTGTCTTCGTAGTAGGGCCTTCATCTGTGAACACTCGGTGAGACATCCCACGAGCATTGAAATTGATATTATCAGAAGTGGATTCAAACCAACCAAGTACTGCATCAGGAAATAGATACTTGAACTGTTTCCACGCCTCTGTCATATTGAAGCTATACACATATATAGTTTATACCTTTAATATATAAGATGGTTATATTAAATGTCACCTGTCCTACGGCTGACCATACGGTCTACTTCGAGCAACCTATCCATATCAACAATATTTCACTACTCAAAATCACACTTGAGAACAGTTGGTTTAACCTAGCAGAAAAAGGCTCATTCAGATGGGAAACCGACGATGGGATAATGTTCCCACAGGATGTTGCTGAAGGGATCTACACTAAAGGCGAACTCATAAGTGCCTTTAGCTCCGCAATCTCTGCTGGTAGACTTAATTTCGTGAGCAGTTACAAATATAGCACCATACACGTTAAGAAACCAATCAAGGTTAGTAAAAATTTATACGCACTATTAGGTATCATGGGTGGTGAGGAAAAAGAAAAAGATAATGAGTTTCTACTAGATCCCGGTAGTTACACACTTCGGATCGACAATAACTACGCACTATATGTCTGTTGCGATGTGGTGGATTCCGACTTCTCACTTCTAAACGGAAATCGATCAAACGTCTTAGCTAGCATAGAGACCAAAGGTGCTTGGCTTGCAAAAAACACATACTCTGTAACGAATCCACAATCCATGCGAGCTCTAGGTACAATACGAAACTATCTCCGTCTAACAATTCGCAATGTGGACGGAAAGATTATAGACTTCCGTGGTCGACCTATACGATACGTATTGAAGATTGAATAAATCATACATATATCACATATACGATGGACGGCGATTCAATTCAACCCCTTTTTCCATCAGCACCAAATATCTATCCATCGTTTGCTAGCGGCACTGGAAATAATTTTCGACTACAAACAATCCGAGATACGCTTTCGGATATCGAAACTCAAGAAAAACACTATGAAGGTGTACGTAAGAAATATGCACGTTCTCAAGGAATAGTTCATGGTATCGCAGTGGTAACAGGTGGTCTATCTGTGATTTTATCTGGATCTGGATTGGGAGTAGCTCTAACCGGTTTTGGAATAGTGATTGGTCTACCACTTGGTGTTATTGGCGGTTTATGTGGATTAATTTCAGCATCTACGACCATTGGAGCTAAAAAATTAGGAATAAAAGTTTCTAAACATGAGAAAACAACTATGTTGGCAAAATCGAAAGTCAATACGATTCGTGATCTAGTATCGAAAGCCCTACGTGATGAAAATATATCCGACTCTGAATACAGTCTAATCCTAGCTGAAGCAGATAAATACGAGATTATGAGATCTGAAATTCGTCGCGAGACTAGTTCGGAACGGACGAGTGAAAAAAGCGTGGAACAGATTCGAACCAAACTCAAGCAAGAAGTGCAAAAGGAAATGCGAGAAAAACTCGGCAGTCTAGTGGGATAAGAATCGATATTTCCTATGAAAGGAATGAACGTGGATCTTATTTTCATTTTACTAAATCAACCCTTACCGCTAGTTAGACCATGTTTTGTATAGATTGGCTCAAAGTGGGAATGGTAAGCAAGCAACTCCTTGATAAAACGTACAATCGAACCCTTATGTGTACCACATCGTTTAACAACATCGGTAAGAGATATATTAGATCCCGAACGACGTAGTACCTCGTAACTTGCTCCAATAACTTTAGTTCGAAGTATGGAACTGGTACCTATATTGCTTTCTATTGCCATACTTACAATCTCATAGACTATTTGTTGGATATTCTTAGGTACTCCTTCGGGGTTGATTTTAACGAAAGTCGTTGTAATGTAAGGAGTTATGCGATCGGCATTTAAATCTATATCGATCTTATCGTCATCATGTAGAGAACGTATAAATTCATTTCCGCGACATATGCATTTGTTGTTTAGTTGCATAAAATTAGAGACCTCACCTTTAGATCGAACGAACCCACATTGTATACATGCCTGATAAAGAAGAGCGGCTAAAATAGTTCTCTTAGCATAGCTACGTTTGATACAAACTTTCTGTACTTGAATAAATGCATCGGCTACGATTACTAATACATTTATGGGAAACGAGAGGGAATAATTTTGGTTATAAATAGTGTTGTATGCCTGTAGTTCTCGCATAATCGTACGTCGTTGCAATTCTTGGTTATTAACTTTCTTTGGAATTGTACGGTCTAGATCATGTTGATACTGAATGTAATCCGGACCTACTATACGTAACCGAGTATTAACATCGCTCGTTTCTTCATATGATTCGACCTCGGAAACAAGACCACATGTAGGACATACGAATTCCGTTCCTTGCATTTCCATCGAACATAGACATTCGGAACATGTTTCACCAGTGTTAATATGCAACTGTGGTTTGATATGTAGGCTTGCACAAATTTCTGAACCAAGTAATCTAATAAGATCATCCATAGTAGTTGTATACCTTATACCTGTCAATTGTCTAATTATTATTATTATTTTTTTAAAAAAGAAAAAAAAATGGAGAGAGGTCGCATAACAATTTCTCTTCATTCTTTTTTTCTTTTTTCGTATCGTGATTTCTACTTATCCTCCGATTCTACCACATTTAGATCTTTCTCACTAATGGAGAGGTCATCCAATGCCTTATCGAGATCGTGAATGTGATCCTCGTTGTCCACCACATTTGGATCAGATCGTTTCTTATCGAGGCTCTTCTTATCGCGAATGTGACGACGCTCCGTTGCCCCACACTTTGAGCAAAGCCCATAACTCGTACGACATCCTCTACCACACTTCGAACATGGAACGAATGGGATGGTGCCTTTCGATATCTGAAAGTTGTGTTGGGCACAGTACTCTGATATCTTCGAAATCTTCCTTATACATTTCGTGTCTTTTCCTCGCATCAACCAATCGCAAGTTATTATCTCAGTCATCGTGTAATATACTATATATATTGTATCTTTAATTGGTAGCTTAGTTGTGGCGTCTACGTTGAGGTTCTTCAATCATACGCACTTGTCTAATCTGTGTGGTATTAATACGTACTAAGATAACAGCATACGTCAATATCGTGAAGTAAAGAATATACGTTAGTACCATGGATGGATATATCGTATACTAACCATTTCTCTAATAGGTATCGAAATACAATAAAGTGTACAACAAATGTAATAACGATAGCAGCAGGGGGGGTGGGTGGTACTGGTGATGTCTGAATGTTGTCGTATTGGTTTAGTCGTTGTTTTTGTCCAATGAAATCGTTGGATACAACAAATTTTCATCCAAGACTGACGATGTCTGAATGTTGATGTGTTGTTCTTTTGTTGTGTCACATATTGGTTTTTCGTTGTTTTTGTCTAATGAAATCGTTGGATACAACAAATTTTCATCCAAGAATTATGCTCAGCCCCCCTGCTGCTGCTGCTCCAGTCTCTCGAAGAAACCTAATTTAGACAACTGAAGTACATTAGAAATAGAATTTGAGCAAAAAGAATTAATTTTGTTTTATGGCGCTACTTGCACTTTTCGAACATTTCGAATTTCGAACCGAAACAATAACGGCGGGATGCAGGTTGGCGCCGGCGATGTCGGTCAGCGGTCCCGATGATGGCGGACGTGTTTTTCCCTAGGTACTTCATATATCGTTAAATGTAATGTCCCAAGCACTAATATCTTATATTCTTGGTTTGTATTCGTTCTATTAGTTTTTATTTAACGATATATGAAGTACCTACCTGTTTTTCTCCGGCTCCGCAAATCGGGACAAATTCTACAAAAACTAGCAAGTAAATGTCATCTAATTTAAGTTTTTAACTTCAAGAAACCATGGCTAATGATGATGATAAGAAAAGCGAAAAATTTGGAGAGAGATTAACGAACTCGACAAAAAGCTAACCACAGGCACCCCAAGCTCACGATTTGTGGCTCTTACAAATCACTAATAAAGTTTGTATGTGTTGATTTCTTATCGTAGTAAAAATAAAGGTAATGAAATAACATTTTGCAATAAATGTACCCCGAGTGTCCTTTTCTTATGTCCTTGGGTATTTTCTGCTATTTTGGGCGAGTTTGGATCGGTTTTAGCGTGTGCGGTGTCGCTTATCACATTAAGGACTTTATGATAACTCAGAAAATAACTCAAAGATCTGGAGCTGCCCTTCACTGTTTACGGGAGACTATGATGGACACTGATTTTCTGTCGACGCTACCGTTTGGTTCTGTGTCTGATGAATCGTTTTTGTCTATAGCGATACTTACTGTTTGTAAACACTGACGTCATGGTTGGCAAAAAAATACGCGTGTTTGTATGACTTGTATGGGAACTAGCGATTTAGGCCTCACAAAATACATCTAAAGTCTCAATTCTGCTTCCAAATCTTAATTCCTTTATAAGACTTATAAGTTAAGAGCATATAAGCTTCGATGAAAGGGCTTGCTTGCATTTTGGAAGAACAAGAAAGTAATTTGGCGATAAATAAGCACCTCACGCTTCGTTTCTGCCAACCACAGAATGCAACAAATGTGGCGTGACTGGCCTGTGTGACGTCACAGTAAGTATCGCAAAAGCGGGAACGGACCATCACACAATGTATCTCAACTAGATGAACTCTCTAACGGCGACTATTTGCATGATACGGTCCGTGAACTCAACACTTCACCGAAAGACTCCTTTAAAACCAAAGTCGCACACTTGAACATTTGTAGCCTCCGCAATAAGGTTGAAGAACTGACTTATTTAGTATGCAGAACGTTGTCATCAAAGAACCGAACCCTATCACAGTATCAACAAAGACCTTAATTGACCTGATCGTGACAACCAATGTAAACTCAGTTCGCAAAACTGGAGTATTACCGCTTGGCATATCGGATCACAACCTAATCTATGCAACCCTCAAGCTAAGTAGTAAAAGACCCCCACCTAAAGTTATACGAATTAGAAATTTTAAGCACTTTAACGAGAAAGATTTTAAGTCTGATATCGAGCGAACACCATTTCACGTTTCCACCGTATTTGTGTCTGGGAACAATTGTTTAAAAGCGTATGTGATCTCCACGCTCCTTATAAGGACGTGAAAGTGCGTAGCGTGTCGTCCCCATGGATCAATAACACAACAAGACGCATATCTGCGTTCACTCGGGCCTCTTTTTATAGAGGCCCGAGTGAACGCGATAGTAGCAGAGAAGCGTAAGGTAAGCAATTGAAACGTTTGTTGATGTCGATCCATACGAGAGAAATTAAAAAATTTTGAGACAACACTCATGCTCGTTTCCAGGCCACATGAATGAAATTTGTTTTGATTCCCCGACTTTTCTTCCGGTGGGCCTGGGAAGGAGAATGGATTTCGCTTTGCAGTTTGTTTAAAAAAAAACCGCAGTGTCTGGGTGTCCCTAGACTTTCTCAAAGTCCTTCTTAGCGCCCCGTATGAAGGACTTTTCCCACTTGCAGCGCGCCAAATTTACCGGTTGATTTTTCAACCGGAGGCGTGGCTTATGACGTACTAAGGTTTGCCCAATCACAAAGCGTCAATTCTTCAGGCATTGTATGTTGACGTACATTAAAATGCACAGCTCGTCGACACCAAAACAGGATTTTTTTTTGTGGCAACGGGAATGACGTGAAGATCTTTCTTTTAGAGATATTCGGAAGCTTCAAAATCCATAGCCAAAGTCCACATTTTATGCACTGAAATATGTTTTTTTTACCACTTGGTAACCTCTGAGCGTTTTGAAGTTATTTTTTGTTGTCTAGGCGGCTAGCACGTGCTGCACGTGCAAAAATGGAAGTCGAAATAATCAGCCAATCGAATGTTTGTGTTCCCACGGTCCACGAAGTAATTAATTATTGTTTGGGCTATGGGAAAACCCTAACTAGCAAATTGATTGGTCAAAATAAACAATCCGTAAGTCACGGAACACAAAATGTGGCTCGAGTTCGCAGACGTTGGTGTGGGAGGGAGGGAAACGAAACCACACAAGACGTCTGCATCGGAGGCTAGCTCCGCCCCTGAAATGTGTTTTCGCGCCAAAACATAATCCCCGATTCAATTTCCTGCAAGTGAAACAAGTCGAACTCGCCTCTCGCTTCGACCCAGTAATCGCTTACCAAGTGACTCAGCGAGTTCGACTTGGAGCAAGTCTAGGGTGTCCCATATGCGGAGCGTGTCATTGTTGGGATCCCTGTGGTGTGGGCCAACTTGTTTCTAGCCTGCACAACATGTCCCCTCTGTAATACTGACAGTAAGCACCCTTCTAAGGCCTCAAGTTATAAACAATGCCCCAAATGTTTTAAAACACACAAAATGTTAGAAGTTGGCTTATTATTGATCCCAATATTATGAACTTTATGTGGGAAAGTTTCTTCACTTTCTCGGAAATGCAGATTGTATATTAGTTATTAAAGCTGGGAGGAATATCAGGCTGGATATCAGTTTGGTTGTAATCGAGTTTTGATAAAGGGGCACGAAAATCGCTCAATATAGTAATGAGTAAATGACGTCACTACATGGCTTGGCCCATTCCACCTAAGCCTGTATGTTACATGTTTTGGCAGACAGCCCAAAGAAAACCTGTAAAATGTTCAACCTTTCCTTTGGAATTTGATAAAAAAAGTTATTATTGGGGCAGTATTCATTTAATTTATAGTTAAATAATTTTGAGTTTCAAATTTTGAGCAATTTTCGTGCAAGTGCCCTTGTCATCTGGAAGGCCTAGAATTACAGTATGTACCTCTACTTATTGAAGGTTAACAAGTTTGTGGTCAATCAATTGTTTTTAATTCAAATTCTTTTCAACATCATAACTGCAACATGGGTTTTGAATTTTCTCAGACAAATTTACTTGTATTTAGAAAACTTTAAACTATAAACTATAACTGGATCACTGATGCAACAAAGTGTTATTGATGACGTCTTTAAAGTAATATATAAAACCTTAATTGACTTGATGTCTCATGGCCTTAATTGTAACAAAATGTCATCGATGAAGACATAACTTTTCAACATCCATAATGTCAATGGAACCATATCAATGTCAAATGTTAATGTTCTTGTTTGAGGCTTGTTTCTTGTGCTTGTTTGACGGATAACACTAAGGAATTGGCGTTATATGTTACAGTGAAGGTCTCACTGGAATGTAACTTCTCGGCCAGAGTATTTTCATCTAAAGACAGTACATCTTGCTTCAACAATTCTTTGAGAAGTTCATCGCCAATTTTTAAAGTCAGTTCTTCTTCCATGTCATTTATAACATCGATGGTAACTGATAAGGCCACATCACACTTGGTGGCTTTGATCATTCCACATTTTGCACATCGTATGACTGTCGATGTCCCTGCTTGGGTTATTTTCTTGAGACAAATATGACATTTTAAGAACTTTTCGCAATGCTTTACCGAGATCACTTCTTTGATAAGAGCGGTGGATGATGTATCGTTTTCCTCGTGGTCAACAGTAATGGCTTTTAGGCTTTCATCGTTGATGGCTGTAATGGTGGTTTGCCTCGTAGTTGAAATCTTTTTCTTGCGAGACCATATCTTTAACTGAACATTGGTCATCTTGTAGGATTGGCCTGCTTCTACTTTCTCGATGTGCTCTTCCCACAAATCGAGGGGAATGGACCCTGTGGTATCGGTCAAAGTCGCCTCCGTCAATTGAAGGCGCTTTCGTGGGTTGCCAACAGTCGTTGGCTTCTTTAGCTGGGTGATGTTGCCGATTACGGTTATCATATCCCACTCTTTGTGGATATTAAGTACATCCAATATAGAAACTAGCTCCTGGCGATCGTCTGGAAGCTCCGAGTATTGGAAAGAGTACTCAGTTGGTTGAGGAGTTCCTACGAAGGTCATGTCATTTACGACAATCTTGTGGTCACTTTCAGTATACGCGTGATTCACCAGCTTTATTGGGGTTCTACTTGTTTGGCTTTGCTCCAATAAACGCTTCTTTGAAGGAGAATATAGTAGTGCTTCTCTTGCCTCATCAGGAGCCGTTTGAAGTTTGAAAGTTACGTAGTCCATGGAATTATTTCTATTTCGCTTCGTAGGCGAAAGGTTATGTACATAACCTATGACGTTATTTTCAGGAGCATCAGTTCGCCGTTTGTTAGCCCACTTTGACCGATTAACCGAAGAAGATGAAGATTGTTTGGTCTGCGAAAATGACATACTGAACCACGAGCTTCACATATGCGTGAAAGGCACAGATCAGCGTGATCAGAGCGTTTTATAGCTATGTGCTTACCTCTACGGAAACAGTGTACTTTTATTTATGATTGGTCAGTTTTATAATTTTTTGATTGGTCAGTGTTTGTTGTTTGCATATTTCTTTTCAACCAATAAGTGTTCGCAATTTTTTCTATTTGGATCCAGGAGGATGGTCACTACCCCGCGGAGGATCATGGGTAAAAGTGTAAATTTATTCATTTGAGTCAAGTCGTCGTGGTGTCAACATCTCGAAGCTCATGGATGCTCAGCGAGTCAACAGTGATCTGTTCAAAAACAACCCTTTAATTTCAATTCACTGTTGTGATCTTTCTTATCCTTTTGAATTTACGATACGAAGTTTGCCGTTTGCCGTTGTCGACGATGGTTTATAATAGGTTTGTAACCCTTTGGAGGAATTACTAGTAAAATATTTGAAGAGAATGAGTCTTGTAAGTATAACTTATTGTGCATAAAAAACCCTATAAATATTTTTTTGTCGTCTCTAGCTTCATGATCCGTTTGTCGTCGGTTCATGATCCGTTTGTCGTCGCTTCATGACCGTTGTTCTAAAACCGTTCTTTAATATTTTTAGGTCATTATCAGCCGTTTTTTATAATTAAGCTTATGTTCAAATCATTTGTATTTGCTTTTTTTGTTCGCTCGAATGAAATCACAGCACTTAATTATGAGCGGGAGATTTAAACTCAAATCATCTTAGTTTGTTTGCGAGTCCTTGTAATTCGCTTGAATTAAAATCACTTAATCTTTATAGTTTGTTGTGATTTCTTGTTCGCTCGAAAACACTATGGCTAGAGTATGTTCACCATAATCAAAATCACTTTGAATCCAAAGTAATATCTCACTAGATTGAACGGGATTTATTCTTACCAAAATAAAGTAAACTTTTAGTATACAAATTCTGTACAGTATAGTATACTTCTGATGTATACTTAGCCTGCAGTCATTACTGATTGTATTGAGTGTATATTACTGATACAGACACATTCAGCATATTTTCAATTTATTGAGAGTTTGATAGCTTCATGGTCTGAATAATAAACACTGATACAGAGGTTTCTATTTTATTGTGTATTGCTTGTTTAATGTAAACATGGTCTAAAAGACTTCCTGCTGAGATAAATGTAGCACTTTGTACAACTTGTTTGTAATGAAGAGAATCTTTTAGTAATGTGACTTCATCATTCAAGTAATTCATGTTAAAATCTCCTAGAACCACATCAAAAACATAATTATTGAGAATATATTCTATATCAGATATATAATGTGATATATTCAAGTTTTGTTTTCGATAGAGCAAAAGAAATAATTGACTTTGTTGTCTCGTAGTATTGATTAAGATGAATTTCAGTGCATTTATGGAAGGGAAATATTCCTGCTCTGTGATTTCTATACTGTCTTTAATACATACTGCTAGACTGGAGTATTTATCAGAAACATGATCTTCTCTGTACAGTGTAAATGGATGCAAATTATTTCTTATTTCTCCATCAGTGTCATTAGGGAGGAGCTGTGTTTCTGTGAGAGCTATGACATCACTATTAAACATATTTCCATGAAATTTAATGTCAATACTGTGTTTTCTAAGAGACCTTACATTTAATAAGCATATGATGAGAGGTGAATTGTTGGGTTGCAATGTTTCATGGGTAGCTAAAGGCTGCATTGTTGATGAAATATCTCTTAATCTTTCATATTCTTCATTAACTCTAGAATTTGCCTTTACGTGTTTATTCTCAATTTGTCCCAGAATGTGAATACCTTCTAAGGAGGTTGAACGACTCAATGCAACATATATTTGGCCATAGTTAAATGATCTTTGTTTATTTAGATTGAAACTGATGACAACATTGTCAACCCTTGTACTTTGTGTACAGTACATGCCCATGCAAGTGCGAGAGGAAATTGTATTCTTTGTATTTCTGGAGAAGAACCTTTCCCAGGCCTGACTTTAATTCTTGTTAACACTGGTTCAATTGGCACAACTCTGTTTTCTCTGGCAAAAGGATTTGGACATTTTGTTGGGTGTCTATAAAACCAAGACCTATAAAACGAAGACCGAAGACCGAAGACCGAAGACCTATAAAACGAAGACCGAAGACCGAAGACCTATAAAACGAAGACCCCCACAAATAATAATAATAATATTTATAAGCTAATAAAGTCACAAATAATGAGCAGACAACTCAAAGAAGCTTTGCCGGTATTCGGTTCGTACACATTATCTACAGGGAACTTTTATCGCCAGGGTCTTCGTTTTAAAGATCTTTAAAACGAAGACCCTGGCGATAAAAGTTCCCTGTAGATAATGTCACTATAATGTGTACGAACCGAATAGCGGCAAAGCTTCTTTGAGTTGTCTGCTCATTATTTGTGACTTTATTAGCTTAGATTACGCTAAAGCTGAGAGAGGAAACTGGGGTCTTCGTTTTAAAGATCTTTAAAACGAAGACCCTGGCGATAAAAGTTCCCTGTAGATAATGTGTACGAACCGGCGAATAGCGGCAAAGCTTCTTTGAGTTGTCTGCTCATTATTTGTGACTTTATTAGCTTAGATTACGCTAAAGCTGAGAGAGGAAACTGGGGTCTTCGTTTTAAAGATCTTTAAAACGAAGACCCTGGCGATAAAAGTTCCCTGTAGATAATGTGTACGAACCGAATACCGGCAAAGCTTCTTTGAGTTGTCAGCTCATTATTTGTGACTTTATTAGCTTAGATTACGCTAAAGCTGAGAGAGGAAACTGGGGTCTTCGTTTTAAAGATCTTTAAAACGAAGACCCTGGCGATAAAAGTTCCCCGTAGATGGCTTACTGTACTTTGCGAAACGAAACGAAACGAAACTGTACTTTGCGAAACTGTACTTTGCGAAACTGTACTTTGCGAAACTGTACTTTGCGAAACGCGTATTTAAGCACTCCTGGGAACAGATGGAAACAATAATCTTAGTTTACACTTACTTTCACATATATAGCGCCGGGTAGACTTCTTTAGTTGCTCCTTTTTACGAACAAAACTCCTCTTTACAGTTCAGGTGATGAGGTCGGCCATATTGTCACGCTAACTGGAATAGTAACCGCGCAGATACGACAACGAGGCTGGCGTTGATATTTGTAACAATTTTTCCCCGGTGAAAGATTGGTAGCGCTTGATAGCTCAGTCGGCAGGACTTGCTTGCGTGAACGACGGGTCGGGGGTTCGAACCCCGGCGCTGAAAATTCTTTTTTTCTTTCCTTTTTTTACTGGATAACGTTTTTTGTTGTCCTTTCCTCGTTCTGGTATTTTTATTCATAACGAAATAAATAATAACTAAAAAAATCATAGCCTTTCAAAGCGATCGATCGAAAAACGTTCAGGTGGATTCAACTCTTCTCTCAGCTTAAAGTTCAAACAGCTGTTTCAGTAGTGTTTGTTGACAAGTGGACGAGCCTAAACAGCAGGAAAGCACTGTGCCGCTTGCGGTTGTTCGAGCAGCTTTCACAATGACAACGGGTATTTATATACGGCATCTTAAAGAACTTTGCTCATACACACACTTTGTTTTTATGATTTTTTCTTCCTAGCCCGGCATTTAACATTCCCGATATGACTAGTTTTTTTTGTAGTCTCTTCCCTTCGATCAGAACGATATGGCGATATTTACGCATTGACTAGATAACCCCATGGTTCTCGGATCCTGACTCGAAATCCTGACTATCTCCGATATTGGTCGATAAAGATGAAGTAATATGTTGGTTATCGATCAGCTCTCAATTAAATATGGTGTAATCCTAAATCGTGTCTTCTTTATTCTTGCTAACAATACGACATTCTTACGGCAATTACAGGGGGTGAAAAGCACTGCCTTGCTTATATTTTCAACGTACGTTGGTATCTCGTCGTTTACCTGCGGTTATGGTCCGCTGATAGCAGCTTCCATTTTACTTTCTTTTTATTACCGGCTTTATCATTTTATTTAGCTCTGGTATTTTTACCAAGAAAAAGAAACAAAAGCAGTAATCACACCCACAAGCCTACCCGGCGCTAAGGGACCATTCATTATTTATGCCAGGGGGTGGGCTGGCAAGAATGAGGGGGGGGGGGGGGGGGGGGGGGGGGGGGGCACGATAAATTCAGGACACTCGAGGGGGGGGTCATCAGAAAATATGGAAACAAATGTGGGGGTGGGGGGCTATTTTACAAATTACATCTAGAGGGGTCATGAGTTTTTGCTTTTCCTTGGAAGGGGGTCAAGAGGTTTTGTTTAGGCTTATGATGGATCTTCCCAGCCCACCCCCTGGCATAAATAATGAATGGTCCCTAAGTTGAATATTGTTTTTAGCTGTTCAGTCAGAAGTGCTGAAATACGTGTTTCGTAAAGAAAAGTAAATAAATGAATTAATTCCACCAGAACAGGACAATACGATGCGACCCTAAGAAGGATCCGGGGAAGAGTATGATATCTTCGAACCGAGAAATTTACCTTGTTGTCACAATAAAATACATAGAGAATAATACATGGGAGCGCGGAGATATGAAATTTGTCTTCGAGTGTTCAACTGGATATCTCACGAGTGAGCGCAGCGTCTATGTATTATTTTATTTATTTTATAAACAATACTTGGACCTGGGCCCGGTTGTTCGAAGTTTGAATGGAAAGTGCCCAGGATTCCAGTTAGGATTTCGAGCGAGGGAGTCAGGCTTTCCCAGAAATTTATAATTATCTAATCACGTACAAAGGGGGCTTGATAAATAAACAAAACCATTATTGTCGATGTTGCAAATAAATCTACCGTGACAGTGTGGGTGTCGATTTCATTCAATACACGAATGCGGATGTAAGCCGAGAAAATTCTAAAATACTAAAAACTCAAATTGCATTCAAACAAACGAAAGTTCAACAGGGAAGAGCCCCGGGAAAATAAATAAAGCCGAGAAAAGTTCCAGCGAAAAGAAACTTCTGCAGCACTAAGAACTTCGAGAAAGGATTAAAAAAAAAGTTGGAGCTCTTACGAATCGTCAAATTGTAGCCGAGTCTATCAAATTTATGCAATAGATCAATAGCCTTTTCGCCAATTGTACCTGTTTCAAACGTTCTTTCATTTGTGTTTTGGTGTCTTTATTTGCCAAGCTCCGTTCCAGAGAGTCGTCTTGTAGACTGCCGAACGCCTGCCATATTTTCTCTTCGCTCGCTCCGCTCGCAAATCGCTCGCAAATTACTATCAATGGAGGGAAAAGGAGGGACTGTTCGCAGTCTAGTCGTCTTGCGTCTCCGGCACTCACTCGGCGCTCTTTATGCCAGTAAACTTAGCGATGCCCATGGTACTTTTGTAGGCTAATCCCTACAATCCTTTCTTTTGCTAGAGCTGGTAAACCTGAAAAACCATGGGGTTATCTAGTCAACGCGTAAATATCGCCATATCGTTCTGGTCGAAGGGAAGAGACTACAAAAAAAACTAGTCATATCGGGAATGTTAAATGGCTAGAAAGAAAAAAATCATAAAAACAAAGTGTGTGTATGAGCAAAGTTCTTTAAGATGCCGTATATAAATACCCGTTGTCATTGTGAAAGCTGCTCGAACAACCGCAAGCGGCACAGTGCTTTCCTGCTGTTTAGGCTCGTCCACTTGTCAACAAACACTACTGAAACAGCTGCTGAGAGCTAGAAGAGTTGAAGCAACCTGAACGTTTTTCGATCGATCGCTTTGAAAGGCTATGATTTTTTTAGTTATTATTTATTTCGTTATGAATAAAAATACCAGAACGAGGAAAGGACAACAAAAACGTTATCCAGTAAAAAAAGGAAAGAAAAAAAGAATTTTCAGCGCCGGGGTTCGAACCCCCGACCCGTCGTTCACGCAAGCAAGTCCTGCCGACTGAGCTATCAAGCGCTACCAATCTTTCACCGGGGAAAAATTGTTACAAATATCAACGCCAGCCTCGTTGTCGTGTCTGCGCGGTTACTATTCCAGTTAGCGTGACAATATGGCCGACCTCATCACCTGAACTGTAAAGAGGAGTTTTGTTCGTAAAAAGGAGCAACTAAAGAAGTCTACCCGGCGCTATATATGTGGAAGTAAGTGTAAACTAAGATTATTGTTTCCATCTGTTCCCAGGAGTGCTTAAATACGCGTTTCGCAAAGTACAGTTTCGCAAAGTACAGTTTCGCAAACTACAGTTTCGCAAAGTACAGTTTCGCAAACTACAGTTTCGTTTCGTTTCGTTTCGCAAAGTACAGTAAGCCCCTGTAGATAATGTGTACGAACCGAATACCGGCAAAGCTTCTTTGAGTTGTCTGCTCATTATTTGTGACTTTATTAGCTTATAAATATTATTATTATTATTTGTGGGGGTCTTCGTTTTATAGGTCTTCGTTTTATAGACACCCCATTTTGTTATAGAATTTCTTCCAGCTTCATCATCATCAAACTTAACAAAGACAATAGTTGGCTTCTGGGTATTTTGATTGACTTCAATTTTAATTACTTTTCCCATTTGACCATTAATGAGTTTGAGCTCGTGCGTGGTCTTGAAAGCACCGCCTGCGATGTCTACCGCTGATTTGTGGACCGATCAATCTGCAGATCACATACGGAGAGAAATATTTTGAATTCGGAATTTATTTTCCAGGCCGTTTTCACGTCGTTTGGCCTGAAACGTGGATGAGAAGTGCTTACACATGTCTGGATTTGTGTGCCGAAAGCAGAGGCGAAATCGATTTGAATTTCTTGTCGAATTTCGGCGGCGAGTGAGGTGACATCGATGAAAAGCGGCTCGAAGCTGCATAACTTGTGTATATTTGTAGCTATGAGGCAGACACGCGGCCAACGGTCAAAACCTCGAGGCCTAATAAACTGCTTTAGAAGTCCCCAAATCACCCCAAAACCACTCACAAAACTTCATTATGTATCAATCTTTTATTATTGAAGATTTATTTCGTAGGAATCGGAAAAGAGAATTCACAAGGAGCAATTATGTAAACTCTTCCGAGATCGCTTATGAAACATACCACAGGTAACCCAAAAGGCGGGAAATATATGTCGAGTCTGGGCTGCCTGTGGTTTTGGTAGATCTTGCGACGCGAAAGATGAGATAAACTTAGTTATCGGTAAAAGAAGAATACCACAGACCAGAATAGCGGGGAAAATTCTACTTATATGCCACGACATGGGGAGGAAATTAATCGCGATGAACAGATGCAGATGAACTACATAGCTCTACGACAGAATGTGTTGTGCGATCCAGTATACAGTGAAGGAACTCAAAGGTATTATATTAATACTCAGAGGTGTATTTTTAGACAGTTTAGAGGTGATTCCGTCGATTCCATCGATTCCGTCGATTCCGTCGATTCCGTCCATTCCGTTAAATCAAGATGCCGGGGAAAAAATACCAAGTTATAGTCACTTTACACAGATTACAGAATTGGGATAAATCCAGGGATAAATAATCATGTTATTAATGACTAATATATATATATATATTAAATACAGGTACATGTAATGTGCTGAGGGACAGCCTAAACAGGAATGAGCTTCCCTATACGCTAAAGAAGGCTAAGAGTAAATTAATGTTACAGTGAAACTACTGAAACCAGGGCCACTCAGACAACAAGAACTAAACACATTGCAAAACTATTCAAAAGTATATATCCATGCATATCCCATGCAATTTTCTTCATTATGATGACCAAATTTGCCTTTTATATTATTGGATCGAAGCTCAAGCAAGTCAAAATGCTATTGTCTTGTAATCAACACTGATTGGCTCAAGTAACTTTGTAAGTTTTTGTTCTGCAATGTGATTGGTTCTCGTTGTCTTAAAGAGGCCCTGGTTTCAGTAGTCATGCCAGAAAGGCATGCTAATTTTGCTGATTTCAATTGAAGGGCTGTGTGCAAAAACGGCACAAGTGACCGTATCACATTCTAAATTTTCCTTAAATTTCTTTGTTTTCTAAGGGAGGATTTAGAATGTGATCATGAATCACTTACACCCTTTTTCCACATAGCCCTTCAATTATTGTTGTGCTATTGGGGACAGCACTTCTTCAAAATTAACTTATCAGCAAAACCACTGGATGAGTTATAGTTGTGGATAAATCGCCCAATCTTTCGTTTTTCTTCATTCGGAATTCTGTGCATTTGATTCTCCTACGGATTGTGACAGCAAGTAATTATAACACCCTAAAATTCGATGATTGTAATATATACGCGGGGGTCGAAAGATAACCAGCCGAAGATAAAGTCTTAAAGAAAGACAAGATCCGTGAGTATGAGTACAAGGTCATAAATATTTAATTTTCCGTAAAGAGAAAGCTCGGAAACATTTTATGGAGGTACCTATGTAGGAGCTTTAGATCTGTAGTGATGTTGCGGGATGAAATGAAAGTAAAATTCTACAAAAAGCACCTACGAGTTTTCAAGTCTCTAATCACAATGCACCACGAGTCACGAGCAAAACGTGAGCGAAGTTTTGTCCCATTCGTAGCCATTATGTTGCTGAATCCTTAGGTTTCTTTGACGGAAATGGAAAAAATGTTGAATTTTTCTAGGACTGACTGGAGTTATACGGGCTCCCAAACTCACGTGGCTTGACGGTTAAATAATGTGAACCAACCATGGCGACATTTGTAAATGTAAGTAAAACACATAAACACTTACCAGATGTGCAGTGTTGTTATTTAATATTCGTTTCAGTTAAAAGTATGTTTAAAAAACTGGCACAAGAAATAAAATTAAAAAATGGAATATTTTTCAAACAAAAACTATATTCTTACCAAATATACTAAAATTGACTGAAAAATATTTATGAATTTTACAACTTTTCTGACATTTTCTCTAATGACTTCGTTCTATTCACATGAGTGCTGCTACTCTTTGTATCAATATTTATTTGCATCAGTTTCAACTTCTCTCTTCTCTTATTCCTCAATTCTAAAGTATATGTAATATTTTCCAAACAGGATGTACTCCGTACCTGTCGGATTCTAACAGTTTTGATGCAAAAATCACCCGAATATATCAATCACAAAAAAAATGGCGGTTCTCTACACGAAGACTAAGCACATGGCCAAAAAAGGTCCCATAATGCATAGCGCGCTCTACCGGAAATAACTAATAGCGGAAGTACTAACACAAAATATTTAACAGTATTCAGTTTAGTATGTACTACCGGTACTTAATTACAATGGGGAGTTGGGGTTAAGTGCCTCGCCTCTCACCTCTGTGGCATGGGTTCGATTGCCGATTACAGCACCATATGTGAGTTGAGTTTGTTGGTATCTCACCTTTGCTCCAGCCCTAGGGTTTTTCTCTGGTTGTCCTCCCAGGCTCCACAAAAACCAAATTCTATTCAATTTGATCTGTAGTTTAGCAAGGCCCTTACTTTGATCAGCCCCTATGGTTGTTTCAGGTTTCGTTAGAAATTCAGAGGTTTTATTTTATTTGCAATGTTTTCTATCTGAGGTGGTCCTGGCTAATTTATGCATAGGGTTCAAAGGGCTCCAGGCTTAAAGTGCATAAATTAAGCCCAAATTAGTTATTTGATATTGATTGTACATGAAGTGGATTGTCCAAAATAGTAGAATATTTCTTGATTTGGGTGTTGCATCTACGAGACATAAAGGTTTATATTTCCAGTATGCTGATAGACCCATTCGAAAAATGGTGTCCAATTTAATTAACTATTGTTTAGGACTGACTAGCCTCGCTTACACGGTCAAACGCTTTCGTGTGGACTGACTAGCCTTGTGTTCACGTTACCAGGACAACAGCTTTTTAAATTGGACACCATTTTTCGAATGGGTCTGATGTGGTGTCATCACTGATATTTGCTGAATTTCTTTGTGCTTGTGAATTAAGCTATTTTCTAATTTAGATTTTGTTGTTGTTGTAAAATCGGTAATGTCTCTACCAGCATGCTTTTGTATAATAAGTGTGTCATTGGTGACATATCACTCATTAGCATATTAAGGACCACCTTCTCTTATTGTATTTCTTATTATGCCTTGTTACTATACATTTCCATCAACTTATGAGGAAATAAATGGCATTGTTGTTGTTGTTAGTAATGGCATCAAATATACTGTAGTAGTATAAATGGCCCGATTCCTCAGTTCTTGGATCTGACCGTTCCAGGTCAGCATCTGGCACTTTCACTCGGTCAGGAGTACAAGTACTTTTAAGAATTATTCGGGAACAAAAAATAACCTGCCATTATTACGGTGGCCTGGAAGGGACATCGTCCTCTTTTTTCAATCCGCGACTTCTTTTTTTGCCCGCGACTTCTTTTTTTGCCCGAGACTTCTTTTTTCAATCCGCGACTTCTTTTTTCAATCTGCGACTTCTTTTTTTTTGTTCAACCCGCGACTTCTTTTTTTCAATCCGCGACTTCTTTTTTTTGGTCCCGGGATTATTAAAGCAGGAATTGAATAGTTTTTATTAAATTATTGAATTCGTTTATCTGTAAGCTACGTTTCGGAAACACAACCGGACGGTATCAAGACTCATCCATATCAAGCGTGCATGTGTGTCATACTCCGCAGCTATGTTCGGCTGTGGCCATCGTTCTCTTCAGTTTACTCTTTCCAGTTGCGTGTTATTGTGTTTTGCCCGACTACTTTCGGGTGAGTCATCAAATGTCAGAGACGAGCTGATAGCTAGCTATTTTAATCTTGGTCTTACTTATACCGAAATACTATCGTTCTTGAGTTGCTATCATGGTATTCATTTGAGCCTACGACAACCAAAGAGAGTGCTGAAATCTAAAAGACTCAACAGAAGAAAGTGTTATAGTAATCTACCAGATGTTATTGAGGCTATAGAAAAGGAAATTTCTGGTAGTGGGAATTCTATTGGCTATCGTCAAATGCACCAGAGACTCATAATAGATCACTGTCTTGTTGTAAAAAGGGAAACAGTAAGAATTATACTCAAGAAGTTAGACCCAGAAGGGGTAACTTTGCGCTCAAGACGTGCGTTTCGGCGGAGAGCATATTCTGTAAAGGGTCCAAATTACATGTGGCATCTCGACGGTTACGACAAACTGAAACCCTTTGGATTTGCAGTTCACGGGGCTATTGATGGTTACAGCCGTCGAATATTGTGGCTAAAAGTTGGACCCACCAACAATGATCCGAGAGTGATAGCCAGTTATTACCTTTCCTGCATACAGCAAATCGGAGGAGTACCATTGATTCTGCGAGGCGATAGGGGAACTGAAAATGTACATGTGGCTGGTATACAGCGCTTTCTTCGTAGAAACTCATCTGACGCTTTTCGTGGAACTGACAGTTTCGTATATGGGCGCTCAGTTTCAAATCAGAGAATTGAAGCATGGTGGTCATTTTTACGCAAATCTGAAACCGACTGTTGGATCAAGTTTTTCAGGGACTTAAGAGATACTGGGCAATTTGATGACAGTAATCTTCTTCATGTAGATTGCATCAGGTTTTGCTTCACACTTTTGATACAAGGAGAACTAAACCGAATATCAAGGCACTGGAATTTGCACAAAATACGCCCCTCAAATAACACCGAATCTCCACCAGGCCGTCCAGATGTTCTTTTTTCCTTCCCGAGTTACAAAACTCCTCTGATTACAAGACGACCATATTGACTGACGAAGTTGAAATTGCTAGAGAAATGTGTTGTACAGACGTTTCTCAAACAGTTTGCTGTGCAGAATTTATCGACCTAGCAAAAATGGTTATGGAGGACGAAGGACTTATTCACCCTTCAACGACAGATGAAGCCTTAATTCTTTATAGAAAGCTGGTAACGTGCTTTGAAGGTTTACTTTGAGCGAGCAGTTGCAAAAATGTTGGTCTCTACATACCAGTTAGGAGCCAAAGGGGACCCGAGAACTAACAAACATGCATGATACTCTCCGGATACTCTACTAGAGAATAGGGCTTTTGCATTATGACGTACGCATACTATTACCTACACGACCAGAATCATTTTCGTAGCTTCTTTTATTACTTTACTTGAATTTGGACCATTGGTATTCTCAGGAGTTTTAAAATCTGAACCCCAATCTGAATAGGAGAAAGAATTCGAAAATGATTCTGGTAGTGTGGTAACTGGTACCATGACGTCATCATGCAAAAGACTGTGAAAATGCAGAAAAATCAACAAATTTATTTTGAGTCGGCAAACGACGTTGCCGTATCTGAACTAGAGATATTAGGGTGCGTTTATTTAGAAATAACCGGATTATTTAATCCCAAACCTTTTTTCCCGGAAATCCAAATCCAGAGTTTGAATTTAAGAATTCCACAGCTGTTATCACCATCGGCGATTTTCATTATGGCGTCATTTTACTACAACTACCAGAATCCTTTTCATCCTTTTCACTGGAATCAGATGTGATAAGGGTGGTCATCAGGTACAGCCTAATATTGGAGAGCTTTGTGCTCTGGCTGTAGTTTTCTAGATTGAAAGGGTGTTCACTACCATCTGGGAATACCACAGTTGGACCAATCACCCCATGAGAAAAGTTTCCAAGATTAGTAAATACTTCATGTTCTGCGCAGATTGGGTTGGCCCCACCAGCGAAAAACAGCTTTTTTGCATAAGAAATAACATCCATTTTTCTGCTGATTCCCAGCATCTCAATATTTCTTGTCCCGCCTCCATCTTTGCTTCGTATCATTACAAATTCATCGTTGGAACTAGAGCGGGTTTCAGTTGAGTGTAGTAAAACCAAACGCAAATTACCCACAGCCAGCCAATCATAGGAGTGAGTAATCACAAGTAACTCATAAATGGCTTCCCTGTGAGCCAATAACAAACGAAAGCAAAACCAAAACAATTTGCGTTTGGTTTTACTTTGGATTCTGATTGGTTGGTTTACTTTCTCAGCCAATAGGAGAGCTTAGTAAACGCAAAACCAAAACACTTCCGACACTCAATTGGAATCCGCTCTATCCTGGTGAAGCCAACCTATCTCTATACGACGCATTCTTTCTCCTTTTGTTGCATCCGTTTTTTTTTTCTTAGAGCTTCTTGAGGTACTTGTACCAGTAGTTATAGTCGAAGTATTGTAGCGTTTCGATTTAAGCATAGATGCCAATTCTGCTTTTTTACTGTCTCTTTCCTCGATATTTTGTCTAGGGTTCTTCTGAGAGAACGCCCTCAGTGCCAGCATATCTCCCTGTGTACCTATTCCCATTGCTCTTAGGGTTTTCTCGTCAGCATCAGCATCCATCTTTTACATAAATAAAAAAGTGATTATTCTACTTCAATTTACAGATTTAATTAAAGCACTGCATGTTCTCATTACTGATGGTGTAGTGGGTTTAGCACCAAACTTATAACTGGGAATTAAAATTAAAATTTCTAAAATCAAGGATTGGATTGGTACTTAGGGACTGGTCATAAATTAGCAGGGGGAGGGGGGTGGAGAATGAAATCAAGAAGTCTAAAAATACGTAACCCTCCCTGGACAATTGGCATGAAATATGTTGCCCCTCCCCTCTTTTGCTCCTTTCCCCCCTGTAACCAACCTTTTTCGAGTGGCCCAATTTCTCATGACCCTCCATTTTGGGAGGCTAAAAAATTATGACTACCCCATTCTCCACCCCCCCCCCCCCCCCCCCCCCCCCTGCTAATTTATGACCGGTCCCGTATTTATTTCATTATTTAATTAAATACAATTCCTTTACAAAACATAATATTCTCTTATAATCACACTCAGATTATAGCAAGCATTTATAAGGTATCATAATCATAAACTGACACTACATCTATATAAGAAAGCATACAAATTTCTCCCATGCCATGAAGTATACATTTACAGCCAATCAGAAGGCTAGAAATCTATTGCATATTTGGCAGTATCCAAGGAATGGATCTGATGGTCGTATTCAATGCTGTCTTCCCAGACTGTACCATACCTTGCTGTATACATGTGCATCACAGCTTACAGTTATTTCCCGCTGAAACTTGCTTGGTTTGCAGCGTGCATGCCAAGTATTTCTCATTTTAGCTTTTGTTTACCTTAAGAAAGGCTTGTGTGTATATGTATACAAAGAAAACCAAGTCACTCGTGGGATATTTCACTACTCAAAAGCATTGCATAACTAGTATATATTTTAGCCTTAACATTCCCATACAACCCTGTTCTTAGACCCTAAAACACTTTTTAACTTCAGTGCATGTTAACAAAAATAAAGAGAATAAGTGTCTTTTTTGCTACTTTTCTTTCTGATAGTTTTAATTTAAGTAGGCTTTATAAGTGTGGGAAGAACCTATTTATTTATTGAACAAACCTTTTCAGCTTCAAATATTTGGATATCCCTCTGCTCCGCAAGAAATCGGTCACCTGTTAATGATATATCGATGTAGGCACGCTTTTACTGTGATTCCCGAATATGGAAAATGTTGTTCGGATTTTGAGAATAAATATTAAGTTACTTATTGTAACCTGATAGCCAAGCACTTATATGGCCGAGACAACTGGGGTGGCCATCTTGGCTGCCAAAACTTCAAAATGTTAAATAAAGCGAACATCTCATCCACTTGATTCGATTTCGAACTTCTGAACATTTATGAAGCGAAAAACATTTCACTCGTCACAAGTTTGTAACGCACAATATCATGCAGACCTGTGTGGGAAGGACTTAGGGTACGGACACAACATGTTAAAGAAACAGCTTTATATGATCGTATACGTATGGTTCAGAATTTAGATTCCAGTTTATATTTAGCTTCCATGCTGGAACCGTGGACAAGTAAGAGCTGCTAAGGTCGGGGAAACTTTCAGCACAACACGTGTCAAACCTCGAGCATGCACTAGCTAATAACCATATAAACTATGAATATTTATGAGAACATTTGATGTACCGTAAACTATACGTCTTTGGATAATTTCTGTATAAAACGGCCTTGAGAACTGTTTAATTAATAAGGGCTACCACTTCGCTCGGCCATGATCAGTAAACTGGATTAGCACGTGTTTAATTGGAGAGAATGTCCCGGATAAGAAAAACGGCGCCTGCAAAAAAGAAGTCGCGGATTGAAAAAAAGAAGTCGCGGATTGAACAAAAAAAAAGAAGTCGCGGATTGAACAAAAAAAAACAAGTCGCGGATTGAAAAAAGAAGTCGCGGATAGAAAAAAGAAGTCGCGGATTGAAAAAAGAAGTCGCGGATTGAAAAAAGAGGACGATGTCCCTTCCAGGCCACCGTACATTATACATGTAAGTTTCAGTCTCCTTCAAGATGTAGAAAATGAACACTAGTACAGTGCTCACTAATATTTGAAAATGGTGGTCTAGCTGTAGTTTACGACCCCAATCAAAAATAATTATTGTATTGAGAATTTAGCCTGAATTTCAGCAAAATAACATAGCATGTGACTCTTGCCACTCCAAAATCAATTTGAAATGTTCTTATTTACATGAACATGAAATAAATAGTTATAGATCCTCAAACTTAAGTCAAAATTTAAAATGGACTTGTTATGCCTGTGTTTCTGATTGTTTCCCATTTAATTCAATGTCATCCCTATCTGATTTCACTTTCAATAGTAACTATGATTGCTCTTGCCTCACTAGTTCTAAAAATCTAAATGCAACTGACACAAATTCACTTCCCAAACTAAATATTGTATCTTCTAACTATAGTTTTTTGACTACAGAAAGTGGTGAAAATTATCCTGATAATGAAATTCCTTTTGAACCTAACTTTAATTATTATAGTCTCCATGATTTTCATAAACTTATTAAAAATAATTCTAAGAAACATGAATCAATTTTTTCCATTCTAAAAAGACTTGTCAATTCTGCTGTCAAGCCTTGACTTTAATTTTGACGTCATAGCCCTAACTGAAACTTGGATCTCTTATCTTATAAAAGACCTGTTAATACCTCATAAATTACCCAACTACTATAATTTTGTAAATTTAACTGGTACTACAACAAACAGTGGATGCGGATTTTATATTTCAAATAATTTGATATATAACAGAAGAGATGATCTATCACTCTCCATGTTTTCAACTGATTGCAAATTCCAGGCTCTCTGGATAGAAGTGGTGTCATTTACAGTACCTTCACCCTAAACCCTCAAATTTTCCTCGATTACTTAGAAGAAACTCTCATTAAAGGAAATAAAGAAAATAAAACAATAATTTTAACTGGTGATACAAACTTTGATTTATTAAAATACGAATCAATAAATCACATTAATGACTACTTATCTGTCCTACTTTCTCATTTCATGATTCCTCAAATAATTCAACCTACAAGATTTACATAATATGCAAAACCTTCTTTAATTGATCATATATTCATAAATAATGTAAACTCAAATACCATCTCTGGGAGCTTAATACCTCACATCACAGATCATCCCAAACTTTTTAATTTTATTCAATACAGACTTGTCAAATAAAATTCCTTGTAATGCTTACAAAAGAGACTTCTCTCATTTATATGAAGAAGCCTTTGCTCATGATATCGCTAACTTAAATTTAGAAAACCATTTACAGTATCTACCATCGACTGATGAAAAATATAACTTTTTTCATGATGAACTTCTAAGCATCATTAATAAACATGCCCCACTAAAAGCTATTTCGAATAGAAAATTAAAACAAGCAAATAAACCATGGATATCTAAGGGTATTCGCAAGTCTATTAAAATAAAAAATAAATATTACAAAAAAATTATGAATGTAAAAATAATCACTTATTTACATATATACCAGTCATATAGCTATCTAAACGTAACCATTATTTAAAATATTTTAATAAATTTAAAGGTAACATGAAAAAAACCTGGCAAGGAATCAAGAATCTAATTAATATTACTACACAAAATGATAAATATTTTTGCCTTGAAGAAAATAACGAACTCATCACTGATCCTTTCCAAGTTGCAAATAAATGTAATTCCTATTTTAATAATATAGCACCAAATCTAGTTTCACAAATGAAACCTTCAACGAAATCTCATAAAGACTATCTTGAGTCCTGTATTATTGACTCATTCTTTATTAATCCTACATCCACTACTGAAGTAAAGTGTCTCATTGATAAATTAAACCCTAATAAAAGCCCAGGTATTTATGACATCCCAATTAAACTTATTAAACTAGTTAGTCACCTCATTGCCTCTCCTTTAGAACATATAAATTATTCCTTTGTAAATGGTCGTTTTACTGAAAAATTAGAAATTCAAAAAATTATTCCTCTTCATAAAAGTGGATCCAAATTAAATGTTACCAATTTTAGGCCAATCTCTCTTCTTGCTATTTTCTCAAAACTAATCGAACAGGTTATGCTTACCAGGCTTCAAATTGTTTTTGATATTATTTGAACACCAATATGGTTTAAAAAAACGTAAATCAACAATATTAGCAGTTCTAGATTTACTAAATGACATAATTGAATCCTTTGAATCTAAAAAAATTTCTAGTCATTTTCTTAGATTTTGCTAAAGCCTTTGACACCATTAATTTAAATATATTACTTGATAAACTAGAATCTTATGGCATGAGGTACTGCCTTAAACTGGTTTAAATCCTTTCTCATAAACAGACATCAAATGGCACTCTCCACTGAACGTACTATAAATTTTGGTGTTCCACAAGGATCTGTTTTAGGACCATTACTTTTCCTGCTATATATCAATGATATCCCAAATTCATCTAAATATTTAAAATTTATTTTATTTGCAGACGATACTAGTCTATTTTACTCAAGCAATAACATTAACAATTTAGAAACCACGATAAATAATGAATTGATTAAAATCCAAAAATGGCTTTTGTGTAATAAATTAACACTAAATACAAAGAAATCTACTTCTGTAAACTTTGCTCCCAAAAGACGGAAAACTGATAGGAATCTCCTATTTAAAATTAACAATGAAATAATAGAAGAGAAAAATTATACGAAATACCTTGGTTTGATCATAGACAAACACCTTACTTGGAAATAGCATATTGCTCATATCAAAATAAAAATTTCCAAATCCCTTGGGATACTCTACAGAGCAAAACAACATGTCCCACCCACAATCCTCAAGCAAATTTATAATTCCTTGTTTCTTCCACATTTAAATTATGGAATCCTGCTTTGGGGAAATACGTTTAATTCCTATATCGAACCTTTAAGAAATATTCAAACGAAAGCTATTAGAGTGTTATCTAATAAAAATTGGAAGTCATACTACACCACTTTTTCATAAACTAAATTTACTTAAAATTGACGACATTTGTAAATTAGACTCCCGTTTTATTCATGCACGATGTGCACCATAAAAAATAAGTAGTACTTTTGTCGATATGTTTATTCCTTTATCAGATATTCATAATAATACTACTACACAACTTAAGAGACAAACTTATTTTATAAAATACCCTAGCTATAAATTAAAATGTATCACTACAAATGGAATTAGGATCTGGAAAGAGTTACCTCAAGAAACCAAATCAATAGAAAAAAAGCATTTCTTTAAAAAAAATGTTTTGTCCCTCTATATTGATAAATATAATGACACAAACGAAAATTAATTAGACTTGTCCTTATTATTTATATAAATCACATCTCTATATTTATAAATTATCATTTTCCTATTAGCTCAAAGTATTACCGCAACTAAATGAACTGTAAATCATCCCCCTCCTTTACATGAAAATTTAATATAACTATGTACTGATCATTGCCTTAGTTATTCTTCTTTGTAATATCTCATTTGCTTGAAAACATAAATAATATTATCCGACCCCAAAAAGGTAGTTCTGACTCGATAGCCCTGTGGTTCTTTTCAGAACTTTCCTTCTCGTTCTATTGTATTTTATCAATTGAAAACGAATGTAATTTTACTATTTAGAGTGAAATAAAACTTCTTGTTCTGTTGTTCAATCGTAAACACAATACCACCATAGCGACATACAAACTGTCGATGTTCTAGTGATCGATATAACTGATAATCTCGACGCATCAATAGTGTATAAATGGTTGTTTAGAGTAGAATGCATATTCTAGAGCAGGCTTTTGCTCTAATCAGAAGACGCTCAGATTAGCATCAAGGGTCCGAGCAGAGCGTCTGATGTCAGACCATCTCATCAGGTGTCTGCCGACAGTTCGTGAACCGGCGAGGCAATACTAAAAACAAAACTTTTCTGTTTTTTTCGGAGATAATAAATAACTAACTTATCTAATAAGTACAAGATTTTCTTTGATTTTTCAGAAGGAAACAATATATATATTTTATATAAGTGAGAGCAGTTACAGGTTACGATATCTCGTAGTCAGTTTCCGTCTCGGCGAGAGCAGCTCATAAAAGTTTAAAACGTTGTCAAACTCATTAATAATTCATGACCTGATTGGCCAACCACAATCTCTAATCTGATCAGGTGGATGATTGGAAACCCAATGAAATAACAGTTGAAAATCACTAGTGTTTGTAACATAATTTCATCACCAGTACTGGTGATGAAATAGCCTGCGAAGCGGCGTAAAGGGCGAAGAGGAGGGGAAGAAGAAGGAGGCGGAATCCCCCCTTCTTCGCCCTTTACGCCGCTTCGCAAGCTAGTGATGAAACTGAAAACAAGAATAATAAGCCATCTATGGGATAATAATATACACGGACACTCAAACAGTAAACAATAATTGCTAATTATGTTTGAAAAGAAGAGTATGTAAATTAATGTTCGGTTTAGCCATTCACATGAGAAGTCATTTCAAACGCTCAGTTTGTTTCATCAGGGGGTTCCAAATATTTCGAAAACAACAAAACCCTCGAAGCTACGCTCGAGGCTATCCTCGAAACTTCTACTCAACAATAGAAAACACCCTAACCTTTAGAAAGTGCAGTACAAAAACAGTAGCATTATGGGTGCAATCAGAATCCAGGTCTCGAGAGGTTCCGTGCTACTCGCCATGACCACGACACTAAGCGCGTCTTCCGCCATTTGGAATTTGTCAAATGTTTATCTGGACTGGTTTTAAGAATGTCATCGTTTAATTTGCGTTCAAGAATTAGCGATTCTTGATAATTGAAGAGCAAAAGCCACTTACCGATTATTGGTAATTCTGGAGCGAAGAAATGTTGCACAAAAAGTACGCTCTTCTATTAGCCATTCGTAAACTGATCAAGGGCTGGGCCAGAGTGTAAATTTAATTTTAATATTTTTTAATGAACCATGAAGTACGTTTACCGAGTTTGAAGATATTTGAGTAAATAAACACAGAATAGAAAGCTTTTGAAAATTACAAAATAGACAACACATACAGAGCTGTTATTTTTGAAAGCTCATCACCTCCTTAATATTGATCCAAACGTCCTCAAATTCAGTAAACACTAATTTTGATGTCAGTGGTGTTTAGTTTTTAATTCGAATTGACATACATAACATACATAACATATTTTTTTATTAGCTCTTTGTACTACATAGGTACATCAGATTGTTGCTAATAAACTTTTAAAGTAGCTAAAAAATATAAAAGTAACTAATTAAAATATTAAGATCCTTGTATCGTGATAGATCTGGCATTCATGCATTCATACACGTATTTTGCAGCTATAGTTGAAACCTCCCTTGAGGGATTGATAATAGTTAAGAAAATATCGTTTTCTGACATACGGCTACTATCTAGGTTAGCAACAGTTTTTAATTTGAATAAGAAATCATTCCTGATTGCCTCAAACGTTTTACATCTTATTAGGAAGTGTATTTCGTCTTCCATTTCTTTGTTGCAGGTTGGGCATATTCGATCTTCTGGTTTTAAATAGGGCTTAACATGTCTACCTTTCTCAATCTGTAGGCAATGATTGCTTATTCTTAATTTCGTGAATGTAATTCTGTGTTTAATGTTTTTAACAGTATTCAAATAATCTTCGAATTCATACTTTGTTTTGAATGTACGGTAGACCCGTAGTTTGTTGCCCTGGTTTGGGTTTTGCCTTTGATCATTAAATATATCGCTGAGCCAATATTGTAGTTCTATGTCTTTTAATCGTTGTTTAATGCTCTTTAGGAGTCCCCTGTACTCTAGCAAATTATTCTGAAGTATCCATATGTTACCGAAGCCAAGGCTCTGTATGGTATTTTGAATTTTAGAGCTCCAGAATGTTGGTTTATTTAGCTGTAAACTGTCAATATATATTATAAAAGTAAGTTCTGGCTCTCTGTTAATTAATATTTTTGTCCAGTATTTGATACTTCTGAATGTTGATTCATGCCTAAGGGGATACCTACCGAGCTCTGCTCTGCAAGCGTTATTGGCAGATGTTCTTGTAGTTCCTAGAAGTAGTTTACAGAATTTAGTATGTACTATTTCAATCGGATCATTTGTGTCAGATCCTTTGTTGTTGTCAATTCCCCAGACCTCGCTTCCATATAACAGGATGGGTTTGATTAAAGTGTCAAATAATTTGATCGTGAGTTTAAGGTCAGATCTGAAGAAAGTTCCCATTTCTTGTTTGAGTTTAAACAGGGCTTTTAGTGCTGACTTTTTTAGTTCTTGTTTTGCAACAGTGAAATTTCCGTATGCACTGAAAGTGAGCCCGAGATATTTATACATACGGACGTTTTCTAGTTGATCGTTATTATAATAAAAATTATAATTGTTCATTCGTTTGCCGTTATTGTTGAAAACAATGACTTTTGTTTTGTCTTTGTTGACGGTTAGTTTGTTGGAGCTACAATAGACTTCGAGACAATCTAGGAGTCTTTGTAGGTCATTCGCATTCTTGGATATTAAAACTAAATCATCTGCGTAAAGTATATTGCTCAGATTGACATTAGATATAAATATCGGGTCTTCCATGCCCGCACGGTCTAACGTTTGTGGTAAGTCACTTAAAAATAAGTTAAATAGGGTAGGACTGAGCATGCAGCCTTGTTTAACTCCAGCATAGCATCTGAAGGTTTCCGTAATAACGTCATCTTTTTTGACCGCCGAATAATCATTAGAGTACATCGAGTGTAATATTGAGAAGAAATTGCCATTGATACCTGCCTGTTTTAGTTTTTCAAATAATTTTTCTCTTGGTATGCTGTCGAATGCTTTTTTAAAATCGACGAAGCAGGTAAACAACATGTTGTTTTTCTTTTTTGGTTTACTTTTTACGAATTTGTCGATGAGTCCTTTCAGGACGAAGATGCTATCAACTGTGGAGTGTTTTTTTCTAAATCCGAACTGCTCTTTTTTTAGAATTCCTTTTTCTGATAGGTATCCATATAACCTCTGATTCAGAATAGATGTAAATAACTTACCGAGTGCGGATAAAAGGGTTATGCCTCTGTAATTCTCTATATTTGTCCGGTCGCCTTTTTTGTGAATAGGGATTATGAGGCCTATGCTCCATTCCTGTGGATAAATCCCTGATTTGAGAATCGTGTTAAATAGTGAAGTCAGGGGTTTTGTAAGTTCTGTTTTACCCGATATGAGGACTTCATTTGATATGTTATCGATACCCACTGCCTTCTTACATTTCAACCTTTCGATGGCCTCCTCTACCTCCTTTATCGTTATTTCATAGTCCAATACTCCTATTTGTTCCGTATGGTTATTTGGGGTGCTGGTCGTGTTCGTTGTGTTGTCTTTGTGTTGAGCATTCAAATCTTTGAAATGTTCATAAGATTCTTGTATTTTTACAGGGCATGATTGATTGGTCCGTTTTTTTATATTGAAAAGGCCTTTAAGTTCTTTCCACAATTTCTTCGGATTTTTATGGTCTAGTTTCTTTAATCTAGCTTCTATTGATTGTGTCTTTTTCTTTTTGCATAGTTTCCTGAATCGCTTTTTCTCAACGTGTAAATGTTTTCTTAGCTCGTCATTGTTTGGGTCCTGACAGACATTTCTTCCGATCGACTTAAGGTTTTCTTTTTCGGCTCTACAGTCCTGGTCAAACCAGCTAGATTGTTGATTTCCCTCTTTTGTTTTAACGTTCCTATCTCTGTATTTCATACCTGCCTTTTCACAAACTTCTATAAGAACCCCGGTAAAGTTTCTTGTTAATTGGCTTAAATCATTTATGTCATTTATTTCAGAATTACTCAGAATTTCCTCGAGTTTATCTTTGTATTCCTCAGATGCGAGGATCTCGGGAATTCTATTTTTCGCTTCTTCGTTTACCAATAATATTTTGTGTTTATGAAGTTTGCTAGAGTTGAATTTGTTTGTGTGTGTGAAATCGTTCATTTTAATACCAAACGAAATTTGACAGTGATCAGAAATGTCAGGTTGTAGTGGATTAACTGCTAAAAATTGTACCTTGGGGATCATGCTTGTGTCTGCAATTATATAATCTACTAAGCTACTTCCGTTATACTGAAAGCATGTTTTTTTACCTGCAGAGTCCCCTATTATTCTACCATTTAATATTCTGAGATTGTTTCCTGTGCAAACATCGATGAGCGATTTCCCTCGTAAATCAGTATTATTTCGATCTTGAGAATATCTCTTAATAGGGTCATCAACAACATAATCTTCAGGAACATCAATGAATTTCTCGTCATCAAACAATACATATTCTTGTAAACTACCTGTTCTGGCGTTGAAATCGCCTTGAAGTATTATATCCCCTTTGATAGAGAAGCTCGATATTTCTTCTTCGAGATCTGTCATATAATCTTCGTTTTGGTTTCTCTCGTAATTGGTAGGACTAAGATATACGGTTCCAAGATAAATATCTCTTGTTATATGGAAAAAGTCCTTGTTAAGCTTGCACCAAATAATGTTCTTATTTTGAGTTGGGATGTATGACACACCTTCTTTAATTCTATTATTAATGTAAAGAGCGATCCCACCATAGTTTCTGTTACCGGATTTCTCCCGAAATTTTACGTAATGCCTGAATGTCTCTATATCGAGATTTGAATCTTCGTTCGCATGAGTTTCAACAATTCCAAATAAGTCATGTCTTTTTATGACTTTTTTTACATCGCTTAGCTCCAGTTTATTTCCTAATTCTTTATGCTTATATCCGTGAATATTCCAAAACCCGAGTTGGAGAGAACCAGGCATTGATATCAATTAACTATGGTCAGTTGTAGTTACTACTGTGTCAATAAGGATTGACTAACCTAATCATTTACGGTTTAACCAGTCGGATAGTACACGTAGTGCTTCCCCGACTGAGTAATCTGGCTGGTTATAACTTATATTATTACGGTAGTGATCATTGTGATCTCTGTAATCTGTTCTAACCTGTTGTGTGAAATTCCTTGAACGGGGTTCTTGTCCGTTAAAGTAATAATCGTGGAAATCTCTGTTATCTATTCTGACATGTTTAGCGGGATTCTCTGATCGGTATCCCTGTCCACGTCTTCTAAGTCTTGGTTGTTCGGGCGCGTTTGTATTAAGTTGGCGCCTCAGGCCAAGATGGTCTTTTAGGTTCGACACCAGCTTCTTTGTTCCGATATGGTTGTTTAGATGGACGTTGTCGAAAAATACGTCATAGTCTATTGTCCCACTTCGGGTATCGGTGACCGTCCGATTGTCCACGAAAGACGCATTACTGAAATGTTGGCACGTGAGTTTTGACTGATAATTAACCTCATCTATAATGTTGTTCTTTCTCGTGTCGTATTTATGGTATGTAAGACCCGACACTACTATTGTAGCAAGAGGCCATTTTTGTTGTGCTAACGCAATAATTGTTGCAATGTTTTCGCATATTTCTGCAGTTGTAGTGGAGTCCACGTCATTTGTTCCGGTGTGAATCACAACATGCTCGTAATGAACTGAATCTTCGTCAGGTATGCTGTTAATGTGCAGTAACATTTCTTTGGTGCCTCCTGGTATATATTGTTTGTTGACATATTTTTGCGGGGCAAATTTCCGTGGTATAATTCCACGATAGATGGAATCAGAGAGCATTAGAATCGCTCCGTCTCTAGTAGTTTTACGTCCTTCTTGTGTCCCAGTGAAAGTAGGCTGATTCCCATCCTCGATCTCTTCTCTGTGTAATGGTTCTCTTTCATCTTGTCGTTGCTGGGGATTGTTAGCTTCACTTGGGGGTTCGACCTGTTGTTGATTTGTTCTACTAAGTTCAATAAAAGATTCTCTTGTCGTACGATTATTGGATGGAGTCGATTGGACAATATGCTGGGTAGTTGTGGTTGTAGGGTTTGTAGTCTGGGATTGAACTGTAATATGCGGGTTTAGATCGGCCTCTACTAATTCCGTTAGTAGTGGTTCAAATGAATTAGATGTGTCTACATTATAACATGTCGAGTCAGCCATGGTCACTTCTTCCTGTGAACTATCGTTTGAACGATTCGGATCAGTTTGGGTTTCAGATGACACCGAAATAGATCTTTGGGCTTTTTCAACTTGTGACTTAAGCTTCTTTATCTCATTTTTGAGCCTTGTATTTGTGCAGTGCAGATCCTTTAACTCCTTAAGTAATGTATTATGTAAATCTTGTTTCAAGATATCGACCTCATTGTAGAAGTAGATCTTCAGTTCCTTGAATATGTTTCGCGTCTGACATTCGTGATCTTTGAGTTCAGTAAATTGTTCATTTATTTCTATAGCAAGTGATACTAGTGTTCTCTCAACTTTTTCGTTGAGTTCCTCCTGCATTGATTTAAATGTACTGAATTCTTCATACCTTTCATCATGGCCGCCATGTTCTGCGTTGGTTGCATTTGCCGATGCAGAGTGGACGGTGGGGTTTATTTCCGTGGTTTTCGAGGTGCTGACTTCCTCTATTTCATCGCTTGTTCTTTTATCACGCATTTCTTGAATGATTTGAAGTTTTTCTTCAAGTACCTTTGCTGCTTCCTCTTGATTATTATATTTTTTACATCGGCCACCGGGTTTGCCGTGATATTGCTTGACGCATTCATCGTAATTATCTGTTATACCGGCCTCATCTTGCGTTTGCCATACATAGAACTTCTTCTTATCAGACATCTCTATTAGTGTGATTGAATTGAGTTAACCCTTATTGACGTTGTACATTTTCATTACTCGGAAGCTAAGGTCGCCATGTTCAAGACATACTCGGTCCCAGTCGAGTCGACCCCCCCCCCCCCCCCCCCCCCGGTCATCAGAACAAACAACAAATACCACTGTGCGAACCGCATGAATGTAACGACGCCGATTTATTAATGTACGGCCTTACACGGCCAGCTTTTGTGCTTATAAAACACTGGAAAAGCTTAGCCGATGCATTGCACGAACGAATAAACCTTTATATTAGTTTCGACCTCTAGTAAAAGGCGTATGATTTTCTTCTTCTCTTACTTTAGACCAGTACGCGACACGAAATTGAAACTCACGTTGTCAACAATGTCACAGTTAAGCAGTATTTACTTTAAAAATAAAATCCTAAAATTAATTTCTAATGTGCACTCAAAGACATACTTGCATCTATTAGGATGATACTGGATTCAAACCACTCGTTACCAAGTAATTTCTCACACCAGTTTGACTTTAAAAGAGCATACCACAATACGTTATACGAATTATATCGGGGCTATTTTGATCTCTAAAACACCGTTTAGTTCCTAACCCCTTTTGAATTTTTTATACCCTACGACGAACCTTTGAAAGGTTTTGAATACTTCTGCGAATAAATTGCTGGTTTACAGATAATCGAAGTGTGTTTTACGCTTGTTTGAAATGGTGAAAAATGGACCTTTCCTGACGCATGATCGCGTAAGCAAAAGCCTGGGTCGGTCATCTCATTAATGCATTATTCTCCATGGTGCCTTTCTATAACACCAACATCAATTGAACATCAATTGAGTTGTTGATAAGTCGAATTAATTAGATGACGTCTACCCGGAGTAGGTTTACAAAGAGTATTATCTGTAAAGCAAATATTTCTTTACAAAAGAACTCAAAACCTTTCGAAGGTTCGTACAATGTAGGTATAAAAATTGCAAAAGGAGGAGCACTTTACCAAACAACTTAAAATGCGATGCGGCAGCATGTCTTTGGCAACTACAAGTTAACATAAAAATTAATAACCTAAATCGTCTGAAGCAAAAGAAAGTAGATAAACTTAAAGTATCGTGTAATAGCTGTTACAGTAGCATTACGTGGTAAAACAACAGTAGAAGATAATAAGCTAAAAGCGATGAGGATTCTAGATATGTATCGTGTACATGTCGACTACAAGTATTACATTACACTACATCTTATTAACGTTGACTTATAAATGGAACAGATAGCAATTTACAAGTGATCATCTTGCCTACAAACCAGGTTCAAAGATAGAATTCACCGATAGAAATTTACAAGTGATCATATTGCCTGAAACAAGTGATCATCTTGCCTAAAAACCCGAGATCAGAACTGAGCGCAAGATATGAACGGAGTTTTTCACAATGAGCTTCATGGCTTTTACAGGTCAAATATGTTGGAATAAGGTGTCTTTAGTTTACCCCGGTATATGTTACAGTGGTCCTTTGGGAGAGGATTAGTTCACGACATGCTTGTACTCTTCCTTCTTATAGCGCAACGTTCATTTGAACAGTCAATGCCACTCGGCTTCTTTTCATTTACTAGCCTGTGGAAATCAGACGCCTCTCTCCACTTCCCACAGAGAGAAAGTACGCCAGCGCTCACGCGCGTGCGCGAGACAGGGAAGGAGGGAGAAATCCGAGATTCGAGCCGGAAAATTCCATACTGATGACGTAATGCTACCAAGATCCTGGTTCTGATTCTGATTGGTTGAATAGGTCACGTTATGAATAAATCATTATTGTCGCGAACAATCACAAAAACAACTGGGATTTCATGCACGATACATCAACAAATCTCCTAATATTACGCGGAGTTTCGTAGCATTACTACGTGAATCGATCCTGGAATTGAACTTATGAAAGAAACAATATTCCTGGCGAATAGGTTGGACCTTAAAAAATATTCTGATGACATTATTTAGGTGTTTCTGTTTACAAACTACAAGGAATGTTCTTGATCCCTCACCGGCATGGCACAGTAAACTTATGGTTTGTGCTCTGAGCTGACACACTCGCAAATTTTAGAATTATCACCTCTCTTATTATTACGAACCAGAAAATAACCCGTCACTTCGTGCCGCCGGAATGAATAAAAAAACAACACGGTTGAAACTCTAGCATTGAGGCAGCTCTACCATGGGAACTATACTTACTATATTGATGTGTAAACAGTTCGTAGCCAACACGGAGTGTTAGTTAACGGCGCCGAAGTAGAAGCTCTAGCGCTTTTTGTTTTTCCCGTGATCGTTAAAATGTGAAAAGAAACGCCTTCAACAGGAATTATTAAAGAAATCTATGCTTACTTGAAGAGTCGAACCTTCACAAAAAAAATATTGAATAGCCAATCAATCGAACTTCATCGCTGGACCCAAAAGCTGACAATGTTAAGTGATTCGAGGGTCCGTCTTTCGATTCTCCTCGCATTAGCCTGATTTTCAGACGGTCATAAAAGCCGGTTCTATTTCTTCCCAAGATTAAATAGAGGAAAATATAGAGTTTTTGTATTTGTACCCATGCCATTTAAAGGGAACTTTATAACAGCTATTAAAATACTTATATAAATTTATGGTTACCTGAAGTAAAAGGGAACCTTTCAACGAAACATTGTAAAAATGTCTCTGATCCAGTTCACTTTGTTCCACGGCATTTCAATATATTTTTTGAGGTCACAATTGATTACCAATATTATCGTCTGGTTGATCCACGGTTCGAGTATTGTCTAACTCTCTCTTAATTTCTCGATTTAAGTGCCTATAAGCCCAAGCCATAAACCATTTATTTGGGCGCATTAAAGTGCTTTAAATCTTGTTCAACCATTTTTGGTTGTTTTTCAGGCGTCAGACATTCAACACTTACACTCTTAGAGGAAGATCTTGTAATAAGTAGCGCTGACATAAAAACAGAGCAAGAGGAACTATATTTTGGTTATCCCTTAAATGACGTCATTGAAATTTGATTCGTTAATAAAGGAAATTGGCAGACTACAATATATTTTTTTCCTATGGCAGTCATTTTGTTTTCTAGTTTGACTTTTAAATCAAAGGTAACTGGCTATGGCTTATAGGCACTTTAACAGTTTATCTTGTGATTTATTGAGAAGTTTGACTTTTAAATCAAAGGTAACTGGCTATGGCTTATAGGCACTTTAACAGTTTATCTTGTGATTTATTGAGAAAATACTTGGGCTAATTCTACATCTAGGTTTCATCGAGAAAGTACTTCACAAACGTGCAGACCATATTAGTGCCTAGCCAAATGGGAGAAAAAGCGGGTAATCTACAGTCTAAATCTTAGAAGAGAGAGAAACACACTGAGTCGGATCGAAAGTTTTCAAGTTTGTTGGACCAATCAGAACGCTGAACGGCGGACGTTATTCGACCAATCAAATCACTGGAACAAACACACAGACAGACAGACGCATGAACTGAAATGTAATAGTATAGATTAGTATAAACCAACTAGTGGACTATTACGAATCCTGCATTCTGATTGGCTACCCTACTATAGGTCTATTTGTGATAGCCCATGGTAGAGAAAAAACCGCACGCATTTTCACGAAATAACAACATGTTTTCAACTTCAATTTGTTTCTTTCTATTATTTTCTACTGTCCGACTAGTTAGTTTATACTAAAACAATTAGGCCCTCTCGCCCTCATCGGCTACGAGTTAAATGGCTCGTAGGCCATTCGGGCTGCGGGTCTAATTGTTAATTATATCCGTGGTATAATTTCAATGTCTGGCTCTTCAGGAAAGCTTAATAAAATGACAAAGCAAATATTGCCACAAACGTATGATGGCGCCAAGCATATTTACATTACTGGGCACATTTTCATTACTGGGCACATTTTCATTACTGGGCACATTTACATTACTGGGCACATTTACATTACTGGGCACATTTACATTACTGGGCACATTTACATTACTGGGCACATTTACATTACTGGGCACATTTACATTACTGGGCACATTTACATTACTGGGCACATTTACATTACTGGGCACATTTACATTACTGGGCACATTTACATTACTGGGCACATTTACATTACTGGGCACATTTACATTACTGGGCACATTTACATTACTGGGCACATTTACATTACTGGGCACATTTACATTACTGGGCACATTTACATTACTGGGCACATTTACATTACTGGGCACATTTACATTACTGGGCACATTTACATTACTGGGCACATTTACATTACTGGGCGTAATATCAGCCGTGAGAAAACTGCCGCCTCTCATCGCTACACTCAGTTATCTGAAACTTTTCACACAAGACGTCTCTCTTTCTGGGAGTGGAGAGAGGCGTCTGATTTACACGAGGCTGTTGTTATATTCAGTCCTGCGAAATGCATTCTTACGCTATTGGAGGAAGCGCAAAGCACCTCGAGGTGTCCTTTAGATCTTGGCTCTAATTCCTACAGGACATGTCCTTTAGATACAAATCCCTACGGGAAGTGTATGTCCTTTAGATACAAATCCCTACGGGTTGAGTAGGTCGCAGTGCTGCTCCTTCCCCGCTTCTTGTAACCCAGCTATGGGTGCTTTTGCAGGATGTCCTCTATGTCGCTCCAGCCCCCTTAAAAAATCAAGAATATAGTCATTTTCTGCGCATGCCTACATCGACGAGTTAAAGTCATACCAATCGGGGAAAAAACAAGTTTAGAACGAAGAAACTTCAGCTTTGAGAAAATTGGATAAAGTGATTTTCTCGGCTACATGGGATTTTTCTGACACACAATCAGTTTGTCAGATCCTCGACAAGAATAGTTTGGTTTACGTTTGAATACATTCTAGTTTAAGTTGTGAACAATCTGCACCGTAAAAACGTGGTCTGTAACTGGTTGGTAATTGGTCGGTAAAACTGTGTCGGTAACTGGTTGGTAACTGGTCGGTAAAACTGTGTCGGTAAGTGATTCAATATCATAACTACATATGTGTCGGTAAGTGGTTGGTAAGTGGTCGGTAAAACTGTGTCGGAAACTGGTTGGTAAGTGGTCGGTAAAACTGTGTCGGTAACTGGTCGGTAAAACTGTGTCGGTACGTGGTCGGTATCTTGTTGACTCGATCGCTACGTGTTTTCCTTTTCTTCACTGGACCAAAATACCATTTAAGAACACTTAATAGCTTCTTACGATAGTTTCACAACCTACCCGACGCCATTTTGTTTTGACCGCATGACATCACTGGGTTTCGTTTTGGTTTTGGTTTTGAATGACTTTTATTCAAATGACACCACAATCATGTTTTTTAGGTAAACCTGTACAAACTCGGTGAGTGGGCTCCCTGTGAAAAACCTAAAGGAATCTCAAATCACAGCAATCCTGAAGTGGTTGGTAAGTGGTCAGCCGAAAACTTAGCGACCACTTGTGTACGGTACAGATTGTTCATTTTAGCCAACCGTAAGTTTACAACAACAAAACAGAAGCGAGTGAATAACTGTGGACGTCATATATATGTCAAAAATGGAAGTTGGCTTAGAAGCTCCCCCATCACCACCACAAAAAAAATCACACGCCTGGCTTCAACAAGTAATTCGTACTAATTAAACTACATGTATATGTTTGAGATTACCCTTGAGGTGGCAGGCCACGATATGCAGACCATCTGTACGCCTCATCCTACCAAGGGAAACAACGAGTTGCTCAACTGTCTGAGGATGTTGTTCACGAAGCACGTGATTCATCATCGCATTAGTTGGGCTGTGCACCATCTGGTTCAGCTGCAGTACTTGGATGTCTTCATCTGTAATTAGGCTGTCTTCTTTGTAGAGTTCAGCAAGTTGGCGCCAATTTTTGAGGAAGGAATCTTCACGGTTTAGTTTGTGCTCAATACTTTCAGTAATGGTAAAGTGGTTAAGGAGTGCATCGATTCCAATCTTGGCTGTAAAGTAACATAACATGGGGTTAGAGCGGATTTCAATTGACTGTCGGAAGTGTTTTGGTTTTGCGTTTACTAAGCTCTCCTATTGGCTGAGAAAGTAAACCAACCAATCAGAATCCAAAGTAAAACCAAACGCAAATTGGTTTTGGTTTTGCTTTGGTTTGTCGTTGGCCCACAGGGAAGCCATTTATGAGTAACTTGTGATTACTCGCTCCTATGATTGGCTGGCCGTGGGTAGTTTGCGTTTGGTTTTACTACACTCAATTGAAAACCGCTCTAAACTGAGGGTACAAATAACAAACATACGTGTAAGTAGCTGTACAAATGTGTGGCTGTTTACGAAATAAGCCCTAAATTTCAGTCAGGTAACTCACCAGGAACTTCCCCCATGTCTACCATGACATCGTCTCTCTCCAGAATGACAAGCTTAGCCTTAACATCTTCCACTGTTAGCTTGGTGTTTCGTGTATGAAGAAGATGAAGCAACTGGCGAGTTGGGTTGTTCTTTAGCTTGTCGTCAAACTGTTCAAACACTCGTTTGGGAATGTCTAGCTGGTTGGCCAGTTCCCTCCAGCATTTATCACGGTCCATCTTCACCATAATCTGGCCGAGGATATTTGGCGACAAAGGTCCCAACTCTGCGACAAACTTGACCTTCTTGAGGTAGCCAGCTATTCAGGAAAAAAATCTTGATTTAATACAATAGCCAAGGGATTTCAGACTCTTTGGTGCTTTTAAAGTGCCTATAACCCTTCTTGCAAGTTTTATAGCTATGAACCTTCGAAATGTTTTGAATACTTCTGTGAAGAACGTTTTGGCTTACAGAAAATACTCAATGTTCTATGCTTGTTTGAAATCGTGTAAATTTGACCTTTCCTGATCCATAACCGCGTAAGTAAAAGCCTGGGTCGATTCCTGTTTAGATTTCATCTCATTAATGCATTATTCTCACAACAACATCGATTTATAGAGAATATCTACACAGTTTACAAGTTGTTAATAAAGAAAAAAAGTAATTTTATTGAACACGTTAAGTATTTCTTCAAATTATTCCACAGTCGAATTAATTGTATGACATCTACATACAGGAATCGACCCTTTTACTTACGCGGTTATGGATCAGGAAAGGTCAAATTTACACGATTTCAAACAAGCACAGAACATTGAGTATCTTTCTTCACAGAAGTATTCAAAACATTTCGAAGGTTCATAGCTATAAAAAGGGTTATAGGCACTTTAAGATGTGAGACAGCTGTGTTTCTTTTTACCACACTTTTGACGCTTGACTGCGCGCAAAAGCCATATTCACGATAGATCTGATCTCCTTCTCTCTTGTACCAGTGTCATACACATGGTACTGAAAAGCCCTCTATTGACGATACATCTCCTTCTCTCTTGTACCAGTGTCATACACATGGCACTGAAAATCCCTCTATTGACGATACATCTCCTTCTCTCTTGTACCAGTGTCAGCAGAGAGTCGTAGTAAAAGGAGAAGTTTCTGATTGGCTAACAATTACCTCTGGTGTTCCACAAGGTTCTTTATTGGGACCACTATTTTTTATAGTTTATATTAATGATTTACCGGGGGTAATTAGTAAGGATAGTTCAATTGCTTTATATGCAGATGATAGCAAATTGTATAGGATTATTAATACTCCAGAGGATATGTCATCTTTTCAGGGTGACCTGGATAAGATTTCTGATTGGTGCAAGGAGAATAAAATGAAAGTTAACACTAAGAAATGTAAGATCATGAGAATCACTAGGAAAAAGAGTCCTCTCATTAGGGATTATCACATAAATGGTCAAAGTCTGGAAAGTGTACATATATATAAGGACTTAGGTTTGTTTACTAGCTCTAATTTATCATGGAATTCACACATAGATTCTATAACTGCCAAGGCTAATAAGATTCTTGGACTGGTGAAAAGAACTTGTATGGATATTAAGGACGTTACTACATTAAGAACACTATATTGTAGTCTCATTAGACCATTACTCGAATATTCATGTGAGACTTGGAATCCACATACACAACGTAATATTAATAGATTAGAGGCAATTCAGAGGAGGGCAACTAAGTTTATCCTAAAGTCTGGTGAAGATTATAATACTAGATTAAGTCAATTAAGTTTACAAAGTCTATCTAAGAGGAGATTTACGAGGGATGTAGTATTTTTATATAATTTAATTAACGGGCATTATAACATAGATATTTCTGATAAGCTTTTATTCTGTAAAGATCGTAACGTAGGTTATAATTTAAGAAAAAATGACTCTCTTGACCTTGTCAGTATGTATAGTAGAACTAATAGTTTTAAATATAGCTATTTTATCCGCATTATCAATGAATGGAACAGTCTACCAAATGATATAAAAGAAGCTATTAGTATTTCTAGTTTTAAGCACAAAGTTATGTCATTTCTCAGTAATACTTAGTTTTATATTTAGTATATAAAGTCAACTTTTTGATATATTTTAGAATTTTGACTAGTTTTATATTATATATTATTTATTTTATGGATTTTTCTCATATTATATTGTAGTTACTGGGGAGCATCCCTTGTATGGTGTCAAGGGCGCTTTTGGATGTTTCCCTCTCCACTCTTTATCTAGTGTATATATTATTTGTTTGTTATTTCATTTATGGAGAAAACTGTAATAAAATAAAAAAATACACATGGCACTGAAAAGCCCTCTATTTACGATACATCTCCTTCTCTCTTGTACCAGTGTCATACACATGGCACTGAAAAGCCCTCTATTGACGATACATCTCCTTCTCTCTTGTACCAGTGTCATACACATGGCACTGAAAAGCCCTCTATTTACGATACATCTCCTTCTCTCTTGTACCAGTGTCATACACATGGCACTGAAAAGCCCTCTATTTACGATACATCTCCTTCTCTCTTGTACCAGTGTCATACACCTGGCACTGAAAAGCTGTCTATTTATGATACATCTCCTTCTCTCTTGTACCAGTGTACGTTGTACACATGAAATATTATTTGATCAGTAATCAATACTTGTTTCCTCAGTGGCAATCACATACTCAATACTATGGAAACATTTCCTCATGCTGAAAGGATAAAGGGCTGGTGTTTGAAAACTTAAGTAGCTCCTTGCTTCCTGCAGTAGCTACATTGTAGCATTCTCTTACCAACTGTTACTTCATAAAGCCCATTACCAGAAAACCCTGGTAATTAATGCATAATGGCGGGTCGGTCGAGCGTTTGGTGCTCTGCGACTTTCTTACTTTTCACGTCCTTCCTTGTCAACCAATTCATCAATTTTACGCTGAGTCCTTCTCCCAAGATCGGAGACTTCAGTTTGGACTGTTCGAAGGCCGGCAGGAACTGTTCGCTGGTAATTTTACATGGCAAGTTGTTGCAGTTTACATTATTGGAGACGACCTGGAATGCTGATACAAATTTTCGAAAGTCGCGGAAATACCTCAAAGGAAGAGTGTCCTATTATCCTAACTCCTCTGCTTCATTTAACATCGAGCTCATTAGGGCAGGGGATGTTGAGGTGAACCCGGGTGATATTAAGAAGCCCTGTTCTGTATGTGGCAAGCCAGTAGCAAGAACTCACCGAGCGCTTTACTGTTCCACGTGCTGTCTTTATTCTCATTTTAAGTGCGGAGAACTCACTCCTGTGGCATATCGTGAAATCTCAGCAGTTCCTAACTATCAGTGGGACTGTCCTTCCTGTGTAATAAGATCTGCTCTACCATTTGCTGGAGTTGAGGTTGCAGATTTCCTTGAATTATTTCAAGACAGAGGAGAAAGCAATAACAACCAAGATGGCGGCCTTCAAGATCATGAAATCGCTAATGAGCCCAACTCGGCGACATGGTATAAGGAAAACATTCGATCTCACTACAAGTTTAACTTAACTATAGCCCATCTAAACGTGAACGCTCTTATAAACAAGGCTGATGAAGTTAAATTCATTCTAGACGAATGTACATTTGATATATTGTTTCTTGCTGAAACCAAATTGAACAGCGCCATCAGTAATACTCTACTAGATCATCCTGGCTACCGGATAATACGAAGGGACAGGACTAGAAACGGAGGAGGAATTATGGCGTACGTGAGATCTAACGTAACAGTGATAAGAAGACGCAAGCTTGAACTAGTTAATGTGGAATCATTGTGTCTTGATATTAAAGGGAACAATGGTGTCTATTTTATGGTTTGTGCATGTTACCGTTCACCTGGTAAATGTAAGCCTGCTGATTTTCTGAACTCACTGGCCTCTGCCCTTGAACTGATGTATAACTCCAGAAAGGAAGTAGTTGTGATTGGTGACCTAAATTTCGACCTCTATACGGATAACAGGGATGTTGAAAAATTTAAAGAAGTGTGTGACCAGTTCCAGCTAACAAATTCAATTGAAGATCCCACCAGAGTTACTCGGTCTACAGCTACGTTACTAGACCTGATTCTTTCTAGCCATCCAAGTCACTACGCTAAAAGTGGTTCACTACAGTTGGGAATAAGCGATCATGATTTAATATACACTGTGCGTAAACAGAGGCTCCCGAAACCACCCCCAAAGTTAATTTCATATCGAAGCATGAAAAACTTTGATAATGAATCATTCATTTGTGATCTCAAGAATGTCCCGTGGGAGAGTGCGTACATATTCGAGAGTGTTGATGATGTGTGGTCCCACTGGAAAGGCCTGTACAATGAGGTGCTTGACATACACGCGCCTGTAAAAAGAATACGCGTGCGGGGAGACCAACTGCCGTGGATTACACCTGAGATAAAGCGTGAAATCTCTCGCCGTGGTCGATTGCACAGAGCCTTTCGTAAAAACCGTACGGAGGAAAACTGGGATGCATTCAAAAGACAACGGAACAAGATCACATCACTGAAGCGTAAAGCCCTTCGCGGTTATTTCGCCAACGAGAAGCCTAATAAAACAAGTCCTAGAGAATTTTGGAGGAAATTGAAGCCTCTTTTACCTAACACGCGCGGGGCAAACTCGAGCAAAATAACTCTCGTTGAAAATGGCCAAGTGCACAGCAACCCCCAAGAAGTCGCGGAGATATTTAACAACTACTTCGCTGAATCTGGTCTGAACCATCCTTTAGATCAAACGGAATCAGACTTCGACAATCATCGTAGTATAGGCCTTATAAATGAAATAATGAAAGATCAAGAGAATACATTTAGTTTTCAGCCTGTGTCTTCTGATTACATCTTAGACTTGCTAATGGTTCTAAATGGCTCCAAGGCTACTGGTGCAGACAACATTCCCCCCAGGTTCCTGAAAGCTTCGGCCCCTGCTCTGGCGTCACCGTTGGCTCGCCTGATTAATTACTGTCTTGAACAATCATGCTGGATTAGCGAGTGGAAATCTAGTAATATCAATTCCTCGTTCAAAAAGGACTGTGAAGCTGCTAAAGCCAACTATCGTCCCATCTCAATACTACCGTGTGTATCCAAGATATTCGAACGAGTCATGCACAATCAACTGTACAATTACTTTGTGCCACGCCGCCTACTCTCTGACAGTCTATCTGGCTTCCTAAGAGGACACTCATGTTGTACGGCCCTGTTAAAGATCACAGAGGATTGGAGAGAAGCACTAGATGTGAGAGAAACGGTCTCTGCTGTGTCAGTAGATCTGAGCAAGGCGTTCGACACGCTATGTCACCGTCTCCTACTAAGAAAACTAAAGGAATATGGGGTCTTAGGAACCTCCTTGAAATTGATCCGCTCGTACCTCAGCGACCGCCAGCAGCGAGTCAAAATAGAGAACAGCTACTCAAGTTGGCGCACAGTCCAGTGTGGCGTCCCGCAAGGTTCCCTTTTGGGACCGCTTTTATTTAATATATATATTAACGACATAACCCGTACCACCAAGAATGTGGAACTAAGGCTGTATGCAGACGACATTACCGGTTACTCTGCAAGTAACTCACCTGCGGTCTTGGAATTCTGCATAAACGGCGACTTGTCACGCTTATCACAGTGGCTTGATGACAACTACCTTACTATCAACACCACTAAGACGCAGGCCATGATCATTGGTAAATCCAGCTATAACTACGAGCTCGCGTTAAAGTCAAGTAATATCTGGGTTAAGGAAGAACTGAAGCTGCTGGGAGTCAACATCGATAACAAGTTAACATTTGCCCCATACATAAAATCAGTTCTCAATAAAGTTCATGCGAAGATTGCCGCTCTGCGTAGAATCAGGAACTTTATTGATAGTGACACGGCATTGAAACTATACAAGGCGTATGTCCTCCCTCATTTTGACTACTGTAGCCTTCTTTTAATAGGAATCAATAATACCTTATCAGATAAGTTAGAGCATACTAACTATTATGTACTCAGAACTCTTTTTAAGATACCTAAGTCTATTAGATATGAACAGATTTTGTCACAGTATAACTTAGAATCTATTAAGCATAGGCGCTGTGCGCAAGCTCTTACACTTATTTATAAAGGTTATCCTAACTATATAAGTAATATGTTTCGTAACAAAAACTGTACTTACAATCTCCGTGGAAATGGAAGTAGACTTACTCAGCCGGCCCCCAATACTAGTTTCAAACACAGATCCTTTTCGTATATTGCATGCCGACTCTGGAACAAACTACCTATTCATGTAAGGGAGGCTCCTAATCTTAAAAACTTTGCTGCAAAGCTTAAGAAACTTAAACTAGGCCAAGACGAGTGCCTTTGTATCCAGTGCTCTAGCTAGTGCTAGCCAGCTCATGACTTCATTTATATATGTATTATATTAGGATTATTATCATAGATTTTTATCGTAGTTTTTATACTGATACTATTGAATTTGTTCTTGAACCATTCTTCCATAGTTTCCCTTAATTATTTAATGATGCTTTGTAGATGTACATGTATTGTTAGTTTTTATTGTAGAGACACGTACATTTTTGTAACAAGCCTTTTTAGGCTCAGTAATGTCACGTGGATAAATAAAGCTTATCTTATCTATCTTAATCCAGACACTCCACCAACCACTTACATTAAACAAACTTACTGACCACTTACCACCCAACACACATTACAGTGCAACTCTTGTAATATATTCAATACAGATAATACTGCAAGTATTATAGTTTACCATTAATATAATCGCTGAACACCCTCAACACATCATGCAGACCACTCTGCTGTAATGCATCCAGTAGTTGTTCAATAGTCAGTCGTGGCTTGGCTGCTTCTATGTATCTGAACATTCTCTCTGATGGACTGAAGGTCTCACTTTTGTAGAAGAGCTCACAATCTTCCTTTGAGACTTTATACTCATCTGCTAGCTGTGGCCAATACTTGACACTTCCTTTTATCTTGTAGACTCTGTCAAGACTAGTAGAAAACTGATCTCTAAAACTTGCATCATCATTCTCCCAAAGGCTAGACAATGTGTCCCCTTTAAACAAAAACAATAGTAAAGATAAGACTTTTGACTGGAAGATTTAAGGAGCTCTCTTATTGACTAAACAGTTCAGGCAACAGTACAATGTGATTTTCCATAAGAATCTTAAAAATGCCAAAATTATCGTTTTTATCTCATGGATGCACACAAGTGCAGGAATGAGTTAATGGGATGATTGGGGAAATCGTGCATTCTTTGTCTCTCTCGATCACTCACTCACTCACTAAGATGTTAGTAGAATGGAATGCTTGGAATGCCAATTGATAAGATAGTAGTAATCAATATTTCATTTAATGAATAACTGAAGGTCGATGTTGAACATTAATTGCTGTTGGAATTGACGTTGGTCGCCCTAGCCTCTTGCTATTAACTTTTAAGCGAGCGTTAGGCTACTTATATATTTGTCAGACCAAATATTTTACCATGTGGGAGATTTGTGTGCGAGCGATAAACCAGTAGGCATGCGCAATTTGGGTCCCGCCGATAGTGACGTAACCCTTGTATGTTTTCATGCCTAACTCGCTCAATATTAACGAAAGGTGGCTCAAACTTTGACAGACATGGCATTGGGTTCCCATCAATCACTTAGTGGATGCAAACAAATTTATGGGATTTTGACACATCCACTGAATTCTAGCCTGCATCGCATCTGAACTGAACTCTGGTTAACCCTTTCCCTACTGGACATGTTTGGCTCAGTTGGTGAAATCCTGAGTGCTAACTCAACCCTCCCTCCTCAGTTCAAGTTTGGCTAGCCCGGGTCAGTTAAATACTGCTGACTTTTTAAGTGAGGGCTCAAACGTTTCCCACAATGCCATTTGGGAGAATTCTGTTCACTCGTTGACGGTAGGTATGGCTGCTTCGGTAGGGTTTCCAATGAAATGTGCTCTAATTTTGGAGAAATATGCCATTGTCAGAGAGCTTGAGGACATCATTAAGTCTGAGGACGGCTGAAAAGTACTTGGTTTGCTTCTAGTAGGCTTTGTGAGGGGATTTCACAGGGTTTTTCAGTTGTGTTTGTGCTTTCAGACACAGGAAAAAATTCTTCAATGAAATCCTTGGAATCCTGCAGTTGGCAGTCTTTCCCCCCTGCTCAACCAATTAGGATGTGTTTTTGTCACTTTAAAACAACGGCTTGACTCCAAATCACCGCTCTTGGTTGTAGGGGTAAAAGACTTCTAAAAAAAACCTGCAGGAGTTCCACAGGGAGACCCTTGTGACTTATATGTTGATTACCCAGCATGCAATTCGATGTGGGAGCAGGTAAATGTGGTCGAGTGAAATGCAGTGTAAACATCGGCGTGGTTCACAGTCGTTTGGTGCGTTTTGTGCAAACAAACCTGCTGGTTGGAAAGATTAAACAAGGTACTGTAACGACTGAGTGGTGATTTTGTGTTTGCTTTTGATTTCAAGTGCGAATGGGAAGGTTTTTTTGAGCTGATTTTCAACTCCTCAAAATTCCCGAAAATCGAAGAAACGAACAACGATGTCCAAAACAAAATAATGTGTTTTTCTCCAAGGTGGGAGAGTCAAGCGATCCCTGTTATAGCTCTGACTTTGAAGTCATTCATCCCTTGAAATAATATCACATCGTATTTCCAGCATGTCTAGGTTTGATGCAATAATTTTCTCCAGGTACATGCTTCATATTGGGCAGTTACGGGCGGTGCAGGAGGCAAAGGGTGTTAAGTCTGTCTGCGTAACAGCGACCAAAACCTCATTCTGACCCCCAGCGTGGTTGCAGGATTATTTATAATCGATTCTGATTGGCTCTTACAATGCTCATTCTTACACATCTTCTGGTTGGCCATTCAACTGTCGAAGGGCTAGCGCTCTAAACGTCAGCTGCTACTCGCTTTCCACGGCGGTTAGCATACCTCAATCGACTTTAGTTGATTACATACCATTGTTTATCTTCCCCGCCAACTCAGACCAAAACTAGTTTTTACAGGAACTAGTTGCCTATCATGTCAACAGTACAACTGTCAACAATACATGGTAGCTTTACACGTTGAGAAGAGCAATGATATCCAGGGGCATAACCAGGATTTGTTCGGAGTGACGCACAATTTTGAAATTTCAACTCAAAGGGCCATACCTACACTCCACAGGTTTCCCTTCCTGTGAGTAATGGTGAGGATCTGGGTTGAGTGCTTTGTTCACCAATAATGCACTATCATTAGCCAATCACATGCATGGATTTTCTACTGTGCACAAAGTTTGAACATTAAAGTATGCTATTATTTACTAGTAATACATGTATATTACAGCATACAGTGTACATGAGTATAATAGTCACTTACCAGGTGATACTTTTGTCTTTGCATCTACTCTGCTTTCTGTCTCATGTTCTCCTCTGTAAATGTTCAGTTCTATCTCCTGAATTGTTAGTCTGGGTTTTGCAGCAACTGAAATTATGAGAATACTTTAAATTAACAAATCCTAAACTAGATAACTTTGAAGCAATTTTATTGTTTATATTTCACTTCAATACTGTTAGTAAAAGATATTTGGAACATCAAGTTTAAATATATAAATTTACTAGGATAGACATGCACATTAAAGCTTTTTACTCAAAACATTTAAATAATTAGCTTTACATTTGGAGATGGATTGTATTTAATTCATGCTATGATTTAATTATTATAATAGATAAAGTAGATAAGTCTGCTTTAATTAGTTATTACTCCATTTTGATTTATGTTACCCAGGCAGTTATCTTTAAAGAAAGTTATTAGTACCCTAATAACAATAATCAGTAATTAATAATTTTAACACATACATGTACAACATTATAAAAATACAGCTGAAGTATGAATGAGTTATTCAGCTTGATTAACTTGGTAATTCTGAGTAACCACTGCCTGTATTTCAGTTTATTTATTGCTTATAAATTAGGTATCTAAATTTATTATGGTAATAACATTATATTGTTGTTGTGTACATGTATACAGATTATTAATAATATGTACATAACAGTCAGGACCTGAAACAACCATAGGGGCCAATCAGTCAGGACCTGAAACAACCATAGAGGCCAATCAGTCAGGACCTGAAACAACCATAGAGGCCAATCAGTCAGGACCTGAAACAACCATAGGGGCCAATCAGTCAGGACCTGGAACAACCATAGGGACCGATCAGTCAGGACCTGAAACAACCATAGGGGCCAATCAGTCAGGACCTGAAACAACCATAGAGGCCAATCAGTCAGGACCTGAAACAACCATAGGGGCCAATCAGTCAGGACCTGAAACCAACCATAGGGGCCAATCAGTCAGGACCTGAAATAACCATAGGGGCCAATTAGTCAGGACCTGAAACAACCATAGAGGCCAATCTGTCAGGACCTGAAACAACCATAGAGGCCAATCTGTCAGGACCTGAAACAACCATAGGGGCCAATCAGTCAGGACCTGAAACAACCATAGGGGCCAATCAGTCAGGACCTGGAACAACCATAGGGGCCAATCAGTCAGGACCTGAAACAACCATAGGGGCCAATCAGTCAGGACCTGAAACAACCATAGGGGCCAATCAGTCAGGACCTGGAACAACCATAGGGGCCAATCAGTCAGGACCTGAAACAACCATAGGGGCCAATCAGTCAGGACCTGAAACAACCATATAGGGGCCAATCAGTCAGGACCTGAAACAACCATATAGGGGCCAATCAGTTAGGACCTGAAACAACCATAGGGGCCAATCAGTCAGGACCTGAAACAACCATAGAGGCCAATCTGTCAGGACCTGAAACAACCATAGGGGCCAATCAGTCAGGACCTGGAACAACCATAGGGGCCAATCAGTCAGGACCTGGAACAACCATAGGGGCCAATCAGTCAGGACCTGAAACAACCATAGGGGCCAATCAGTCAGGACCTGAAACAACCATAGGGGCCAATCAGTCAGGACCTGAAACAACCATAGGGGCCAATCAGTCAGGACCTGGAACAACCATAGGGGCCAATCAGTCAGGACCTGAAACAACCATAGGGGCCAATCAGTCAGGACCTGAAACAACCATAGAGGCCAATCAGTCAGGACCTGAAACAACCATAGGGGCCAATCAGTCAGGACCTGAAACAACCATAGGGGCCAATCAGTCAGGACCTGAAACAACCATAGGGGCCAATCAGTCAGGACCTGAAACAACCATAGGGGCCAATCAGTCAGGACCTGAAACAACCATAGGGGCCAATCAGTCATGACCTGAAATAACCATAGGGACCGATCTGTCAGGACCTGAAACAACCATAGGGGCCAATCAGTCAGGACCTGAAACAACCATAGGGGCCGCCAATCAGTCAGGACCTGAAACAACCATAGGAGCTCAGAGAGAACACCCACAAATACACTGGGTGTCTCATTGGCTAAAATCATTCCTAGGATATTCAAATTATCTGACCAATTTCCTCATACAGTGTATTTCAGGATCAACTCCCCTCAAAACTAGAAATATTCCCTTGTTTAAAAAAACATTGGATGATAAAGGCCTTAAATCTTCAGGTAGCCATATTTAATGATGGGTAAATGGGCCCTTGTTAGACTGTACCTTCATGTGTCAAAACAAACAATGAACATGCACACTGGTCAACACTGAACAAACCTTGCAATGGCTTTTGTGCTTCACATTTCTCAACTTTTTCATTGTTTCTGTCTGAAACGGCTGCTGCAGAGCAAAAACACATTGGATCTATTTTCTGAAAGCAAGTTTTATATTCTGCAAAGTGAGTGTTTAAGTGATTAGCAGTGCAATGAAGGAAAACATAGACATACATGTACCATAGTTTACCACTCATAAGCAACAGCATTTTGCATGTTGAAAATTGTGAAAAAAATCCCTAAAAGTTTGAGGCACGGCTTATAGCAGAGTACTTTTCCAAAAACTTTTCAAAAATGTGCTTGTTAACTAAAAAAACATGGACCTTGGCCTTGTTGTCAGCCATATTGGAGCCTTGAAATATGGATGTCAGCAGTCTCAACTTCAACTTTATTCAATATATTAATTTTACAGTACTAATACTCGACCTGCATTTAGCAAAGGTGAGTGGACTAATTGAGAAGAAATGTGATAAGTGGTTACCAGAAAAATGAGTTCCATTGTACTGTACAGGACTGTTTATAAGTAAGTAGGAGAAAGAGTGGAACTGATTATTATACAGTTAAAATTAAATTACCTATATCTAGTTACTGTTATCTTACACATGGGAGAATGTTATAATTGGGTTTATAGGATTTTTCATTATAATTATTTTTATGTGACCTTTCATGAGAAAACGTACACTAATGCTTTTCCATTAAATGTGAAAATTTAAATGGCTAGTAAATGCTTTTTTATCCTGGGTGCCAGAGGTTCTACTGCCCTCTCTAAGCCAAAGTTGAGGACCGACGAGAATGCTGGGAGAAACTCTGTCTGAGTCAGAATTTGACCCTGGCCCTCTGATTGGCCTAGAGCCAATTCATTTGTAACAATTGCTGCAATTGTATCACACCATAGCAGTTTCCAAGGGTGCCATTGTTTACCCATTCCATGTGATTGAACCCGTTGCATCGCTGGAGTTCGCACGAGTTCCCTCAAGCTCTATAACACTCCAGAAAACTGCCAAATTAAAGGTATTTAAACCAGCTGACCTGTTCTGTGTAGTGCTTCGGCCTTTAGGAGAGGAAAGTGTAATTTATTTCAGCTGTCTGCAAGTGCTGACTTTTCATAAACCATTGGGAATTAAGCCTACATGAACAAAACCGGTTTAATTTATTTGTTAGAAAAAGGTTTCTCAGGTGTCAATCAAAAGGGATTAGTGAGATTCATACTTCGCACACCCAGAGGTTCTCCCAGCCTTCTCGTCAATCCTAAACTTTGGCAAGAACCTCTGGCACCAGGGTAACACATTTTTGGGTCATTTAATCAAATTCTCCAGGTTGTTTAAATGGGCAGCTTCGAAAAGCAAATGGTTTGCCAAAACGTTTAAATGGTCTGGGTTTAAGAGTAAATGGTTTCTAAAAACGTTTAAATGGTCTTGGAAAGCGATTTAACTGTTTTTAGTGATTAAACCTAAACGATTAAACGGCTTGCAGAGAGCAACTCGCAAGCGTCCTGTTGGCCCTGTAAGAGTTTGCAATAAGAGCACATCACTGGATGGATTTCTATACAGGGGTAAGAAATTTCACTTAAAGGCACGATCTTAGAGTTGAAACTGAAACAAAATTTGCTAACTCCTTGCACATTTATCACTTTCAACCTCGCGAATAACTGCAAAGAAAACAATAACTTCAAATGCCCTAACAGGTTTCAGACAACTTCAATAAATTGTTGCACACTTTCATCCAATCAGAATAATTATAAATTACTCTCATGGTCAAAGATTTTAGATTCACATTTTATGAAAGTAAATTATACAATACTCAATAGTGAATACACTAAAATAATAGTAGGTATACTCTCTCTACTGTCAGTTTCTCAGCTGCCTGCTCTTCGACTAATGCAATGGGTAAATAAAAGTAAGCTGTTCAGCTCACCTGAAAACTCGACTAAATTGCCATTTGCAGGACTGGCATATCTTTTTCTTCTTACAATGTCTTCTTTGCAATCTTGCGACTGACCAATCTGTGTTTCATTACTGTTCAACCAACACCAAATGATTTTGAATGCAAATTCTTCCAACCGACTCCTGATCCCGGATGGTTTATTTTGGATGGTTTATTTTGGATGGTTTATTTTGGAAGTGAGTCCCAGTGTTCCAACTTACTGGTAATAACATATTAATCAGAAATATTGTGCTACATACAATCATGTACACCCACACAAATGATTCAGCATGGCAGATCCTTGCTTTTCTGCAAGAACACTGATAATTCAGAGCGCATCGGTGCCATCATGCACGTGCAGTTGTAAGTTAATTTGCATGTTTCCATAACAACAAAGAAAACAATACTTTTGACTGGCAAAGTTTCCAGTTCATACATGTACCTTACAAGCACACCATGGATCAGCAAGAGCAATAAACCAACAACAACATTTTCGAGAAGTTAAGAGTTATTTTACAAGATGGTTGGGGATGTACACGTAGCCTTGGTCCAAAGGAGAGCCATGCTCAAATCAGTTTTCCGAAGAGACAGTTGTCTATAACTTGAACAACATTCTAGAACTTTCTAGCACTGTCAGAGCTGGATCTTATCATTCTTGCAAGTATTCAAGCACTCACCCAAAGCAAATAAATTGGTGAAAAGAGTCAGGAGTCCACACTGCAATTTGGTGTTCCGAAAAAGAGGAGAGGAAGTGTTGGTGACAGATTAAAAGCAAGATCAATAACTGGTCCAACAAATTCTTTGGTGGGCGAGGAAGAGTCAGCGAAGTTCCATCTGAAGAAAGTGCTGAGCACCCGTTGTAAAGCAAAAAATTAGTGAATCAGCCATCAGTGTTAATTGAAATATTGCTAAATGATGTTTTCAATAAAATGTTTATTTTGCTCTTAATGAATGATGTTCTTGCAATTTGGTGATATGGGTTTAAAAACAATGAACAAAGTCAAGCGCAACTGCCTCGTGGAGACGCGTAAATGAGTTTGATATACACCAGGAGGTTAACTGCCATAATTATACAGGGATTGAAAGATAACCAACTATAGAACCCTGTTATTGGACCCCTTTGAATTGTGTGTGAACTGTTCTGTGAACCCAGATATTTATTAAAGGACCCCCTACAGCACAGCATGGAAACGAGGCTGGATGAAGAATTTTATTATGAGGTGAATAAAATAGGTCTGAACTCAATAAAAAAAACGTTTGAACTCCAAGCATTGGATGACTTAATGTTTTCCTTGCCATGGCAAGTAGTCAGCCAAGCTACTTTTCCTGAAATTGTTTGGTTTTGTATACTAAATACTTGTTATTTTATCAAAAATATTTCAAGAGTGCCTTTTCCTGACATAAAAAAAAAAGACAATTAATAACATTCAGAGGTAAAATTGACCAGTTTGATCATTACCGTATCTGGATCTTTACCAGAAGATTTTGACTTTAATTTTGAGATGAAGAAAAGCAAACTGCTTAAGGTTACCGGATACATTCAAGGTTTGTTTTTTTGTAAAAAAATATTATGGATTATTTGGAATGTTTATGGCTTGTTCTACAATTTAGAAAAAACATTGTTTCAAATGATATAAAAGCTTGCTAGATATTTAGAAAAAAACGTATTTAGAAGGAAACTAAATAAATCACTGAGGCGTTATAATCACCGAGGCGTTATAATCCCTTTACATGCCACGGGCACCCCGTGGACTTTTAGTGGGTGCTGTTACCCGAGTAATTTGCATACTGTTGTTGTAGCTGCGATTCTTCGAAATAACAAATGTGCATTTAGAGTGTTTTATCAATCGTTTGTATGGGGAAATCCAAAAGAGAAAAGCAGAGTCCTTGAGTAAAACAAAGTGAACCCTGGACCAAAAAAAGAAAGGAAACGATAAGGAGGAATTCGGTAACACGAGGAGAATTGAACTCGCGGACAGCGACAAAGGCTCGTGGTTCAAAGAACGTGCAAAAGGCAGCGAAGAACAACCTCCAACTTCAGGATCAACTCCCAAAAAGAAAGCAGCGCTTGCAGGCTTAAACGGTCGTTTGGCTTACCAGGAACCAGCAAGTCATTTGAAGAGACTGAGAACGCGAGCAGCGATGAGTTCACATCTTAGTCTGATTCAGATAGCGAGACCAATTCAGAGTTTCACTCCTGGGCCGTTGTCAATCCTCAATTTCTCAATCGTGAGCTTGACAGGGTTTCCTCGAGAGAACATCAACTGGCATTTTTGGTGTAACTCTGCTCTCGAACTCAGTGAAACTGTTGAATTGTTGTGAGAGCGAAAGGTTTCTTATGAAATATGACCTATTTACCAATTTCCCGCAAATTTCGCTACTGCTTTGAAGCTTCAGGGGTCCTTGCATAGTCATTGGCTAGTTGGTTTGAAGTGTTGACATTTGCTTTGATGAGGTATGAAATGTTCACAAAACTTTACATAGCCTGAATTTCAGCCGTCTCCTCCGGTTCGTTCCTCCCGAGAGAGACGTCTGAATCCAATAGCCGATAATGCTGTCCAGTGACGTCAAGGCGGATTAACAATTTAATTTATGCAAATAAAACTGACACGGCGGTAGTAAGAGTTCGTGGGTCACAAAAACATAGCCATCACTCGACGCCTTGAGAAATTATTTGAGATCATACTGGCCAAAATAAAAGCCTTACCTATATATATATATATCTCCATCCCATTTGCTTCTCAAGTGCCTCTTATGTTGTGAAAACCTTTTTGAAGCAACAAATAGTGATATTATATTTAGAGGCAAAGTACGTTGATCTTTGACTTTCTGTTGACCTTTGCGACACAGCTACGAGATATTACCTATGTAAATGATGCAACAGAAAAGTAGAAAAACATGAAAGGATAATGGAGAATTTTCGAAGAAATACGAAGACTCTTTTACGGGAAAGAACAGTTCCTTGAAGAGTGGCGACATTCTTTACCACTGCAAGTGTGAACAAATAATCGATTATCAACAACCCCGCAGACGCGACAGGATAAAATGTACATGATTACAGGACAGTCGGCCGGTTATTGTGCAGGACACTTTCGATCCATTTCGAGATGTTTTCCTTACGAATTCAAGGTCTTGGCCAAAGACAATCACTCCACTGAAACTCAACGATCAACAATCGCGAGTCCAAAGTGAATCCTGCCGTCTTCTCAGATGAGTTAATTATGATAATTGTGAAATTATAGGATATGAACCAATCAAAGATCACTACCAGGTTTTCTGGTAGTGACGTCACTGGATGGCATTATCGGCTATTGGATTCAGACGTCTTTCTCGGGAGGAACGAACCGGAGGAGACGGCTGAAATTCTGGCTAAACTTTACACGCCAAATCTCCGACTTGGTTTTTCTTCATATCCCCTCTTTTTGAATGAATTAATAGGGTATGCAGACTTGCTAGATTTTGATAAAACTTGGCCAAAAGACAGATAAGTTGCATACAAAGAAAAGGGTGTGAGCATTTAGCAATATTCAAAGTATTTTTCCTCGTAGAGTATCCGGCGTAATGTGACTCGGACATTATTCAATACTAAAACTTTAGGAATGAATTGCATTTGAATGAAGTAAAATATTAACAAATGCTCACACCCTTTTTTAGGCTGTCATACTGTATATATGCTGATTGACATTGTGCATTTGAATTGTTCTTATGCGTTAACCCGACGGCTGCTAATTCACTTTTATAAACCTTGTCAGTTTTGCGTTTGTTGGCTTAGCATTGCTTTACAATTTAATATTTTTTTAACAAATCTATTCAGCGTATTCTGCACTTCATAAGCTTTACAGAGGTATATAGGTTTCTATAGACCCGCAAAGGTATCTCGTAACCTTAAAGTGCCTACATGTATGTGACCTAAATCAACATTTTGAATATCAATTCTACATCATTGAAGTAAACAGCAGAATGGCAGAATACTTCTTGAATTGAGTGTTGCATCGATGAACGAGTTAGAAATGTTTGTTTCGAATATGCTAATACTCTGACGTCAGGGTTGGCGTTTCCATTTTCTCTCTCTTTGCGAATGAAATGACTTTCTGATGTAACATGTGCAGTGATGTTCACTACACAGCTTGTTCATTTCACTCCGGTGTGTTTGTCTTCACATCACATTGTCTGGTCGATCTGGCGTACAGCTTGACTGTTAGAGGTTTCAGTGTTCAGGCCAGGTAAGTCCTTCTCTATAATCATTATTTTTTATATAATGCTAATGTTCTGATAGGCTGCCTTTTACAAATGAGTTCAAACACTTGTGATATTCAGAAATTGAAGTTGGGACCCCATGGTATTTCTGTGTCCGAAATGAGACATGTACACGTCTGCATCCCTGAGTCGACTGTTTTCTCTAGCTAGAGAATCATAAAATTTGGAAGATGCCACTTTGCAGAGTAAAACTTAGAAAACCTCTAGCACCCTGGGTATTTCACTTATGAAAATTCATTCCAAATTAACAATAAGGGAGATATCGTTGAAATGTCGCTTGCAGGTTGGCAATATTTCGTCTTCGCATTCAAATTTTCATCCACGTTCCCTGTAGAACATGAATGCTGATCTGTAAAATGTAAATGCAGTTAAGGTTAAACAATTATTTTGTTATCTTTCCAGTTGTGTCCATTGGACAATAATGTTTTTTTTTATTATATTATTATTATTTATACACCATCACAGTCCTGTACAGTACAATGGAACTCATTTTTCTTGTAACTACTTATCGCATTTCTTCTCAATTAGTCCACTCGCCTCAATTAGCCTTTGCTTTTGATTAATTAATATTATAATTATTTTTAAATAATTAATTTTGTTTCTTCTTATTACTATAATTATCTTTATAATATAATATAAGTTAGAAAACTGAACATACTTCAAATACATAATATTAACCTAGGGACTAACTAAGAAAAACAATTGGTTAATTTAGCCCCAAGGATGCACACATTTCTTGCAGACTGAAAATTTAATTGATAATGTAGTTTGTATAGATTGTATTACTGAAGAGTTAAGTATGTATAAAGTGTGTGAAGAAAGATGACGATGATGATAATGTAGTTTGTATAGATTGTATTACTGTAGAGTTAAGTATGTATAAAGTGTGTGAAGAAAGATGATGATGATGATAATGTAGTTTGTATAGATTGTATTACTGTAGAGTTAAGTATGTATGAAGTGTGTGAAGAAAGATGACGATGATGATAATGTAGTTTGTATAGATTGTATTACTGTAGAGTTAAGTATGTATAAAGTGTGTGAAGAAAGATGATGATGATGATAATGTAAGTTTGTATAGATTGTATTACTGTAGAGTTAAGTATGTATAAAGTGTGTGAATAAAGATGATGATGATGATAATGTAAGTTTGTATAGATTGTATTACTGTAGAGTTAAGTATGTATAAAGTGTGTGAATAATGATGATGATGATAATGTAAGTTTGTATAGATTGTATTACTGTAGAGTTAAGTATGTATAAAGTGTGTGAAGAAAGATGACGATGATGATAATGTAGTTTGTATAGATTGTATTAAGTGTAGAGTTAAGTATGTATAAAGTGTGTGAATAAAGATGACGATGGTGCTCAATGCAGGTTGAGTAAGTACTGTAAAATTAAGATATTGAATAAACTTGAAGTTGAGACTGCTGACAACCAGATTTCAAGGCTCCAATATGGTAGACAAGGCCAAGGTCCATGTTTTTTGAGTTAACAATCACATTTTTGAAAAGTTTTTGAAAAAGTACACTGCTATAAGCCGTGCCTCAAACTTTGGGGATAAAACTGTATTATCAGTACATGTACCAGCAGTGTCCCACCAGCTACTTTGTAACCTAGGGCTGGTTTAACTGACTTACATTCAGTAGAGTTGTAGTTGTAAAATCAAGCTGTATGACCACCTATTTATGAGCTTTGGATGTTTATTCTAAAACTTAATGAAACCTCTGAGGCCCTATAGCAATACTTTGTGTTGATAAACATTACAATTGTTATGCTAATGTGCCAACCATGATTTCAAAAGGCCACTTTGTGTCAGGGCTATCTGGTTGGCACATTAATGACAATGGATGATGTGGCAGTAAGTATTGCTATACCCCAGGCACCAAAAGCCTGGTAAGCTCGGTTAACCCCGGTTTAACCAGGCTTTAACCGGGCTCACCCTGAAAGGCCGGTTAAGATATGCTTGAAAAAGTCAGAAATTCCAAGCTTTCCCGGTGACTGCAGTTCAGGAAACCATAAAAGCCTGGTCAACTTGGAGTTGCTGCAGACAGGTTGCATCATTCCAATTTTTGACCCGGCTTTCCCAGTGAGCCTGGTGCAGTTTAACCGTAAATGCCTGGTAAGCCTGGTTCCATAAAAAAAATGATTGACGTTTTGACCCAGCTTTCCTGGAGAGCCTGGTTTACTAGATTAAACCCTGATTTTGATAATTTTATTGATTGCAATTATTTCAAGTTTTGACCCGGCTTTCCTGGTGAGCCCGGTACAGTTTAAACGTATAAGCCTGGCAAGCCTGGTACAAAGTTCTATTAATTTCATTCCAATTAATATAAATGACCCTGCTGAATCCTGGAGTTAGCCCAGTATACTGGAAAACTGTAAAAGCCTGGTTAACATATACATGTATTAGCCCCCAAAAACACTTCTATACTCCAAGTTTTGACTCTGCTTTCCTCAGGATAGTCCGGAATACTGGAAAACCGCAACATGCATGCATTTGAGCTGAGGTTTAAAATGCTGAGTTTGAAATGAGAATTTAAAGTTCCACAATTTCCTTCAAGTATTAAAGCTGTAAAGCCTGGTACAGTAAAAATGGAACCAAAAAGCCAGAACTTAATTGGAATATCTAATTTCACGTACAGACCTTGCTTTCACCGACAACATTATTAGTACAGGAAAACAACAAAGGCTGAAATTATTATGACTTCTGAGAATATGCCAGATAAGTAAATGCACATTAACTTGTGCAATATCATTTTTGTGTAACTTTCTCTGGGAGTACTTAATCAAAGTCCAAAAACTTTGACCCCTCAGCAACTATATCGGGTGCATTATGGGTTAACCGTAAAACAGTTAAACTGTTCTATATATTTCTTGAACTTCGAATATACTACACAGCAACACAAATCTTCCCCGAGTATATATATATAAAGTATGTATATAATGTCCAAATGTCTTCAGGCCAACAGCTAGTCCAGCCAAGAGGATCAATAAAATTGATTCCCAGTTCTTGTCCACAGTAATTGTTATTTAAATTGAATAGAAAAATGTGAACGAGAGCAACTCAGGACTGTTATTAAAAATTTACTAAAACGTTTCGGACTTCGGCCTTCATCAGTTTAACCTTTTTAACTGATGAAGGCCGAAGGCCGAAACGTTTTAGTAAATTTTTAATAACAGTCCTGAGTTGCTCTCGTTCACATTTTTCTATTCAATTTTTATATATATATATAAATGTCAAGTTCAAATTCATATGGATAGAGTGCTCGATACCAAGGTAGAGCAGGATGTAAAATATGGCACATTCTGTTCAATATAAATATATATCAGAAACATATCTAAAATTATGGGATGGTGTTACTGATATTTTTTTCAAGTTGCCTACCCTCAAGGCCTTCTGAAAAAAATATCAGTAACTCCATCCCATAATTTTAGATATGTTTCTGATATATATTTATATTGCACAGAATGTGCCATAATTTTTGCAATTTGCTGTATATATATATATATATATATATATATATACTACATGTTTCGCCATCCTATAAAAGATACATGAATAATCAGTTATTATAAATTTAATTGGAATAACATTTCTTTTGAAGAATAACATGTGCTACGTACTGTTTCATATCCATGGCATATTTATTGTCCTCAAAACTTTCCTTGTTTCCAATTTTCTTCCACTTAATATCTAAATCCTTTTAACAATATAGTTTAAAATCTCCTATAAATGGTATTTAATAAATGCAAGAAATAATAATTATTAAAATAGTAAATACTTTTCGCCTAAAAAGTCTATTATTACAAATTTACAAAAAGCCGGCACTCAAGTCATGAGTCACTGCTTTTCTTGAAATTCTTATTCGATAAGCTGTTACAGTCACTGCTGGCTACAATATTTTATTAATGCTAAAATAATATTGATAAAAATAAATATGAAAAGTACACTTGTGTTTACCTTAATACATCATAATAACCATGTCATGTGTTCTGAACTTCAACTCACATTAGCGTAGATTTCATAACTTTCTCCGGGAAAGAGGAACTTTGGTGACATGAGTTGGCCGGCAGTATATTTAAACTTCACGTCCACGAGGAAAAACCACGAGGAACATCATTGCTCAGCTGCGATCGATCGAATGGACTCGACTTTACATATAATTTCCGCTAGAAACAGCAAAGTCCTGATACAAATCATTGCTGGTTGCAATGTCAAGGCTTCATGCAACCAGAAAACATATGATATAGGTTGGTGTTAAAGTTTGTGGGTCGTCACAGGAATAAAAGTGAGATTGCATGCATGAGAACCAGTTCTGAGTTCTGACAGGCCCAGACTCGGGTGTTAAAATGCCCTTACGTGCAAGGTAGACACAGCAAAACAGTTGAAGAGGAGTTGGTTAACCAGTTAATTGGCGTATAAGATTCCTCGAATACATAGCCAGACCATTTCGCAAATTAATCCTCAGATAAAGCACTGATCCGGCCAGCTCTGGTGAAGTTCTCAACAACAAACAAAGATGGCGGCCACGAATTGATCCCAGGATGCATTGCTTATCTAAAGACCGCTGACGTGAATTGTGCGGGCACAGCGCGCCATTTTCGAAACTAACGACTTCGATTCGGCGTGTCTTGTATATTATGGCTTCCAGACTGAGCAAATGGTTTTCAAAACACATGGGAGATAACAAAACTATAAAGGTAAGATGTGATCATTCAATTGTTGTGGATTGTAACAAGAAAAGGGAATATCGCGCTAAGTTATCATACTTTTAGTTCAGCTGTTGTTTGAACGAATTGCGGTCGTTTCGCCCAAGAGTCGTTTCGCCCACTGTCAGTTCGCCCACGTCTCGAGTCGTTTCGCCCACGTCTCGAGTCGTTTCGCCCACGGCTCGAGTCGTTTAACCTACGTTTGAATTGAAGTTGATTGAACATCGATTGATATAATTTTTCTTCACAGATCAACATTTTAGCGATGCCTTTTGAAGAGGGAAATTTTGTGTGGGCATGTTTTTCGCGGCGATCAATCATCGCTATAATGTTTTAAAAGTGAAAGTATGCATTAAAAGCTTTCAAATCATTAATAAAGTTTTAGTCTTTATTCCATTTACTATATATAAATCGAGTACATGTAACAAGTCGAAATACCAAACCATTACGAACTGTCGCGATCTGCGAAGAAAATACTACCATGTCCATTTCATGTTCAATCAACTTCAATTCAAACGTGGGCGAAACGACTCGAGACGTGGGCGAAATGACTCGAGACGTGGGCGAAACGACTCGTGGGCGAAACGACCGGATACCGTTTGAACAATGGTTTCGATTGTGTCTTCATTATTTGAAAGCTTTTAACTTGTGACTTATCCATTTTAATGACCAAATCCATACAAAAAGGTTTACCATGTTTATGTAGAGTGAACTTTTAGCAAAAGGATCGATCGAAATCGCGTATTACCGACTACTTTTCGAAGAGAGTGAATGTCTCACACCTATCAATGTTAGCCCGAGGGGGGGATTTGACAGGGCTACCCTGAGGATTGTGATTTTGACAGACGCTCCCTGCCCACGGTGGGGCTATTTATAGCAAACATAAGATGGGACAGATACAGTACAGGTATTTGATATTTTTGACCAAACGTGTTGTCCCGAGGGTGGGGAATTTTATTTGACAGTCCTAAGGGAGAAAATGTCAAAATCCCCTCCCCCCTCAGGTTTAACATTGATAGGTGCATAAAGACTGGTATTTTAACTGAAATTTCACTTTATACAGCAAAAGAGAAAAATTCTTTTTTAGAATTGAAATTTCATGTTTATACATAATAAATGATTTGCAATTCAAACAAAATAATTCAGTCAATACTTTAAAATTCTTCAAGTTTTCGTTTCTGTAAATTCGTGGAAGTTGTACTTTGTGCATGTGAAATTTCACTTTATAGCTAGGCCTATGAGAAATAAAATTTCACCTTCAAAACTTGACAGAAGTAAAATTTCACTTTTTAAGGGATAAATTATTTTAGTTCACCACATTACAATCTTTTCGAAAAGTATGTGTAGAAATAGAATACTATACAATTTTGGAAAATAACTGTTGCTATGTACATTGTTCACCCTCATATTTAGTAAACTATAACATCTAACTGTCTTCTATTATAGGCACAGCACTTTGTTACTTGATGACTTGCAAGTGCTTGAACAGGAAGAGGTCGACCTGCTGTCAATGTTGAGCTCGGTTTGCAGGACAGAAACACAAAACTACTGAGTTGGATTAATCTGGTGGATTACCGGGCTTTTGGTACCTGGGAATGATTATATTTGCAATCATGGCTGCCAGCTTTCTGGCAACTTAAGTAGAGCTCAGGAACCTGAATGTACTTGCAAAATGTGTCATAGGAAACAATTTGCATTAGTATTTTCTGTGTGTGTCAGCAAATGATGGCAAGGTATATACTGTATACATGTATGTAAATTTGTAAAAAGCAGTCAAGAAAGTTCTGTTCTGTTCTGTTCTTATTGTAGAAAATGTTTTTAGAAATGTTTTCATCAATTTCTGAAATACACAAGATGCGGGGTTGAAGCAAAACAAAAAGTAAACTTATGTATAAAGCAATTTAAAAGTTATTTAATTTATATTTTCATAAAGACTGGTATTTTAACTGAAATTTCACTTTATACAGCAAAAGAGAAAATTTCGTTTTTAGAATTGAAATTTCATGTTTATACATAATAAATGATTTGCAATTCAAACAAAATAATTCAGTCAATACTTTAAAATTCTTCAAGTTTTCGTTTCTGTAAATTCGTAAATTTATTTATTACTCGGGCCAGCGTAGGCTGGGCCCGAGTCAAGTTTCGCAAGTGTTTATTATTTTTATTTTTATTATTTTCTGTGTCGAGCTTTCGCGTGGTCAACCAATCACACTGCACGCGTTGGGCTGAACACGTGACAGGATAAACCAATCAGATTCGATATCGCTCAGAATACTTAATTTATTTACAGAACTCTTTAACACAGTTAAAACAAGATCGCGGAAACCCGGGATTCGGTAGCCTGATTTTCAGATGGTACGAGGTCGTCCGCTCTCACTTCTCTCAAATATAAACAGCTTAATGTTTTATTTAACTTCATTCGTGGGAAATATTTAAATTCATTCGTGGGAAAGCCTTCCAACAGGCTCAGGATATCGCAACTGGTGTACCGAAATGTAAGTAAAACAACAAAATTTACCAGTTTGCATTGTTGTTATTTAATATTCGTTTCTGTTAAAAGTAATGGCATCAAATATAGCAGTAAATGACCCGATTCCTGTTGTTCTAGGCCAGCGTCGGCATCTCAGTGATAGAAAAAACGAGTGGAAGCCGTTTATATTTATGTAGTCATGCAGTTTTATGTTTGCCGACGATTGATACGATCGAACGGGCTTGAAACTCCGGCTTTGTCTTCTTATTATTTTGCTGAACTGCACAGAAGACCTTGAAATTACCGTTCAATAAATCAACCTTAATTTATCCTAAAGAAAGCTTTGATTTATATTCCCGAAGAAGGAAATTAATTTTATTTTCTCTACTTCGCCTTGACTCTTGATGTTAACAATAGGAAATGGACAATCTGAAATGGACAATCTGAAATCTACAAGGTGTACCGTCTAGTTTTTCTCGGACAATGGAAATCGAGATACCGTGGCGCATGTAATCGTTTCGTGGGCAGAGGTTTCTCTCGGCGGCAGGAAAGAGGTCGGGTGGAACTTCTCGAAACGAACGATAGTATTGGCCTACCCAACAATAGAAAACGCCCTAACCTTTAGAAAGTGCAGTACAAAAACCATAGAAGTATAGTATTATGGGTGCAATCAGAATACAGGTCTCGAGAGGTTCAGTGCTACCGATCGGAGGAAAGGCTCGCAGGGTAGGAGCTAGGACCACACATTTCTCTGTGTATACTAGTTTAATAGTGTTACCCTCTTTAAATAGTTATATTCCAAGTGGTGTACATGCATGAAATCAACGCACACAATATTTTATTAAACATTAGGGACTAGTCAAAAATAATGAAATCAAAAATTCTAAAAAATATATAACCCTCCCTGGACAATGAGTATGAAATATTTTGACCGTTTCTCCCCTTAACCATCCCTTTTTCAGTTCCCCATGATTTATGACCCTCCATTTTGGGGGATTCAAAACAATTTTACCCTCCATCTCAACCCCCTCCCCCCTGCTAATTTCTGACCAGTCCCTTCAGCGACAACCCTCATGAAACCCCGATTTAATTATCAGTAAAACTTTGTAATTAGAAGCTCCCATAAGGGACCGTGACCACCTTTGGGGGTTGAGAATTGGAAGGTGGAAAATAGCATTTACAAAACAGGTTTTGTTGACAACACTACCGATCTCATACATTAGTGCCTTTAAATATATGAATTAAGATTTGTTTGCCATCTAGTACACCCATGAGATAGCAATCATGTAAATTATCACAAGCATGAGTAGTGAATAAATTATCCTGCTCCCCTAGCACAAACCAAGGGCACCCAACAAAGTTTTCGGTTAAAAAGCTGTTCGGGAGAGTAAGTTAGCCTAAAACTTTCGGATTTGAAAAAAATGTCCCTATAATTTTTTTTCTGAAATACTCGCTAGAAAATTTGTTTTCAATCCCTAGAAAATTATAGAAGACAAGCATACATGTGTGCAGAACTCGCACTCTGGCATGATCGAAAAGTGCTTCGATACTGTATACAAAGCTATGACAGGAGTTAAACTAGAAGTAATCATAGATTATCAAAGTGCGTTCAACATATTTTTGTAAGAGAAAGGACTGGGCTTCCTGTGGTAACACAAAAGGCTGAAAGATTGCTGCAATGATGTGGACAGTGTAAATAATCCTGATCAAAAATGCTTGTTTTTAACTAATTTTGAATGTATTGACTTATATGTTAATATAAAAGGGGATGTATCTGGGTATAAAACTGTAATTATCTTTGTGTAACATTAATTCATCGGATGTGATGCTTATGTGGCTATATCTACATGTGTGTTTCATGTGGTTATCATTCATTTGAGCATTCGTAGCACACTTTGCAGTGTAGTATACAGTGTAAAGCAATAGTTGGAGTTAGTGTAGAACACAATCAACCCTATAGCTACATGTAGCTACAGCTATTCAGATGTGTATAAACTGCATTCAATTAATCATTCGTGTTCACTATTTATCACTGGTCTTGTGTTGCCACATGTATATTTTCTCAAACACATGTAGCTACTGTTAATGTTACAAACATGGCTGCAATTTGCTTTCTGCTTTCCATGGAAGTTCGCATCACAGGCACCGTGTAAAGTAGGATTCTTTTTACATGACTAATATAATATTCTTATTATATGGCTTCTCTGGAGACAAAGAATCACAATTCTTCTTCAAAATAATTTATATATGTAACTCTTGTAAAAAGAATCTAAAGTAATTTATTCTTCTCTCAAAGCCAGGCTAAAAATATTAGGGACTAGTCAAAAATTTGCAGGGGAGATGCAAAGGGGGGAGGGGGGGGGGGGGGGTGTGGGTAGAGAATGAAATAGAAAAATTAACCCTCCCTGGACAATGAGTATGAAATATTTTGACCCTTTAATTCTCCCCTATTATCACCCCTTTTTTCAGTTCCCATGATTTATGACCCTCCATTTTTGGGGATTCAAAAAAATCTCAACCTCCTCCCCATGCTAATTTCTGACCAGTCCCTTCAGTGACAACCCTCATGAAGCCTCAATTTAATTATCAGTAAAACTTTGTAATTAGAAGCTCCCATATGTGATTGCAATGTAAATTATCACAAGCATGAGTAGTGAATCAATTATCCTGCTCCCCTAGCACAAACCATGTATGACACAAAAATATGCTAGAACTCCATGTATTAATTAAAAGTGGCCCAAGTTAAGGTTGTATTTATTCGTTATGCTCTTTTGACATTAAGAATAATTCTTCAAATGGCACCATTTTTTTATTTCTACTACATGTTTAATAACACAATTGTCTGCTGTACAAAAATTATTAGAACATTGTATTGACGATTTCCTGTCTTAAAGTTTGGAAACGTAACACATGCATTTAATGCTAGAAACTAATTTCAAGTGCCATTTTTAATGTTTTCACAAAGTCATCAATTCTTTACATGAATTGTTTTAGAAAATGTTGCCTTCTCCCTAACTGAAAGCCCGAGTATAATGCCCAACGGGCGTCTTGTTTATATATATATTGTTACTTATTTATTCATAGTTATTGTAAATTTGTTTAATTATTGTAAAATTTGTATAGTTATCACAAAATATCTTCCACGTAAATAAGAACTATTATAGCACTACCCGCCTCGATTAGCTAAGCTATCTGCGGGTGTGTTAAGAAATATGTATTTATAGATACTTGATAATAAACTTGAAACTTGAAAACTTGAAACGTATATATATAAGCATTTTAATTGAAGTATCTTGGTTAAGGGCTGCTGTATAATTGTCTGATTAAAACATTTTTTATTATTATACTGAGGAATTGTACATTATATAACTGCTTAGCTTCAACCAGGGTTAAAATGAAATGGGCGGTAATGATCACTAAAAGTAGCCTGCTTTAACCAGGGTTTTGCCAGGGTTACTGAGCTTTAACCAGGGTTTTACCAAGCTTACCGCCAAGCTTTAACCATGGTTTTACCAGGCTTACCGAGCTTTAACCAGGGTTTTACCAGGCTTACCGAGCTTTAACCAGGGTTTTACCAGGCTTACCGAGCTTTAGCCAGGGTTTTACCAGGCTTACAGAGCTTTAGCCAGGGTTTTACCGGGCTTACCGAGCTTTAACCAGGGTTTTACCGGGCTTACCGAGCTTTAACCAGGGTTTTACTGAGCTTTAACCAGGGTTTAACCAGGGTTTTACCGAGCTTTAACCAGGGTTTTACCAGGCTTACCAAGCTTTAACCAGGGTTTTACCGGGCTTACCAAGCTTTAACCAGGATTTTACCAGGCTTACCGAGCTTTAACCAGGGTTTTACCGAGCTTTAACCAGGGTTTAACCAGGGTTTTACCGAGCTATCCAGGTTTTCTTTTAAATTGACCGGGCTACCTGGGTTAGCCAGGTAACCCCGGTAAATTTCTCATTGGGTAAAGCCTGGTCAAGCCCGGTAAACTTACCGGGCTACCCCAGTATTTTAACCAAGCTTTAACCCCGGTAAACCCCGGAATTACCGGGCTTTTTGTGCCTGGGACACTATAATTATACATGTATATTTAGTTTAACCATTAAAAACACATGGCCAATTTATTAATTGACAGTTTATTTTAAGTTGTAATAATTTATTAGTTATCTTCTTAGGTTTTAACTTTTATCTTTTAGAGAATAACAAACATACACTTTAGATAAAATCATCTGATGAGATAAACATTTAGATCCTAGATACATGTAGTGTTGCATACAAATGTGTACTATAGGCAGAAACCCTGATGAGATAACCATTTAGATCCTAGATACAGTACCGCCGGGAATTATAGGGACATCCAACCGTGGAAAAACCTCGTGCAACAGACGCGGAGCCGCAGTACGGCGCCGCGGTCACCGAACAAATGACCGCAGTCACCAAACAAATGACCATGGTAGTATTTTTAGGATACCGCGGTTGCAAACTGAGGTGATAAACCGAGGTGCTTGCCGCGGTGCCACAATGGAAATACATACATGTACGTTATTAGCAGTCTTCGTACTTGAAAGCTTTGAATGTGATGGATGACAAACAGCTTATGCTTTGAGCCTAACCACCCAAAGAACGATCACCGGCATTAAACTTCTCGTAAACAATCTTCTGTTAACTTTCATAAGTTGTCTTTCTTACTTGAGACCGCTGTTCGCGTTCTTATTAACTAACGAAAACAACTGCTTCAAAATAAGCATTTCTTGAGATACGGCCCGCTTACGATCTTCTGTTAACTTCCATAAGTTGTCTTTCTTACTCGAGACCGCCGTTCGCATTCTTATTAACTAACGAAGCCAACTGCTTCAAAATAAGCATTTCTTGAGACAGCTCGCAAACAATCTTCTGTTAATTAACTTTCGTAAGTTGTCTTTCTTACTCGAGACCGCCGTTGGCGTTCTTATTAACTAACGAAGCATAACACCAAATAAACTTTTGCTTCAATGTAGTTTCACATTTGTCTTGTTACTAGTATTAAAAGGTTTCGGCAGAAATAATTGTAAATGTTTGCGTATTAAATTCTCAACTCTTCTTGGAGTCTGAATTTCCATGTGCAATCAGTCAGGCATGAACGTGTCAGTCTGATTTTTTACAGAACATCGACAGTTTTGAAGCAACGTTTGTCATATTGAAAGACGTGCAAAAACTTCTATACTCTTACCAGAAAACTTCTACTCGGAAAGTGCAATTCCTTTTGAAGTAAGAGCTTTAATGCATCGGATCAGATGATTCAGTCAATTCGCGTAAATGGAAATTACTTGCGCCCCACAGTATTTGTGTCAGAAATGAGACACGCGTCTGGCTGACAGTTCATGATTGACAGGAACTTTTATTATACTGCACAGTAAGAATCTTGACTTTTTGACGCCTCTGGCACGCAGGGTATTTACCAAAACCATCTTACTGTACGTTTGTAAAACTGTTTGTTATGAATTCGAATTTGTCACGCATTAATCCTGGTGAAAGAAAGGTTAAAATACGAAATTGTGCAACGAACACACACGTTTGCCGAAATTTCTTTGAAATTTCGGATCACGATACTTCGATAACTGGGCCCGAATTTTCGTTTGACAATATAAAGGGAAATATCGTCGAAATGTTGCTGAACAAAGAGCGAAATTCGTCGAAATATGTTTGCATGACTTGCACAATACTGTAACGAAGCCAACTGCTTCAAAATAAGCATTTCTTAAGCCACAGCACGCTAACAAGAGGGGCTGAATGGGGGGGTATCAATATCAGTTAACAGCTAAATTTTTAGCTATTATTTTATCAGTTATCGGTTAAATTTTGCTGTTATCAGTTAAGTTATATAAAAAGACTACCCTAACCTGATTTGAATACATATTTGCTGGTATGAAATGAATAATAACCGCTAATTCAACATCAAACACTACATTTTGTCTATTCAATAGATTTTTCTAGTATCAGATAACTCTGATGTGTCATGTTTAATATTTGACTATTATCAACTGGATCAAATCTGTCGAAAACCATCCGAAAAGCCAATAATAGCATGTGACGTTACGTCATTTTAATAAAAAATAATGAAATATCAGGTAACAGCTATCTCACAAATATCAGCTAACAGCTAAAAAAAGGTAAAATTCTCAGTTAACAGCAATATTTTTGGCCCATTTTCTCAGTTATCCCCATTCAGCCCCATTCAGTTAATTTTCGTAAGTTGTCTTTCTTACTCGACACCGCCGTTCGCGTTCTGATTAACTAACGAAGCCAACTGCTTCAAAATAAGCATTTCTTAACACACGGCTCGCCAATAATCTTCTGTTAATTTTCGTAAGTTGTTTTTCTTACTCGAGACCGCCATTCGCATTATTATCAACTAACGAAACCAACTGCTTCAAAATAAACATTTTGTAAGACACGGGCCGCTAGCTTTTGTTCTTGATCACACTTCATCAGTCGTCTTTCTACTCAGACCGCCATTCGCGTTCTTATTAACTCACGAAGTCAACTGCTTCAAAATAAGCATTTCTTAACACACGGCATGCTAACAATCTTCTGTTAACTTTCATAAGTTGTTCACGTTCTAACGAAGCCAACTGCTTCAAAATAAAATGTATGAGATGTACATGTAGATGTTACATGAGGTCGCGATTAGCGCCAAGGCACGACCACCGCGGCTATCTCAAAAGTGACCGCGTTTAACTAAAAACTGACCGCGGTTACCTCAAAAGTGACCGCGGTTTTTCGCGGTAAAACACAGCTGTGGTAAATGTCCCTATAATTCCTGGCGGTACTGTACATGCAATGTTACATACAAATGTACACTACAGACACAAAATCTGATGAGATAAACATTTAGATCCTCTAGATATATGTAATGTTACATACAAATGTACATGGAGACGTCTGATGCACATTTCTTGTATCCCCTGCTTTCAAATCTTAGCTGGCTATTAGTTCAGTTAGTCACTTCACAATACTAACAAACAACTTACATGTATAATCATGAAGTGAGGAAAAACACCAAACAAGATGGTGTTGATGAAATGGTATTGCAAATATTTTGTGCCTTATACTGTATGATAAGTGTATTATCTAATGACTTACTTCCATTTCTTGTGGTATTTCCAGTGTCTGTTACAATAATTTCATCAGCAATCTCAACAACAACTTGACCTTTAAAAGAGACAATGTTAGCATACCAATTTGTAATTAATACACACATGTTCATACATGTGACAGAGATGCACTTACATTATACAGGGATCAACCCCAGTTTCACAACATTCATCATATTTACTTCTTGACATCCAAAGCTGCTCCAAAGACAACTGGGGAAATGGTGTGTTGCCTGGTTATTAAGTACATGTCTGTTACATTGTAGATCACAGTAATAAGCCTCCATGTACATGGGGAAATTGTGTGTTGCCTGGTTATTACGTACATCTGTTACATTGTAGATCACAGTAATAAGCCTCCATGTACATGGGGAAATGGTGTGTTGCCTGGTTATTAAGTACATGTCTGTTACATTGTAGATTACAGTAATAAGCCTCCATGTACAGCACTGGATCGTGTACAGAACTGGTTCGTGAGACAGCACTGGTTCGTGTACAGAATGACATACTTCATGAAATAGATGACAACTCTAGTGTCCTACTGCTGCTATTAGATCTATCAGCAGCATTTGACATGGTACATGTACATGTACATCACACTATCTTGCTTAGTAGAATGTCTTCTAAATTTGGGATTAAGGGTGATGCATTGAGCTGGTTCAGGTCTTATCTGTCTGGTCGCACCCAGGCTGTGCATGTCAATAGAGCTATCTTATCTTAGACAGTCATGACATACAATGTAGTATGTGTCGGTACTGGGGCCTATATTATATCTGATATACACGTCACTGATGGGAGACATTTTACGACCACATGACATGAGATTTCATCTATATGCTGATGACACTCAGATTTATGCTTCTTTTAACTATAAGGACCAGGATTACATTGAGCAAGTCAAGTCTTGTGTGGAACTCTGTTTACCGGTAGTAGACATTATTGACTGGATGGCAGTGAACAAGTTGAAGCTTAATACGGATAAGATGAAACTTCTGATTCTGAGGTCTAAATTTCGGCCTGACCTTTTCTCTCCTCACCGACTGTAGGCTCAGATATAATCACTCCAGTGCCTCATGCTCGAAATATTGGTGTCACATTAGATAAAGTTCTTACTACATGTATGTCTACATATTAACAACATTAATTTTGTAAGTCAGCATTTTACCATCTTAGAACCATTGCTCGTGCTAGAAGATATCTGTCGTTTCAGACAACTGAAATGCTTGTTCATGCTTTTGTGACTGTTAAGCTTGATAACGCCAATGCACTGTTGTATGGACTTCCACAGGATCAGATTAGAAAGTTACAGCGTGTTCTTAATTCAGCGGCACGCTTGATATTAGGAGTTCACAAGTATGATCATATCACCCCTATTGTAATACAGTTACACCGGCTCCCAGTAGAGCAACATATTATTTACAAGATTATTTTATTGACATTTAAATCACTACAAATGTACATGGACTTGCTCCGCAATATGTCATGAACATGGTCAGTGATTATGTGCCTGGTAGAAACCTTAGATCGTCAAAAGCTAAACTACTTAAGGAACCCAGATTTAATGTAAATAACTATGGCAGTAGAGCTTTTTCTGTTTGTAGCCCTAGGCTATGGAATAAGCTACCTGCTTCTATTAGAGAATAATAATAATAATAATTTAATAATAATAATAATTTATTTACCGTCGGTAACGCAGGAAGTGGTTGCCCAATCTCCCGAGCCAGGGGCTCATGATATAAGCGCTCGACAAATTAATAGTAACAAAATATAAAATTTGTAGTAGGACAATAAAGCTAGGGCATGACATTATAACACGAATGGAAGCTAAGATAACTCTAGTTTCAACTATTTACATAATTTACATATATATAGTAATATATAATAATATATAATGTGATAATGCTTCTAAATTTAAGAGCAAACTGAAGACACACTTGTTGAAAACAGCCTACAATGTATAATGTGTAGTGTGGTGATATTGTTATTTATTTATTTATATGAAGTTCTAGATTTTAGATTTTATGATTAATATGTAAATTTTATGACCAATGTAATATTACACCAATGTAAGATTTTAGATTTTGTGATTTATATGTAAATTTTTAATGACCAATGTAATTTTAGACCAATGCAAAGCACTTAGATATATTTGTTATAAGCGCTATATAAGCTTTAATATATTATTATTATGTACATGGGGAAATGGTGTGTTGCCTGGTTATTAAGTACATCTGTTACATTGTAGATCACAGTAATAAGCCTCCATGTACATGGGGAAATGGTGTGTTGCCTGGTTATTAAGTACATCTGTTACATTGTAGATCACAGTAATAGGCCTCCATGTACATGGGGAAATGGTGTGTTGCCTGGTTATTAAGTACATCTCTGTTACATTGTAGATCACAGTAATAAGCCTCCATGTACATGGGGAAATGGTGTGTTGCCTGGTTATTACGTACATCTGTTACATTGTAGATCACAGCAATTAGCCTCCATGTGCATGGGGAAATGGTGTGTTGCCTGGTTATTAAGTACATCTGTTACATTGTAGATCACAGTAATAAGCCTTCATGTGTACATGTATGATTCAATACTAACCTCGCTGCAGCCATGAGATAACCATTTTATTTTCTCTGCTCCAATAATAACCAAGTACTGTGTTCTTCTCCTTATCAAGTAGTGGACCTGCTGGCTTAAGATGTCTGAAGCTTTCTCTTCCAAGACAGAAGGTTTCATTATCTGTGATAGTGATTTGGAAAGGTTGAAATACCAGCTTCCCATCTCTCTCTCCAATCCCCATCAATTCCTGGTTACTCTTACATATCTGAGATGGCTCGTCTTCACTACTGATTTGTATCCCCTTCAGCAGTTTTCTCATGCGTGATCCTTTCAAACCTTCCTGACATGATACAAGAAGCCATGTTGGGTCATGAGGAGAGGCAGACTCTGGTGCAACAACTTTTTTGTGATTACTTCTGATTGTGAACTTTTTATCTCCATGGTTTGTGTACCCACGACACACAACAACACTGATATCACCTGAGGCCTCCTTGAATTCAGGGGTACTACAAACAAAAGCAAAGTGTTGGATGCTGGCATAAGATTCTTCTATGCCAAGTCTCTTCCTCAAAGATTTGGCTTCTTTAGGGATATTCACTAAACAGCCAAGCACTGGATCACTTTCCTGGACAGTTAATGTAGAAATTGGTTCACTTCCACTGATCTTTAATTTGCCATCAGGACTGTTTGCGGAGTTTTCACCAGCCATCATCCACCTCCACTTTATTCTACAGAAATAAATATTATGTCAGCTTTTAAGGTTTCTTTTTCTTTAATAACAGAACTAAGAAGTACAAATGTAGATATGGGAGTCTTTGGAGTCAACAACATAATTGAATGTGTAATCTGTAATCTTACAATTTTATCTTATCATTAAGTCGATCTGTCTGAAATAATAACATAATTTCTCGATTTTTAGGCATATATAGACATATGTGTTAAGTCAACATTTTTATCATCTTTAGATTTATAAGTAGTTCTTATAGCATCATAATATTATTGTCATTGATCCTGGATTCGTACACAGTATTGTAGAATTCGCATTTTAAATATTTTTATTTTTATTTTTATTTTGAGGGCCACAAATTTATCAGTTTTATCTACTGTCAAGTGCTTACCCTCGTTAAATAAAGCCTATTATATTATTATTATATTATTGCTGACATCCTCTTTCAAACACTGGAGGCACTTGCAAACACATTTTAAATCTTTAGTTAGTGGTACAGTAATTTTCCCTGTTGTACCATCTAATTACTCCTCATTCTAGCTGGTCAACTACTGTAGAATTAGGGTCATTCCACAGTATTATGTATGTTACGGAGGGGACATTCAGAAGCAGTTTTCATGCCATAGCTTGATATAAAATAATTAGAGCTGATCAAGTTTGCCTTTATATTGTGGATATCCATTATATCTATGTACTATAATGTTGTTATTCTCTCTGCATAGTACTAATGGCAGACTGTAATAAGATAAGTTACTGTTGCCGATGGGACTCAGAGAATTTGCTATTCTTGATTTACAAGGTTTAAGTGAAATTTTCTCTGATTCTGCAATGAATTTAAAATGTATATATTTTTTTGTGCCAAAGAGTACTTTATCTATTTTAGATTAATGGTGAAAATGTGCAGCTACATTTGCTATATTCTTATCAAAACTGGTTTCATTTAGACTGTGACGTGTTGCGGAGGGGAAATTTTGTCCACACTTATACATTATTATATTATTTAATTTAATTCTACTCCTTTCTGTTTTAGAGGACATAGTAATTCACCAACAAAGCAAGGAACATCAAAATAACCCTAGAGAGAAGCCATATTAAATCAGAGCACATGTCATTGTAATTACCCACAATTCATTGCCTCCTACTGCACATGCTCAGTACAGGATTTCCCAGCATTCTTTGCAAGTACATTAAGTACTGTTAAATTATGTACAAGTTAAAATAAATGACAGCAAATTACTTGAATTATGCAAAGCCTTATAAATCATATTGTAAAAAAGCTGTCAGCAGATGTTTTAGCAGAGAGGAGAAAAGCAACAGCAAATGGGAAAACAGGAATTAGGAAAGTGGAGAGAGAAATAGAGGAAGTGTGGGATAATATTTACATTGCATAATAAGATATATTTTACATGTTTATGTAATACTGGTATTACGTAATTACATATTATAAGCTTAATTAAATTTACATAATACTGTGTTGTTTATAATGTTCAGTAACAGAGATATATAACAAGAATAGCAGTACATTAGTTGTTGTTCTATCATAACTGATTGTCAAGAAGAAATAACTTAGTGTTTTTTAAAACTATTGTGAGGTAAAGATTTAATCATTGTTGGTACTACTTCCCATATCTTTGATGCCACTACTTTGAATCTAGTGAAGCCATAATTTGTTCTGGAAGCTGGTCTGTATATAGGTTTCGTTTAGAAGCATATCTAGTGTTGTGATAATGAACTTCAGATGCAGAAAGGATTAAATCAGAGAGGGCAGCAGGAATTCCTATTTTGACATAAAAAAATATATTATTTTATGAACAAGGGATGATTAATTTTGAGGTTAAAAATATTCTCAAGTTTTAAGATTTCTAGAAGTCGAAAATAAGGGGTGGCATTTTCTATTCTATTAGCAAAAAAAATTGAGCAAAGGCACTTGTTTTGCTTCACTTAATTTTTTTCCAGTCTAGACTGGCAGGCAGAACCCCAACTCATTACACCATAATTTAAATAAGGATATATTAGTGTGTAATAAAGCTGTTTCAACATATGTATAGATACAAAATGTCTGAGTTTAGATATTATTCCTATATTTTTGGTCATTTTATTGTCAATATGCTTCAGCTGAGCACCCCATTTTAGATGCTCATCAATAAAAACACCTAGATACTTTTATTTCTGTTTTCCTCTCTGCACATGTTTTTATTGTTATATTGTTTTTTTTGGGGGGCGTAGTCACTAGCGTATAGTTAGTCTTTATGAAATTAATAGACAACTTATTAGCTGTACAGTATTTTAGTACATTCTCAAGTTCATCATTAACAACGTTTTCTAGCTCGTCAAGGTTATTTGAGGAATAAAAAATATTGGTGTCATCAGCACAAATTCTAAAAAAAGCTTCTAAAAAAAGTTTGGCAAATCATTAATATATAGTAGGAAAAGTAAAGGTCCTAGGGTAGATCCTTGTGGTATTCCACATGTCACTTATATAGCTTGAGAACCATGCATGGGGTACCACACAAATTCCATAACGATTAATTTTTGCCAGAAGAATATCATGATTAATCGTATCAAAAGCCTTTGAAAAGTCTAAAAAAATTGCACATCTTATTTTGTTTTCATCTATAGCTGTTTTTAGATTTTCTAGAGTCTCAAGAATTGCATGCTCTGTTGAGTATCCTTTTCTAAAGTCAAATTGATAATCAAAGAGTATCTTTTGTTTTTCAATAAAGAAAATAAGTTTGTCATAAACCAGTCTTTCCAGTACTTTACTAAAAAGAGAGATTATTGCTATGGGTCTATAGTTACCCAACTCAGTTGCATTACCACTCTTAAAAACTGGGGTAACTCTTGATATTTTAAAGATTTTGGGAACTATCCCGGTTGAGATTGATTCATTATATATTTTTGTAAAGGGTATAGATAATGGCCCACTTGCAATTTTAATAAGTTTATTTGGTATACTTATGCATGCTTTATTTTCATTTAGACTAGTAAATAAGGTTGAAACTTGTGTTTCAGATACTGGATTTAGATAAAACTTAGCTATTAGAAGGTGAGGATTTTATTTATTGTGTAGGGTTGTTATTATCAGTTGTAATTTTGTTAGCTAGATTTGGGCCTACATTTACAAAGTAATTATTAAACAACTCTGCAATATCACCCTGATTTGTGTAAATCTTATCACCTTGCACAATTCTCGTAGGGGACGACTGACCCTTGGTTTTGCATTTGATAAGGGGACCAATAAGTTTCCAGGTATGCTCAAGGTTGTACTTATATTTTGAGAATTGTGTACAATAGTAGTCTTTTCTGCTTTAGGAGTGTCAGCATATTTGCATATTGTTTATATTCATAATTTTTTGGGGGATTTTGCTTAGGAAATGTGTGTGATACATTTTTTGTTTCCTCTTAATTGATTTTATAATTCCAGCTGTAAGCCAGGGTTTGTTTGTTTGTTTTTGTTTAGCTTGGGAAGCCTCTTTCATTGGAGCAATTGCTTATCCACAACTTTATTTAATGTACTAATAGTATCTTGTGCTTTTTCATTCAAATTTTTATTTGGAGCTAGAATTTCTTCCCAATTTATTAAGTTTACATGATTCAAGAAAAGTTTGCTATCAAATTTTGAATAGTCTTATCAGTTCTATCTACCTGAGTTTTGATAATACAGAAAATTGGAAGATGATCTGATATATCTACTGTAAGAATTCCTGTTGTTAGATGGGATATGGGTAAGTTAGCATACATACATGTATGGTCGATGAGTGTTGATGAGTGGTCAGTTAATCTAGTAGGCTTTGTTATAATTGGAAAGAGGTTGTTATTAAAAAGCATATCTAAATATTCCTCAGTTTGAGTGTGTATATTACATTTCAGAAAATCTATGTTTATATCACCAAAAATATAGATTTCAAACTTATTGGAGTTAAGTGTTTTGATAATACATTGTATCATTGAATTGGGTGTTAAATGAATTGAGATCACAAGTGGGGTGTCTATAAATGCAGCCAATGATTATTTATTTTTTATTTTTACCTGCATCAATCTGAGCCCAGCAAGATTCAATTTGTTCAATTTCAAATTTAATATCTGGTCTAGGTATAAATTTCAGGTTATTGGCAATATATAGAGCTGCCCCACCTGCATTAGTTTGGGAGTCAGTGTGGAGAAAATTATAATTTCGGATGTCAACATTTGTAACTGATTGATCATTCAATTTTGTTTCAGTTATTCCCAATATATCAGGTCTACAATCTAAAGAGGACAGCATTATCTTCTTGAACATTTTTTTTTGGTAGACTTCTAATAATTTATTACAATGGAGAATAGAGAAATATTTTGGAGCAGAGTTAGTAAATAGTTTATTGAGTTTATGTATCGAATAATTCTTCGAACTTATCATGGCTCTTAAAGCATAAAGGAGGCGAGGAATCAGTTTCTCGGAGCATTATTTTGCCATTAATAGTCCATATATACTTGAAGTTGTATGTCTGTTTAAAGTTGAGGATGTGGCCGAAGAGGCGCTTCCTGTAAGGTGTGAGAGACTCATTAATGTGTATCGTGGCCTTGTGACTAATCGTCTGTGACTCCGGTTGTTGGGCGACCGATGGTAGGTCTTTCGTTTTCTTCGACTTTAGATTTCTTCGCTTGTTGTAGATTTTATCTCTCTTTTGTCTACTGGTAAACTTCACGATCAGGCGATCTCTGACTTTCTTCGGCGGCGGCAAGCGATGGGCAGTCAATATATCTCTTTCATCGAGTTCTACCCCGATCAGATCCAATAATTCTTGGACTAGCTTTGCTGGGTTATCGTTTGGTACAACTGGTATTCCATTAACTTCAAGGCAATCCCTTTTGCTATATTGTTCAAGCTCATCTAGCCTTACGTCCAGATCATTGCTGTCACTATGTAGGTTTTCGATTTTGCAATCAACATGGCATACATGTTGTTCTAACTCTTGGGATGCTTTCTTGACTTCGCTCACCACAGCCAGGACGGTATCATATTTTTTAGACATAAATTCCTGCTATTTTTCGATCTCTTGGAATTTCTTGTCAAGGTTATTAATAGTCGATTTCAATGGTTCGATTTCACTTCGCAGTTCCGATCTAATGGCATCAATCTTTTGGTTGAGCTAGTTCGTTCTAGTGCGAATTTCTTTCTGTATACTTGGTAAGAACTCCTTATTCCATATTTCCTTTAAATTGTCTAAAGTTAGACTCATTCTCACGTTATGAGAGAAGGATCGGGCAAGTATAAATGTAGTTAAATCCCTCAATTCATAGAGCTCTTGAAGCAGCGACCACTCATAGCTGTGTGCAGCAACCTCATAGATGGAATATGATCTTCTACAAGATTGCAGAATGCCCAGATGAAGATTGCTCAACTCTGATTAGAAATGTTCTAATCCACAAGTTTAACATAGATGAATCAGTGATCAATGATAATTTTTTTTGCAGTATCCATCGCTTGGGAAAGCAAAGTCAAGGAAGATCAAGGCCTATAATCGTTCGATTCACTTGCCGCTCGGACAGGAAGATTGTGTGGAATTTGGGATACAGGCTAAAAAACTCTTATGTCAGTATTGGGGAAGATCTACCAAAATGGATTCAAGAGATTAGATGAAATGTATCAGTCCCTGCGATGAAACGAGCAAGAAGAAACCCGCTAACCAAAGCAATGGTGACAGGAGACAAGAGCATACAATGTACATCACTACAATATCCCCAGAGAATGGCTACAGGAAGATTTATCATGCCGTGAAGACCAGAGAACCCCAAGACAAGAGAATGAATCAGAACCGGCACACTCTGTTGCTGCCAACGTGTGAGTAGAACTGCAACTCAAGGAGAGGACTCTTTCATTACCTGAATTTGCTGAAAGTCTGTTACATGCACTTAAATCTCTTACAAAATTTAGCACTAATAAGTCTTAAGTTTTTTATTTAGAACTGTTATTCTAACAAGCGGAAAACCAACCTTAGTTAAAAAAACAGTTTAGCTCTGCCAGTCAACAAATATGCAGACTATATTTTCAATGTCTTGCGTTCCGGCCATAAGAGCCTTTTTTAGTATTGGAACCTTTGTTTTTTCTTGCATTTTCAATGTTTATTTAAGTTTTGTTGTACTGCTTTCTGTATAGTAATTTATGCAATGTTTACTTCGCATTTAGATAAGAAATGTTTGCTTTGTTGCATGTTAAATGAAAAACTTCTGCTTCTAAGAAACAAAACCAAATATCTTTTTAAAGAAATTTTCATTTGTCCATCTTTTGTAAAGATAATTTGTGAAAGAGACATACGACATAGGATTTTAACAAAAAGAAAGCCGTCAAAACAACATACTTGCCTTTGTGATAACACATACCCAGAATGAATGCAATTAACTCCTTATAAACCTAAAGTGCCTATCAGTGAATACAAGAGGATTAAATAAATTGATTAAAAGGTGCGCTCTCTTTAGATGGCTGCATCAGCAAAACCAAGACTTTATATTTGTTCAAGAAACATATACAATGTAGTACAAAGGCATGCACTAATGTTTGGGAAATTGAATGGGGCGGTAAACCATTATATAGTCACAGAACCAATCATAGTAAAGGTGTTATGGCTTTAATAAATCCTAAATTAGACTACAAATTAGAAAAGTCAATACATGATAAAAATGTTAGGATGATGAGCACATTATATTAGTTAATTATTATAATAATAATTATATGCTCCAAATGATATTAATCAACAAATCACTTTTTTCAAAGAACTCCAGGAACAACTGCAAGAGTTTGCACAAGAAAAAATATATAATCGGTGGTGATTTTAATTGCGCACTAATGCAAATTGATAAAGAAGGAGGGAATCAAATCACCTGCAAATCTTCAGTGATAAATGAGATTAACAGGCTGTGTAAGTCATACAATCTATGTGATGTATGGCGCTCTTTAAACCCAAAATTTAATGTGCAAAAATACACATGGAGAAACAAATCGTTTAAAGTTCAATGCCGTTTAGACTATTTCTTAATCTCAAAAGATTTAATTAATCTTACAAATGAATGTAAAATTCATTACGCACCTAACACAGATCATTCCGCTATACAAATTTATTTAAAATCTGATGAATTAAAACAAAATAGAGGGCCTGGATTTTGGAAATTTAACACTTCCTTACTAACAGATGAAAATTAAATCTCTATTCTCCGTGAAAACTTGACCGTCTTTAAAAACAAATATAGACTTGGGATTAAAATGGGACCTAATTAAAATGGAGATTAGAGGCTTCACGGTTAAATTCACCAAAAACAAAGAGACCAAGAAAAAGCCCTTTTAAAGAAAGTAAATGAATTAATGTTGGAAGCTGAAAAAAATCCAAACCATAAACAAACCTTAGAAGAACGTAATTCTACAAAAATGCATCTTGAAAATATTTTGGTACATAAAACATGTGGAACAATTCTCAGGAGTAAAGCCAGATGGCACGAACGTGGAGAACGCAACACAAGATACTTCTACAACCTAGAAAAAAAGAAACCATACCAGAAAATCTATCACAAAACTAAGATTACCTGATAACACGACAACAAGCAACCAATTTTAAATTTTAAAAGAAGAAGAACGTTTTTATGAAGTCCTCTACAAATCCAAAAACGTTAACATTGATGATTATGAAAATACAGATTTCTTTAACCCTGAAAACATAACTCCTTTAGAACAAAATGAGCAAGCAGCTTGTGAAGGCATTATCACTGAAAACAAAGCCCTCAAAGCCCTTAAAGCCCTTAAAGATTTTGGGACAGAAAAATCACCTGGTACAGATGGACTGCCTGCCGAGTTCTATAAATATTTTTGGCCAGAACTTCTTACCACATTAACTGATAGTTTTAATTACGCATTTCAAACAGGTACTCTATCAATATCACAAAGGCGCGGTATAATATCTTTAATACAAAAAAAACAAAGGCAAAACCCTGCTAGAAAATCTAAGACTGATATCTTTGCTAAATGTTGATTATAAAATTCTTACTAAAGCCATTGCAAAATGCTTAGAAAAAGTACTACCTAGGATCATAAATCCAGATCAAACAGGATATGTAAAAGGCGCTATTTTGGAGAAAATATCAGGCTCATACAGTGTACAAGACATTATGTATTATACTACAAAACAGAATATTCCAGGGATCGCTGTTTTTATTGACTTTCGAAAAGCTTTTGATACTATTGAATGGCACTATCTGGAAAAAGCTCTCAAACTATTTAATTCTGGCCCAGACTTATTAAACATTACTGGTTTAAGATTTTGTGTAACAATATTTCAAGCTGTGTACTAAACAATGGTCATGCACCATCGTATATTCGTTTAGAACGAGGAGTAAGACAAGGCTGCCCATTATCAGGTCTCCTATTTATAATTGGTCTCGAGCTTCTTGCCAAAACTCTCAAAAATGATAACCTCATTAAAGGAATTAAGGTTGGCGACAAAGAAATAAAAAATTCACAGTTTGCAGATGATACTACTATATTCGTCTGTGATCAAAATTCAATTATTCACCTTCTAAAAGTTTTAGAAGAATTTAAACTTACTTCAATTGGAAGGATTAATATGGTAAAGTTAATTTATAATGCATCAGTTCTCACTATTTCCCATCATACAATAAATGAGATTAATATGCTAATTTTTAACTTTATACACATGTATGGGAAAATAAACCACCAAAGATAAAAAGAAACACAATAATAGGAGGAAAAACTGGTGGTCTAAAAATGATAGACTTCCAGATAATGGAAAAGGCGCTCAAGATCACCAGGGTAAATAGGTATTCAAAAAACATCTTTCGTATCCAAGACTCTCTTTACGAATTTCAACATAAATTCAACTTTGTAGTACTGTTTACCTTATATTACGGACTTATAAGTGTCATCCCATCAAATTGGAAAATTATTATAAAAACCACACTTATTCCTTTAAGGCAGACTGAAATTAAACTGCCACTCTAAACAAAAATTACTACACAAATTGCTTATGCTTACTAGTAGTTTTGTCTCCCCAACAGCCGAAGGTAAAATCCTGCAATTTGGGTTTTCCAAAGAAGACATTTACAAAGTCTATAAATTTCCTTTCTTAACCATTTCACTCCTGGACACATTTGGGCTCAATTGGTGAAATGCAGAGTACTAACTCAACCCTCCCCCCTCAGTTCCAGTTTGGATAGCCCAGGCTAGTTAAATACTGCAGAATTTTTAAACCAAGGGCTCAAACTTTCCCCATGATGCCATTTTGCAGAATTCTACGGACTCGGCGGCGGTGAGTATGGTTTCTTCTGTAGGTTTTCCAATGAAATGTGCTCTAATTTTGGACAAATAAGCCACTGTAAGAGAGCTAGAGGACATCATTAAGTCTGAGGATGGCTGAAAAGTACTTGGTCAAATGCTTTCAGTAGGCCTTGTGAGGGGTTTCACAGGATTTTTCTGTTTTGTTTCTCCTTTGAGATATATGAAATAATTCTTCACTGAAATCCTTCAAATCCTGCAGTTGGTTGTCTTTCCCCCCTGCTCAACATATTAGGATGTGTTTTTGTTACTTTAAAGCAACAGCTTGAGTCCAAATCACTGCTCTTGGTTGTAGGGGTAAAAGACTTCTAAAACAAACCTACAGGAGTCCCAGAGGGAGGGTCCCCTTGTGATTTTTTGTTGATTACCCAGCATGCAATTGGAGGTGGGAGCAGGAAAACATGGTGGAGAGAAGTGCAGCGTTAAGAATAGCATATGTTTTACAGTCGCTTGGTGTGTTTTGTGCTAACGAACCTGGTGGTTGGAAAGATTAAAGAAGGTACTGTAATGACTGAGTGGTGATTTTGTATTTGCTTTTGATTTCAAGTGCAAATGGGAAGGGTTTTTTGAGCCGATTTTCAGCTCCTCAAAATTCGCGAAAAGCGAAGAAATGAACAACAATCTCCAAAACAAATGAGTTTTTCCAAAGTGGGAGAGTCAAGTGATCCCCATTACAGCTGTGGCTTCGAAGTCATTCATCCCTTGAAATAATATCACAACATCGTATTTCCAACATGTCTAGGTTTGATGCAATAGTTTTCTCCAGGTACATGCTTCATATTGGGCGGTTACGGGTGGTGCAGGAGGGAAAGGGTTAAACCATTTTATCATAAAATTCGAAAATTTCGTTTAAAATCACTACATTAAATCCACACATGGAGATAATTATTTGCAGCAAGTTTCAATGTGTAACTATTTTCCAGACTGGAGCTAGGAGCAGAAATCAAATGCACTTCTGTCTCAGTTGGTTGTCTATTTTTAAGAACCAAGGCCTAAAGTATAGGGGGTAGTCAAATACTAAACTTTATCAAAATGATTTGTGACAACCACTAGATACATTGTATGTATATTTCGGTTGTGGTGATCCTATTTTAATGGACATATTGGTATACATTCCACCATGTGACTTACCACACCCATTTCTATGCCACACTTGCAGGATTGCATTTAATTCATAAATAAATTGTAAAAAATATTCTCCTTTCCAGAATATAGTGTTAACCACCATCAAATAGGCATTATTTGACAACAGTCCATGCAAACATTCAGTAAAAAAAATGTAGCGCAAACGGCAAAGGCCACATGACATGCATGACGTGTAATATAGCAATTTAAGCATAATCATTGGAAAAAAAAACATGCAGTTTGAAAGAATTAAAGCAAAAACTCTTCTAAGACCCACCTTAGACCTAATATATTAGAATTTTGTGAATATTTAAACGTGATTAAGCTTATTTACCTTCCAAAACACGCTGATTCGCAGCGCTTGTCAAAGCAGGCATCTAAACAACCAGGCATTCTTTGTAATTTTACATGTGGGAGATTGGCACTAGTTAATGAAAATCCAAGATGGCAGACCTCTGACCTACTTGTGCAAGTATAGTTTCGCCAGAAAACCTTTCTTGCTCTAGCGATTAAAGGAAAGCGGTTCCTTGGAATTGTTGTGGGAGAATAAAAGCGGAAGAATTCTGGAGTGATTTAAAGACTGCAGGTTAAAATATACACAAGAAACGACAAGGCAAGTTGAACCATATTCGATCGAATTAAAGTTGCGATTATGTATTTATGACAATATGATGAAGTTTGGCATCAAGTACAAGCGTTTATGAACTCCAACAAAAGATTTTCTAATTATTTTTGTATTTTTCAAAAAAAGTTTTTTTCCTAAATTCAAGCTTCAAAACTTGGGGTGCGGCTTATCTACGGGTGTTTACGGTACATGTTGTAGCACAATGTGGTGCTTTACAAAACATAGAAAAATTCAAAACATATTTAGATTTTGTTATCCGGGCCTTGCATGACACAAAGTTATTTAATTCACTTGATACTGAACTTACTAACTCCGCCTCGCTTTTTCTTTTCAAAGTAAATTTAAAATTCTTATCTCTGTCGTAAATATAAATCACGATTAGTTATTATTAAGAATATACAAATAAAAACCCACCAGTTCATCATAGTTATTCATTTACATCTATCCACTTGCTGTTAGTATAAAGAGGAAGCCTAAATTCACATAAGCCCTTAATGGTTTCTTTTCAGGCTTTCTCGCCACTAACCTATTGTATATTGTGATTCATTTACTTTGTAAATTTTATTAGTGGTGAATCAAATAAAAAACACACAGCCCAAATAACACAAGCATAAATATGCTTAATTTGCATATACAACCATAAATTACAAATTACAAATTGTAGAAACTGAAGACTTGCAGATCTATATGGTAAAGCTACTACAATTATGCAGATCTGAAGTGTAAAAATTGAAAAGAGAATTCTCCTTTACATGTCAAAATTTATACTGTTTACTTGTACAAAAGAGTACCATAGTACATTATTTTGGGAACCTACATGTATCCATCCATATAAATACTTTGGTATAATAGACAGTCCTGATTACACAAGCCTACTTGTATCACCTACATACCAAGTGTGTACTGTAAGGTATGAATAACAATTCTAGATAGTTCATGTCGTTCTTCCAACCACAAGATCTGTTAAACCACATGGGTTCAAAGTTCCTTGTAATTATTTTAAGGGCTTCCCCTTCACAAACTACAAGTACTAAGGGGCACCTACAAAAAATGAAAACCATTGCAATTGTGTTTTTTTGCAAAAAATGATATTTATCAGATAACAAATACCCTAGTAATTTAAAATTTCCTTCTATCCCTTAAGTTTATTTCACTTATGCCACCTGAGCATTTACAGACAACTTGCCAACGTGCAAATGAAAATAAAACATAAAATACAAAATGTCTGAACACGTAGGTCGCCCGATCAGTCTGGTTCTTTTAACAAAACTTATGGAAATGAAATATGAAACTTTTAAGAGACGGAATTTGGTGGAAATTTAAGGATTATATCAAGGTGATCGTGACCACAACATTCTCCGCGACCTAACTATAAAAACTTCCGACTACAGTTTTCGGATGTATATTGTTGAAAGGATATTTTCATCACTTGGAGTAAGCTAATCTAATCAAAGAAAATATGCGAGAAATTACAGTATTCCTAAGCCTCAAAACATATAGCCGCCATGTTGGAACTGGAAGGTACCAGAACTACGAAAACGACATACATTACGTTGCCACGCCAGAGAAAACAAGTTTTTTTAAGCCAAAACAAAATGAAACACGTGAATGGATATCGTTGTGTTTATCTAAGTCTGCATAATGCTAGAACACAAAGCGAGCTTTTTCTGGTAAGATCGATGTCGCGATCTTCAGAGCTGAAAGAGCGAGGTTATTTATATTTTAGTGAAGGGGCGTTATAATCTACGAAAAACAAGGTACTAAAACAACAATGAAAACATGTTTCTTGGTAATAAATATAGAATTACTGAGGGAGGGGAATCATAAATCGATGCTGGCTTGGGGGGAAACCCGGCATATAATTGAGGATTTGTCCACAGACCACAGCCACAGCGTTGCCGTTCGGCATAAAATGCACATGCATGTGACCAACTAACAACTACTTGAAACGAATTACCTTCCAAAGAGGAGATCAAAGGCCAAGTCCACGTCAAGACTCAACTGCGTTTTCTTTCTATCTACGTTAGAAGTTAACCTATTTGGAACGGCGAGCTAAAACACAGCAAACCAAAGTCTACTCCGTACTCGCCAACCAAACCAAATGAGGGCTGTTCACGGTAGGACGGCGGGCACTCGATGGGCCAGCGGTAGTACGTGACAATGTAAGCCACACCTTCCCAGGCCACGCCCGGTGCGCGGTCCACAGCATTAGATTTAGAATATAATTATAAAACAAATAAATAAAAACATATCTGAATGCTCGGGGTTCCTGTCTTGTCTTGATGCAAAATGATGGATTAATTCGTTTAATCCGAACGCAGACTTTTAAGTGATTGTCAAGACCTTCCTATCGTTATTCTACTAGATCAGAGCTATTGTAATTAATAAGTTATGCCTTCTATCTAAAATACACAAACCTGGTAACCCAGGACGCCCTATTGTGTCATCTAATAACCATCCCACTGAACGCATATCCCACTTCGTGGACTACCACCTTAAACCTTTAGTTAGTAAACTTCCTTCTTTTGTTAAAGACACTAATGACTTTCTTAATAAACTCCTTGCTATCCATAATTTACCCGCAAACTCTTTATTAGTTACCCTTGATGTCTCATCATTGTATACTAACATTCCGCATAATGAAGGCATTAACGCCTGTGATAATTTTTTGCGTACTCGCGCTCATATAACCATTCCTACTGGCACACTCTGTGACCTTATTCGCATGATTCTTACCATGAATAACTTTTCTTTTAATGACAACCATTACCTTCAAATCCACGGTACGGCCATGGGTACCAGAATGGCCCCTTCTTTTGCTAACCTGTTTCTTGGCTATTTTGAAGCTAATGCCCTTGAAAAAGCCCCATTTCAACCTCACACCTGGCTACGATACATCGATGATATTTTTATGATCTGGACAGAAGGACTGGATAACCTAAAAATATTCATCGATTATCTTAATAACATTCACCCTACCATTAAATTCACCAGCTCATACTCTTCCACTAACGGACCTTTCCTTGATGTTAATGTTTCTTTAAACAATGGTAATATTGAGACTGACCTTTACACTAAACCTACTGATAAACACCAACATTTACTCTATTCGTCTTGCCATCCCCAACATACCAAAAAAGCTATTCCTTTTAGCTTAGCCCTCCGTTTACGACGTATCTGTTCTACCGACGAATCTTTTAAGACCCGTACTGCTGAATTAACTACATACCTCCTTAAACGAGGCTATAACCGCACCTTCCTTCCGCACACAGTTCTAACCGTATCCCTTTTGTTATTACTTTTAATCCATCCCTTCCACATATCTGTAACATCATTAGGAAACATTACAGCCTGCTGGTCTCTTCTAACCGCTGTAAGAAAACCTTTCAACACTTGCCCATGGTAGCCTTTAGACGTACCACCAACCTGCGTGACCTACTCGTTAAAGCTACACTCCCTTCTAACTCGACTAATTCCCAGCTCCAACTCCCACCTGGCTCGTTCCGTTGTAGGAAGAACTGCGCCACTTGCCCTTACATTTCTGACGGACTTACTAACTATACTTTCTTTGCTACCGGTGAAACGCGCTCTATCAAATTTAACCTGACCTGTAACACCAAAAATCTAATCTACATGATTCAATGTAACCGCTGCAATCTACAATATATAGGTGAGACTAAACGACGCTTAAAAGACAGATTTAACGAACACCGCCGGACGATAGATAAGTCTAACAACAAATCTAAACCCACAACAGTTGCCGAACATTTTCTTAATTCTCCTAATCACACTGCCAACGACATGCAACTTATTCCTATCGAAAAAATATTTTCTAAGAGAGACTCTATACGTAAGGCCAGAGAAGCGTTTTTAATCGCACAGGCGAAAACACTCGAACCTCATGGCCTTAACATCCGGGAAGAACCATACTAGATATCTGTTTTCACCTTCTTAACATTTTTTCACGATCTATCCGTATTGTAATCTGTTTTATGACAGCTCAGTATCAAGTTCAAAAATACATGCCAATGTAAATTTTCTTCATTGTACCTGAAGAAGGCTGGTGTGGCCAGCCGAAATATTGTACACTAAATTCAAAATTCTACGTTGTATCGGTCTTTGCTTCTTCATAGTTAACTTCTATCTAAACCTACTATCTGCGCATAAGCCTCAGTACGGGTGTCCCGCGAGTCGACCCGTAGTGACGTAAGCTTGATTGTGAAAATAAAATAAAATCGCAACATTTTGTCAATGGCTTGGAAAATTTGTTGACCTCATTTTTTTTCACGTTTTTTCCCCCACATTATCCTGCCTGGATAAAATGAGTACATCTCCCAAAGGAGAGAAAAGAAAGCGGAACGGTAAATTCTCTCGAACTTGGCTGAAGCGACGTATTTCGGGGCCGGAGGCGGTCTGCGCGCAAATCCTGCAATTTTGAACGAAGCGAGTACTAGTTTGTCGCCATATTGAAGATCCCAGCATGCAACACTCAATAAGACAAATGTTATACTCCGCCAGGGAGGGGTTTTATGGCACTGACACAATTAATATTTATTTAAATAATACATTAACGTGGCCTTAGGTGATTAAGCTGTTACCTATAGTGAGACACCCCATTTCGAGTCTTCTGATTCATATTTAGATAAATCTGCCGTATGTGAGTTGAGTTTGTTTGTTGTGTTGTTCTTGTCACGAGGGTTTTCTCTGGGTTCTCCGGTTTCCTCCCTCAGTATGTATAGAATATATGAATAACAATATATATAATGTATCACAATATATGAATGTAGTGGTTAGGGTTTCCTCCCTCAGCATGTATAACAATATATGAATGTAGTGGTTAGGGTTTCCTCCCTCAGTATGTATCACAATATATGAATGTAGTGGTTAGGGTTTCCTCCCTCAGTATGTATCACAATATATGAATGTAGTGGTTAGGGTTTCCTCCCTCAGTATGTATCACAATATATGAATGTAGTGGTTAGGGTTTCCTCCCTCAGTATGTATCACAATATATGAATGTAGTGGTTAGGGTTTCCTCCCTCAGTATGTATCACAATATATGAATGTAGTGGTTAGGGTTTCCTCCCTCAGTATGTATCACAATATATGAATGTAGTGGTTAGGGTTTCCTCCCTCAGTATGTATCACAATATATGAATGTAGTGGTTAGGGTTTCCTCCCTCAGTATGTATCACAATATATGAATGTATAGTGGTTAGGGTTTCCTCCCTCAGTATGTATCACAATATATGAATGTAGTGGTTAGGGTTTCCTCCCTCAGTATGTATAACAATATATGAATGTAGTGGTTAGGGTTTCCTCCCTCAGCATGTATAACAATATATGAATGTAGTGGTTAGGGTTTCCTCCCTCAGCATGTATAACAATATATGAATGTAGTGGTTAGGGTTTCCTCCCTCAGTATGTATCACAATATATGAATGTAGTGGTTAGGGTTTCCTCCCTCAGTATGTATAACAATATATGAATGTAGTGGTTAGGGTTTCCTCCCTCAGTATGTATAACAATATATGAATGTAGTGGTTAGGGTTTCCTCCCTCAGCATGTATAACAATATATGAATGTAGTGGTTAGGGTTTCCTCCCTCAGTATGTATCACAATATATGAATGTAGTGGTTAGGGTTTCCTCCCTCAGTATGTAAGTTTGAGAGTAGTATGTATCACAATATATGAATGTAGTGGGGAGAGTGCGTGGAGTTGAAAGCAGGCCAGCTATGCTGAAATACATGGCCTGCTATAACAAAAATAATATTTATTTATTATGTATATTTGTTGATGAAATCCGTCATATTTTGATCTATTCGCCTTTGCATGTGCTAAGTATCAATGAAAGCAAACTTGATGACTCTGTACCCAATAGCGATACTTACTGCCACGTCGTCCATTGTCATTTATGTGCCAACCAGAGATCCATTCATAGTTCCTGACACAAAGCGGCCTTTTGAAATCATGGTTGACATTAGCATAACAATTGTAATGTTTATCAACACAAAGTTCGCTATACGGAAATAAATATTCCAGATTACAATGTGATTCGTAAGGATCGTCATGGCGTCGCAATGTTGATCCGTGAAAGCTTATTTTATTCTAATAGAAGCTCGACATTATCTGCGCAGAACCAAGCTCTGTTATGCAATTGTTTGTTGATTACGATCATTCAAATGCGATCGCGAAAACAAAGAAATAATAATAATGGCGACTTGTGATTACTCTAAGGCTGGTTCTCATACAATCGTCCCGAACGCTTGATTCTTTTGTTCTGCAAATTAATTTACGCTTAAGAGTAAGACTTAAGACTTTACTAAGTTTAACAACAAATTTTACAAAACTACATTAACCCGCAAGTAGCATAGCTAATCGAGGCGGGTTTTGGGAACAAAATAGCAATATATAATGTTGACAAGATAAAAAAATATATATATATAACAACAGTACATGTAATTGTAAGGAAAATGAGAAATGTTTTTCGTAGATAAGTAACATTCAGATAACTATTGACAGAAACATTATAATACAAATTAGAGGAACGAGTTTAACAGTATTTACAGTTAAAACGCTTCAGTTTTTTTTTACAATGGAATACAGCAATCAATGACTGAAATTCAATTAATTCGATTCACACCGAACAAAAGGTTCAAGCGCTTGCGATGATTATAGGAGAACCAGCCTTAAGACGCCTCCCAAGACTCATACACGCCACTTAAAGTTCCTTTGTTCCATTTACCAGCTTAAACAATTGATTAAAGAGCCGACAAGAGTCACAAAGTCATCAGCTACAACGATTGACTTGATTTTTACCAACAAACGGGAAAATATTTCAAAATCAGGTGTCACGACATTGGAATGTCTGATTATAGTTTAGTTTATGCGACCAGGAAATTCAAAGAGGATTTTGTTAATGATTTAAACAGAGTACCGTGTTCCCTGGCTCACTTCCCAAATAAAGCAAAAAATGAAAGACAGAGAGGTACCATAAGAAACGCGCTATAAAATACAGCCGGCGTTATTCATTGGCAGCTCTATCAGTCTGCCAGAAATCAGGTGAATATTGATATTCGCCAAGCGAAGTCAAGTTATTACCGCGACAAAATTGACACCTGTTCGAGTTCAGACCCTAAAAATACCTGGAAACTAATTATTCTCTCCTCGGGAGAAACTGCAAGTCTAATCATGTAATTGAACTTCGAGTAAATGATAATGGTAATATTATCTCTGACTCTCAAAACATTTCCGAGACCTTTAACGACGTTTTTTAAATATAAATATTGGACCAAAGTTAGCTGCAGGATCAATGAGACAATCGAATAAAAACATTCACACGTATTTAATCGACAGTAGAAAAACTGATCATGGTAATCTTTGGTTTTTCTGCTATATCATTAGATTTTGAAGCAGCTAAAAGCCTCCAAGAGAACTGGCCTTGACAAGATCCCAGCTTGAAAATTGCGTCTGATGTAATTGCACCTTCGCTAACTTATATCTTTAATCTTTCACTGTCAACTAGCATATTTGTTGAGGAGTGGAAAAATGCGAGGGTAAGCCCGATTTCCAAAAGTGATGATCGTCGACTCATGGAAAATTATCGACCGATTTCAATATTACAAATAATTAGCAACGTTTTTGAAAAAGAAGGCTTTCGACAATTATATGGTTACTTAACAGACAATCTTTTGCTTTCCAAATTCCAATCAGGATTTCGTCCCCTACACTCAACTGTCTATGCATAGATTCAGATGTGAGATGAATGGCTTGAGAGTATGGATGATGGGAAATTAACAGGGGTAGTTTTTCTTGATATTCGAAAATCTTTCGATTCAATAAATCACTCGATATTACTAGATAAAATGCAATTTTCAGGAATTTCCGACCCTGAACTTAAATGGTTCAACTCTTACCTCACCGGAAGATTGCAATAAGCAAATTTATTTTAAGAATTATGTTAGTTTTAACAGAGACGTCACCGGCCATACAACTAGACAAAGTAATTTATTACATTTACCTAAGGTGCGCACTGAAGTTGCTAAACGCTCTTTTTATTATAACGGATGCATCATTTTTAATAGATTGAAATCACAATAGTTTTACAATCTAGTGGTAGTTTTAATTATTGTAAGTTTTCTATGTCGATCAAATATATATGTAAATAGTTTTAAATAATAGTTATTAATAGCTTAATTGTTATAATTTAATTGTTAGGGCTCCTATTGATATCAGTCACATTTTGTAACTGAAGGGACTACCCTGCTTAAATAAAGGTTTATTCATTCATTCAAGGTGTTTTGTAAATGGGCATCTATCTTCAGAAAAAGAAATACTATGTGGAGTACCTCACAGTTCGATCCTCGGTCCCCTTTTATTTCTACTTTACACCAATGACTTACCCAACTGTTTAACATCTACTACGCCTTGCATATATGCTGATGGTATACAATGTTTTACATCTTCTTATGATATGAATGAACTTGCTTCTAACCTAAATACTGATCTCGAAAACGTATGCGATTGGCTCTCCGTCAATAATAGGTAGTTATTGGCTAAGTGGGAGGGTATATCGGGAAAATATTTGGCTCGAGGTCAGGACGTACGGACCTCGCGCACGTACAAAATGACCGAGAACCAAATATTTTCCCGTCCGGCCCGACCTAACTCAGTCAATAGGTTTTTTATCATATGACCATATTTATTTGTAGAATAAACCGCAAAACAGCAAGAAAAATTGTGCAGGGACGGACGGCTTTTTCCGGCCCGCTCACGCCATACACGTCCGGCCCTCGTCACGTGACTTTTGTAAATGGTTTTGAAAAGAAAGCGCGCGCGGGGCCGTACGGGTCATATGATGAGCTCCAGTTCCACCCTTCAAAGATAAAACTCATGCTTATTGGATGAACTTACAGCTTGACCAATAAAGCTGGTAACTTATCTAGTACTGTGTTTATCGACAAAATTAAAGTTTCGCAAGTTTCAGGCCTTTTTTTAAAGGCTAGCGCTCGAAACGTCAGCTACTACTCGCTTTTCACGGCGGTTAGCATACCTCAATCGACTTTAGTTGATTATATACCAGTGTTTATCTTCCCCGCCGACGCAGACAACACTAGTTTTTACAGGAACTAGTTACCTATCGTATCATCCTATGAATGCCTACGGGAGTGGAACTTGATGAACAACTTTCATTTGAGAGTCATATAGAGAAAATTTGCAAAAAGCTAGTGCGGGTATTGGCGCCATTAAACAAATAAAACCCTTCGTCCCATTTGACTCATTGGTAACAATATACAAAGCCTTAGCCCAACCTTATTTCGATTATTGCTCACCCTTGTAGGATACCTGTGGCAAGGTCCTGCAAGATAAATTACAAAACGTCCAATCCCGTGCGGCGTTATAACCGGGGCTGATTATAATACTCGATCCGCTGATATCCTTGACTTCCTAAACTGCTAGTACGCTTCGACAATTTAAAAGTTGGTTTATTACCGGATGCTGAGTTACGCTGACCACTGTTTTTAAAGGCTTTACACTGTTTTTAAGCCTGCATTTTTTATACAATTGCGAAATGAATTTACAATTTGTGCATGTATTTTATTGTAAACATATAGAATCTGTTTTCATACGCCCCATTTGTAAATCATATTTCTGCTTGTAAATTTGAAGTTGAAAGTTGTAATGGCTTAGCGTATCAAAATAAAATCCTATGCGTGTATGTATGTATAATTGGAGCAGTATGTAATTATTCTAGCTGCACGGTTTTGTAGTTTTTTTGTATTTTATGAGCGAGTTCTGTACCCAGCCCCTCCCAAACTATGCTACAATAGTCAAATCTGGGTTGAATAAACGAACTGACTGTACATAGTTTGTAGGGAGGACATAAGGCCTAACGCGTTTAAGGGCTCCAACAGCAGATAATATCTTTTTTGAGATATCCTCAATATGTTTCGACCAATTTAGAGCTTCTTCTATGTGCACTCATAAGGATTTAGTTAATGCTATTCTAGGGATGTTGGGGATGTAAATTGAGCAGATCGCTGTCGGGAACCCACTAATAAAAACTCTGTTTTTGTAGTGTTTAGACTCAACCGGTTTGCTCTCAACCACTCATAAATATGTTTTAGGTCTGTATTCATTTTTGACTCAATTTCATGGCTAGATGGACTTGCCATTGTGAGGCTGTCAGCATATATTTGAGTGCCCAAAAATTATAAGCAATTAGGGGGTCATTAATATATATCTTGCGGAGACAAGCCTCGTAGGGGACTTTGAGTCCTATTGTTTGTTTCCTGTGGCGTTACGCCCAAATGTTGTAAATAAAAAAATAAAATAAAACAACAAAGGCCCTAGAATAGTTCCTTGTGTAATATTCAGTGTTTGACATTTCTCCATTGACAACACCCCTCTGCCTTCTCTCGCCGAGATGTTTTCGTTTTTTTCGTTTCTTTCCCTTAACTTTAATGTCAACCAAATTAAGAAGACCCTCTGCAGTTTTGTTTCTATGCGAAACATTTTGGTGAAAACCCCATGTCTCTACGATGTTGCTTTCTACCATAAAAATTAATCGCCCTTTTCGTTATTATCCGCAAAGCATGCTGGGACAGTTTCATTTCCCATCTCCCAGTTCAGAGCTGGATTGAATGACGTTGCAGCATTAAAATCATAGTTTTGGTACTGAACACGATGAATGCAATTTGGGATAATTTCTGCGAACCTTGCAAACATGAGGGGGGCAGGTGGAATATCATATGTATGTGCTATTGATAACGGTACCCTCCACCATTAGAAATGGATCGAATGAAGTTGCAGCGTTAAATTCATAGTTTTGGTACTAAACACGATGAATGCAACATATCGGTTACGAATTTGGGATAATTTCTGCGAACCTTGCAAAAATTAGGGGGAACGGGTGAAAAACCATTGTTTGATTATCGTTAGCGGTATCCACTTGTGTAATATAATAATAATAAGAAACTCGGGCGATATCAGCCTGGTCTCAGCCTAACGTCTTCTGTAACTGTAAGTGGCAACAAACAATAACCTTTATTTTGCTTCGAATTTAAGATAGCAAATACATGCTAATATCTCCGAAAACAGAGTAACAATTATAAGTAAAGACAAATTACATAAGACAACTAAATTAATATTAAAATATAAGCTAATTAATAAATTATGTACAATTGCTAGTATAATAGTGGTTGTGACGTCGGTGAGAAGGGGAGAAATGGATAGATTAAATACAGTTATGAAGTGCTACAAAAGGAGCAACATTCATTAGAAATTTAAGAGACCTGATAGTGGATTTAAACTGGTTTAAAGCCGGGTAGATTACGAATATAATCGGGAAGTGAGTTCCATAACTTAGCACCAGAATATCTAAAGGAGTGATGTCCATATTTAGTACTGTTAACTCTAGGTATAGCCAAGGTAGATTGACCACGTAAATTATAGGATGATGTTCTCTTCTGGAAAAGACTAGTTATATAAGATGGAACTTGTGAATGCAAAGCTTTATAAACTAAGATGAGTGTGTCGCAATATCTTCGATTTAAGAGACTAGGGTGGTCTATTGATCTAAGTAAATTATCATAACTATCGTGTTAATTGTTTAATACAAAGCGTAGACAACGTTGATTGAGTTTCTCGAGCTTATCAGAGTCACGCTTACCACAGCAGTGACAAACAACAGAACCGTAGTTTAGCTGTGGTAATATGTAGGCTTTATATAGCATAGCACCAACTGGTATCAACTTCTTGTGCCTCTTGATCACTTGTAGCTGATTGCCTACTTTGCGAGTAATGTTGGCAATATGATCACTAAAGTTTAAGTTACAATCTATACTAATGCTTAATAAATGCATGCTGTCGCAACGTAAAATAGTGTTCTCCTAATTTGAAAGCCAAATCACTATTATTATCTACATCTTGATCACGGCCCATAAACATAGAGCACTTGGAAGCATTAATTAACATGCCATTATGATCAAACCATTCGTTAGCAGTAATAAGATCAGTATTTATAGAATGTTGTGAAAGACCAGACTCAGTATTAGTTGCAAATAACTGTGTGTCATCAGCATAATATTTGATGTTAGAGTTAAAGCTATCGTACAGTAAGTCATTGATAAATATATTGAAAAGTAACGGCATGGCATGCAGTAAATGTACCTGCTGAGAACCTAGTTGGGTTCCCTGTGGTCTTGGGGTTTAGCTCATATGGTAAAGCCCAGTCTCTTCCGATCACAAATGTTAACAACGCATATACCATTCATTACCACTTATAACCTAGTCTCCCTCGCAGCCTAAGCCCGACACTAAGAACGGCTGCGAGGGAGACTACTAATAACCCAGCACTTCCTGACATTTCTCGTATAATTCACTAACACCTTAGTATACTACTTTCATCTGATTGTTGCAAAAACGTTTTTGTTAAGCTCTCTTCTCGTTTCCCACCGACGTTGTCCTAACCTTTGTGACATTCTAGTTAAATCAAAATTACCCAATAACACTACGAATAATTCCACACGCACACTCCCACTTGGCTCATTCCGTTGCGGGCAAAATTGTGCTACTTGCCCTTACATCGTCAACGGTCTTAAACAATACACTTTCCATTCCACAGGCAAACCCGTTTCATCCATTCGCATATCACTTGTAACTCTAAAATTATAAAATACATGTTACAATGTAATCTCTGTCACCTTCAATATATACATAGGCGAAACCAATTCAAACGACGCCTCAAAGACAGATTCAACGAACACAGATGATCAGTTGACAAACCTAACATTAAGTCTAAACCCTCCACTGTTGCAGAACATTTTATTTCTAACCCTAACCATTATAAAACTAACATGCAACTTATTCCCTGATAACTCATGCATTCCTAACGAGACTCGATTCGTAAAGCCAGAGAATCCTACCTTATAGACAAGGCTAAAACACTTGAACCTCAGCATTTTAAATAGACGTGATGAAACCTTGCTCATGATCACTTTCACCTCATTTTCCACACATTTATTTACATATGTTTTATTCAGCATCATTTAATATATATATTTTTTATTAGTTTTTTTGCATGCCATTAGTTTAACGTAATTTGTTATCTTCCGTTATTTAACTTAGCTACATCACTTTATTATTTCATCACTTTTTTTAAATTTCATCACTCTATTACGTCACGTTACACGCGTCACTTCCTATTCACATATTGTGAAATCCTATATATTGTAATGCTCCCTTCCTTGATCAAAATAAGTGGGGCATCCGCGGTTGCAAAGAATGGAGAGTCCCTATCGAATAGAATATCCTGTTGCATTAAATTCTTGTTGCATGGTATCTCCCTCGAGCATCTGCAAAAAGTCCGCCCATGCAATACGGAAGGGATTCCGTCTGAAGTCATTTAGGATAATAACCACAGCCTGCTGTGTCCCTACCCAGGCAAATCTACCCGTCGCAGGATTCACTAAGGCTTGCCTGACTTTGCTGGGCCATAAATTATTTCCCCGCCTAGCAAAAGTGCCTTGTAAATTGCATTGCAATATAATAATAATAATAATAATGGTTTATTAACAGTACTTCCACTGGGTGGCTCTTCGCCTGTTAATCTAAATAATGTAAAATATAAAATGTTGATAAAATATGACTAAGATATAACAGAGATGTAATGATAACCGTACTAAGGATTAACATATGGCTATACGTAACTATTGTAAAATTAATCAATGGAGTCTCTCGGCAGCGCAGTTCTTTCGATATCCTTTCGATAACCGACAAAATTCAGCAAAGGTTGCAGAGTTCCTAATATTTACAGGTAAATTATTGAACACGGATGAACTGGTATCCTGGAATGTGCCATTTTCAGGTGGGACCTTTAACTGTTTACTGCTGGCTGACTGTAATGTTCTATTGGGTATGTACAATTCTAATGGCAGATAAAGTGGCCAGTCACTATATTATAAATGAAGGGCCTTATATACAAACTTTAACAAGTGAAATTGTCTGCGTTCTAAGACGGGTAGCCAACAAAGTTTTAAGATATCAGTTCTACTAGCATAACGATTGCGAACAAAACCAGCAGCAGCAAGTTGGACACGCTGTAAGCGTTTGACAAGATAGCCAGGAATTGGGTGTAGCACAACATCATCAAAGTCAAGCTTTGGTAAAATGAGACTTTCAACTAAATGCTAAGAAATCAGTATATGTAGTTATGATATAAAATCATGTTTGCCGCGTAGCACTAGTAAGTGTAAAGAATGTGATGTAAAGTGGTAAGCTGTACCGCTACTATGAGGGAAAGAGAAATCAGTGAAGAAATCAGTATTTTATTCTTGTTTAACAATTCGAGAGCAGACTCGAGCCATGTCTTGATACTCTCTTGAACACACTTTTCTTGTAACTGCTTTTCGAGTAATTGAATCCTACTCATCCTTAATCGTTGTTTTAGAATAGATTCCTTTTTTGTTTTTTTCTTAAATGTATCTGTTTTTGCACACTTTTCATTTGTTTTTGTTTTTTAATAATGTAATGTCCCGTTTGGAACTATGGTTGTAATTTATTCGTAGTTAGCCCCCTAGATGAGCAGTTTTGCTCTTGGGGCAAACTCCACATATTAAATATGTAAAACAAAACTAATTCTATACTAGTGCACCTCCACTTGCATTTTATCCTTTACATATATATGGTACCCTAGCTAGATTAGATCTTTAGTTATTCTAAAAGGTAAAACAAGTAAAGGTATTCAATTATATAGCGCGAATTCTATATGAATATATTCAAATGCGCTTCACAGGCAAGGTTATTTTTGTGATACGGACTGCTATTGTGGCGCAATGTGCTGCCGTGCAGTTTACAATCATGAGTGATTGTTAGTACCTCAGAATACCTGGCTGTTGTGGCGGGAGACAATCCCCTACTCTTTCTCGAAATAACTCAACACGTTCTTTCACGTCCCTCTCGTATAGATTAGAAGAGGAAGGAGACAAGGCCAACGACTTATACGTCCCTGCCCAGCGGCTGGGAATCTAACCCCCAACCTCCTGCACTCTAGACCGTGCTCTACCACTGAACTAACCGGTGAGGCGGCATTCTAGGGTACCCATACTTCTATTTATGTAAAGTTATCACCTTAAACCTCACATGTAACACATGGTACAAATAAAGTTATTGTTGTTGTTGTTCATATCATAAGTACATTACAATAGACACAATAGCTCACTGCTCGGTCACTCATACTGATACTTAATGTTACGAACAAACTTGCTGTTGTTGTTAAGTATTCGTCATCAAGTCTTACAGTTACCACGTATTTACATATAACATAAAGTATATTGAAAGGAAAGGAAGAGTGTTGAAACTGGCAATAAAATCTAACTTTATTAGTTAATTAAATCATTGTTCGACGAATGTAACCAATGGTTACAACCTTATGACTTCAAGTGTACAACAATGCACAGCTGACACATGTTTTTTTTTGCGGTTAAAGGCGGGAGCAACTAGTTCCCGGTAATCGACTGAAATATCTAGTTAGTACACATCATAATCTCCCTCTTCTCTAACCCATTCTTGGGTTTACTGTTAGCGAGCAATATTTCACTGTCGGCTGTCTCCCCGAAAGGGGGTATCCCTCAAGGGACCAAGCTAGCCCCCCTGCTGTTCTGTGTACTAGTCAATAGACTAGTTAAAGATTGGCACACAAGGGTTAAATTTGTGGACGACCTCTCAATTGTAGAATTCATCCCTAGGTGCTCTGTAAGTTGTCTACCCTGCATAGCTAATAGTATCAGTCAATTTGCATCTGCAAATGGTATGCGACTTAATGTAAAGAAGTGCAAGGAGTTAGTAGTTGACTTTCTTCATTATAAGCCTACAGAGTTATCCCCTTTGCTCCTTGCTGGCGCTGTCATTGAGCGAGTGGAGTCGTACAAGATGCTAGGGGTATACATATCTAGTAACCTAACTGTGAATATATGTCCACTGTGAATATATTTTCAAAAGGGCATCCAAACGTTTGTATGCCCTTAGGTTGCTTAGAAGGTCAGGGCTGCCTGCTGAAGATCTTATCAAGTATATTGTAGTATTATAAGATCTGTACTTGAATATGCTGCCCCAGTGTGGGCCAATTTACCAGAATAATTATCTAACTTAATTGAGTCAGTCCAGAAGAAAGCATTAAGAATAATATATCCTGATACATCATATGACATTGCTCTAAGCCAGTCGGGACTTCCGACACTCACGGACAGACGCATCGTATTATGTACAAAGTTTATTCCTAAGTTACGAACATGCAATTCAACTTGTAACTTAATACCCATGAGCCAGGATATCGCACATGGCTACAACCTGCGGTCTGGTAGCTCCAGACAACAGGGTGTCGCAGGGAAAACAGACAGGCTGAACAACTTTATCACCTATAAATATCAATATGTGTAATTTATGTATAATTATTATTAATTATTATTGTATGCTTAATTTTGAACTGACACCCATGTAATTTAGCACTTGCTACAATTTGGGTTCAATAAACGTATGTCCTTGACTTGGCGTCGCACGATTTAAAGGCGCTGTGTCACGGTTTTGCGCATGTTTGGAATCAATGTTCGAATGGTGGCTTTTTAATTGGCTTCAAATAGTTAAAGTCCCCTCCCGATATGCAATATGTTTCTTGAAGACTAGCTAGATCTACACTAGCTAATAATTTTTGCACATTTACTTTGACTTCATCCATCCCACACGGGTGCTAAGATAGTCGGTTTATATGAAAGTAACTGAAAAAAATTGTTCAGCCCCTAAACATAAAGGCGTGTCCCTCACCGTGACACCTTAAAATCATTTGTCTCGTGTCCTGGGCAAGTCCACATTTCATAGGAAGCAATGATTATAAAGTTTCATAGGTCAAATCAGTCTTGGCCGTCACACCAACATTGTTTAACGTCATTAAGGATGGATGAACACTTGGAATGGAGAACTGAAATGAGCTGAGAGAAACCGAGTCTCGTAGCTTCTTCTGTGGATCACCGTCAAATAGCTGATCTATTTGACCAAATGCAGTGCTTGGAGGGCGGGAAACGCGAGGGGATTTTCCTCGACGAGGACCATACTTCCTGCAAATTAACCAATAACAATTAGTAAGGTGAATGCCCAAAAAAACACAGAAAAGAGAAAGAGAGTCAACCGAAACAACAGCTATGTTTTATTTTTGGCAATGCATGAAAATGTGTATTATATATAGAAAGGGCTACAATTGGAGATCAACAGAACCTTGAGAACTCACGCCTATCACTCATTGATTGCGGTTCAGCATAGCCTACTATTACACGTAAATGAACGCGCACTCGTGTTTTACTTACCGAGAACGAAAGAACAGTATTCCACCAATCACCACGAGAATACTAACTAACATCATAACAGGTAGGCCGATGACGATACCGAGATAGAGCGGAGACAATCCTGAAGATCTCGTGGGAACATGGATAACTAAAAGAGGGTGTAAAGCAGTATGGACTCATGATTCTTTTGAGAAGACGAATGAATTGCTTACCATCCACTGCAGTCGATGCTGTATCCTTAGTGCACTTTCAAACTGCTGTTTTCAATTCGCTTCACCAATAACTAGTATTATATATTGAATTGTCTGATTATTGTAGTATATATTTTACGCGTGGTCAATTTGCACATCGAATTATGTACATTAACGTTATAATTAGACTTGGAATGTGTACTGTTTATAACATTATTTACTGCACACTACACTCTAAATATCTTATTAGTTATTATGTCACACTATATTGTAAACTACTTGCACGACCGCTGTCCACCTCATGCATTGACGTTATAGTTAGACTTGGGATGTGTACTGTTTATGTAGTTTGTTATAACATTATTTACTGCACACCACACTGTAAATATATTATTAGTTATTATATCACACTATACTGTAAACTACTTGCACGATTGCTGTCCACCTCATTGACGTTATAGTTAGACTTGGGATGTGTACAGTTTATGTAGTTTGTTATAACAATATTTACTGCACACCACACTGTAAATATCTTATTAGTTATTATGTCACACTATATTGTAATTTAATTGCACGACCGCTGTCCACCTCATTGCCGGATTAGTTCGCTACTAGGCAATAGGACCTTTGCAGGATGTGGTCACGTGATCTTTTTAGCTTGTCAATCAAAACAAAATTGGCGCTAGAACAACATGGATGCCAGAAATGGAAAGAGCAAGCCAAAATGAGTAAAAAGCCCAAGTTTTATGGTTCATATCTTTAAACTGAAGGAATGGCAATTTTTTGAAAACACTAATTTAACAGAGTTTATGAGGTTGATTCCTGCTGACTGGCAAGCCGTGCCAGCGACATACAGTCAGCAGGAATCAGACTCATAAACACTTTTAAATTGGAGTTTTCAAAATTTGACCAGGTCCTGCAAAGGGTCTATTATTACAATTACAGACAAATTAAAGATGAGAGATCTATTCATACTGATAGTTCCCAACAGTATGCAAGAATAGAAAGACATTAAAGGAGAACTGAACCCTAAAATCAAATATTTTTGAATCAAATCCTTAGTGTATTAAAACAATATTTCAAGGGTAGTTTTTCCATAGTGCGTAAATTTTTCTGACGGCTCAGAAATGCGGTGTCAGCGGAGTTTATGAGAAGGTATGACGTCAGATACGGGGAGCAAATTTTCTTTCAGAATGACAGAAGAAAGAAATGGCTTTCGGCTGCTCTAATGACTCAAGATACTTAAAAAATATCAGCTATCATCGACTTCCAAGTGAGAAACAGCAGAAAGAAGTATTTCTAGCGAAATTTTCGAGAGAAAATCCAAGGATTTCCAAGATTTCCAAGGATTTCCTGTGCTCCAAGCCGATTTCGAACCAAACTCCTTCGATCGAGCGTGATATGCACGCTCAAAACAGAAGGCAAGACTAAAACCCGAAGCTGTTACAATATTTTCCTCAAAGACCGCCGGTTAAAAGGAGAAAACTGTAATTATACTCGGGACTTATAGCAAACAAAAGGAGACAATAAATAAATACCTCTTTCTTTTCTTTCTCTTTTAGATGTTCTTCTGAAGATGTCCGTCTCTTTTTAACTGGCGGTCTATGAGAACATATATTTTTATTTATTTAAACAATAGTTGAGCTAAACGTTAACCCCAAGAGCGCAAGCGCTCATCTAGGGGGCTCACATTAATTTACATTTACACTTATACATTTAGACCACGAAGAAGACTTTACAATTTAAAGAATAACAAACAAGGGAAAAAAGAGATACAAATACACAAAATGGCTAATGACTAAAGCGACCTAATCAATAATAAAATACCTAACTGCATTAAAAATTAAGGCATTAGATTCAAAATGTATAGTGGAAGAACCATTCAGTAATACATCCATCTTTTGGGATAAATGTAAAGTAGCCCAAAGATTTCCAGCATTCTGCATAACTGAGGCAAACATTATAGCGCGCAGAGCAGCAAAACGGGAACAAATCAACAAATAATGAACAGCATCTTATTTGGGCGCACCACAAACACAAACAGGAGACGGAATACAATTCATTGAATAAAGGTAAAACTTAAGACCACAATGCATCAATCTTAACCTTGTATGAAAAACAGATGAATAACGATCCCCAAGATAAAAAAGCTTATTAGGAGGTAATACATAAAATCTATTACGTAACAAGTCAGATTTAAAAGATGCAGGAAGACCATTCCACAACTTAGTCGTAGAATAAAGAAACGAATTCATCAATTTTGCAGTGAAGGTAAACACAAGTTGTTCCTATTACGAAGGGTATAGGAGGTTCCCTGACAAACGTATTGTGGACAAAGCTCAGACAAATAAGCTGGTGTAAAATTATTAATCATCCTATACATCAAATATAATTTATGCATTGACCTCCGGTCCCTAAGCAAACCACATTCTTTCAATAAACTTTCCCTGTGCGTACCCTTCATTGCACCAGTTATTAGCTTAGCTGCTTCAAAGAACACCCGTCCCAGACCACGTCAGCATATTCCATATTAGAACGAACAAGAGATTTATAAAGAATTTCAAGTGTTGATCTTGGAAGCTTAGATCTACAACCTTAAAATAAATTTAACTTTTTCATTGCCTTTTGATGTAACTTAAGGATATGGGCCCTCCCGACGTCATGTTATTAGAAAGTGAAATGCCTAAATGTTCGTGAGTACTTACTTCGTCAATAGGTTTATCCGACAAGTTTAGAATAGGATGCTGGAGTTTATCCCTTTCAAGTGAAAAAAACAACATACTTTTCGTCTTAGACACATTCATCGTAACATTCCATTCGTCGGACCACGAAGAAATAACAGAAATATCGTTATCCAAGGTACGGGCAGTTGCATCAAGAGTTGAAACCTCTTCAAGAAGGAGTGTATCATCCGCGAAAAGAAAACAATTGCTATTAATATCGAACTGGATATCATTAATATAAATCAAAAATAAAAGCGGACCAAGAACAGATCCTTGATGCACCTGGCTTTAAGTTCATCCCAAGAAGAATTGGTGCCTTCAATGCCAACGCGCTGCAGTCTACCGCTCAGGTAACCTTCGAACCAATTAAAAAGGGTACCTTCAATTCCCAGCGATTTCAATTTGGCTAAAAGACCATCATGCCATACCTTATCAAATGCTTTAGATATATCTAAAAACACTGCTCTTACTTCATTTCCTCAGTCCAGCGCTTCGTAAATTTTTAGTATGCACTATACAGACCAACTGCATCACCGTTGAATCACCAGGCCGAAACCCAGATTGAAAACGGTAGAAGAAATCATTACAATCAAGAAACGAATACAAATTCATAAAAACGATCTTTTCGCAAATTTTACTAAAACATGAAAGAAGCGACACAGGACGATAATTTGACTTAAGCTGCCGATTATCTTTTTTGAATAAAGGTAATACATTAGCTAATTTCCAAAGTTGTGGAAACTGACCAAGAGCGAGAGAAATATTAATAAGGCGCGTGAGTGGCTAGCAAATCCCGGATGAACATAGTTTAATCATTCTATTACTAATTCCATCAGTTCCACAGGCTTTAGTTACGTCTAGAAGACTAAGAATGTTAGCAACTTCTTCCTCGGTAGCAACAATCGTGAAAAACGAAGAATTGAATACACGAATGTGATTAGGAACTGTGACAGTAGCTATAGGTAAATCGGTCTGACTGACAAAATAATCGTTAAAGATCTCCACTTTCTTCTTCGGATCAAAAATATACCTTTCACTTTCATACAAGGGCGGTATTGAAGTGCCAGCCTTAGAGCCCAAAAAACCATTTGACAAGTTTCCGCCACTGTTTAGCCGAAGTAGAAAGTTACGCAACAACTCATTCATTCTGATTTCACAATCTGATTTTGCTTTACGAATTAGGTTAACAACCAGGTTCCTCTAAGCTTGGTATTTTTCCCAATTCAAGGGAGATTTATGTTTCGAGAAAAATTTAAGGAACCGATTTCGCTTATTTATAGCCCATTCATCCAGAGTTTGTCATTGGGACGGATTGTAACAAGTTTACTAGGAATAAAGCGTTAAATAATAGACAAAAACAAAGAAATCCACTTATCATAAATTAAATCAATGTTCATTAAATCTTCAGAAAAAATTCCATCCCAATCAGCATTGGCTAGAGCTGCATTTAATTGGCGCTCGTCTATATCATTGAAATTCCACACTTTTCTTCTAAAACATCTCCAGTAAATTTATGATTTGACCTGCCACTAATTACAACAGAAGCTTTCTTTCCAAAATACAGTCCCGAAGGCTGCATAGATTAACATACTAAAAGTTTCCCTCGAACAAAGTACGGGAACGTCTTCAAAATCGACTTTGTTTAAAGTCGCGCTCTGGCGCAACATGAAAACGAGGCTCGAAAGCGGAAGTGGCTGATTTTAGGCTTGAAATGCACTATATTCGATCGGATTCGTAACAGAATTGGTTATAGTGTGAAATGAAACTGAACTAAAGTCACCTGGATGGTCACGTGATCAAATCGCGTATAAGCCCTCTTAAAATATGCCCTTTTAATCGAATTGCCTTTTCCCTCTAATTTTCCATATTTCCTTATTGCCGGTATCCAGATTGATCGCGATAGAAACACAAGTAACAATGCGTTTATGGTGCTCTACATTTAATATTATTGCTATCATTTCCACTGTCGCATTGTAACCTACTTTTCCATTTTTTGCGAACTGTCTGAAACTACTTAGCGAATATTATGCATGAATATTATACGCTACTTGGTACAGGCATACATGCTGAGTAGTATAGTCGGAGTCAAAATGATACCACTTTTTTCTTGCACAAGGGCGTCATAAAGTGAATTCAGAAATCCACTTTATGACGCCCTTGTGCAAGAAAAAAGTGGTATCAGTTTTGACTCCGACTATACTACTAGGGTACTAAGGGTCAGCCAAATTGTCACTAGACATTCTTACACCTAAAAAATCCCTGTTAGAGATATGATTAGAATATAGTTATATCGACTCGCCCCGCAACATCCTTACACCTAAAATCCAAACTTGAGTAACTGTTAGAGACACCCCAACGTATAGTTATACCGAAGAGAGAATGGCGAGTTCAAAGCTTTTCAACGTAGGCGATGTGGTCGAAGCATTCGAAAAGGCCAAAGAAGATGGGCAATCCTATGGATCCGTCATATCGTTCGACTGGACTCATCCTAGGAACGGACCGAACGGATGCAAGTACGTTTCCGTATTCTTCGACATTGGCGATGGACCTCATCCGGCGGTCTTTCGGTTCGAAGGGGAGAAGCATGTGGGACGGATAACGCCATACAACGAAGAGGACGCAGGCAAAAAACGTGATCGACATCCTTGCCTACAATTTCAGAAGTGGAGCGACTTTGTATGTACGGAGAACGATGGAATCACGATTAAGAAAAATGACAATGGGGAATTGGATCTCCCATCCGACGACAAGCTAAGTCCTACTTTCAAACTAGTCGAACACCTAGATTGGGCTTTTGATTGCGAGGTGAGTAGACTCATCGAAGATAAAAGGATCTGCATGCGCAATTCGCGTAAACGCAGTCCACCTGGAAGGGACGACGCCATTATCGTCCCCAACACCAGGATAGCTCCAATGGTTCAAAGTTTATTTCTATGAACTCCACTACCAATGCTGGAGGTCGACTAGCTAATCCTATAATGAGGATGAGAGCGAAATGCGACTACAAGACTGGAACACCTAACGGTCAATTCTTTGACAAAAGTAAGTCGTACGCCGATGGGGACAACACTATGTACGAACCTCTCGTCGATGAGAACTCTAGCGGTCTTAACGTCGACAACATAAGCAAACTCATTCTACCAGGTTCTATTCACGATGGTATTTGCAACGCCTCAAGTATTTGTGCAAGTAGTATGGGACTTTCATACCTACTAGATGTTGAGATCGACATAGTACAACAACCATCGAAGAAGAATAGATACGACCAACGAGACGTTTATGCCGCTAATACTAAGCATAGTGCCAGTGTGGACGCAGCCGCAGAAGATGAGTGCACGTAGGTAGTAGAGGGCAAAAAAAAAAAAAAAGAATGAAGAAAGTCGTTGCGTGACCCTCTTCATTCTTTTTTTCTTTTTTTTTTTTATATCCAAGTTGTCACTAGACACCTAAGAATCCAAACTTGATAACCTATTAGAGATATGATTACTATACTGCATATCGATCTCTTCCACTATGGATAATATATCGTGCCTCCCTCTAGAAATCTTAACTAAGATCGTAGAGCATGCAGGTCCTACGTCATTCGCAAGCATCGCAAGGACATCGAAACGCCTAAACGGTGCCGCATCTCTCGCGCGCTACAAAGACGTAGACCAAGAGTTCCGTAGACAAGTACTATGTTTTGGTTTGGGTTCTACTCGTAATGATGCCGATCGAGATAAATTGGCTAGGACTTTCGGCATTTCCGCAAGCCACATCGACGACAGCCTTCCTCTCATCTACGCCAGCGATCATGGCAACCTTAATATTGTTAAGTGGCTCGCCAAGCACTTACGTTTCAATAAAATGGATAGATACACCAATCATACTCTATGCGCTGCCTTAAGGTATGGTCACTTTGGCATCGCTAAGTGGCTCATTAAGCACTTCCAGTTCACCAAAGAGGGCTATGCCGTCATGTTTGCTATGATAGAGGCCAGCGCGTATGGTCAGCTTAATATCATCAAGTGGCTCATTCAACGTTTTCAGATAACCATAGAGTGTGAATACATTCATCGTGCTCTACTATGCGCCTGTAGCAATGATCAGTTTCATACCGCTAAATGGCTCGTTAAGTGGCTCATTAAGAACTCCCATCTCACCATAGAGGAAGAAAATGCCCTACTAGATTATTATGTGAATGCTTATAATGCCATATAGAAATCCGATTGAATTTAACTGCACCTAAAAAAATCCCTGTTAGAGGAGTGATTAGTACGCTGTATATCGCCACCGAATGGTATTAGTATATATTCTTTATTCCACGATATTAGCATTCGTTGTCATCTTAGTACGCATTAACACCATACAGATCGAACATGTCGAAGAAGGACTCGAACGTAGACACCGCAATAACGTGTGATTGGTTGATGCGGGGAAAAGACACGAAATGCCCTAGGAGGGTTTCGAAGACATCGAAGTTCTGTGCCCAGCACAACAGCCAAATCTCAAAAGGCTGTGACCTATTTGTACCATGCTCGAAGTGTGGTAAAGGATGTCGTACTAGTTACGGGCTTTGCTCAGGATGCGATCGTCGCGCCATCAAGAAGTGTCCCCACATAAGACGCGCCAAGAAGTCCAGCAAGACGCTAGAGGATCCAAGAAAGGAGGAACTTGCAGAGCCAAACGTGGTGGAACCGGAGGAAGAACCAAACGTGGATCCAAACGAGACAGCGAAGACCGCCTACTTCCGTGAGTTCGATACGTTTGCAGATTCAACCGTGGTGGAAGCGGAGGAAGGTTTCAACGAGGCTCTCACCCGTGCGTTCGACAGGAATGCTTCGATGAGGCTCTTAGCCATGCGTCCGACGGTAGCATTACCCGCGGAACCAAGAGTGCTGGAACCAGAGGAAGGTCTCGGAGAGTCTCTCAGCCATGCTCTAGACGAGGTGTTGGCTGCCTTGAGGAGCGAGAAGGACGATTAGGAATAGCCACAAAAAAAAAAAAAAAAAGAATGAAGAAAGTCGTTGCGTGACCCTCTTCATTCTTTTTTTTTTTCTTTTTTTTTTTTCTTTTCTATTAAACGGATGACATCTACAGCTTATCATGGACGAGCTCATCAGACTGTTTGGTTCTGGGACTTGTAGAAGCCTGAATATCAAACCACAATTGCATATTAACACCAGTGAAACATGTTCTGATTGTCTCTGCCCCTTGGAAATACAAGGAACGGAATTCGTGTGTCCCACATGTGGTCTTGTTCATGTGAAGAAACAAAGATCGATATTACTACTACTCGACTGCGTATGGTAGGTCCGGATAAATTTCAGTATCAAAATGATCTAGACCGCGCAAAACCAAAGCAAAGCGATGACACAGAACTGAAACGACGAATGCTCCTACGAGAACTACAAGCATACAACACTATTTACAAACAAAGTTATGACCTATCGTTCCCTATGAACACGTTAGGAATCGTAGCCGACGCATTTATCCAAGTAATGAAAGTTTGTCTCAAGCGTAGTGATGTTAAGAAGAATATTTTAGCTGCTCTACTCTACCATGCATGCATACAATGTGGGTTCGTCCGATCTAGAGGCGAGGTTGCTCGCTTCATGCAACTAAACGACAGAAGCATCTGTAGCGGAGAGGTAGCTGAGTTTAATGTTTCGCAGTCCAGCATTCAGGAAAAAATCAAAGCTCTTAAAACCAATAAGTCCACAGGCCCTGATAATATATCGCCGAAGCTTCTGAAGTTAGCAGGGAACGCCATTGTCCCTCCTCTGACCAGACTCTATCGGTACAGTATTGAGAGAGGGACTGTATTTTCTTGTTGGAAAACGGCTAGACTCTCTCCAATCTTCAAAAGGGACGACGAATCTGACAGAGGTAATTACCGACCGGTATCAATACTTAGTGTGCCAAGTAAGATACTGGAGTCCGAAGCGAATGATACACTCGTGCGGCACACATTCAAGGACAACGATTTAGTGTCAGACAGGCAGTGGGCATACCGCCCTGGACACTCCACTGAACTGTTGCTAATACATCTGACTGAGGAATGGAGAAAAGCTGTTGACGCCGGAAAGGTTGTGGCTGTGGCCTTTGTCGATTTTAAAAAGGCCTTTGACAGTGTTTCTCACACTATCTTAGAAGCGAAGCTACAACGGCATTTTGGCATTACGGGCACATTTCTCGACTGGCTCAAAAGCTATCTAAATGGAAGACGGCAATTTACGGTGGTAAATGGGGTTAAATCTGGAATGCTGCCGGTCTCATTTGGAATCCCACAGGGGTCTGTCTTAGGTCCGACATTATTTACCTTGTTTACGAACGATTTACCATCATCTGTTGTTTCGGGTTCACTTTATATGTATGCTGACGACACCACGATCTTTTGTGTCAGCGATACAATAGAAATGGCTATAGCGCAGCTAAACAAGGCCCTTCAAGAACTGTACTCATGGTGTCTTAATAACAAATTAACACCACATCCAGGTAAAAGTGAGGCGATGCTGTTCAGCAGGGGGACCTTTGTTGGTTCAGCCCCTCCAGTGTTCTTGGGGAACTCAACCCTTAAGTGGGTTACGGAAACGCGTCTGCTAGGAATGACTGTGGACCATAAACTGAGTTGGGTACCACATTCGTTAGAACTTAAGAAGAGTTTTGCCACAAAATTAAACTTATTAAAACGTTCTAGGTTTTTATCAAAGAGCATTCTACAGGATTTCTATTTTAAGGTCATTTTGCCTTCTGTAAAATATGGCATAATCTTGTGGGGCGCGTGTTGTAATAAGGAAGTTCTTAACTCTATAGAAAGGATGCATTGTAGAGCGGCTAGGATTATATTTAATTTACCAAACGACATGCCTTCTACTGATGTCTTAGAGCACGCCCAATGGTCCACTCTTTTCTTTCAATATAAATTAGACATCTTTAAACTGTTTTATAAGGCTTACGATGAACGTCTACCGAATACTTTAATTAAGGCGATTGTATTGATACGGAAAAAGGGCTATGCCTTAAGGGCACGCGATTCGCTCTCGACACCTCGATTTAACACTAGATACATGAAGGATTCATTAACATATCGAGGTGCGGTGCTATGGAACACTATCTGTAGAGACTATGACGTTAAAAGCACTGGTCTTAAAGAAACAATATCCCGTCTTAGCTGCTCGAAATCATTTGGGAATTTTAGTTTTGATATCACTTCAGCTACTACTACGAACTTCAGAGCCGAAGGATTTACATATTACTAACTTTAGGGATCAAATATAAAAGTTTTATTACTTATTATTAACTATAAAGATTATAAATTACATACAGCCCTAAGCATTATTGATATTGATATGATATTGTAAATAGTATATATATGTATATATATACGTCTTACTTTGATAGTGTTTTTATTTAATTTTATATACATTTCTTTTACACGACCCCACAAGCTTTCAGCTTTTACATTAATCGTGTTTAAATAAAGGTTATCTATCTATCTATCTATCTGTCTTTATACGTTCTCTGTATAACGACGATAAGATTGATGTAGACTTGGATGTCGAGCACATAGTTCCTCACATTGCAACGACTTTCCTTAAACTCGATCCTCAAGGAGTACCTATGGACGTTCAACAAATAGTCCACGAGGTCGTTACTACAGCGATAGAAAACAATATAGGACACAGATCAATACTTAAGACGAAAGTCATTGGAGCAAGTTACGAGGTGCTACGTCGTTTAGGATCGTCTATGCCTCTTGGCAAGGTCATTGGGCGATGTGACGTATTTGGAAGTGCAGTCGAACGTTTTGTCAAGGAGTTGTTTTCTTACCATTCCTACTTTGAGCCAATCTACACTAGACATGGGCTAACTAGCAGTAGGACTTAGCGAAGTGAAAGTGAGAACCATGTTCGTTTCTTTCATAGGAAACGTCGATTCTTACCCCACTAAGCTGCCAAGTTTTTCTCGCATTTCCTTTTGCACTTCTTGCTTGAGTTCGGCTCGAACCCGATCCGGACTTTTTTCACCTATGGAAGTCTCTCGACGAATTTCAGACCTCATGATCTCATACTTATTTGCTTCGTTCAGGATGAGACTGTATTCAGAGTCGGATATGTTTTCATCGCGTAAGGCCTTCGATACTAGATCGCGAATCGTATTGATTTTCGCCTTTGCCAACATAGTTGTCCTTTCATGTTTAGAAACCTTCATTCCTAACTTCTTAGCTCCAAGGGTCGTAGATGCTGAAATTAATCCACATAGCCCACCAATAACTCCAAGTGGTAGACCAATCACTATTCCAACCCCAGTCAACGCTGCGCCCAATCCAGATCCAGATAAGATCACAGATAGACCTCCAGTTACCACTGCGATACCATGAACTATTCCTTGAGAACGTGCATATTTCTTGCGCACACCTTCGTAGTGCCTTTCTTGAACTTCGATGTCCGAAAGCGTGTCTCGGATCGTTTGCAGTCTAAAGTTCTTTCCAGTATCACTAACAATCGGTGGATAGATACTTGGTGCTGATGGAAACGGTTGAATCGAGTCGCCTTCCATCTTATAACTTATATGAGGTTTAGCTTCAACACGTATCGTATCGGTCGACCACGGAAGTCTACCACATTGCCACAGGCTAAGACTGTTTCGCATTGACCCTATAGCTTGCAGGGTTTGGGGATTCGTTATAGGATAGGTTGTCCTTGAAAACCAAGAACCTCGGACCTCTATGCTAGCCAAGACTTTCGATCGTTTTCCCTCTAGAAGTGAGAAACCGGAATCCACCGCATCGCAATAGACATACATTGTGTAGATATCTTTGATCTTAATAGGGTAATTACCAACTTTTAGCAGGAACTCGTTATTCTCTTCTTCTCCACCTTCGACACCTAATAGTGCGTAGAAATTCTTATCGAACTTGATTGGTTTCTTAACTACTATGGCGTGGCCCTTAAGGGGGATCTTGCTCTTAAATTCCACGATACCAGCATCACTTGCAGGCTTTAAGACCTTCTTGATTCTCTTAAAGTTGTAAGACCCTGCAGCAACGTCGTGTGGGAACATAATACTACCGGCATTCCACCTGAACGAGCCCGCCTCCGTTAGGTTCCACCAACTGTTCTCAAAAGCGATCTCGAGTAGCGAAACATTCTGTATAAGAATAGGGTTGTCGAAGTAGACAGTATGGTCGGCCAATGTTGTGGTGACATTAAGGATCGCCATTACGTATTAAAGGTATAACTATATGTATGTATAGCTTCAACATGACAGACGCATGGCGGCAGTTCAAGTACCTATTTCCAAAAGCTGTAACCGGATGGTTCGACTCTTTCGTGGGTCGGGATGGGGTGTGGAACATTAATTTATTTTTTCACGGGGAAACCTACCAGGTGTTCACAGATGCAGGCCTCCCTACGAAGGCAGGTGGAGGTCAGCTAATGGTCTTGCATGGGCGCGCAGGCAAGGCGCTTGACCTAGCCCTTGGCACCAAAACAGTTTATGAGGGGGTACTATTCGCGCGGAAGCACAAAGGTCTTTCCAAACATGATTGGGTAGAAGCTGAGGAAAATAAAAAGGTCGCAGCACTGAATGCCGATCTGTTGGCGAAGTTCGAGAAACGATACCCACATACGGATCTTCACAAGTTCTATGCCTCTACGGAAGTGAACGGTCCAGGCAAATATTCGACGAGTATTTGGTTTCGAGATGGAGATTCTAGCTATGTCGTTTACGGTGACGATGTCTCAAAGTTATCTGCAGTCACTCAAAGACGCATCAATGACGCATTGCAGGAAAGTTGATGGTTTCCCATCTACGTTGACACTAGATAAGAGTGCGAAATATCCTATTCGAGCAGTTCCTTTTACCGAACCGGCACAAGATATCGATCTCACCAAGTTATGGATATACGTCACACCTACGAAGAAGTTCGAAGCAGGCGTTCCAAATATATTCAAGGAGATCGTTGTAAAGCATACGACAGCAAATGAGTCTCGTAGATGGCTATCAGGTCCGGATTTCAAATACTGGCCTCAACAACTTAATTTTGCAACGTGGTGTGCAACTTCTGGATGCGGAGTGTCGTTGTTTGACCCCACTTTCAAAACATATCCACCAGTTGTCCAAGGGTTCCTACGATTCCACGTATATTTCACGATACGAAGAATTCTACACGAACTTGGAGCTCCTCTACCTGGTAACCGTGCTTTCAAGCAACTCGACAATCTCTATAGCAAATCAGTCCTTGAGAAATTGTGCATCGAATTCGGCATATCTCGAACGCCAGACTTTCGGTGGGATGGCTTAGGAGACGTCTACGTAAACTCTCATGGAAGAATGGTGAACTATACGGAGAAGTACGCACATAATACTTCATACTCTGCGAAGTGGCCTGGTGGTGACTTTAAGTTTCCTGAGGAGAGTCGTACGGACTATCAGTTTCCTTTATCGTACATTAGCAATAACAACGGTAAACAATACAATTGGTTTACACCATCAATCGGTAGAGGTTTGACGAATGCTGGATTAGGTAGATTGAATCGATCTGTCGAAGCTTTTGGATATTGCATTCTAGGCGCTCAAAACGATCTTAACGAATCCATCATAGATAGTTTCAACGTCAAAGAAAAGTTTAAGAGCTTAGTCGAAGGCGCTATTCTTGAAAACGATTTAGTGGTGAGCTACAAAAACTATCTTACTGCTATAACGACGACACATAAGAGGCTCGATCTAGCAATAGCTATAGGTGTGCGATTATTGCCAAGCAATCTAGTGTACTATCTTGGTAAGAAAGATGGCTATAGGAATCCAACCCCGAAAGCCACGAAAGATATGATGCTAGGTACTAACGACATCAATGCAGAAGTCAAAGGACGCCCACCTCCTCCTATGGAAGGACCACCAGATAAGAAATTGGTGCCGCCTCTCGAGACGCATGAGAAACTAGTTCCTGTACCAAAGGCTGTCCGACAACGTGAGACGCACGAGAAACGAGTTCCTGTACCAATGGCTGTCCCACAACACGAGACGCACGAGAAACGAGTTCCTGTACCAAGGGCTGTCCCACAACATGAGATTAATCTAGCAGTGACATCCATTGCCGCAGCTGGAATCGCATGGACGTTGTTTCGTTAACGTCGTTTGTATTGTTCCACTACGAAGACCACTGCTGCTACAATTAACAACCAAATGTTGTTTGCTAAGACTCCAACGACGTCAGCAGCCATACTGAATATGAAACTCGCAATTGGACCAATCATCTTAGGTAGAATCTCTTCTAACTTTTTACCTATTGCTTTTAAGGCTTTGGCAGTTGTTTTAGCGACTGCTTTGGCAGCATCTCCCAATCCCGGTACTATCGCGGAAACTGTCTTCGTCAGATTGGAAACTATTACGCCGATCACAGTACTTACCGCAGCTACCACGCTAATTATACTGACTCCATACTTCTTGAAGATGATTCTTATACGATCCCTAAGTGGCATCCGTTCTGCCAGGGCTTCTCTTATTCGTTCTAGGTCCGCTTGCTCCTCCTGATCGGTCCTTATTTCGTTAGTAGCATTCTCTTTCTGAGTTTCAGTAGACGTAGGGTCTTTGAGTATTCCTACATTTCGTTCGATCCTCTCATTCTTTTGGTCTTCAGCTTTCATGACTTCTTCTACCATTTCTTCCCTCGGAGGTCCTAGGACTTCTTTGAGACCTTTTCCAATCCTCACGTATAACTCACCCTTCGTGGTGGTCAAGGGGATAGGTTTATTTTTGCTTCCATACTCGTGGATAGCTACTCTACCGTCAGACATGGTTGCCATCTCGAGATAGCCACCTCGAATTCCCACATCTGGATATCGTTCCCAGACGACCTCGAACATCATCTGTTTTTCTTTGTCTGATAGGCCTCTTCGTTTGAAGACGATCCCTCTATCAGAAAATTTAGGAGGTTTCTCATCTTCCAGATTTTTCATGATTCTTTGACGTCTAGAAGCGTTCGATTCCGTATCCGTGATCGAATCTATGTAATCATCGTCTACAGAAAACGAGGTTTCCTGATCCTTCGGTCTAGCACCTTCTAGGATGTAGTTGCGTCTGGCTTTCATTGGGACCATTTCTCCTGACTCTTCTGTAAACGTCATCGCTTTCCACTCCTCCACATCGATAGCATCGTCATCATCGTAATCTTTTCCTCTTTTAGCTTCATCAGTTCTTTCCTCATACCTCCCATCAAAGGCCATGTTAGACATAACTATATATATAGTTATATTCAACATGATCTCATCAAAGTTGGATCCCACACAAGCACGAAGAGAGCCTCATGCACTCAAGGCTCCACGAGACTTGTATAGGAAAACTTTCACTCGATCATCTGCCAATCCAGGTGAGACTCTATACGTAGAAGTCCCAAAGCTAGCAGAAGGTGTAGTACTAGTACCTGGTAGCTTAGCGCTATTGGTCGACATCGTACTATCTGGTGGACATGCGAATAACAGAGTCGTTTCGAACATTGGACGCTGCTTGGTCATACGTAGAATCTGTAGGATGGGAGCTGAAACAGTAGAAGACCTTGTCAAGCCAGACCTCCTACAAACGTACTCCGACGTATACCTATCTACGCAGGAGAGAGAGTCGAGCGTACAACAAGGCATTCAACCAGAGAACGTAAACAAGCTACGATCGAAAGCTGGTGACGCAAGTACTTCGTCTGCTGCAGACAACGCTCTCCTAGCTGCATGTGGTTCCAAATATAGGATTCCATTAGATGTCGACATTCTGACACAACATGGAGTTCTATATCCATATGCCCTAGAAAATACCATTACATTCGAGTTGACTCTAGCAAATGCCATTGATGTCGTAGTTGGATCGGATACGACGAAGATAGGTACGTACCAACTTACCAACATCCAACTAGAATACGAAGCAATCAGGGATGGAACGCTGGCTAGTAGTGCACTTCACAAATACGAAATAGGTACTGCATTCCTATACAACTACGCTGTTCACTTCAAGATAGTAGAGATCGCTAAAGCATCCGATACTTTGATATCTCAAAACGTCAATGTTCCACGACGATCCTTTGCTGGACTACTTCTACTATTCATAGATCCATACGCTCATGGTGCTAGAGATAGTGAAGCATTCTCGAATCCCGATATTTCGAAGGTAGAAGTAGATGTCAACGGGATTCCCAACAGACTCTTTCCAAGCGGTATGCTTCCCCTAGATTTCTGGGAGGCTGCAAGAGGCTGGTTTGGTACACCCAATACTTCCATGACTCCAAAGAAGTTCTTTGAAAATAGATTCGCTATCCTAATCGATTGTCGCACAGCAAAAGATTCCACCGTTCATGGTGATGGATTGGCACAAACCGGCAGTGGAAAGGACATCGACATTCGCATACATAGAACTGCAAAGGGAAGTGGAAATGTGAAAATGCACATCTATGTCCTTGCGGATGCTCAGGTCACGATATTGAACAGATCTCTGCAGAGTATATTATACTGATGGATTCTCTCGTAGAGCACGTGCCGTTTAACGCACTCATAGTCGGTCCGACGAATTGTGGGAAGACTGTGTTTCTCATAGAACAACTTCGTGGATCATTTCGTGGTAAGTTCGATTATATAGTACTGATTTGTCCTACGTATGCCCACAACAAAACTTATCGTGGATTTGCAAATCGAGATCCTCGTTTCTTCGTCATGTCACCACCGCAGGATGCCATCGATACTACTTTGAGTATTTGCGCAACATTTTGGTCAGGTACCAATACTCTATTGATTCTCGATGATTGCGCCGCATCAAAGGACGTCAAGAAACGAACTGACAAGCTAGTAGACTTAGCTTTTTCTGCACGACACATAGGTCTTTCCATTTGGGTGCTGTCCCAACAACTAACGAGCATATGTAAACCCTTCCGCGAGAACGTAGCTATCGTAGTAGCATTCCATACAGCATCGGCCGTAGATGGCAAAAGGATATTTGAGGATTATGGAGGCTCGCAAGAATGCAAAGAGTTACGAACGATACTTGGATCTCATAAGTTCGCTCGCATGTGCTTCTGTCTACGCCATCCTTTCGAGGTAGTGTTAGAGCTCCCAGCACCTACGACATATTATCATGGATAAAGAAATACTCGAGATATTCGGTGAGGATGTAACAGGCCCACCACCAACCAACCTAGACGTTGTGTCAGACAATCGCGAATCACTTTCGATCTTAGCTGCAACAGGCGTAACGAAAGAATACCTAGGTAAGAACTTTTCCCTAGGAGACATCTCTAGACTTCCTGAGAAAGAAGTAGACAAGTTGTATAGGAGGTATCAGGCCGTTCTAGCTCAGCAAGTAACGAAAGGCTTAGTCGACGGCGTGACGCGTCTAGCTACCCGTCTAGTTGCCTACCTAGTACCAATAGATTCTCAAGAAGCCCTGATCAAGGCCCTACAAGAAGACCCTCTAGTCCGCAACGAGATCAGCGCTGCGACTGGCCTACTATCGCTTAAGGCAGGTCGCCTTGTAGCTCTAGCTAGCGTCCTATTCCACATATCTGGCCACGTAGTCATTCCTGGTACAACTGCTGAACATTCGCATATACATACTATATCGAAGCAAGATGGAAGGACAGACGGATCAGATAACTGCGAATCCTCCGACGACTGCACCAACTAAGGAAAAAAACCCAAAGCGCGTTGCAGCAGGAAAATTAGCTTGGTAGAAGGTCACTGCCCGTGCAAAAGAAGCTCAAAGGATGGAGATAGAACGTGAAAATGAACCATCCAAAGAAACTGATGTAGAGAAAGGTAGGTTCGAAAACCTGACTATCCTCGCAGTCATCGGTACTGGCGCTACATTGTTTGGCACGTACTTTGCGTACAAGAAGTATGTAGATGGCAACACGCGAGCTGCCGACGTTAGCACGACACAACCTGCAGCTCCGGCAAAGCCAACGGCACTAGACATGGAGTAACTCTTAGAGACTAGAGACCATACTTATATATGTCGAGATGGATAAAGAATTGATGAAGACGGCAACCGATGCATCTATAATTGTTGGACTCGCTTCTGGTATTGGGTGGATCGTAAAGAAGACTACCAAGGAATCTATGCTTAGCGATCCTTCTTCTTCCCTAGTGAATTACGCAAAGTGGACTGCCGTATTGGCTGGTAGCTTGTACGCGAAACAATACCTTGAGAAACAAAAGATCATACCATAATGGCGGCAGCAATTGCTATGACAGTTTTCGGCGCTGTTTTGAATGCGACGGCATTTACTGGTGGTGGCATACTAGCTAGAATGATTGGAAAGGGTGATACAGATACGGAACGAGAGAGACACGATAGGGCTCTAGAAAGACAAGAATCTGAAATGACAGCATATAGAACCGAACGTCAAAGACTATACGACTTTGCACAAAATCAGGAAAGTCTTGAACGCGACGCATACAACGTTCAAAGAGATACCAACAAAGCCTTTGTGCAATCCGATAAGTTACGTAAGGCGCTCGAACAACTCGAAGGAATAAAAGAACCCCGCTTATCTGACTACTATAGACCCTCAAACAATCAGAAGACTGGTGAGTTGCTCTACGTCGGTGGTGGAATGCTAGGCGCTGGATACGCCATTAGTAGATGGTTATAGAAACGTACTAGGTACTACTACTAAGCTACTACTAGGTTACTACTAAGCTACTACTAAGCTACTACTAAGCTACTACTTAGCTACTACTAAGCTACTACTAAGTTACTACTAAGCTACTACTAAGTTACTACTAAGCTACTACTAAGTTACTACTAAGCTACTACTAAGTTACTACTAAGCTACTACTAAGTTACTACTTAAGTCACTACTAAAAAAAAAAAAACGAAAAAAAGAAAGAAAGGAATGAGGCCTGGTTCTTATTCTTTTTTTTTTTTTTTTTTCATCTGTTGAAGGTTAGAATACATAGATATATAATGGATTCTAAACTTGCGAATATCTTCTATGGGCCTATGGGCTATTAGAAAGGTCACTCTGCAATTGGCAAGCTATCGGTAGCAGCGAAAGCATCAGAAGACGTAGCTAGGAGTTGGTTGGAAAAGCAATCTATATGGCAAGTATATCTACCACCACCAAAACACATTCCACGACCACATTGGACTGTATCGAAACCACGCACTGTTGGTTTGAGAGAAGAGCGCCTACCATTCGACGTTCTAGTTCGATATCTCTACGCACCAGGAGAATTGGAAGGGGGTGAAAAACGTAGAGCTACTGATCCTGTGTGGAGCTTACAGATATACACCATTTCGCGAAGTGTAGTATCTTCGGGACAGCCTGTGCTGTACTACCTTGTGAAGCGAGAAGGGGAGAAGGACGCACCCAAACGTGGATTCGTTCGTGAAGAGCTACAAGTTATTCCTAGGGATACGGAACTACCACCAAAAGGAATTCTGTTCGTACCCAGACGCTAGACAGCGTACTCTATTGGCTCGGTGTGGATTCCATCGGGAAGAACGTGTCTTTTGTCGTAGTAAGCCGATAGCCCAAGCTTCCGTTGTTCGTAGGTTGCTATGCCTTCTGGCAATAGTCGGAAGCCTCGGTTCTTCGCTATGTCGATACTACCCTGGAGGGCTGCTTCGAATCGATCCCACGAAATGTCGTTGTGCCGCCTAGACATACCTTTGACGGAATACTTCTTGCTGCCACCCGTATCGACGTAGTAGGCTTTCGAGCATAAGGCAATGGCGCGCTGTCCTTCGAATTCGAGTTTGAAGAGTCCTGGGGTACGACTGCTCCACTTGTCCCAAGCTAGCCATTCCTTCCTTTCGGCTTCGAAATCCTCTCGCAGTTCCGATCGTACGACTTCATCGATGCTATTTCCAGAGATGGCAATGTAGGCGCTGTCTGTGTCCATCTGTATGTACTCGAAGTCCTCGCGGTCGATGTACTTATCGAGGAAGTCGTAGTAGAACTCGAGCATACGCAGCTTTGCGAGCTGGTACACAGCGATACCTACTTGGAAAGGACGTTTGATTCGGATCTGGTCCTTCCTACTCTCGAGTTCGTATGCCTCGCCAATCTCTTCCAGGTCTTCGAACCAAACGCTTCGCAATGCTTTGTCCACAATCTTCTCGTCTTTCGTATAGGTGACATTTGTTTGGCGTCCCAAGTCTTCGAGCAACTTTCCATAGGCGCTGTTTCCTAGTAGCTTGAACACATCTGCCAGCAAAGCCTCGCCTTCGTCTACGTCTCCCATGCGTCGCGCCTCAGTGACTTGGTCCACGAACCATCCGAAGATCTCTTTGGGTTCGTAGTCTATCGTGCGGTAGACAGCAGTGATCACTGCGCCATGGTCTATATACCAAAGTAGAAGAGGAGCATAGAGTAGCAACTTCTTTCCAGAGAGACTCCCAACTAGCTTTGTTTCCTCACTGCGCTTTCTACCCGTCTTCTCAAGATAGGCCAACATTTGTGGAGGAACTGCTTCCTTGGGGATTTTCTTGTTGTAGAAGAAGGGGGGCATCTCCTCAAATTTCTTCCACAATTCTTTTGGTATCTCGATGTCTACTTCTGCATATCCAAACCACGTTCCACCACGTAGACATTCGACAAGTCCTTCGGCTTCTGGACCTGGCTCGTCGTAGTGCACAACCGTTTCTTTTCCACAAGGCATTTCGAATTCCATCGTGGAAAGATATAGGGCATTGGCATCGTATCCAAGAACTTTGCGACACACTTGGTTCCACCCTGATGACTGCGAATCCTAGTCACTCCCGCTTCGTGTCGTCTGGTGAACACTATACTTGGACCTCCCACGACAGCATCTTTCAGCATGTGGTAGGCTTCCTTACCTGGAGCATACATCTCAGCTCCCCTTTCTACACTACCTCGAAGCAGGAACTGTAGCGAGACTCCTGGGATGGACACTGCGTCTTTCAGCATGTCTACTCCCTTCTCGTGATAGAAATCTCGCATCTTTTCGAGTGCCTCTAGGAATGGAACTACGTCTAGGTTGTTGTAGTATCGTAGCCAGTCTGCAAAGGTCTCCATTCCTTTGTCGCGAAAGGTGCGCTCGCAGTCTTCGAACTCTTCCCTAGATAGTAGGTGTTGCCCTTTTAGCTTTGATCCCCACTCCGGATAGTCTGGCAGTCCGACGTGGTCCAACTTGTCGGGAGAGTCGAACCACTCATATGGGAAGAAACTCTTTTGCAACTCGCATCCATATGCAGTGATCCAACGTTCGTAGGAAGTTCCAGGTCCAAGGTAGTTCATCACATCGAGGAAACGGAAATCGGGAGTCAAGAGAAACATGGTGGTGTTGGCTTTCTTTGCTACCCGGATCTTTGAACAGGTGTCGGCAATGGTTCCTACGAAGTGCTCCCTGATCAGATTGAGATCGTACCTGCCAGAGTTGAATCCCAATACTGGAACTTGGCTGATCCATTCGTCGATCTTCGCTTGTTGTCTCTTTGGTAGGGTGTCGAAGGAGAATTTGGGCTTATCGAGCCGGTACCATCTTGCCATGGCTACTTGGATTGCCTGTGCTCTTTGCTGGAGTTCTTCGACGAAGGCAGCTATGAGTTCTTTTGGATCGCGTCGACAGATGTGGGTTGGCATTCGATCGTACGTGTCGGCAATTGATACTGATATTGGAACATGGACGTTTTCGATGGTCAATTGGTCCGTTGGTTGTCTTCCTTTCGTTGTATCGAGATAGGCTTCGAAATCGTAAACTATGGCGTGTGGGTAGACAGTTTGCGTCGGCGTGGGGACCGGTTCGTTTGTCTTCTTCGTGGAGCAACCCCAAGCCTCCACTACTACATAACCTGCCTCACGTAGACTCTCCGTTCTTTCGCAGGTCTTGCGATAGAGCCACCTTAGGGAAGCATTTCGGGCAGCCATGGAAATAGCATCCATGAAATTGGAAGATGGTTTTCGAAAGAGGTTCGTAGCCGTCGACCGGCGCTCCTTCGAGCCAATGCTCTCCACCATGTCCACAAGCTGCGTGATGGATGTGTTGCCCAATCCTTTCGGCTTCGCGTTCCAACCAGCGTAGAGCGGCTTTGCTAGCGGTGCTCTCTGGCCAGAAGGCTTTTTCGTATGCCGACTGAGGTACTGTGATTGCTTTTCCAGGGCAAACAATCTTCGTTTCGCCACGACTGCAACGATCTGCATGGCGTTGAAGGTTCGAGGCTTTTGTGAACCGTTGCTTACAATCATTAGTAGTATAGAGGGTGGGGGCACCGGACCATTTTCCATCATATGGTTTCTGATCTCATACCCCCACCCTATTATTTATCGATCGTATTTTTTATTCTTCTCAAGGTCAAGGTCAAGGTCGAATTCTCCATAACCGGTTTAACCAGTTCAATCTTTGGATGTCAAATTCTTGGAAATCTCCATAACTGGTTTCAATCTTTGGATGTCTAAAGGCTTGATCTATAGTGATGTGTACGTATATTTTCGAAATGTGTTTGAACCAGCCGATTGATGGTTCTTCTCTTCGTTCTTCTCATACTATAGTATTCAACTTTTCATAGTTGCATTCTAGGCTATCCATTCTAATGGCTTCATTGCCTTGCCTGCTATCCGCTATTGCCATATATTGGCTTCTGCGAGTTTCTTCTATAGTGTTTTCCTTTCTTTCTATTTCATAGTGCGTTCGAGGTATCTTGCATCTTCTCTATGTAATGGATGCTGGTGCATGGTAAGATGAAGATCGATTTTAGTTGAAATGTACCGTTAGTTTATCGTATTTTATGGTGTCCATAAGCGTAGCTCGTGATCCCATCTTCCAATAGATACCGTTTGTCATCGAAGCACGATAGTGATATCTTGTTGATTTCGTAGCTTCCCAATTGGTGGTTTTGACTTCTAATGGTCTTCATAGTGTGTGACATCTGTTTGTTGTTCAGTAGCACGTCTTTGTAGTTTTCATGTTTGACAGTCTTCTTGACGACGTTCTTCTTGATGCCTTTAGCCGTCTTGGCACCTATGTTGTTGTCTTTCATGTAGCTGTACATTTTTGATCGAAGCCCTACGAACTCTGTGATAGGAATTCCAGCAGCCTCGTCTTTGAATTTGCCTATGACTTTCTTATTCGTTGTATCATGGAATTGGTTGTCTATTGGATAATCACTGTTATCGAATTTATGTTTATCGTACCAAAAATCTTGATAAGCGTTTTTAGTTTCGATTTCGTACATTAGGCTGTCGGTGTCTGTGAACAACAACGTAGCTTGGCTATACTTCTTTTTGATGTAGTTGTAATGGAAATCATACATTAGCGTCTTAGAAATGTCGAGGATGCACATACCTACATATGCAGGTCTGTTGAGTGTAAGCGTTTCTTTGATTTTGTGTACTGCTACTAGATCTTCGTTGAATATTTTTGATGACACGTAAGTTGGTTTAGAAGTCATTTGTAGTAACTTCTTTTCGTTGGTTACTAATCTAACGTCTACTCGCTTTCTCAGATTTTCCATCGTCTTCCCAAATACGGAATTGTTCATGAGCTTGAAGAAGTCTTTCTCGAATGAATTTTTAGCATTGGTTCTCTTCTGAGTGTTGAAATCGATGTATTGCTTCAACCATGGCGATTGATTGAATTCTAGCACTCTATGTACTTTCTTTATTTTCAAGCCGAGATCGAGGTATAGTTGAAGATTTCTATAATGGATTACGTACTTGGTTTTGTCATTCAGATTTGGAATCAACTTATGGACTTGTCCAATCGAAATGTTATATTTCTTCTGAATCTCTGTGCAATAATTCGATAGCATGTTTTCAGTTACCTTGACTTTTTCAGGAGCTAACGGATAGTCGTTATGGTTGTCGTGTAATTTTTTTGGATACAATAGATCGACTTCTAAGATTAGTCCTTTCTTGCTGTCTTCATTGTACTTAGCTAGGTTGGTTTCGTCGATTTTTTTATCTGTCAGCCATCGGAAACCACTATTCGGTAAGTACTGAGACATGGCCCATCCATAGAGATTGTTGGCATCGAGGTACATGATGTGCTTTGAGGGTGCATTCTCATCGTAGTCCTTCATGTACTTGTTGTTCGCCTTTCCATATCTATTGGCTATGTAACTAACGCCTCCGCGCATACCTTTTTCAATGAACTGAAACATATCGACGTCAGTCATAAGCTCTAGTTTGATGTTAGTCATCTTCAGCATCGCGTCCCAACTCAATCCAGGGCTAGTGAAGTAGTGGCATGGGTCTAGTTTGTAGTATTGCATACACGTTCTTCTAAAGTTTTCGAATACGTCTGCTAACAACGAGATATCGGTTTTGAGATATAGATCGTGGTACTCACCCATCGTTTCCAGTTCGAAAGTATTCCATACGTTTTGGGCATGTCGGTATTGGTCATCCGTAATGTGTTCGTCATTCAAGATGCTATAGAATTCTTTTTTCGTTGGTAGTTGTGTCTTGTCGAATTTCTCGAAGCTGTCCATGTAGTCGTAAGGATAAACCCCTTTTTGTTTCACTAATTCGAGTTTCTCATCATGAAATTCTTCTGACGTGTATTTGAAACGATCTTTTGGTAGGTTATTTGCTAGATTGCTAAGTGATTGGCTCATGAATTGAAAGCTATCGAGAAAGACCAAGTTGTTGCCTAGCATGAAAGCCATATATTTCTCCATATTGTTTGGAATCACGTTGATTTGGTGCTCTCTTTCATTACCGTTTTTATCAGTATATGGATGATCCTTAACGACTTTACCTATTTCTTGCATGATAAGATGACTGTCGTATCCACGTAAGTTATGGAAAATGACTGGTATCTTGATTTCTTCATCCTTTATCTTGAAGTTGAGGTTGCAATCTTGATGAGCTGACCCTCTGTATTTTCCTGTTATGTGGCAGTGATCTCTAACTCTTATGTCGATTTCAGTGTACTCTTCATTACATATATGGCATTTATCAGAAGTTTTGAAATCCATTCGATCCGCTTTAGTCATTATCATGTCTTTGTTGAATTTTTTCTTGATCGTCTTTTGGCACCATTTAACCTCTTCAAGCATTCTTTCCATGAATTTGTAGACGGATTTCTCACCTCTATATATCTGCACTGGTTTACTATATTTGTCATTGTAGCAGCATACTACTTTGTAGCCATAACCACAGTCTGTATGCTTTTGGTAGGCTTCAGTATATGATTTATCGTTATTAGGTTTGCAGCCATCGATCTTCTCAGTTATAGCTTCGAAGTCGGCATAGATCACGAACGGTGTTGGTAGTTGTTTATGGAAGTTCTTGAATTTCAATATGTTGTTTTCCTTAGTTGGCATCTTAATTGCTTGCGTACCATTTACTTGGATGCAATTCTCTTTGTGAGCGACCAACACTCTTTCAGATCCAAAGCATTGTAAGCAATGTCTACAGAAGTGCTTTCTATCCTTGTGTTTCGTTTGGTTATACATGAACTTATCGAAGTCTTTTATTAACACGTAATGCTTATTCGTATTCTCCGTAATCAATAACAGATCCATATGGTCATTGTACTTTTCTTTCGATACGAATACGGGATATGGCTTCCTTTCTTCGTATCCAAAGACACTGATACTAATGTTGTTTTGCTTTTCGATTCTATTGTAATGCTTAGTAGCTACTGGAAATTCGATGTTGGAATAGTCTAGATTCTTTACGAAGTCTTTGTCGCATTTTTTGATTCTCTGAGGGTATTTTTCCTGTGGATTCAAGTGCCTTACGTGGCACCATCTGAAGCATTCGTCGTCGACGTTTTTCATGTTGATCAAGCCTTTAGCCGAATTTCTAAGCTCTGCTGGTAGTCGTATGTAGCTGCTTCCTTTCATAGGCTCATACTTGACTATGTTGATATAATGTTTGTCGATTGTTTCTATAGTCCATCCTGAACCCTCTGAGATCCATTGCGCTATTTTATTTAGTATTTGTTGCTTGGCCAATTGTAGTCCTTCCACTAAATCGCTTTCATTTATTATCGTAGATGCAGCGCTGTTGAAATAAGCTGTTTTGATTGTTGTCTTGTCTTCGTCTAGCTGTTTTTCGAATGTGACCTTTATTGTTTCAACAAATTTGTAACCTTTGGTCTCAATCAATAGCTTTTCGAATTGAGTCTGAATGCCTTTTCTCGTAGTGGTTAGTTGTACTAGTGGGTCTTTATTGTTCTTAATGACGACTTCAAACGATCTGATTGAACCTTTCATAGCTCTATCTAGTTGTATGATCTTAGTTCTTGGAGCAGGAACCGGTCTTTTGGTTGTATTCTTAATGGTCCTCTGAGCTGGGATCGGTTTGTAGTCATCTCTGAATTGAGTTGGTGGTAGGATTATGTGTTCCTCATAGTGTTTGATAATGTCCTTAACGCTTCTTCGTGGAGTGGGAACTGGTTTGTAGTCATCTACGATTTCAATTTTTGGACGTCTTATAGTATTTCGTTTCAATAGCAATTCGATAAGTTTCGATTTAGACAATTTCTTAAGATCGCTAGCATTCATATTACTATTAGTTGAGATAATAATTTCATTCGTTTTCATCTGATTTTCAGGCATACTACAATATGTCGTCATACGTTTAAGTGTCGTCATACGTTTAAGTGTCGTCGTACGTTTAATCGAATCTATATGTTTTTTATTTTCGATGTGCGTTTATGTGCTTCTTAGATTTCAGATGTGTATATTTCGAAGCTGGATGCATCTCTTTCTCACATAATAGGCAATAGAATTTATGGGTATTGAACCACGCCTTAACTCGGTCATTGCTACATTCATATATTTTGTCGCATCTAGTCTTCCTTTTCTTTTTATCGTTATTCAGTTCTACCATATATACGTATAGAAGACAATATACGTTTAAATCTTTTCAGTAGTACTTCGCAAGTATCGATTACTTTTCTTATGCTATCAAGTAATTTGATTAATTTAGCATGCATCTATATTGTATGCTTATATTATTTTCATATCGCATCTAGATTCTTGAATGGTATCCAACTATTGAACTCATCACTATACCCTTTCCATGATACTAAAGCCTGCTTCTTTTTGTAGTTCCTTCTAATGACTTTATCGATTCTGAAGATTTCTTGAGTCGCCTTCGATAATTCAGGTTCATAGAAGGAACCTTGTATTTCCTCATCATTCAGATCCTTCAACCCATATGTAATAGGGTTCGTATACTGGATTTTGTCGATTGTAAACACTTCTTCAGTCCAATTCGAAGTATAACCTTTGTCGAATACCTTACGCTTGTACTTGCTTATTCGAACCTTATCGCTAATCTTAAACGTAGGTTTCTGTTTTGAAGTTTCCATATTGCCATATAGATTGAAGTACACGGTTCCTTCGTTCTTCTTCTTAGATGCTTCAATAGGAGTCATTTTTATGGAACTATGTTTTGTACTATTGTACTGTTTCAATATTCTAGGCAGCGTATCTAAATACTGCGTATTACCTTGGATAGTAAATTGTTTCCACATTTTCGTCTTTATTGTACGGTTCCATCTCTCGCAAACGGAAGACTTTTCTTCATTTTCAGTTGAATACATTCGTATACTATGCTTATCCAATAGCTCTTTCACATGCTTGTTATAGTACTCTTTGCCTTTATCGACCCAAAAGTACTGTGGTGTTCTTCCTTCATCGAATATCGTTTGAAGAGCTTTCATAACTGTTTCACCTTTCTTATCTTTTAATGGTAAGATCCAGCCATATTTGCTAAAGACGTCTAAAACCATGAGAAGGTATCGATAGCCTTTATTCCACTTACTAAACTGTTGCATCTCAACGAGATCAGAACACCATATTTCATCAATGTGATTAGCTATAACGCGCCGCCGAGTGAATTTACGTCTTATTGGTTTATGCAATTCATCTGCTAGTTTTACTTGCCAGTTTTCTTCACTCGACGGCTCTTCTCGTTTTTTGGCTTCTTTACGCCTAGACCTAATTTTTGTTTAGTGTTCATGATGTTCCTAACGGCAGTGGTTCCCCATGGTTTGTCCTTCCAATTTATTTGATCGATATCTGAAACCATTTTCTTATCGCAATCTCCTTTATTCTTTCCCATGTCATAACAAATATCATGATGAGCCGATATTTCATCTAGTTTATTCTTTGGTTGTACATGCCATTCAAGAACGTTACCAGTGTTTGGATCATACTCTAGTTGATTTTCGAGTGGGTTGTAAGGACCCATGTATTTATACGAACCCGGTGTCCATCCACCCTTTGGTTTTGGCAACTTACCAATTAATGAATGAATATCTAACTTACCACCATCGATGCGTGAATTGGGATCTTGATAATGGTATAACTCATGAGGTAGTTTAACACTACCATCCCAATTTAATTCGTACCCAGAACCTAGTTGGTCTAACGTTTGTGAAACACCTTGATCGATCATCTTATTGGCTATGTCCTTGATATAATTTGATGCTTTCTTCTTAGCAAAATCGCTTTTGATAGCTTGCTTTGCACCCATTTTGCCCATCTGGTACAAACCCTTTATACCTGCTTCGAAAAGCGCATCTCCTATACCAGCACCTTCTTCTACCTTAACGAATTTCGATTTAGTTATTCCACAAGAACTACAAGTACACTTCAACATTAGTCTTCCATTCTTAGCTCTTTCATGTCTCTCACTACCTGGAACGCAATCAGTTACTTTCTTTTCTTTTATACAGTATGATCTCATATACGATTAGAGTAGACTAAAATAATCGATTAAGAATCTACGATTGATGCTTTGATTGTTCATATCGAACAGTGGATTATGGATCACATCGAAAATCGATTTTCCCATTTGTCTCTCCAATAGGTAATACAAGCACCAATAACCACATAAAACGCTTGAACGGTCTTGTATCTCATGCCCGCTGTAAAATATCTGCTTTTTGCTGCGTGATAGGTATCGTTCTATATTTCGTGGGATCGACAATCCAAATGAATCGAAGTACTCGCAATACTTCTCGTGTGTGTTTCTAATACAAATCCAATGTGTACCTGACCCATTTTGCGTATCTAAATTGATGATAGCGCATTCGTTTTTATTGATAATCTTTGGTAAGGTATCTCTCGAAAAGACTCCCCTAAAGAATTTGACATTTAGTTGTTTGACCCAATTCATTATGTCGACATTAGATAATGGTCTATTCATAAATTTTATAGAAGTGCTCCTAGCAGGGGGATGCCGTTGAATGGGCTGTTCTCTCCTAATAGCAAGCCTGCTGCCTTTTGTTTTTTGACCGTTCGTTTTTTGGCCTTTTTTTTAATCCCGTAACCTCTCGTCATCAAATTGTCTCCCCAGCTACCTATATATGGCGGAGGCTGAAGCATAAGAGGATTGATGTATCCTCCCTTGGGTTTTGGAGGAACGTACACATTCTGTGTGCTTGAATTTGATGCACGTGGGTCAACCTGAAGGCCTCCTCCGAGAGCCTTGATAAGCATCGGTATACCTAGGCTAGCTAAGAGGGTTCCGAGAAAGCCGCCTGACTGCTGTTTTCGAGTCAGTTTTAGGGTCATACCAGAACCGCTTTGAAGTGCACTTACGATCTGATTTTTCTGAGCAGGTGTTAGGTAATCTTTGTATTGTATCAATTTGTCGACCTTATTTTGTGGGACATTGAACAAACCAGAACCTGATTTCAATGCCTTATTCACACCATATGAGGCTGCTCCAGATAGAGCTCCACTAGCGAGCGGTCCAATAGCCTTAGATAGCCACGGAAGTGCCATTGACCCTACCTTCATCAATGCTGGTAAGAGAGATCCGAGGAACCCTCCTTCCTGATGCCTAATCTGCGTTTGAGATATCTTTATGTCGCATCCAGTACCATCTCTTTTACTCTTTTGGATCTTGTTTACTTGAGTTTTCGTTAATAGTATAGTATCTGAACCATTTAGTTGATCGTTTTTCAGTCGAAGAGTGATTGGTGCACGCTTATGATATGATCGAAGCAATTTGTCTTTTTGACCATCAGTTAGATTTACATTGTATTCGAAATACGACATCGTTACTATATTAATATGTTACATAAAAACTACGATCTCAATAATATCTTGCCGTTAGATTGTGTGAGCTCAATGTCTTGTTCATACAAAACAAGTGCATACACACTGTAGTCTACATTAGTTGCTGCTGATAATTTATATTTGAATGCGAGTTTTGTAGTACCATCCTTAATATCTTGTTTCTGATTTTCGAGGTTGAAGTAAATAAATGGGAAAATGGTACTAAAATTTGACCTAGTCAAAAGAGTTCCTCCGTTGTAGTCATTTTTAGCATGTACATATTCCAACACACCTCTATAAACTCTAGACATCTCTGTATTTGGCATGTATTCGCTTTCGGGATAATGATTACCATTCCCTACTTCGAGATGGCAACTCGTAAGTGTTTTTGCATCGCACACTGAAAAAGTGTTGTATAGAAATGGATTCGCTGTTTGCAAATCTTGATTTGCGTCATTTGATATCCATACGAATACATGTCGTGGCCTATTGATTCCTGAAGATATTTTGAATGTACCTGTTTGTTGACTAGTAGAGTTGCCTCTCTCAACCATCTCCCTTAGATACGACCATTTATGTGGTTTCAGATATTTACTCATATATTGGCTTTCTCCTTCAGGTGTGAAGATGATTCTTGGTACCCATAATTTAAACTTCGTAATAAGAACTCTACAAGCAGCACCAGCTTGCCAAATTAGATTGGCATCACTTTCTAGAGTAATTTGTACTTCAACCTTAGTGTTAGGCATAAGTTCGTCTTCGAACGCTTCAAAAAATGAGTACCTATTGAGAGGTATTTCTGTATTCACAGTTGAAGACACGCCAAGCAATGCCTTCCTGCGGGTAAAACCTATGTTGTATGTCGCCTCTGCGACTCTCTCTTCAGCACCTCTACTAGTATCGAGATAGTATAATTCATTTGTAGCACTACTATTAGCAAAGGAAGCGTCGTATTCAAGTAGGTTCTTAATATTTACGGTTTGGTTTGCATTGTTATTGTCGTATACTTGTATACCATTTACTTTAATGACGATTTCTTTAATCAATGAATGAGATCCATTTACTATACCATTATGGTCATCAATAGCTATGTTTCCACCATCAGCCTGTAATTGAACCTTAAAGTCGGTTTCTATTCTAGCATTATACCAATCAAAAGGAGCTATTTCACCAGAATTATCACCAACAAATCTATATCCAGTTTTGACTTGACTCCCTCCATTAGCTACTTGCGTTACTAGAGGCGTTTCTAGATCAAAAGAAACATCTTCATACCTTTGAACATATTTAGGATTTCTAAAGCTTTCCATTGTTATATTAATAGATTAGATAAAACGATCGCATTAATTACAACCTTAGCCTTCGAAGTTTTCCAGATCCACTTAATAGACGCTGAACACGTTCGTTTATCTCATAATCCGATGGAGCATCTTGATTGATTGGTTGATTGATTGGTTGATTGATAGCGTGCTCAGGCTCATTTCCTCTATTCTTCTGTAATAGATTAATAATTTTATCTCCAGCTTTATTCGATACAGTTGTTGCGACTTTCTTCGATGCATCTTTGACTGTCTTCTTTATGGTCTTACCAAGCATTCTACGTGCAAAATTAGTGACTGAGTCGAATATACCATCGCCGTAAACATGCTTATAGACGCGCTTTCCTATGGTAGGATCGTATTTCTTTTTGTATTCACAATGCCTCATATATATTACGTTAGATTATAATGTAGTGGATCTCAATATTATAGTCATATGCCATTCAATTCCATTTAGATTTACTGGTCTTCTTATTGAGTCCGTTATATAGAAACGCATTTTGCTGACGATGTTTGTTGAAACTGAATTGAATAATGCTCTTTTTGGCTCAACAGTAAATGGGTATGATCGAGTGAAACCGTCTGTTGGAATGACGAATAAAGTATTGCTATTAGATCCTCCAACGATGCTGTCATTTATAATATCTGTATTCACGTGTAGCGTGTCGATACTATTTGTGATATTCGGTAGCTTGGATCCGTACTCAGTCGTATTGACGATTTTCTTATTGAATCCAATGAGTTCTCCAAAATTCGATTCTCTTAGATCTAATTGGTAGTTCTTACTAATTTCAACAACTACTTTGTATGTGGTTAACACGAAGATTACGTTAATATCGAACTTATCTACACCATTGACTGTGGTCTTGTGGCCATTTATTTTCATTACTTGATGTATATAGTCATTTATGTCAAGGTAAGAATACATCCCATTAGGGAATATCACTGTAGTCCATGTACTTCCGTCATGACTATATTTTATGGTGTTGTTGTCATATTCTGGAGTGATATTTTGCCATGAGTATGTCATTGATATTTTATCCACAGCCACTTCGTGTTCCTTGTCAGAAGGAAGCATTATTGAAGGATTAAATTTTATGGTGAAATCTTCAGACTTACTCACACCACGCTTTTCTCTATCAACAGATGAAATATATATTGCTCTTTCTCTCACATTCGACATTATACTATTTGATTACATAATATATTCATCCAACAATTTCTCGAGATGATCATTAGAAAATACATTCAACCGTCTCAGTGTGTGCGCAACCTCCGAGAACTCGTTTTTTAGTGAATCGTTACCTGCCGCAATCGAGCCACCAAGCAATTCCAAACGATTCAATAGATCTTGTGGATCATTATAGTATACTACTCCAGCTCCTATTTTAGAGTACTTCTTAGATGTTCTATGTATTGGGATTTCGGATAGATCGTTGAGATCGTTGAAAACACTCTTAGAGAGATCGCTGTATTTTTTCTTACTATTAAAGCGTTTCGTGAGCAAATCGAGAGTGTCAAAATCAACCATCGTATTATATACGTTCTTACCATCTTTACTTGCTATCAATTTAAGTTGACCAAACAGTTGGGGTACATCTATACTTAGGTTGCCATATTGCCCACCACTTGTGATCTTGTAAGCATTCCTTTTTGGTTGATTGTAAATACCCTTTCCTGTTTGTAGTGTCTTTATTCCTTCTTCAGTAAAACCTATTCGTTTTCTATATTTTTTTATTGCATTAATCTCCTTCTTGTACTTAGCTATTTCATCTTTATTCTGACTCCTAGATTTTTTCGTTGTAGAAATATGACCTTGTTGTTGACCCAACAGTTTATTAATATCGCTACTTTCTCTCAAAACATCACCAACTGTTTTATCATCCTTTAGTGTGTCTAATAGAACCTTAGAGGGTAATGGTAGATTGTATTTCTCCATAATGACGAATTCTTCAGGCGTAAACCCTTTATCCATATTAGCTATGATTTTTATCTCATCTTTTCCATCATTTATAGCTAGTTGTTGAACTTGTTGAGTGTATGTGATTGGCTTATTTGCAGACTTAACGTACTCTTCCCTTAAACCACTTATCTCATCTATCTCTTTTTCCAGTTGTTGAACGATTGGTTTGTACACTTCTTTTCGTTTTTCATATTTGTCCTGCTTATTATTTTCTCCATCTTTAATGGCTTTACGGACAATATCGACCATTTTACCAGATTCAATCTTTGGAATGACGTGCTTTTTAAACTCATTTATATCCATTGTATACATATACGTTATATAACTTATCTCAACTTATCTCGACTTATCTCGACTTATCTTTTTCACGACATATATCAAGAACGTAGTGTTAAATAGTCTATTCAATATGTATAGATAAGATGGAAATTCCAAACTATGACAACGGAAATGATGCTGTTACGAACTATAAGCAGCTTCATCCATTCATGCCGAAAAACAATTTTAGAATGTTAATTACTGGACCAAGTGGCTGTGGTAAGACAAACGTTTTGACACATGTGCTCAGAAAACCACTAGTGTATTATGACAAAATCTATCTATACGCTAAGAACTTAGAACAAGGAAAGTATCAGGATTTGGCAAAACAGTTTAATGAAATCAGCAATCACGTGGGTTATGACGTCATTGAGTGTGGTAATGATGATATTATTCCTGTTAGTGAAATCGATAGCGACAGTCAAAAACTTGTCATATTTGACGATTTTGTGTGTGAAAAGAATCAGAAACCACTAATCGATTATTTTATTAGAGGTAGACATAAAAATTGCAGCGTGATCTACTTAAGTCAAAGTTTCTATAAGACCCCAAAAGATATACGATTGAATTGTTCTCATTATTGTGTATTCGAGTTTCCAAGCACTAATGAACGAGGCCTCATATCTCGAGAACTGGGAGTAAGCAAAGAGCAATATGGAGGCGCTACTAGAGAACCATATTCATTCTTATACGTTGACAAGCCAGCGAAAACGATTAGGAGAAATTTCTATGGAAAGGTTTAATATAATCAAATAGTATAGAATGGGGATTTTTAATGATTTGGATAACAAAGAACAAGATCCAAAAGGAGGGTCAAAAGGCGACCCAGGTCTCCAAGGTCCAAAAGGCGACAAGGGAGATATTGGAATAACAGGACCACAAGGAAGTATAGGACCACAGGGAGCATTAGGTCAACGTGGTTTAACGGGAAATCAAGGCGCGATAGGATTGAAAGGCAACAAAGGCGATACTGGTATTCAAGGCATTCAAGGCATTCAAGGACCAAAAGGCGATAAAGGCAATATTGGAATAACAGGACCAAAAGGAAGTACAGGACCACAAGGGGCATTAGGTCCACGTGGTTTGACAGGAAATCCGGGTGCGATAGGATCAAAAGGTAACAAAGGCGATACCGGTATTCAAGGCATTCAAGGACTAAAAGGCGATACGGGAGATATTGGAATAACAGGACCAAAAGGAAGTATGGGACCACAGGGAGCATTAGGTCCACGCGGTTTGATAGGAATTCAAGGCACAATAGGATCGAAAGGCAACAAAGGCGATAAAGGTGACACTGGTGCTCGAGGGCCTGGGCCTGGGTCTAGTGTTATGCATAGTAGTCTAACATTCAATTGTGGTAATTTCCTTATGAAGTCTAGTAATTGGGCATCATCAAGCAGTGTAAGCTCATTTATGATTGTAGATGACGCATACTCTATGAATAACATCACTCCAGAACATCGAGGTTTTAGGATCCTAGAGACTTTTAAACCGAACTCAACAGAAACGTTGACTATGACTATACCAAAAAATGATAATACGACTTTAGGGTTAAAAGGCAATAGCACCTACACAGTTCGAGTTGAAGCTTATGCAAACAACATTGGATCCATAATACTAAGCTCTTTATCAATTGAAGAGAATCTAAGTTTCATCTCAAACACGCTAAAAAGTGGAAGGATAGGATCTACAAACACTGCTTTCCAAGAGCTCAGCATAACAACATCTGCCAATAGCATAGGTAAACTATCATTTACGTTGAGTCATAATCAGTCAACCAATCAGCTAATAACTATCTATGTTGCAATCATTGCTGGAGCATTAGATGCAAATACCTTCGTGAATCCTACTGTCTTCGATGATAATGAGTACATTATTGAACAAAGAGTGCAAGAAATAGTTCCTATCAAGACAGTCACTTACATAGCAAAGGAGATTTCACACTTATGGAGTCACGCAGACATGGAGTGGGGAGACATACCACGTTTCTCAATCACAATATCTCCCAAGGAAACGACAAATTTAATTCGATTATCGTGTACTATTTACCTTGGATGCGACACAGGAGGAGCTAATGTGTGGTTTCGATGGGTCGTTGTAAATTCGAGTAGTGGATTACTGTCTTACATCGGTACGAATTCTTTACCAAATAGTATCATTCAAACCCGTAACAGAGCTAGCTTTGGTGCACAATTAGCGATCAATCCAGAAACTCTTGCCTGCGTGTCCCATAAGGCATTCCATGTACCATTTGATAAAACCCCACACATATATAAATTACAGATAAAAGTGAAAGACACAGGAACCGTTACAATCAATAAAATATACAATGATGGAAATGCTAAGTGGAATAGCTATGTTACCTCAAGTATGATCGTAGAGGAAGTCTCTGGGATAACGAAGAGTTTTGATAGTAATGGGGATGTAATATGCACATCAGAATAATATAACCAAATAATATAATCAATGGGAGTATTTAACGATTTAAATATCAAGAAACCTGCTTGTGAAACACAAATCAATGTGATAAATGACTCAGCTTCTATTAAGTTGGCTACCTATATCGTAAGAGATTTCAAATTTATGGAGTCATAGCGACACTGGATGGATAGATCTACCTGAATTTGAAATTCGATACACACCTAAAAGTATTAACAATATGATAAGATTATCATGCGTTTTATATTTAGGCAATGATAGCGGTGGTGCAAATGTTTGGTTTAAGTGGGTATTATTGTCATTTACGACACAAATTAACATTAGAATACACACTGACATTGGCACTAACAACCTACCAGATGCAACAATTTTAACTCGTAATAGAAGTGGTTTTGGCTGCCAATTGCCTAAGGATACCGAAGCAATGGTGTGCGTATCAGATACGACCTTCCATCAACCACTTGACACACAACCACACAGATATAAATTGCAAGTTAAGATAACAGATGGTGGTAACGTTACCCTGAATAGAGTGTACAGAAATACAAATGCAACATGGAATGGCTACACGGTGTCTAAAATGAGTTTAGAAGAAATCGTAGGAATGACTAAGTCAACATCAAATGGTGTTTTGGTATACACATCTGAATAATTTAAAATTATATAATCAAATAATATAATAATCACGGTTAAAACAAAAATTAACGTTTTCAATTTCAATCATATCGATAAGAACTTAAGTGAAGCAGACGTCAAAATGTTAAAGAAGCTATATGCACACTACCACAAAAAATGCTTCTGCCACAAGCGAGCATACAAACGATTCAAGAAGGTTAGTACAATTCTACACTTATCGTCAATTGGTCTCACAAGTACAGGCGTAATCATTGGGTCTATAACACTAAATCCAATCATTCTTGGCACAATCTCGGGATCAGGACTATTGCTTCAAGCCATTCTAAAGATGAAGAATTACAATGCCAAAATCGAACTGAGCAAATTTGCATACACATCATATCAAAAGATCTTGAATAAAATAAGGGCATATCTGCGTGGAGAAGAACTCGACATCGAAAGATTTACATTAGAGTTGAACTGGTTGGATGATCAAGTTAGTGACCTATGTCCACTAGTTGATAGATTCAGAGAGAGATACAATAAGAAGTACGCAACTAGTTGATCATTGCCATATCAATTATCTTCACTTCTTACGAAAACACCATTATGAGTCTCTATGTATAACCATTCATTCATATCACAAATCTTCTTCCATATCCTCACATATCGTTTAACAGTAATCTTCGATATATACCTAGTACACTTTTGCATATGAATGTGATAGTTATTGATTCCAGATTCACGAAATTTCATTTCAAACAACTTATAGAATACGAAATCTAGTATTGGATACCTCTTCCCTTTCAATATAACATTAATAGCACTTTCGAATTTATTGAACAACCGACGAATATCAATGTACTCATCATATCGTAAATCAAATTTCGCAACGAATATATTATCAATATGGTATTTCCTATGGTAGATAGACTTACGTCTCATTCGATACCTATTTTCGTAGTAATCGATATATCCATTCACCAAACCATACGAATGAACTACACCACAGCTTTGGCAAACATACATACCATTATCATTAATTATCTCTGTATTGCCACAACACGACTCACTCTCTTTCTCGCGTACGTAATCTATCAATCGCTCATTGCAGAAAGGACACAACTCTCCAAAGTCTTTCATCTCATCATGGATTTCTGAATTGCAGTTCATCCTATACTACTATATTAGATATTAAATATAGAGTACCATGCACCAGCATCCATTACATAGAGAAGATGCAAGATACCTCGAACGCACTATGAAATAGAAAGAAAGGAAAACACTATAGAAGAAACTCGCAGAAGCCAATATATGGCAATAGCGGATAGCAGGCAAGGCAATGAAGCCATTAGAATGGATAGCCTAGAATGCAACTATGAAAAGTTGAATACTATAGTATGAGAAGAACGAAGAGAAGAACCATCAATCGGCTGGTTCAAACACATTTCGAAAATATACGTACACATCACTATAGATCAAGCCTTTAGACATCCAAAGATTGAAACCAGTTATGGAGATTTCCAAGAATTTGACATCCAAAGATTGAACTGGTTAAACCGGTTATGGAGAATTCGACCTTGACCTTGACCTTGAGAAGAATAAAAAATACGATCGATAAATAATAGGGTGGGGGTATGAGATCAGAAACCATATGATGGAAAATGGTCCGGTGCCCCCACCCTCTATACTACTATCATTGCATACGTAGACGCTCCCTATCTTGGCGATGGTTTTGATGTAGAAGGCATGCCCGTTGTACACCCCTATTGTCATTATGTGATTGTAGTGGGGCGCATGCCGCGTCAGATACCAAGCGCCAGCCTCTGTAGGCTCGTACACCCGAATGCCAATCCCGAAGTGTAACTCAACTTTATCTAGCTGGTCTAAGGAAGTTCTGGAAACGTCTTGCGTGGGTGCTGTCAGGCGATAGAAGTCATGGGCAAGTTTTCGAGCTGTGACGCAACACCTATCTGATCGTGCTCCTTCATGCATGGCAAGGCAGCGCCACAGACATAGGTTGTCACCATATCGATCAAGGGCAAGCATTCCTTTTTTCTGGCGAAGCCATTGAGGTAGTGGGCCTGTTCCCAACAGAAGCTGACGATCGATCACGACTTTGACATCCACGTAGATCCAACGCACGAAGGCCCATTGGGTATTTGGCCGATTGATGTTGTCGGGATTCAATCGAGATAGCTCCCTGTCGGCAATCCACTCCTCTGCATCTCCTAAGATGTTCACCCATGGAGAGCCGGGGACAGTCTTGGAGAATAGCATCACGCGTCCGTCGTTGACATTGCGAATGCGATAGGTGTAGCTGTAGCGCAGGTAGAAGCTGGTGGTTACCTTTGCAACTAACTTTTCCATGATCCTAGGAGTCAAATCTCCTGCCACACCTTGGAAAAAGCGCCATCGAATAGTACGGCGGCCTATCTCCACTCCCTCGAGCATTCCATCTCTCTCATCGAGAATAGCACCTGCCTCTCGAGCTAGACTCCGTGAAAGTGGCTCACTACGTGGTCTCGCCATTCTCTCTTTGGTATAACTATACGTTGAGATATCTCTAACAGTTACTCAAGTTTGGATTTTAGGTGCAAGGATGTCGCGGGGCGAGTCGATATAACTATATGCTAATCATATCTCTAATAGGGTTATCACTTTTGGATTTTTTTTAGGTGCAAGAATGTCTAGTGACAATTTGGCTGACCCTTAGTACCCTAGTAGTATAGTCGGAGTCAAAACTGATACCACTTTTTTCTTGCACAAGGGCGTCATAAAGTGGATTTCTGAATTCACTTTATGACGCCCTTGTGCAAGAAAAAAGTGGTATCATTTTGACTCCGACTATACTACTTGCTGTCGTATTAAACTTGAAATATACAGGGATTTAGTCTCTTCAATCAGACTCACTCATCGCTGTCGTCATCACTGTCAAGAAGCTACTGGGCAGAGTTAGTACAGCCAGAATCCTCGCATTGACCGCACGCTATGGAACACTCAAGGTTGTGTTTACGGCACGTACGTCTAACGAGACGTAACAGGGACTCAGGCGGTGCAGGTAAATCGGTCATTACAGGTGTGACTTGGCCCTTGTTAATCTTCCATCCCCATTCTTGTACTGCCATGTCTCCGTCCTCATCTTTCCACCTTAGGCTGTGGTTCTTTGCAGTTTCCGAAGTCGGAAGAAGGCTTTGCGGCTGAATCTGTGAGGTCCTGAATGCCAGCTTTTCACAGTATCGTGTGTATCTTAAATGGTCGAGCTGTTCACCAGGCGTTCCTTTGTACTGAAAGGCATACCAACGCATTGTGGCCTGATGCCGCTATCTCCTCTCGGGTTGCAAACGCAGAATCAAATACTTGTGCTTGCTCTTGAGAGGCACCCTTCCCGAAACCATGAACGCGAAAGGTGGTATCACACCCAAGTATTGCGTGAATGAATAAAATATTCCAGCAGATGTCCTCGCCTATTTGGGTCTGCACCTTTTTGATGTTCCAGACACGCCGCAGTACGTCTAGATTGGCAGTGGGGTCTGACACATTCCTAACCACGATGTCTTGATCCCTAGCTCTTGTCTTGGTTCAGCTGGTGACTGGATTGTAACACGACCCGGCCCGCTTTGGCTATATCCTCTGGACTGACCCTCTGTCTTGGAACACATCGGACTCGTTTGGTTCAAATCATAAGGAAGTAAATTCTATTTCTATGGGTGATAAGCTCTACACGAGTTATCTTGATATCGCCGAGATCCTAAACCAGCACTTTACGAGTATCGCGCAGAAACTATGCCATCTGAAGTTAAACCACCCAATCACAAATTCCAGCTAAATCCTGTGACAGTAGACTTCGTTAAGAAGCAATTAAGTCATATGAAAACTAATAAGGCTATCGGTCTTGACAAGATTAGTGCCCGCCTTCTTCGTGATTCTGCTGACGTTATTGCTCCTGCGTTGAATTATATTATAAATTTGTCCTTGAAGCTAGGTCAATTTCCTTTGTCGTGGAAATGTGCAAAGGTTATCGCACTATTCAAGCAGGGAGATAGGACAGATAAGGACAACTATCGGCCAATATCCATTCTCCCAACCGTGAGTAAGGTTATCGAGCGAGCAGTTCACATACAGCTTTATGGCTTCTTAGATCGTCATAAGCTACTGACTGTCAATCAATTTGGTTTTAGGCGCGGCAGATCCACATCTCTTGCCCTAACTCGATTTACTGACGAAATGCTCACCAATATGGACAATGGCTTGTTAAATGGTGTGATCTACATCGATTTAAAAAAGGCGTTTGACACAGTCGATCACACAGTTTTACTCCACAAATTGAAAGTTCTAGGAGTCTGCGGAACGAGTTTGGCGTGGTTCCAAACTTATCTAAGCAATCGTCGTCAGCAAACAGTTATCGGACAAGTTTCATCAAGTATTCGGAAAGTGTCTGTTGGGGTTCCTCAAGGTTCCATCCTTGGCCCCTTATTGTTTTCTATTTACATTAATGATTTGCCCAATTGTCTTAGGCATACTTCGGTAACATTATTTGCCGACGATACAGCCATGTACTGTTCTTCGAATTCAGTTAAGGACTTGAGTCTATGCTTAATGAAGACCTAAAGAACGTAGCACAGTGGCTTTACAATCACAAGCTAACTTTGAACACCGCAAAATCTAAGTTTATGCTTATTGGAAGTTCACAGAGGTTGAAATCCCTTGACACGATTAGTGTACAAATCTACGACAAAGATCTTGATAGAGTAGATTCATTCAAGTACTTGGGCGTCGTCATAAATGAAACCCTTACCTGGAATGACCATGTCGACTACGCCAACAGCAAGGTTAAACAAAGATTAGGGATACTAACCAGGATCAAGTACTTACTTCCCGCTTCTGTTAGAGAACTTTTTAGCAACACAATGATCTTACCAATCTTAGATTATGGCGACATTGTTTGGGGAGACAAAAGCAATACTACTCTAATGAAATCCCTTCAACTTCTTCAAAACAGAGCAGCAAAGCTAATTTTAAATAAGTCCAAGCACTCTTCTGCTTCAGAGGCCTTGGAAGAACTTGGCTGGGATTCCTTATCAGAGAGACGCAGAAAGCACCGTATCTTATTTGTTTTTAAATGCTTAAATGGTTTTATAGACTGGGATTTTACTTTTACTTTTAAGAGAGACATGCACGACTACAATACCAGAAGTAAGAACGACATCTATAAGCTTAAATCTCGTAGCTCGTTTGGCCAACGTCGCCTTTGTTTTCATGCCATTCAGGACTGGAATTTGCTATCTGAGAGCACGAGAAACATTCTAAATCTAGATCAATTTAAACGATTTATCTAGTTACTTATATATAGTAGTACGTTATTGTTGTTATTATGTTTATAGCTATTTTTTAATTAATACCTTATATTACTAGATTTTAACCTTTTATAGATTCATAGACATTTTTATATTTTTATGTTTTTACACTAATACAGGACCTTCCTGAAAATCACCTTAGGGTGAGGTTTGCTTCCTGTTTAAATATTTAAATTATTATTATTATTATTACTGCGGCAATCATCCCCATACCGTGAAACGTATCTTTCCCGTCAAGTGTTTCTATGTTGTGATCGACGTTGTCGGCCACGTACTGGAGAAACTCCCTATTAAAAGAGGGTATTTCCGTGCCCTGGTCTAATACGGCATTCTGGCTGAATGTTTGGATTTCGTGATTGGAAGAACAAAATCCATGGCGATGCAGAGAGTCGATCAAAAAACGCGACGCAAAGTTATGATGTAGTTGAACCGCTAAGCCTATTTGTAAAGGCGCAATAAGGATGCGAGGACGTGCAGCCTGCATAATAGCCTGACCAATGGCTGCTAGCTCAACGGAGTCTTTTCCGACCAGAACACCCATCAAAGAACAGTTTTAGTGTCATGGGGAGAAAATAATATGGGTAATAATATGTTAATGTTTTAACCGCCTATATGTCATTCTTTATAAACCTGGCAGCAGTTTTAATGATATTTAGCTTCTCTGTTTCTGGGTCAGCATCTTGCTGATGCATGTGCGTGGAATTCCTGTAATATATTGTTAGCAGTGCTCTTAAATGTAACTTTCCGTTTATTATCAGTATTTGTTTCCCAAAGTGCCCCTGTAGCTTCGCCTTCATATGGGTGCGGCCTTAAGCTGTGTTTTCAGAGGTTTCCAAATACTTCACACAGAGATCACTGACACATATTTGTTCGTCATCATTTTCTTTCAGAAACATCGCCACTTTTTTGAAAGCCTCTTGTTTTTCGTTGTCATGTGGTCGGCCAATTTTTATCCTTTTTTGTTCAGGATGTCCTTGCGCATAGGTCTTTGGTTTTTAGTGCGGAAGTTCGAGCTACATGCCTGATCGTAAACGGCATCCGTGGAAGGCGAATCATGGACATTGAGAATTCTTCCTCTGACTACCTCAGCCCAGGCATCCGCCCTTTCTGAACATATTTGGAGAACGGTGTATTTGGTCTCAATGGTGGTGACTCTGTACGCTTCGACGTCCGATTGTTTTTCTGTCCATCTAAGTCAACCTTAGTCTCACACTAAAAACAGTCGGTTCTAAAGCTGAAGTTTTTTTCAGCTGTTCGCACTGAAGAGGTACGTATACTTGAGGGTTGGGATTCTGGTTTGCTCGCTCGCGCGACATTACGTACGTGGAAGACAATACGTGCGGCGACACTCCTGGTGAACATGTTGCCCGGCAACCGCTTGAATAGTATCATTACGTTGTGCGCTAGCACGGTTAATTCCCTCACTACCCTTCTCACGGAGTTTTACAACATCTGGTGCTCTAACATCTGGGGCTCTTTACTCTTTACAGATGATACATAGTATTGTTTCTTCCATCTATAAGGACAGCTGTGAATCTATAACCAGAAATATGCAAATCAGATCGCACCGCGAATTTTTCGTTTTTAGTTTATCTCAGCCTGTTGTTACAATCCTGTAATTGGATAATCCGCATGCTATAAAATCAGACAGGAAAAAGCAAAGGGCGCGGAATATCTTTATGCAGGATATTATACATATAAAGAATTTGTGTTGTTGTAATTTAGAAGTGCAAAGTCTTAACTACAGGTTTGCCATTAGTTCGGCACTCAGTTTTGATGCACGACGCCGCGCCATCGTTACCAAATAATTACATTATATCCTAGTATGAAAACTGTTTGTGAATTCTTTGATTAAAAGATAGCATATAGAGTAATGAAAATGCACCTTACCTCCTAACACAACTCTAAATGCCGAGGACATAAAGCTAGCATACCAGTACTGTACACTGCCAGACGAGCCAATGCGAGTTGTGGTGCAGACAGACCATCTCGCCAGAAATTGACTTCGGCTCATTAGGTACAATATTATTTGCCTCTTTTGTTTTCGTTTTAATATTGCCAGAGTGCCTTCTGCTCGGTTCTCTGCCCGACACATAAGTAAAATCGTTTTAAAGTCCGAAAATCATAGAAATAAGTTATACATATATACCGGCAAAATAACTGAACCTGAGGACACCAAATCATGTTTTAATAAAAGTCAACAAATAAAATGCCTTAAATAAGAAACCCCATAAACGTTTTTACTAATGCATTTCCATTCCTTTTCGTTTTCTTCGCTGACACCGTATTTCTGAGCCGCCAGTCAAAGCTGAAAATTCCGCGTTTTAAACTCATTTTTTCCGGAAAACTTACGCACTGTTCACATTCCTTTTCCGTTTCCATGCATGGCCTCAAGTCGCTCTCGAGGCGTCATTAAAGTTCGCTTTTTGGGGCATGTTCCCATATTGCGATTTTGGGAGACTTTTGATATGTTATTTAGAATAAGTTCCCGAGTTAAAAACCGTCGAAATACCTTCTGTTGCAATTAGTGGCAGGTTGGCCCCATTTTTTTCACAAAATGACTGGACTATTACATTTGTATTAGATTTGTAGTCTTTCCTTCTGTTTTGAACAAGTATCACGCTCGAACTCGAAACAGTTTGGTTCGAAATCGGCTTGGAGTCGGAGAACGGGAACGAATTCTTGGAAATCCTTGGATTTTCTCTCGAATCTTCGCTAGCAACATTTTTCTCTGCTCCTTCCCACTTGGAAGTCGATGATAACTGATCTTTTTTGAGTATCTAGAGTATTAGAGCAGCCGAAAGCCATACGATAAACCCAAATTCCTTTGTAAACTTCCCTCCCCGTATGTGACGTCATACCTTCTCATAAACTTCGCTGACACCGTATTTCTGAGCCGCCAGTCAAAGCTGAAAATTCCGCGTTTTAAACTCATTTTTTCCGGAAAACTTACGCACTGTTCACAACACTCGTAATGAGATGCGAAAGTGAAATAAGGTAAAATAATGCCCTATTAATGCTCGGCGAGCATATGCACGTGAAATACGGAATAGGGATGGTAATAAATACGATGGAAACACTCGACTCTCGCTTAGTTCCTATCAGCGTGCACTCGAGCCAGAGCAGAACGGCCCACCCATCCCAACCTTCTAAAATTCGTGCGGTTCGGGCCCCTGTTCTCTTGACAGTAAAGGTCGTTCAGATTCACCTAGATCACGCCGATCAATAGTTTCTCCCATACCTTATATCAACTGAGCAAGAATGCGAGTGTTGTGAAATAGGATACTATGGAAATATTGTTTTAATACACTTAAGGATTTTATTCAAAAAGGGTTGATTTTTAGGGTTCAGTTCCCCTTGGGGCTCAAAACAATCTTTAACATGTCCTTTGTTCAGAAAATGTATTAAAATTTGATAAAACATTTTTAGTGTTGAGATAGTGCACCTCAAAGACCTGGGCGCCGCCATCTTGTTTACATTTATGGAGTGACGTGTTTCACGTCACTTCGACCCACCGGAGTCTCGCAGCTACTTGTGGTGATTTGTTTTCTTTGTAGGATTTTCAGACGCTCGGAATTAGAGTAGATTTTCATCGATATAGAAGAGCTATATTTTTTTACTAGTACAGGTATATGGCGAAGACAAGATTGTGGGACAAGATTTAGAAGACTGAGAGGATGATGAAAACCATTTGGAAGGCGAAATGACCAACGTTCTTTCTAGGTGTATCAACGACAATGAACTACAGCAAAACAATACCCTGAAATGCAAAGAACCCTAACCCCAGAATACAATAAAATACAGCAAAACAATACCCTGAAATACAAAGTACCCTAACCCCACAATAGAGTTGTTCATTGTCCTGATATATCTTCTGAGCAGCATTTAATAACCGGTGGTGTTCCACATGTTCTGTCCTTGGTCCCTTACTGTTTCTTCTCTACATCAATGACTTTAATAAATCTTCTACAGCTTTCGATTTTCACCTCTTTGATGATGACTCAAACCTATTCTTCTCTCATACAAATCTACAAACACTCGAGACAACAGTCAATAATGAATTATGTAAGATCAATGACTGGCTTTGTGCAAACAAGCTGTCTTTAAATATAGGCAAAACTAACTTTGTTTTATTTCATCCTCCACAAAAGAAAGTTACTGCCCCCATAAATATAATCATTAACTATAAAATTATGAAAGAGTCTAAAAGTATAAAATACCTAGGAGTCTTAATGGATTGTCACTTGAACTGGAAAGACCACGTTTTTCATGTCTCCAAAAAACTATCAAGGAGTATAGGCATCCTATGCAAACTTAGACATTTTGTTGATACTAATACTTTACTCCTGCTGTATTATGCCATCATTTCTCCATTCCTCACTTATAGCTGCCTGGTATGGGGGAGTACCTACAAATCCAATATCAAACCTTTAGAAATCTTACAAAAGAAAGCAATTCGCATAATTACTTTTTCAAAATTTGATGCCCATACCAGTCCGCTTTATAGTCAGCTTAAACTTCTAAAACTATGATATAATTACTTTTTATACTGTATCCTTTATGCACCAGTATTCTATGGGCAATCTTCCTAACGTTTTTAACACTTTCTTTCAAGCTACTAGCAGTAAGCATAAGTACAGGACTCGCCTTGCATCTAAATCCACCTTCTCCTTTCCAAAGATTCGTACAAATTATGGAAAATTTAATATAAGATATCTTGGCCCCAAAGTTTGGAACAATGTTGATGAATCTATAAAATCTTTGAACTTTCGCTGCTTCAAGCAAAAGTTTAAAGACAAACTTCTAAATCTTTATTAATAATCTAAATAACTGTTTTGCCCCACATCCTGCTTACCAATAGTAACTTTGTTTGTTTGTGTGTTGCGTGTGTATTTATTATCACCTTAATTAGTTATTCAACGTATTTAATGTATTTAATGTGCTTGCTGATTTTTCGCCTTTTTCTGACTTGCAAAATTAACTCTATCATTTAATGGGCACCCGACAAGATTAGCTCCTTATAGCTATTTCGGGTGCCCGGTTACTTTATAACTTGTTTACTTTCATCCGACCCATGTAATCTGCCACTGTAAGTACAAATAAAAATTGTTGTTGTTGTTGTCCTGAATTTCAGGACGTTAATACACCCAGAAAGACCCAAAGTTGGTGAACAGCAGGTTCATACGCGTAGCGTGTTGACTGAACACAAACATTGTACTACGATGTGACTGAGGTATCCCTGTATGCGTTTATATTGTACGGAAATATCTAGCCTTGGACCAACGACGAAAGGTAAATTATGATGTATTAGTATCTCTATTGAATTCGAAATGCGTTTGATTCTTGGAGCTAAAGTTATTGATCCGATTCTATAAAAGCTAGCTTCGATCGCTCGCCTATATATGTGGCAAGTCTACCAAAATGGCAGAGGGAGAGAATAGTCACGGACACAAGAACAAGACACTAAAAGCAATTTTACTGCAAAAAGAATATAAAGTCAATTCTCATTATTGTTCTCAATGATAAGAAGCCAAATTCTATTAGGAGCCCGACCAAGCCATAAATACTAGTAGTATTTATGGCTTGCATTCTAAATGAACAATTAAAAAACGTGAGTAACTGGTTGAATGTCAATAAACTTTCTCTAAACATTGATAATACTAACTATATATAATCTTTCATCCTCTACAAAAGCGAATGTCTTATTCTATTTCAGTATGCGTAAACTCTAGTTTCATTAAACAAGAGCATTTCATTCGGTACTTAGGAATTCTATTAGATAGACATCTTAATTGGAAAGACCACATATCTCATAATTCGAAAAGAATTGCTAGAGGCATTGGTATTCTATCAAAATTAAGACATTTTACTAATATACACATCTTAACTCAACTGTACTATTCTTTGATTTACCCTTTCTTGACATCTGGTTTATTAATATGGGGTAATACATATCCAACTAATATCAATCCACTGGTTGTCTTAAAGAAGAAAGCTATTCGCATAATTACTTTTTCTAAATTTGATGCTCATTCCAGTCCTATATATTTTTTAAACTTAGAATTCTCAAATTCTGTGATATTATGATCCTCCACAATGCTTTATTTATGCACCAATTCATCTCAAATAGGTTGCCCTCCTTATTCGATAGCTTCTTCACTCCTGTTTCTAGTATACATTCATATCATACAAGACTTGCTTCCAAATCATCTTTTGGACTTCCAACAATCAGAACAAACTATGGCAAATTTAACATAAGATATTGGTCCTAAAGTATGGAATAGCATTGACGAGCTCACAAAACACCTCAATAAATCTGGCTTTAAAAGGAAGCTTCAAAATGATATCATAGATTCCTATAATGAAATCACCTGAATACCATCTGTCCTCCTTTCTATTTATTCAACATGTATTTTGTATATAATCTGCAGCACTGTTTTGTTAGGTTTAGTTTCAATGTTTAAGTATGATATTATATTACTTTACCGTCATATTTACGGTTTTATTTCTCCTTTCTGTCCATGCTGTAACTGACCCTATTACCTTATTACATGACATTTTCGCGACATGTTAATTTCGCGAATTTCGCGATTTAAAAAAAATCCCGAAATTAAAGTGACGCGAACAATAAGCGTCGCGATTAACATGACGCGAAAATTAAGTGACTCACAATATGTCAATAATCAAGAAAGGATGAGTTTATTACCATTGAAACGTTGACAAAATCATATTTTTAACTATTCTGGGGCAATGTCTTGGTCCTCCTCATCACTACTGCTTTCTGTGTCCACTGCAGGCAGCACTTCTTTTGAACAGTCCTCAAACCGTCCATTTACTGGCTCCTTGTAATGCCGTTCCACTAGCTGCTTGAACCTCTCAATGGCTTCTACGTTCTTTCTGGATGTTTCCATTCTTACTGTCGCCTCTACTGGAATCTCCAAGCCTCCTTGTATAAGTGGTGACCGTCGAAAGTGTGCTTCTTTTACAGTCACGAAGACATCAGCGCCTCTTGAAAGCAGGAATCTTGAAAAGCGGCTGATCTCACGTGGTAAATGACCAACTGTTACATTTGATAGTCGTCCGGGAAGCAATTTTGTTGCAGCTATTGCGTATCGATCATGTTGGTTGTTTCTTTCATGAATACAGGAAAGAACGTCTCCGACCTAAGGTTTCCATATCTCTTTATACACGTGAAAGCCTCTCAGGCCGCAGGGAAAGGAATATTGGACAGTACCAGAAACCGACGCCATAATCAAAATCAAAGCTTGCCAGTAACATGGCTTGGAGTTACCTCAGGTATTTCCAGAATTTTGACAGCTGACAATCATATATACGTCATGTATATCTATATAGTATCATGTATCTCCGCCACGTGAAATGGTTTTATTAATACCGCAAATTACACGAGTCTTCTTTTGAAACAGAAACGTTTGTACCTGGACATGTCTTTGTTTTAGTTCGGATTTTCTCTTAGAAGAGAAGAACCTTCGCGTGAAGATTCGGACGAGGTAGAAATACTTGAATCACATTTGCCGAGGCAAGAAGACACGAATTTAGGAGTGGTTGAATACAAAGAAGCTGCGGCCGCAGTTGTCAGCCTTTCAAGACCGGCGGAGATTTCCCAACCAAATCAACATCCAAATAGAAAAAGGGGCAAATATTCTCAATACACCGGAGAGGATCGCGTGAAAATTGGGAAATTTCCAAGCTTAAAGGAAAGCACAGTGCGTACCTTCCAAAAGGCATTTCAAGAGCAACTTTCTGCCCAAACAAGAGGAGGAAACGTCCCTTGGAACACGAAAACGTGGACGGCCACCGTTGCTTTACGAGCTGGACAGTAAACTGACCGCATTTTTACAAAACCTTAGAGCAAGAGGTGGCGTAGTGAATGGCAACGTCGTTTCAGCTGCTGCGAAAGCACTGATTAGCAGCAACCATCCATGCGTGACAAGTATAACTCATTTGTGCCCACACGAGGATGGATTCAGTCTATTTACAGGCGTTGTAACTTTTCCCGTCGAGCAGGTACAACAACCAAACCACCAGTGCCGAGGGGAATTTACGAAGAATGTAAATTAACTTACCTCTCAGATATAAACAATTGTATCAAGCAATACAAGATTCCACCGAAGCTAATTCTAAATGCTGATCAAACACCGAGTTCTTACGTATCAGTGGGCCGAATGACTGGCCACAACTAACTCCCAGTCTGTCCCAATCAAGGGCTGAACAGACAAGCGTAATATCACTTTAACATTCGTGATATCTGTGTCTGGTGAATTTCTGCCACTGCAGATTATATACCAGGGGAAAACAAAGGCTAGCCTTCCCCGGAACTTTAGTTTTCTCAAGGGCTTTTGTGTCACCCAGAACCCAAAGCACTATTCAAACGAGACAGAAACATTAGGTCTTATTGATAATGTCATCAACCCATACTTGGTTCAGAAACGCAAAGAACTTGGCCTTCCACCATCTCAAAAAGCGCTGCTCATCTGGGATGTCTTTAGAGGTAAAACAACTCAGGTGTGCTCGAAGCTGTCTTCGCTGAATGTAGAAGTTGTAGACGTCCCAGCTAACATGACACATTTTTTCCAACCCTTGGATCTAACGGTGAACGGACAGGCCAATAAATTTTGCAAGAACAAGTTCGCAACGTGGTATTCGGCAGAAGTCAAGAAGCAAGTGGATAGTGGAGTTAGCTTTGAGGATGTGAATGTCGACCTTAAGCTATCGGTGTTGAAACCAATTCATGCAACTTGGTTGGTGGAAATGTATAATTTTTCACCAGCGCACAGGGGACGGTTCATGTCTTGAAAGGATGGGAGAAAGCGGGAATAAAGAGTGTGGTAACTGGAAGAGACGTACTACCGCCTGTTGATCCATATCAAGACATTTACACAAATGACTCGTGAGACTTGTTTAATGGGTATCGTGGTCAATTGACTCAATAATTCACGTACAAGCATGAACTTCTTGTGGACATTGTGAGAACTTCTTTGAAAAAACTGTTGTCATATAGACCCGCCGCTGCATCTTTTGTTAATTTTGACGTTATTGTAGATGAAGTCGTTCTATTTGATTCAAGGATAAGTTAAATAAATAGTGGCTTACTCAAGAACGCGAAATTAAAGTGATTCAAAATACAAAAATTTCGCAAAATCGCGAAATTTAAGTGTCGCGAAATAAACGTGTCGCGAAAATTTCATGTAACAGGTAATATAGTTAAATTATCAGTCTGCAAATAGTGTCATCTGACTTAGATTAGCCGCATGGTTATTTTCTACTTAATTTTGTTACTTTCCATCTTCTTATAACAGTTGATCTCCCCTCTGTAAATATGTAACCTAAGTACGAAATAAACTAGTTGTTGTTGTTAGTGCTTGGACGACGTCAGTGGTACAATATTTATTTTAGCGCTGTCCACAACCGATTAATCGCCTGCTTGATGTTTCAGATGTATAATATTTAGGCAAAAGCCATATTGATCTGTGGCTTGACTAATGCCCTGAATATCTGAGAAGAAAGAAAAAATGTAGGAAACGTTAAAGGCTGATTTCATTGACTTCTCAACTTCTTTCTATTCGGTATTTACCGGTATTAACACTATCGAATCGTCTACAGATCAATTCAACAGAAATACTAATACATCATAATTTACCTTTCGTCTTTTGTCCAAGGCTAGCAATTTGCGTACAATATAAACACATACACTGATACAGCGATATCTCACATCGTAGCGGCACAAATTGTGGTCAGCGGTGCTAGTGCCGTGTGGACGTGTGTATGTTCTGCTCCGTAGTTTTTTTCCTGGATTGCCGTATGTGGTACGATATCTTATTTGGATACATTACCAGTTTAAGATACTATTTCAGTGTTAATTCACCGAGCTCTGTGCTCTGATCGACCCTATCCCGTCAAGTTATCTGGAATTCGCGATACTCCTACGGTCTTCTGGCCTCGGCCCTGGCCGCCATCTTGGATCCAAAATGGCCTCATGGCATAGATGGAGTCTGCTACTTATCCTATTCTTCACATGCTTCAATGTTATAGAGTTTTCGCCAATACCAATAGCAGCATGCAACACATTGGATTTCCAACCAAATATCTTCACGATGATCGATACAAACCAATCACTTCTAATCGAGAACTTCCTTCGCCGCTCAAAGACGAGTCTATTTCAGCAGTGCTGCTGCCTTTCCGATATGTCTACACCGAAACATTGTATTATGATTCTGCTGATTATAGCTAGTGACTGCTCTATCATTAACCCTGGCCCCATGAAGTACCCATGGTCTATGTGAAAATTCAGTGAAATGCAATCAGAAAGCCATTGAATGTGAACAGTGGAAACAATTCTAAGCTTGTGTGGATATGTAACATTTGTTTGTTCCCAAACTTCTCTTCTACATTTCTACTAAACGACATGCTGGATTTTGCCGACCAAAACAGCTTTGACAGCCTAGGTACAGATTCCAGCAGCTGCCCTATTGGTTCACCAATGCATTATTCTAGCCCTACTAAGCATACTAGTTCTATTAGCTTAACTGGAATTGAGTCACCCGTACCTCGTGCATTTGTTTCTTCCCACAAACAAGTACCTGCCCACTCCAAACCAAAGGTAAAATCGAAAACGTGTAAACGATTACCCGAAACAAACATTTCCATTATTAACTTCTGTGGTATTGGAAACAAGATTGGAAACCTGGAGGCTTTGACTGAGGAACATAAACCGGACATAATTATTGGCACCGAGACTCATCTTCGCCCAGAAATTAGCAATAGCGAACTCTTCTCAAGTGACTATGTAGTTACTCGTAAAGATCGCAACTCACATGGAGGTGGTGTCCTTATAGCAACTAAATCCAACCTTACTGTTATTCATCATCCCGATGCCGATACGGATTGTGAGATCATCTGGGCAGAAATTCATGATACTCGTGAAAGCTGTTCAACCTTTATCGGATCTTTCTATCGCCCTCCTGGAACTGATATCTCTCTCTTGTGTGAACTTGGTAAATCCCTGGAAAAAATTGTAGCCTTGGCAAAAAACCATGCAATATTTTTAGCTGGTGACTTCAACCTACCTGATATCAACTGGGATCAACTGTCTGTTAGACCTGGCGGTCGTGATGTCCACCACTGTCAACTACTTTTGGACATCCTGCATGACTACCACCTGAGTCAGCTCGTTGATGTACCCACTCGTACGACCGATACCACTGCAAATATTCTTGATCTGATTCTGACTTCTAAACCCTCACTCGTAAATGATGTCCAAGTTATACCAGGTTTCAGTGATCATGACATTGTTTCTGCCAATCTGCTGCAAAAGGCACCTCGAAATAAGTGTAAGCCTAGAAAGGTGCTGGACTACAAAAAAGATGACCAAATCAATTTCCTGAAAGACCTTGCAAATGACTGCAATAATTTCCTTAAATCAGACCCTGAGTGTCAACCAATAGAAACTAACTGGGCTAAATTTAAGAATATGTTAATGTCCTCAGCTGCAAAACACTTCCCTACTAGAGTAATAAGACCTTCTAAACCTAACCCCTGGTTTAATAGAAATCTCCGTCGTATGACTAGGAAAAAGCAGCGACTGTATAATTATGCTAAACGCAAGAACACTCCTACCTCATGGAATAGATTTAAAGACTATCGTAGAAAGACAAAAGAATGCATTAATCTAGCAAGGAATAATTATATTTCGTCTATCCTTTCTGAAAACGTAAATGAAAACCCAAAAAAGTTCTGGAAGCACATTAAGTCGCAGCGCCAAGATAGTGTAGGTGTTCCTCCCTTGAAGGTTAACAACAAGCTTTTTAGTTCTAGCCAGGATAAAGCAAATATCCTTAATGACCAGTTTAAGTCAGTCTTCACAACAGAAGATCTAACAAATATTCCAAATGTAGGTAAAAGTAATGTACCAAGCATGTCTCGTATTACAGTTACCACAGAGGGTGTGTCCAATCTACTGGCTAAGTTAAACCCCTCAAAGGCATCTGGTCCGGACCAAATTCCTATCCATCTATTGAAAATTGCTGGAAATGCCATAGCGCCAGTACTTCGGGTCATCTATCAACAGTCTTTGGATAGCGGAAACTTGCCTATAGATTGGACACATGCCTTCGTGTCTCCAGTTTATAAGAAGGGTTCTCGTTCTGATCCATCAAATTATCGACCAATTTCACTAACATGTGTTCTATGCAAGACCCTAGGGCACATCATCTTTACTAATATCATGAGTCATTTAGATCAATTTTCATTGCTATCACCTCTTCAACACGGTTTTCGCAAGGGTTTCTCCTGTGAATCCCAGCTTGTGTCTACCATTCATGATTTGTCTAGAAATTTTGACCATGGTATTCAGACTGACCTCATCTTACTTGATTTTTCTAAAGCTTTCGATTCCGTTCCGCATCAGATATTGATGTCTAAACTTGCTTCTTACGCTCTTGATAATCATACCTTATCATGGATAAAAGGCTTTCTAGATAACCGAACCCAAGTGACCGTCATTGACGGTGATTTCTCCAACGTATGTGCAGTTACCTCCGGTGTACCTCATGGTTCAGTGATAGGCCCTTTGCTATTTTTACTGTACATTAACGATCTCTCGGCGGGTATCTCCTCCAATATTCGACTGTTTGCTGACGACTGCATAGTTTACCTGGAACTGTCGACTGCTTTTTCTCCGCTGCAACTTCAATCCGACCTAAACGCAATGTCGACATGGGCTGAGAAATGGCAAATGCATTTTAATAGCACTAAATGTTTTTCTATGCACATTTCTCGTTCCAAATCTCCAATTAAAACCACGTACTCTCTTAATGGGACAGCACTTAAGGAATCTAACCTTCAGCAGTATTTAGGTGTTTTCTTTTCATCCGACTTGCGTTTTAACAATCACTGCGCATACATATCTAAGAAGAGTAGTCGTACTTTAGATTTTCTTTCTAGAAATGTCTATCATTGTTCCCGCGAGGTCAAATCCAAATTATATCTCAGCCTCGTACGACCTACTATGGAATATGCTTGCATAGCGTGGGATCCTTACACACACCGGAATTCAAATTTACTTGAGAAGATCCAACGAAGAGCTGCGCGTTTTGTACACCGGGATTACTCCAGAGAGTCCAGTGTTGGTGCTATGCTCAAAAATCTAGAATGGCCCTTACTTTCAGTGCGTCGCGAATGTCTCCGCTTGAACTTTATGTATAAGACTTCTCATGGTTTTAACGCAACTGACCTTAACGAATATCTCACACTTGCATCAAAGTCAGTCACACGCCGTAAACACAACTTAAAATACAAACATATTTCGACTCGGACCGATGTTTTTAAATTCTCTTTCTTTCCCAGGACTGTTCCCATCTGGAATGCTCTTCCAGAGGATTTAGTTATGTCCCCAACGTAGATACATTTTCTAAAAAAACTATGGCTTTCCTAAACAACATGCATAAAAATGACTAGTAATACCTACTTATGTGTGACTTAATCATATATATCATTATTATTTATCATCGACTGAATTTATATGTAAGTCTTAAATAGACACTGTAATTTTCTAAATATATGTAATGCAATTTTGTAATATATGTAAAGGCACTGTCTGCCACTATCGGTTTTGTAATGCAACAAGCTTTACCGATTAAACATACAGATACAGATACAGATTGCATGCCGTCCACCAACTTTGGTCATTTCACCATCATCCTCTTAGTCTTCTAAATCTTCTCTCACAATCCTGTCTTCGCCATATTTCTGTTCTGGTAAAAAAATGGCTCTGCCATATCGATGGCAATCTACTGTAATTCCGAGCGTGTAAAAATGCTACAAAGAAAACAAATCACCACAAGTAGCTGCGAGACTCCGGTGGGTCGAAGTGACGTAAAAAACGTCACTCCATAAATGTAAACCCAGGTCTTCGCGGGGCCAATACGTTTTTAATACAATACAATGTTAATACATTTTCTGAACAAAGGACATGTTAAAGAGCCCAAATATGTTTTTCACTCGGGTATCCCTTTAACAAGGACTTCTTTACCAGTGCAATTAACGCCAGAATACCCAGGCTGACAGAAGCAGCGGTAAGATCCAATACTGTTTATGCACATAGATCGTCTTCCACAGACATTAGGAAGTAGTAAACATTCATCAATATCTGAGGGAGATAAAGTAAAACGGAACTGTTTAATATAATAATACTAATACTTTTATTTATACACGATAGGTATACACTCAGCATAGCTGGCGGGGTCGTGCCTGTCAGTATTTCAGTGTGTAGTATTAATTCCTAAGCTAATAAAATTGCATTTATAATCATCATGTAGCACACACGATATACGATTTATACCATATATGGCACCTTTAGCTTGGTCTTTTGGACTTGTGGACGGAATTATAACCAGAGCTGAAACCTACGAGGTATCCATCATAGTTGATCGATTACCTGTGCACTTTGTGCCGTCTCCATTATCCTGGAATCCATCTAGGCACGAGCATACGTATGACCCTTGGATGTTAATGCAGCTAGCATTACCATGACAACCACTCGAACCTGACGTGCACTCGTTCAAATCTGCGCACGCATAGCCATTTCCATGGTAACCATTTTTACACATACAAGCGTATGAACCGTTGGTATTTATACAGAAAGCGTTGGGTGAGCAGGAGTGCGAGTTTAGCGAACATTCATCAATGTCACTACAGTTGTCACCGGTATATCCTCGGCTACAGACGCATCTATACGATGCCAGTGTATTAATGCACATTGCGTTTGAGAGGCATGTATCCTCACACTCATCTATATCTGCGGATTAAAAAAACAAAACAAATTTTAGCTGAGATGAGATGGCGACACTTGAAAGTGACTCTTTTCCCTGAAAAAATTACGGCAGCGGCACATAATATTTATTCCATGTCAAACCTGTTAATATTTACGGACAAAATAGCCTGAAAACCAAGCATAATACTGTCTCTACTATTTCACGCTACCGTATCTACCATATCTACCGTATCAGAATCTTTAGCATAATCCAGCCGCCCAATTGGCAAACTCCCCATCTGTTGCCGACGTCTATCGATCGATAGTCGCCCCGATAGATAATACCATCCTTCTTATTCTGCTTGAAAACCTCCAAGTATAGCCCCCTTGATGTTCACGTTCACATTTAATATCCCCGAGTGAACTCCCATTTCTACTTGGCTCAAAAGTTAATATACTGCGCATGACCGGTGGCGAGTAATGGCGGAAATATTGTTGGGTATTGTCTCTGTATTTCTTGTCCTTTCTAATTCATCTTAGTAGCTCTATTAAGTTATGTCGTCCCGAGCTATTACCAAAGAAATCCTGGAATCAACGCTTGGCAAGAAATTCAATACATTAGGGTCAAAAAAAAATTCAACCTCAAATCCTCCAACCAACAAGAATTACTGATCATTCTGCCACATTAATTGATAACATTTTCCTGAATTCAATCGAACATTTTGCTATTAGTGGAAATTTGATTTATGATCTTACAGATCACCTACCTATTTTTTTGATTATCAATTAATTGTCTTGCCTTTCTAATAATATTAAGATCTTCAAGAGAGGCTTTGTTTTTCAGCACTCAATGAGTCAGCCTTCATTCAGGACTTTCAGTCTATAAATTGGGAAGAGGTTGTTTCTCCAAGTTCTGATCCCAATCAAATGTTTGAATCTGTCTATACTAAAATAACAGACATTATTGACTTTCATATTCCTGTCAAACAGCTGTCCAAAAGAGAGCTTAAACTGAAATCTAAACCTTGGATAACTCCAGCAATTAAGACCTCTATTCATGTAAAGAATATCCTATTTAAAAAGTACTTAAAAACTAAATCTATATATTACCATTCTAAATTTAAACCCTATAGAAATAAAATACCTGTTAAAAATTAGCAAAAAACAATATTATAATGAGTATTTCTATTCTAATTGTAATAATCCTAAGAAAATGTGGAAAGGAATTAAATAAATTATAACCCTTAAGCCCAAGTGTAACTACGTACCAACAAAATTGTGTATAAATGAAACCGAACTAACTGAACCGAAATTGATTGCTAGTGCTTTTAATGAATATTTTGCAAATATAGGCAATAATTTGGCGAGTTCTATTCCCTGTACAGGGAACTCACCTCAGGAATAATTAACTCCTCTACCTCATGATAGTTTTTATCTTTTCCCCGTCACAGTTTCAGAAGTTGAAGATGAAATTACCAATCTAAATGTACAGAAAGCTACAGGGCCTTTCAGTATTCCACCCAAAATCCTAAAACTTTTAAAAGAAATCTTGTCAAAGCCACTAGAAACTGTTTAATTGCTCCTTTTCAACAGGAATTGTTCCTGACAAATTTAAGTTAGCTAGGGTCTTGCCAATTTACAAAAAGGGCTCACAAACTAACCCAAATAATTATCGCCCAATTTCACTTCTCTCAATATTTAATAGAATTTTAGAGAAACTTATGTACAAGAGGTTAATTAATTTTATTGAAAAAGAAATATCATACACGATAAACAGTTTGGATTTCGTTCACGCCACTCTACTGAACTTGCAATTCTGAGTACTGATAGAATACAGGAGGCAATTACTGAAATTGGTAACTTTTCTTGTGGAATATTTCTAGACTTCAGCGAAGCGTTTGATACCGTGAACCATTCTATTTTGATTAAGAAACTAGAACACTATGGAATCAGAGGAGTAGCTAAAGATTGGTTTATTTTTTACTTAAATAATAGGAAACAAATTACTTCTATTGGAAATATTTCTTCAGACCAACTGTCTATTTCCTGTGGAGTGCCCCGGCTCAGTCCTTGGTCCTCTTTTATTTTTGATATATATTAATGATTTAAAAAACTGTTCTAACCTATTAGATTTCCATCTCTTTGCAGATGATTCTAATCTATTTTTTGCCCACAAGAACTTAAAATGATGAGCTATTACATGTTCACACTTGGCTATGTACGAATAAGTTATCTCTGAATGTTGATAAGTCTAACTTTGTCATTTTTCATCCTCCCCAAAAGAAAGTACGATACACTGTAAAACTGACTATTAATGATGTATTCCTGGAAGAGAAAAATAGTATTAAGTATTTAGGTATAATGACAGACTCCAACCTCAATTGGAAAAATCATGTTCACTATGTCTCAATGAAAATTAAAAGAAGTATTGGCATTCTCTCAAAAAATCGGTATTTTGTAAATCTTAACGTTCTTATCAATCTCTACTCTGCACTTATATATCCATTTCTAATTTACGGAATAACTACATGGGGCATCACATACCCCACCAACGTAAATCCTCTTTTTTTATTACAAAAGCGTGCTATGCGAGTGATAACCTTCTCTAAATTTGATGAACATTCAAGTCCACTTTTTAAACTCACCATGATAATAAAATTATTTGATCTTGTTACTTTCCATGTCGGAATATCCATGTATAAATTCCATAATAAACTGCTACCATCTGTTTTTGGTCATCATTTCATCCAAATCAAGGAAAGACAACTATAATACAAGGCTCGCCTCTAAACAGTCTTACACTCCACCCAAAGCAAGAACTAATTACGGTCTCTTTAATGTTAGATACAAAGGAGTAAAAATATGGAATTCTATAGATGTCCACACTAAAACTCTCTCAATCACAGCCTTCAAACTAAAGTTTAAGCATAGTTTCATCGAGAAGTATTAATTTCACCATACAGAATTCGTATTCACTTGTACCTAATTTGACGCATATATTTCTACACCCTGTAATTATGGTACTAGCTCTATTGTTCCCTACTATTGTTCCCTATATTGTTCTCTACTTTAATGTTATAAACTAGTGTTAATTATTGTATTATTTCTTGATACATGTTTGTATTTTATTTATTCCCTATATGTGTTGTTGTACCGGCCTACAATTTTTGACTACTCTATAAACGGGTTGCATTGCTTGGCTTGGTTAGCCCTTATGGTTATTCCAGGCAACCTGTACCCTAATTAGCTAATTTTATTTCATTCATGTAAATCTGTCTTAACTCTGGTACAAATTTTAAAAAAAGTTGAGTATACTTGTCCTGGCAAAGACAGTTTAACCTATAGTTTTGTTACATTTAAATGTACAATACCTGAGCAGTTTTTGCCATTTCCAGTAAATCCTTTGAGACATGAACATGTCGTGGAATTCCCATAAACAGCACAGGACGCGTTTACATGGCAGACATGGAGCTGACACTCACGCAGGACTGGAACAAAAAAAGGGAAAGGAGCAGACTCTACCACGTCCTCTTTCATCGACAAATCGCAACATTTTTCCACACAGACGTTTCACTTGAAGTGACGTTAATATTTGGTAACAGCAATAACTTTATTACCATCAAGTAGGAATTGTCAAGAATGAGGTAATAGTTACCCAGAATAACTATAATTGAGCAAATCTAGCGAGTAACAGACTAGTGTAGTTTAATAAGGTATTATTGGTCACAATACGTGCGTTGATCTAGTGAACCTTCTACCATCTGTAACTGACTGGAAATAAATGTCTAGTATACTTTAGCCAGTGTTTAGATGATAAACTGATTGATTTACTTTACCTCCAAACAGTTCGACTCGAAGACAAATATGTCCCATCCATGATACAGGGTAGATTCTGACTAATCGTGCCACCAGGGGAGTATAGTGTGTACTGTTTAGTGCATTACATGACACAGACAAACCATCCGTATTACCAGGAAATGTCTATGAAACGAAGAAACAAATTACTGAGAGGTAATTATGGATATTGCATATTGTACTTTTTTCAAAAGTCAAAAACTTGTCTATACAAACAGAAACTGCTCTGCTGAAACTCAGTGCATGGAACAATCGATAACGAACTCTCCTTTGATACACACATGACTGTTATAAAACAAGTCAATAGTCAACTGGCAATTTTGAGAAGGATGAAAAACATACTGCCGCACAAATCAAAGCTTGCCATACATACATGAGTCACCTGCCATACTTAGAATTTTGCTAACTAATATGGCATTTGTGCGGCACAAGAAACACAAGGAAACTTGAGCGCCTAAACGAGCGAGCGCTATACGGTTAGTTATGGAACGATTACAGAAGAACAAATGAAGAATTACTGAAAGCTTCTAAGCACTACTTCACAGGAGCACAGGCGGCTTGCAAAACTAATGGAGGAGGCGTAGGGACAATGGCAGGTCAATGAAATATTATGCAAGAACGACTAACTTTGCGAGCGCCGAAGGCACGAGTTTCTAGGAGAATCCTGGGAGATAAACCCCGTAAATGATTGAACATTTGGGTTCTCTGAAATCAGGTTTGTCACGGTACAGACAGAAGGGCAGTTTAGCTCAGTTGGTAAGCTCTGGACTACTGTTCAGAAGGTAAGCGGTTTGAGAAGCTTTTGTGGCACCACCAGCATCCAACCTTCTTAATCTCATCGCCTCTGAAAGTCCAGTTTAGGATTGAAGATAGAATATAGAAGTGCGCCTGGATGAAAGAAGTTGTTCAGTATCATGTACAATCACAGAAATATTTTTTCCATTCAATCTTCTGTGGCAAGACTCTGCGCCACCAATTAAGGTTTGCTCGAAACGTTCAGACGAATGTGGCGACGAGGGTGATGTGCTTGACCCAGAAGGTCAATCATTCGCCGTAGAAATGTCTTTCCTGGGCGACATACTGAGCACAACTGTCTACCATAGCCAGGGAGTGCAGTTCACGTTTTTTGAGTTTGTGACAATTGATCCATTGATTTAACGTATCCATGATGTCTTAGAGACAGTGCGTTTCAATCGAAATCAAAGATTGGGCATAAATTTGTTATTTCCACTAAAAACATTGTTGAAAGCCTTTCAGTTTGTGGCACACTTTATTCGAACATCCTTTTAACGCTGTGGCATCAAGTAAGGTAGTATACAAGGCAGTATCTAGAGTAGCATATGAACTAGATGGTAGTCACGTCAAGTAAGGTAGTATACAAGGCAGTATCTAGAGTAGCATATGAACTAGATGGTAGTGGCATCAAGTAAGGTAGTATACAAGGCGGTATCTAGAGTAACATATGAACTAGATGGTAGTGGCATCAAGTAAGGTAGTATACAAGGCAGTATCTAGAGTAGCATATGAACTAGATGGTAGTCATGACACCGTATCAGACAGTTTTTAGTGTGTGCGTTGGAGCGAAGAGAAATTGCTGTGTGTATTGTGAGTCAAATGACCACAAATCTACTAATTGCCCAAAAGTTGTCAACATGGCAGATAGGAAGAAAATATTGCGACAGAAGGTAGATAGGTACAATTTTATTTAAACACGCTTGCCTCGTCAACTATTGCTAATTTCCACAAGGGGCGTGTGGATAAAAAATACAATATTTAAGAAAATATAAACCTTAGTGCACTATAAAATTATATTTTGCTATTTATTGTCTAAAAAATATACCTATTATAAAAGTAATTATGTATCAAGTTAATTAAAAATTCAAGTTAAGTTAAGGAGTAGGAAAGACGTGAGTGGCAATTTTAGACTTGAATGAGGGGAATGACTCACAATTGCATATTGTTTCTGGAAGGGAATTCCATACTTTTGCCCCACTATATGAAAACCTTTTCTTAAAGTTTTCTGTTTTAGGGAGAGGTAACTGTAGCGAGGTAGTGGAACCCCTTAGCTTATATTTGGGAACATCATGCTTTTTAGTGAAAAGATCTGCAAGGAAATTTGGGGCCATGTCGTTAGGTACTTTAAACATGTGTTTGGCCTTTATTTTGGTTCTTTTAAATTCAAGAGTTTCCCGACCTAAAGCGTTCAAAGCTTCTTGGTGGGGAATTTCGTTACTCATATGTGTAATTATTCTTGCAGATCTGTTTTGTAATTTTTGCAGACGTTTTGATAGACCTTCACCAAGGGTGTCCCATACCTCACTACAGTAGTTGAAGTGGGGTTGCACTATGGCATTATATATGGAGACCAGGGTCTCTCTGTCCACGAAATCTAGTATTGTCCTGATGGCTCTTATGCCTGATGTAATTTTTGTAGACGTTTTGAGAGACCTTCACCAAGGGTGTCCCATACCTCACTACAGTAGTTGAAGTGGGGTTGCACTATGGCATTATATATGGAGACCAGGGTCTCTCTGTCCACGAAATCTAGTATTGTCCTGATGGCCTATGCCTGATGTATTTTTTTGGCTATACTTTCAATATGCTTGTCTCAAGACAAAAACTGATCAATTTCGACACGAAGAACCTTACTATGGTAAACTTGTTTTAAGGAGTTTTGACCAATTTTTATGTTGGGCTGAGCAGCGAGAGTTCTTAGGTTATAGCGGGAGCCGATCAGAAGAAATTCTGTTTTTGCCACATTAAGGCTCAATTTGTTTGCTAACAACCATTCCTTTACACACACAAGGTCCCCATTCATGGCCCTCTCAACTTCCTCAATTGACTGACCAGATGCTGTTACGTTAGTGTCATCAGAAAATAAGCGAGGGGTTGTTTGTTTTAGGCATTCTGGTAGATCATTTATGTACAAAAGGAAGAAGAGAGGGCCAAGGATAGAGCCCGGGAAATTCCGCAGCCAATGTGGCAATCTGCAGACATTACTCCATTAAGCTGGCACATTTGTTTATGATTTCTTATATAATATATTATAAGGTTTAAGGCATTCCCAGTTATACGTATATTTCCATTTAACGCAACAGTATTTCGTGGTTGACTGTATCGAATGCCTTTCAGGTCCAGAAAAACAACCAAATTAAACATCTTACGGTCCTTGTTAATATACCAGCTAGTTGTACTGTCCAGCAGTGCTGAAACAGTAGAGTGTAGTCTTCGAAAACCAAATTGGCGTTCACAGAGGAGATTGTTGGCTGAGAGGTAATCGTGTAGTTGATCATATAGGATTCGTTCCATTATTTTACTTATTGCTGGTAAAATAGAAATTGTCCTATAATTGTCAGGCAAATTGCAATTTTTGTGAAGGGGCAAAACCCTGGCCACTTTCCAATCATCCGGGAAACAACAAGAAATAATAGCTGATTAAAAATGCCAGAGATATTATCAATGCCAGTGGCTATGGACTTTAGATAGCCCACATAGGAGTTTCTGAACATTGGCACTGGTAACAGCTCTGAATCGTGACATTTCCGAATGAGGTGGCTTTACGAAACTTTCAAATGAAACACTTGAATCGGTTATCGTATGGGCAAGGTTAGGTCCAATGTTGAGGAAATAATTATTGAAGGCTTCAGCTATTTTTTCTAGAGAATTGATACTAACATTATTTAGTTTCAATTCGTTTACAGCAGTGTTATTACACGTTTTCCACAGCAGTGTTGTTGCACGTTTTCCAAAAAGAAAAGGCTGTGCTACAATTGTACTGGAACTTCACATAGGGCCGACGATTGTCGCGGCAAAATTACTTGCCAGAAGTGCGATAAGAAACATCACACTTCAATTTGTGAAACTGAACCAAAGCCTGAGGCCATGTTAACAGCGCATCAAACAGATCAAATGGAGGTTGTGTACCCAGTGGTTCTATTAGAAGTTGATGGAATCAAAACACGTGCTATACTCGACACGGGCGCCGGAAGCTCATATGCTTCAGCCAAGTTAATCGATGCGTTGCCAAAGAGACCGACGGAAGTCAAAACATAGCGAATTTAAATGTTGGGCTCCATGACAACTAAAGTAGAAGTCTACATATTCAATACGGATTCATGTTCTCCTGTAAATATCTGGTCCATTACACTCCTGCTCTTTTTGAAAGTCGACTTTAAAAAAAACTTCTTACTGTGTTAGCCTATAAACTGAAACGAGAACGATTTTCTTCGACTCTGGATCTCCGTTTGTTGTAATCAAGCAATATGCAAATTCGCCAAGTATTGGTATGAAAACAAAACAATGGCTGGCGTCCATGAAAATAACATGAGCACAAGATTCACCAAGAATAAAAAGCCTTATTTGTCTAGGTTTTAGAATCTTTCGAAGTATTATAAAACACAAAAAGGCGATGAAAGTAAAGGGGCTGTGTCACGGTAATAGACTATACATTCGCGTTCCGGGCCGGAAACAGTTATTTTCACCGATTTTGATATGAGCTAACGAACCTCTCGGCCATGTGGGATGCTTAAATTCAAAGCAAATATGCAAAAATAACTAACAAATAGTGTATATAAACAGTCTCCAGGGAAAATATTGAAAATCCTTTCAATCAAGCATTGAGGGAGGGAAGCTTAACTGTTTGTATCCAATTAACAGCCACCAACCGAGCCATTACTCGATACATGTGCACTACCATGACAGCCACTTTAACGTCACAATAGAAGTTTGATTATTGTTTTGAAGGCGCCGACCCGTTATACGGTTACTAGTTGTCTCGGCCTATAATACTTATGATGGTCCTAAACGAACGAGACACTGCCTATAATACTTATGATGGTCCTAAACGAACGAGACACTGCCTATAATACTTATGATGGTCCTAAACGAACGAGACACTGCCTATAATACTTATGATGGTCCTAAACGAACGAGACACTGAACATATGTTAAAGTTTTAGTGACTATACATCGTTTACAATTATTTAAGTGTTGCAGATAGGATGAATGCTTCACATTCAATGTTAGCATGTTTACATTCTCTAAAAACTCCAAATATAGTTACTGAACATTCACTGAGCTACATCTCGATCAATGAGTCGGTGGGATAGACCCGGCAGTGGTCAGGACGCGGCCATTATTGATAGGGTGGTAGGGTGGGTTATTTTTAGCTGTAATCTTTGAAATTGACTAACTCCTCCTCAGAGCGTACATTTTCCCTAATAACCCCTCCTTCACATTGTAACCCCTCCTCTTTGACGATAGGGGCAGAAGTATGATCAAAGGTGTAATTCGAGGCAGGAAAAGGTAAAATAGCAAAACCTCATTTTGTGCTTATATATAGAGAATAACTTTATTCAATATGATGCACAACGTGCTGCACAACATAAATAATAGCATCATGCCAAACATATTTAAAATTCATGAAACACTGATAATGTATATGATAAAATGTAATTAATATATAATATAAAAGATAAGAAAGAGAAATGAACGGGGAGAAATGAGAACTGCGCAAAGAGGGGAAAAGACCATGGAACTTCATGAGAACTAAAAGTGGAGGAATATGACTGGCGAGCGTTAGTTCTAGGAGAACTGAAAACATTAAAAGTCTATGAACGTAACAAATACCTTGATAAATATGGTCTGCTCTCGGGCATCAAGGCCTTGAAACATGACAAAATCACATGTATTGTTAAGCATGTTTTTCAAATGGACTCGGACGAAACAGAAGAAGGCTGAAGCTTGTGCAAGCTATGAAGAACTAATGAGTAACGATGCTGAAGGAAACGTTGAAGATGATGATGAGTATGACGATATCGTGCTACATGATCTGTCGGAAGACGATAATAGCGGTGGACTGGACGAAGAATTTATCGAACCAAGTAAAAAGCAAGTAGAACTTAGATCAGGCAGACAGGCTACAACGTGGATAAATAGATTTGTATAAGTTTGAGGATGGACATAATAAAAATGGAACATTATAGTTGTAAAAAGAACATCTTCTCCTCTTGATTGAGTACAGTATATGACACACATTTCACTTGACCTCCTTCTATTGGTTATCAAAAAATACAAAACCCCTCCTTCAGCAACCCTTAAAATCTCATAACCCCTCCTGAAAATCACCCACATCCTACCACCCTATAAATAATAACAGCTCCCTAAGTATAAAACTTAAATTACCGGGAAACGTAGCATTAAGTGGCTACAGAAACCATTATGGTCAAAGTGTTTTATCCATATGTTATTAAACTTTATCAGACTTTAGGCCAGGGCGATCAAGGTCGTCTAATATTTCATAATCGAACTCCCGCGCTCAGTCAAACAGTACGCCATTTTGGTACTGCCTGCCATCCAACATGGCGGCGTAGCAACAGTTGCTAGGAAGTCACATGATGGTGCACAAACCTCTATTAATAGAGATTACAGCATGGACTTTAGTGAATCCAAAGTCGACAAACCGGAACTCATTAATCTGGAAAACCCCAAGTATGAATAATTAACGAAGAAACATCCACATAATATTGATGGCAAACCACGATGGCCAATACATCTGGTGCTCGAAGCCTCAGAATACACCAAAATCAAGACTAAAACCGCACCAAAAATGGGTTTAGCGGGTCAGCCGGTAGCAGAGAAAACTACTATCGGGTGGACAATCATGTCACCAGGCCGCGAAGAAGACTCCAGCCCCCCCTGTTGTTAACTCAGTCGACAGTGCAGACTACGAGCAGCTCTGTCAACTAGATGTCCTTGGTCTAGCCGACTCTCCAGCGAACGACCAGAGTGTGGTCTACTCTGAGTTCAAAGCACAACTGAGGCGACACCCAGAAGGTTATTACGAAACTGGGCTACTAACCTTAACCTCACCCAGAACTACCCACCAATAAGTCGGGGAGTCTCAGAAGGCTATAGCTAAAGCAGCTACTAATCAGAAAACTCGAGCGTACGAACAACTACGAACAGTACGATGCCATTATCCAGGAACAGCGTGAAACAGGAATTGTAAAACTAGCGCCGACTATGCCCACAGGGAGATAATTTTACATTCCTCATAAAGCGGTGATTCGAAATAATGCAGAAACTACAAAACTACGAATCGTGTACGATCCGTCGGCCACAGAAGAGGTGAGCCAGCCATCACTCAACGACTTCTTGCATCCGGGACCACCCCTACAGAATCTGTTGTGGGGTGTATTAATCAGAGCACGATTTCAGCCGGTACTGTTAACTGGGGACCTGCAGAAAGCTTTTTTGCAAGTCAGAATCGAAGAGGCAGAGAGAGACGCCTTGAGGTTCAATTGGAAGTCACCAGAGCACTCTAAGATAGAGACTCTAAAATTCACCAAAGCCCTATTTGGGCTTACTTCATCTCCCTTCCTGCTGGAGGGAGTGCTAGAACAGCATCTCAAGACATGGGAGCAACAAAAGCCAGAGTTAGTTGCTCAAATCCGCAAGAGCCTGTATCAGGTACACCAACTGTAACACAAGCTCAACGATTGAAACAAGAATAAATCCAGATATTCAGCGACGGCAAATTCACTTTGCATAAATGGAATTTGAATGTTTGACGAGCTAGAACGGAATGACAACCTTAGTAACAGCGATGATCAGACATTTGCCAAACAGCAGTTAGGAACTCAGACGACTGAAACCAAACTGTTGGACTACTTAACGACACTTTAAGTAATCTCTTTCCCAAGCTGTAAACTTAACTTACAAAGAGAGGAGTCCTATCGCATCTGGCAAGAATCTATGACCCACTAGGACTCGTCTCACCACGACGCTGTGTGGGAAATTTATATTCTGAGACATCTGCGAGCAGAAATTTCACTGGGACGCACAAATCCCAAGACAACTGATAAAAAAATGGAAGAAATGGCAAAGTGACCTACCAGAGTATGTGACGGTGGAGCGACCAATTGCGCCATTTAGAGAGCTAATACAGTCCATTGTACTCCATGCACTTGGAGACGCCAGCAAACAAGGGGTCTGCGCTGCAGTGTATGCCGTGCTCGCACAAGAGTCAGGATTCACACAAGGAATCGCGCCTGTCCAAGCGGAACTTGACAATACCTAGATTGGAGCTCCTCGCGGGACATTATGGCGGGAAACCTGGCCGCCAAATGTGATATGCGCTTAGAAGCCATCCCATATCTACCCATTGCTGGTTAGATAGCACTATCGTCAGTTCGTGGCGAATCTCGTGCACAAGATACGCATATAAATATTGCGTGAAATCCCGGATGCTTTGGTAAATGATAATTAATATGGTTGATGTTAACGGTAAGCTAAAGAAACCCAATAAAGTGTTCAATTGGAAACAATGTACCAAATTTGGCATTGGCAGTGATGAAGAGAAATCTTGTAGGACGTAGCTGTGTAAATCTGATTACAAGTCGTGAACTGTTCAATGGAATACGAAAGCGACGTAACGCGAACAACACATCGGAAATACCTGGCATCATGTACCCACTGACCAGAACTCAGCAGACTTAGGAAGCGTGATCGATGCAGCCCTGTGGAAGAATGGACCACAGTAGCTAAACGATCCCGAGCAGTGGCCACCCAACATTCAACTTGGACAAAGTGACAAGAGAAGTGTTCGATACGGCCATACCAGTCAAATATGAATTCAGTAAGTTGTTGGAGACCCACAGCTTGTGGAAAACCCTGCGCGTAGGCGCGTGGGTAACAAGGTTTTTATTTAATTGTAGGAACCGCAAACCAAACCGAGAGGGAGGACAGCTGACGAAAGAAACCGAGTACCAGATGGATTAAATGAGTCCAGACCGATGCGGAAGGCACAAAGTGCAGCTAAACATACAGCCCAATGCAGAAGGAATTCTAGAGTACAGAGGAAGGATCGTGGGAACGTACCCCATCCACCTCGCAGACAGCGCCTGTTTACCGCCAAACTAGTACACCAAGCGCACTTAGCAACACTCCACGGGGGAGTGACACTAGCTATCGCAAGAGTACGAGAAACATACTGGGAAAGTTGGTAAAGAAAGTAAGAGGGAACTGTTGGGGGTGCAAGCGGTTCCGAGTACAAGCCTACCAGTCGTACTGAAGGAGAGACGCCCTACCAAGCTGTGGGCGTAGACTTCTCGGGCCCTATCAATCAGAGCCAAGACCGAATCAGAGCTAAGACCGAGGGCAAGGCCTACCTGGTCTTGTACGCCTGCAGCCTGACACGAGGGGTATACCTGGACTTACTACCTAGCTTAGAAACTGACAAGTTCCTGGTAAGTTTGAAACGATTCATCGCCAGACGTGGACGGCCAATCGTCATCTAGGGCAGATTTCGTATGAGTGGGACAAACTACGGCATGTCCCGTAGCCTTGCCGTAACCATGCTGTAACCGTGCTGTGCCGTATAATTTGATTGGATCAGCAGAGCAAAAGCAATGGGAAACCATTTCAACGTCAAGGCATGCCGTACGGTAACCGTGCTGTAGTCAGTGCTGTAGTTTGTCCCACTAATACAAAATCCGCCCAATGGCTCAAGAACGTGAGGAAAGTTAAGAAGTTCCACGACTGTCTGGCGCAGCATGAGATAACCTGGAGATTCAACCTAAGCCGCACCCCATGGTGGGGCGGTCAATTTGAAAGGTTGATAGGAGTATTCAAGTCAGCCTTCCGGAAAGTGGTGGGAAACGGTACTCTAACCTGGAGCAAATTATCTGAGATAGAGCTGGACGTGGAAGTGGCTATAAACGACCAGCCCCTGAACTACATTTGTACGTAGAGGAGGACATCAAACTCCGACTACTGACCCCAAGATCTATGCTGTACCTAGAACCCCTGCCATTTAAGTCGTACTTCTTTAGCAATTTTCGGCTATTTTTAACATAAACCCCCCCCCCCCCCCCCAATTTCAATGTTGATTTTCGAGAAGACCGAAATGTTGCCTTTCTATCCCAATATTGTGAAGGGGGAGGGGGGACAAGCGAAGTCACACAAAAAAAATACCGGCGATGTGTCAGAGGAGTTCGGTCAGTGTTCTGAATAGCCTTATTTTGTCGGGCGGTCCGTACTTAATTGGCGAAGGTTGTACGCTCAAACCAATTGCCAGAGTTGGACGCCCACCAGATCCAAGAAATAGAGCTGAGGAAGAGGGCCAAATACTTTGCCCGGTACAAAGAAGCCATGTGGTCTAGATGGACAAGGGAGTATGTGCAGAGTCTTAGAGAACGATACCGAACTCAAGGACTGGGGAGAACAGACCCCATATCCAGTCATTGGAAGCGTAGTAATTATTCAAGAAGATTCGCGAAACCGAAATAAATGAAAACTCGGAATAGTACAAGAGTTGATCTTAGGGCGCGATGGAATTGTGCGAGCGGTCAAGCTACGGGCGGGTAAAGGATTGATCAAAAGTGCGGTTCAAGCAGAGCAGGAGGATGACATTTGAGCTTTGAGCATATATATTTTTTGTTTATGTTGAAGCATTAGGGCCCAGTTCCTAAGTGAACATATATTTCCTGGAAGGATAACATATTTGGGGGGGGGGGGGGGGGGGGGAGGGGTGAGGAGGGGTGTCGGGAACTGGCCATAGTAATTGTGTAAACATATACATTGACATTGAGCAACCTTTGTGATTGAACACGTGACCCCACGCGATAGGTGCGGGGGCGTAAGACATGTGCTTTTGACATAGAGAATTCTGCATAGTAGCCAGTTTTTAGTGTTTGTGTGGGAGCGAAGAGAAATTGTATGTGAGACCAGGTGAGACTTTATCGGACTGTGATTAAACTTACAAGAGTTAAAACCTAAATCTAGTGATCTGTTGCGGACTACAGCCTTGCGGAGGAGGCATTCGCGATACTTGTCTTACTTTACTAATAGTTACTATTTTTAAATTATAACTTAAAGTTTTGTTGGGTTTGACTTCCTCAACATTTGCAGTTCATCTTATGGTGATCAGTGACGTCATAGCTAAGAGAAACAAAGAATGGGGCGGCGAGTTTTATACATCGGAGAAAATTGATATGAAAATAAGATTGATTTAACAAGTCAAATAGAATCACGGTTAGAGATATTGTTTTTATTGATTAGGGGATAAGATATTAAGGGGGAAATGTGCTCACGTGACCTGTTTTGCTGAATACCCCCTTGACAGTAAACGATAGTCACATTCTCTAAGAGTGAGTTTGTAGAAATCAGTAATCAAATTATACTGGATATGGTAACTGTTTACTTGGTGAAAACTCGCAGCTCCATTTTAGAAAGAGTTCCCCCTTCTGATATTCGTGTTAACAGGTCACGTGACCTAACCGAAAAACGCTCGCTTTGTCAAAGTTCTAGCTCATAATCTTGAAAATTGTGTTTTCCTATTTTCGGTCAATGACCCAGGCCTTAACATACTTGAGAAGGCCGTATTAGCATAACTAGATGAGATGTGGCGAGGTTGATTCTGAACGGCGGACATTATACCTAGACACCACAGGAACTTCCGGTTGGCCATTTGAACTGTTTCGCGATATGTACGTTGTACTTCATAATTGTACTAGTTGGCGTTCGTATTTATTCCAAGCAATTACCCAGTCGTCGCAATTGTCGAGTAATCGCCGTTTTGGTGTATGATTTAGGTTAACAGCCACGCCCCCGAAATGTAATGTAACCTTATAATTTACTTTGTGCATACATAAAAGGACATATCTACACATATTACAGTAAACAGAAAGAATGGGAGGGAGAGCCAATTTCCAGTTTAGTTGTGCTCTCATGTAACGGCATAACATACTTTAAAATCAAGCAACAAACTGAACATATCAAACCTGATGGGATGAACTGTTCGTCAGGTTGTATGTTGACCACGTGTTGTTGTCAATACTGTAGAAAATGTGATATGACTGAACATAACCACTCAAGTTTCCAGTGATCCCTTGTGTAGCGATACGCAATATCTGATAGGTCCTGCCAAGATTGACCTGTGAAGCAGTGCACCAGTATTGGTCAATGGCACAATAATCTTTGTTAAATCAACCAGTGATAGTAATGTGGTGACGTGAACTGGTCTTACCTGTAGGTATTGTCCGTTAGTGTTGTTAGCAGCGCACCAGGCTCGGAGCACGTTGTATAGTCTCCCTTCACTCGCTTTATGAAGGCTGCATCGTGAAAGAGATCAGAAGTTTAACAACAAAGTTCATGAACGTTATGAAAGAAACAAAATCTGAAATGATGTTAAGATGTTAAAATGACATGTTAAATGATGTTAAGATGACATGTTAAAGGATGTTAAGATAAGGAAACATGTCATACTTGTCGTAACTTGAGGACGAGCTTAACCAGGCGTCAGGTATCACGTGACTTATACCTACAGGTGGCGTGTAAGCTGTCGATGGAACAAGGTTACTTCATGGATACAAAAATCACCTTATAATAATAATAATAATAATAATAATAATGGCCAAATTTATATAGCGCCATATCACCACAGTCTCGTGGCGCTTTACATATTACTGATATATCCCGTCAGTGAATTATTTCTGACTGCTTACGGCGCTAATGGCTGCCACGCAGTTTACAATGTTGAGTGCGTGGTTATTACAATGGCCAGGCTGCTGTATCGGGTGACAATCCCCTGCTGTTTTTCGAGTAGTACAACAGGTTCTTTCAAGTCCCCTCCAAATACTGATTAGAAAGAGACAAGGCCAACGGCTTATAAATGTCCCTGCCCAAGGACTCGGCCGGGATTCGAACTCCCGACCTCCTGCACTCTAGACCGTGCTCTACCAACTGAGCTAACCAGTGAGGCGATATACTTATACTAGACTTTATACTAGTCACCATGTAAGTACTGTTCTTACTTTTATAGAAATATAACTGAGCGATTAGGAATAGACTCCTCAACAAGCTACAATTCAACAATAATTAATTTCCTAAAGACTTGAAAGGGAAACGTTTGTAGGGGGGGTTCCTCCTTTCCTCCCCTTCAGCTTCACGCACATTTCTTTCCGAGTGATGCCTGGTAGAAAACGTCCTCTTTGCCAAAATGCACAATAAACGCCTGCATTGCAAGCTGGGAGGATCAAGAGATTCGTACTGAAGCTTTCTGTCTATATTTGTGTCATAGGCAACAGAGCTGGGTGCTCTTCTGACCTGTACAATTAGTGCCATTTCCATGATAACCACAATCACAGGTACACCGAAAGACTCCTGTAGAATTACTGCAATGGCTCCTGGGATGACAGTCACGTGAGCAGTCAGAAGTACCTGTAAACAGAGCAGACTAACATAATCCCACACGAAAAAGTGTTTGTTGTGAAGGTTTGCTTTTTGGATGGATGGTCGTATTTCGTAATAAAAAAAACAACTTAACAAGTAAAAAAAAGGTATTACTATCAATATAAATTGTAGCCCGTTTAGCGGTCTAATTATGGGGTGCCAAGTGTCCAAAAATTATATGTCACAATTATATGAAAATTATATGGAAATTATATATATAATCGTTATTATATCATATAATTTCTTTTCCTCCTGAGTTCATTATTTCAAATAATGTTCGTGTTGTTATTTCATTGTTTCATACAATGCAACACTGCCTTTCGCATTATATGAAACCATGATCGCCATTCATGATCTATTATTTCATATAATGCAAGACTGCTTTTTAAATTATATGAAACCATGATCGTCATCCGTTATCTATTATTTCAAATAATGCAACACTGCTTTATAAATTATATGAAACCATGATCCTAAGCCAAATTCGTTATTTCAAACAAGTTAATGCTTCAATTTTGCTATAATCCATTATTTGATATAATACATGTAGATTATATGATTTAAAACCATTATATGATATAAATCCCATTATATGATCACATAAATCTCATTATATGATATAATCCCATTATATGATATAAATCTCATTATATGAATATATAAATCTCATTATATGATATAAATCCCATTATATGATCACATAAATCCATTATATCATATAATCCCATTATATGATCATATAAAGCCATTATATGATCATATAAAGCCATTATATGATCATATAAAGCCATTATATGATATAAATCCATTATATGAAAGAACCATTGTATCATATAATATCAATTGTATGCGCGATTGTATGCGCAGTTAGCAAATTTCAGTGTCGGTGTAATATTTAACTTAAGCCTCGATATTGTGTTAACGTATCTGTCGTCTCAAAGTTCAACTATCATCACCTTTTCGAAATTAATACTGTGATAATCTGCTGTACTCTCTTTCGGTTTCCTTAATAAATGACGGACCAAGTGGCCAGCGATTTGGCTTCGGCGTTAAGCTTGTCTACGATCGGGGATTGCTGTTCAAGACAACGGCGAGACCCTAAAATACCTCTACTAGTACAAACGCCAACTCGTCGAGACCAAATATCACACTCCCATAGCCTCTCAGACGTTACGCGAAAACCGAATTTCTGTTCGAACTATTCTTGATTAATGAGGTTATTTTCCCTTTCTCTTTGAATTTGACACATGAAGTTAATCTCTATGATATGTAATTAAACGTTTGATAAGTCAGATACAGAATTCGTGTCCGTGCTTTATTGTATTTACAAACTCTTTCAGCTTGAGTTTGTAAACATAAAGCACGGCCACTCATTCTAATAGAGAAACGTCGAGTGTAGACGACGAAGAATTACTGTTTCGATAACCGACTCAGAACACCCGAAAAAAAAAAAGAAAAAAAGAGAGGAAATATACACTTACACATACGTACATAATTAAATAAAAAAACGTATTCATATAGTTGTACTTGATTATACATGCTACACACAAACACCCCCCTCGTCGGTTTTACAGTATCGAAAATTATGTAACGAAAAACGTCACCTTCAGAAACATACGAATTAGGGAATTGAGGGACACGAGGGTGTGGCTTAGCAGGGGTACGGTCAGCCCATGAAAAAAGTCGACTAGCACATGCCTGGTTACAATATTGATTAAGGAAGCCAGAAACAATATGAACCAGTGCACCTTGGAAAAGAGACAAACTCTGAAAATTAGGCAAATCAGGGTGATGGGACCGTGAGCCCTTGAAAAAAAGTGGAAAAAGAAAAGAAAAGAGTACTATGAACACGCATGTCTCATGAAAACGAGCAATTTAATTTAAAAAACTCATAAGCAAATACCGTGGACAAAAATCCTGTAAAAATACGTTGGATCCGAAGTGAGGACCTATGCAGGCAAAAATATAAACAACGTAAAAATCTAACACAAAGCACTACGGTTAGCTAGGCCTGACACGAAAAGCGCTCGGACCAGATTGCAGCCACAGACAGCTGTTTCGTTCTTATTAGAACTTGTTAGTATGGCATAGCAAACAGTACGCAGGCTTCGGTACCACTGCACCATCGACCCGGACTGAGCTAAAAAGCATCTAGTTTCGAGCAACAGAAATGCTTGGTTATCGGGTCACACGTCATTAGATTTTTACGTTGTATATCAGCTTTTCTGTAGTCTTCGGACTTTTCATTCGTTATTGTTTATATTTTTGGCTGCATAGGTCCTCACTTCGGATCCAACGTATTTTTACAGGATTTAATTTAATTACATATCATAGAGATTAACTTCATGTGTCAAATTCAAAGAGAAAGGGAAAATAACCTCATTAATCAAGAATAGTTCGAACAGAAATTCGGTTTTCGCGTAACGTCTGAGAGGCTATGGGAGTGTGATATTTGGTCTCGACGAGTTGGCGTTTGTACTAGTAGAGGTATTTTAGGGTCTCGCCGTTGTCTTGAACAGCAATCCCCGATCGTAGACAAGCTTAACGCCGAAGCCAAATCGCTGGCCACTTGGTCCGTCATTTATTAAGGAAACCGAAAGAGAGTACAGCAGATTATCACAGTATTAATTTCGAAAAGGTGATGATAGTTGAACTTTGAGACGACAGATACGTTAACACAATATCGAGGCTTAAGTTAAATATTACACCGACACTGAAATTTGCTAACTGCGCATACAATCGCGCATACAATTGATATTATATGATACAATGGTTCTTTCATATAATGGATTTATATCATATAATGGCTTTATATGATCATATAATGGATTTATGTGATCATATAATGGGATTTATATCATATAATGAGATTTATATCATATAATGGGATTATATCATATAATGAGATTTATGTGATCATATAATGGGATTTATATCATATAATTGTTTTAAATCATATAATCTACATGTATTATATCAAATAATGGATTATAGCAAAATTGAAGCATTAACTTGTTTGAAATAACGAATTTGGCTTAGGATCATGGTTTCATATAATTTATAAAGCAGTGTTGCATTATTTGAAATAATAGATAACGGATGACGATCATGGTTTCATATAATTTAAAAAGCAGTCTTGCATTATATGAAATAATAGATCATGAATGGCGATCATGGTTTCATATAATGCGAAAGGCAGTGTTGCATTATATGAAACAATGAAATAACAACACGAACGTTATTTGAAATAATGAACTCAGGAGGAAAAGAAATTATATGATATAATAACGATTATATATATAATTTCCATATAATTTTCATATAATTGTGACATATAATTTTTGGACACTTGGCACCCCATATCTAATTGGTATTTTTTTCGGGCTAAAATGCGTTTTTGGTTCGGCGCGCCAAAACTAGCTGTTGCTATGGCAGTAGCCAATCAGAAAAGAGAAAAGCCAACTAAATGCAAGCGCTGTCTTTTGTAGATTTAACGAGTTCTTAGTTAAGAAATATAAAACATTTCCCATGTTTCTATAGAGTTTTACTAGAAATCAACTAGTGTTCTATCACGAATCCTGCAATCTGATTGGTTAAGCTACTCAATATCTATTCTGTGATAGATGGTGAGTAGTGAAAAAGCCGGTTTTCAAAAGCAAAACAATGGCTGCCAAGTCGTCAACATGTCAAAAATGCTTCTTCTTGTTTCAGATTAATATTTATTGAACTACTTGTTCTTTTCTACTAAAACAATTAGACTACTCGCTCATTGGCCAAAAGCGACACATGACGTGATAGTAGTCATCCGCGGATGTAATCTATCAGGCGTTATAGTTCACCGCAAAATTTTGGCGCGCGCTCATTGGCCAAAAGCGATCACGTGATGTGATAGTTGTCGTCCGCGAACTATCAGGCGTTATATTTCACCACAAAATTTTGGCGCGCGCTCATTGGCCAAAAGCGATCACGTGACGTGATAGTTGTCATCCGCGGAGGCAAACTATCAGGCAATAGTGCCCGCTGAGCACGAAAAACCATTTTGTGGTGAACAATAACGCAAATAGACTGTGTCTGTCTCGGACCTATCGGTTTATAGTTTCCCTTGGAAATTTGATGTTCTTAAAACTAGCATATAAGCCCTCGAACTTCGTTCTCGGGCTTATATTTGTTTTAAGAACATCACATTTCCGCGGGCAACTCTCAGCCGATAGTTCCTCGACGGACACAGTCTATTCGTATAATAGTGCCCGCTGAGCACGAAAGACAATTTTGTGTGGAATAATAACGCAAATAGACTGTCTGTTTCGGACCTATCGACTGATGGTTTCCCTTGGAAATTTGATGTTCTTAAAACTAGCATATAAGCCCTCGAATTTTAAGAACATCAAATTTCCGCGGGCAACTATCAGCCTATAGTTCCAAGACGGTCACACTCTATTTGTATAATAGTTCCTCGACGGCACAGTCTATTTGTATAATAGTGCCCGCTGAGAGCGGAAGAGAATTGTGTGATGAACAATAACGACAAATAGACTGTGTTTGTCTCGGAACTATTATACAAATAGACTGTGTCCGTCGAGGAACTATCGGCTGATAGTTGCCCGCGGAAATTTGATGTTCTTAAAACAAATATAAGCCCGAGAACGAAGTTCGAGGGCTTATATGCTAGTTTTAAGAACATCAAATTTCCAAGGGAAACTATCAGCCGATAGGTCCGAGACAGACACAGTCTATTTGCGTTATTGTTCAACACAAAATTGTCTTTCGTGCTCAGCGGGCACTATTGCCTGATAGTTTGCCTCCGCGGACGACAACTATCACGTCACGTGATCGCTTTTGACCAATGAGCGCGCGCCAAAATTTTGTGGTGAACTATAACGGCTGATAGTTTCCCTTGGAAATTTGATGTTCTTAAAACTAGCATATAAGCCCTCCAAGTACGTTCTCGGGCTTATATTTGTTTTAAGAACATGAAATTTCCGCAGTCAACTATCAGGCAATAGCCCCTCGACAGATAACTCTACTTGTATATTATAACCCATCAAATATGTTCGAGTCACGTGACCTGATATTTTCTCTCTGCGAGCCCGAACTATCAGCGAATACACGTATAAGCGCGCGTTCAAGAAAATATTTGAAGGATGATAACAACAATAACCTACATTGTGGCGCCGAAATATGCTCCGATATTTGTCCTTGGACATTATCTGATCCTCGAAGCTCAGTTTCCCTCGAGCTTCACTCTCGGGAACTGTTCTCTTCTCTGAACAGATAATGTCCGCGGACGAAATATCAGGGCATATTTCGACGCCACTAATAGGTTATTGTGTTTATAGTTCATCGACGGACACACTATTTGTATATAAGTATATATCAACTAGGTAACCTTGGTAGATCGAGCAATCTGATTGGTTCGCATTCAGGGGATATTTAGTAAATAAACCACTTCTGGCGGCTGGTATATCGGCGGATAATGTTCGCGGCTGAGAGATGGTCCGAAAAAAGAACAGTTGTTCGAGTTGGAATTGTGGTAAATAACTGAACACACTAGTATAACTTGTTGTATTATTATACGTTACTTTTATTAATAAATATTAACAAAACTGTAATTTGACGTTCTCGGGAGATCATGCAGATCCTCGTAGTATTTGGATACAAGTGTTTTAAGGGCTGGTACCGCACTGATAATACAGGTAACCCGAAACAACTAAGACGATAAATTTGTTTTAAAAATTGTGAATGGTACCGCACTGATAATGCACTAGTAACACTAAAACTCAGGGCATGATTCTCGGAAACTCTAGTTACGGTTTTAACCTGCAAGTAAATGGCTCCAATTGTTGTACAAGACACACTTAAAATACTAGGCGAAATATCGGAGTGGAGCACAAAACGCTAGCGATTCGTGTACCCCCAGCTAACGATTAACGTGCAATTACCAAGGTTTCAAATGTACATAAAAATCAAATCTAAACATGATTTCATTGCCTTTCAAGCCATCAGACGAGTGCTCTTACTCAAACTGACCTCGGCTCGTCACTAAAATTTCGTAGCCGACGGTCTATTTCGCTCTCTTCACGGCTGGACATCCCTCCAGGATCACTATTACCATCATCTTCACTGTTATTCTCTTCGAGGAGGACCAAAACTTCATCTAAATTGTACGATTTTGAACACTTTCCCTTTTCACTGTGGACCATTATGCAAAATACAATGCAAACAATACAACCAATCGTCGCGCTTGTAAGCAAGTTATCCGGTCAGTGATTAGTTGATATACTGTCACGCTGTACAGCAATCCTGGGGAGTTTTCCTTGTAACGCCACGGCGCTAGATTTTGAAGTCATCAGTACGTACGTACTGATATTTATAGGCTCGGACAGTAAAGAGTTAAATTGCATAATTTTACGGCCCTCTCACGATGGAATATATTTCTGAGAATGACTCATCGATCGATATCTCCTTGTCTCGCCTTGTCTGAGAGCTTTGACTTTTGTTATCTGAGCGCGCCTGACGGAATCTAACCTGAGTTTATAATTCGATACCTTTTATATCTAAAGGTGTTTGGATACACTTAAGCTGAGGTTGTATTTCGCTCGCGTTTTTAGATCTGTTCGGACAGCGCAGATGAACGTATTACGTTGTTCGTGTATTTTTGGGTCTATAACAGTTCCTTTACAAGAAACAGAAGATTAAAAAGTAGTTAAAAAGAACTGCAGCGCCTCGAAGTCTCACGTGTTGCTCATTTCGCATTCTCACAGTGGTAATTATACGGTAATGATATTATGTGATGTAAACGGTGTAAAAGAAATCTATAAATTTAGTGCGCATGCCTCCTGCACATCGTCTGCGACCCACATCGTCAGCGATAAAGGTCTGAACTGACCAACTTCTAACGGCGATAGAACAATAATGATTAACAAAAAAAACGACTGCATTTTAAGACTCCGGCCGCTGCCCTAGCAGCGCCGGAGTAATTATTCACCGAAGTGGAGGTGAATAGTGGTGGATATTTACCGAGCCGCTTCGGCGAGGTAAATTAAATATCCACCACTATTCACCGACACTGAGGTGAATAATTGTTTTAGTATATACCACACAGGTGAATAGCCAGCACCAAATAGTTATTTTATTTTCTGTCAAATTGACAAAAACTCGTGCGAGGTGATCGCTGCTTCGCTCGGGTGTGATAGCAAAGGATATCCCATGTTTGAGTAGCCAATCAGAGCGCGCGAAAAGCGCTATTAACTGGTGTGGTATATACTAATGAGCCATATTCACATCGGTCCGGTCGGCTATAATGTCCGCCACTCTGTTTCAGCGGAAACTCATGGCTCGTTAGAGTAGAGCTTCACACGGGAAAGTTTTAAACATCCAGGACAATGCTATTTCACAAAATGCAGGAAACTTTGTCTCAACGGTTTTCGAAAGTAATGGTACTACATGAAAAAAATTTGAACACTGTTTTACATTAAATAATTCAGCAGGGAATTGTGAATTTGTTCTTACAAATTTTAACCGTAAGTTAGTTACGCACTAGATTTCGGCTTCTCTGTCAGTGTTTCTTATTCTGAGATCAGAAATAAACCATTTGAGTCATAAAAATGAAAACAACCTGAATAAATGTCTTGAAAGTTGTACTTATCAGAAAGAAAACGATCGCCCACCTTCGTTTCCACCTTAAAGTCGAGTACTCTGCGAGTGGAGCTCTTCGCCTTTGGCATCACAGTCACAGTAAATTATTGTGTATATCCTGACGCCGAATAGAGATAATCGGCTAACTCTGTTGCCACCCAATTCAAATCATGTGATGTAAACATACATTACTCTGGAGAATTGACTCTTTGAAAATTAATTTTATTCAGATAGGCATGACTGCATTATGATTAGAATGAAAATGGAATAATTCCCTAGAGTAGCAGTGGTAGCAGCATTAGCCGATTACCTCTATTGCTCTTCTGTCCCTTATTCCAGGCGCTATTAATTCCACATACCATTTAATGACAGAATGACCATCCACAAAAACGTTCCATTGAATAAAACTGGAATTTTCGACACAATCCTGTCAGCATAGGCCGCCTGCCTTGATTTCGGGTGGCTTGTTTACAATTTTGCTTCCTCAATTCTAACCTCAACTCCTCAAGTTAAGTAAAGTTCGGTTGTTAGGCAGTAACCATTTGATTTCACAGTACCTAGTTACACATTTGATTGATTGGTATTTGGCTTTAAATACTGGAAAAACAACTTCGACAAGTTTTACGGCACTTTTAGAACTGTAAGCACTTCAAGCTCGTCCTTGAACAGAATTGCCTGAGTAACAGGCGCATGCGTAAGCTTTGTCATGTTTCGGAATAAAGCGGGAATATTTTTCAACAACCTTGCAATTATATTTTTTGATGGGCTACCTCTTTGGTATATACAAAAACAATTATTCTCTTCAATCTCGGTGAATAGTGTCTTTGGGAATATTTACCTCTTCGCAGCTTGGTATATATTGCCACTATTCACCTCCACTTCGTTGAATAATTGTTCATAAGCTTGATTTCTACGGGAGGTTACAAAGGATTCCATAAGTCGTACCATAATTCTTTCAGAACAAACAATTTTCGTTTCACCATATAAACTGCAATTATCGTTTTTTATTAGCTTTTAACAATGTAGCTTACCTGCAAGCCCAGAATGAATCACGCCTACAAAGTGCACTACCAGTACCACCAGTCGATATGACCATCCCAACCAACTCATTACACACTGGATTGTTACCTGGACAAGACTTCAGATATCCACCAACACATGTCACTGACCGGTTATCTAACTTGGTACAAGCAAAACTAAACACAAGAATGAAAACAAGGCAAAGGAATAAGTAGAGACTAACTATGATGTTCTATGGCGCTGGTGACGAGACACATGCCTTTAGAATAAGTAGAGACTAACTATGATGCTCTATGGCGCTGGTGACGAGACACATGACATTAGAATAAGTAGAAACTAACTATGATGTTCTATGGCGCTGGTGACGAGACACATGCCTTTAGAATAAGTAGAAACAAACTAAGATGTTCTATGGCGCTGGTGACGAGACACATGCCTTTAGAATAAGTAGAGACTAACTATGATGTTCTATGGCGCTGGAGACGAGACACATGACATTAGAATAAGTAGAGACTAACTATGATGTTCTATGGCGCTGATGACGAGACACATGACAGGTCATTACGAAATCATGCAATAGGATGCCAGAAAAAGCTCTATTATACACCAAAATAGAAACATTATATAATCACATTATAAGACATAATAGATAATTATTTAACTACTCAAAAAAATACGTAATATACATTATAAGGAAGATATGAGAAAGACTGAATAAAATATAAACAACTGTAGATGGTTTGCACTCAATCCCCAGAGATTCAAATGACAAAGGGCATGTTGGTGTACAGAACAAAAGAAGCTAACGAAGAATCTATTGTTAACTGTACACCAACATGGTGGCTATGACGTAACGTGCAAAGGGTCTATAGCTTTAGAATTAGACAATTAAAATCATATATATATTTAAACTGGTTACAGGTATAAAAAAAGGAGATGTAGGAACATGGTCACAGTCAGTAAAGTCTAGTGCTCTTCAACTCATTAGCGAGTCTAGTTCTAAAATATTTCATACAAAATCGATTAAAGCTTGGTAATGTGTCAGATCATAGTCTCCTCTACTAGAAGTAATCATAGATTATCAAAGTGCGTTCGACATATTTTTTGAAAGAGAAAGTCTGAAAAGTTGAAAAATTGCTGCAATGATGTGGATGGTGTACGTAATCCTGATCAAAAACGCTTGTTTTTTAACTAATGTGAAAATTTTGATGTCTTGACTTATACGTTAATATACAAAGGGATGCATCTGGGTATAAAAGTGTAATTATCTTTGTGTAACATTAACTCATTGGATGCGATGCTTATGTGGCTATATGTATACATGTGTCTTTTATATGGTTATGGCATTGATTTGAGAATTAGTAGCACATTTTGCTGTGTGGTATACAGTGGAAAGCAATAGTTGAACGGCTGTGTGCAGCAAGGGCGTGTGCAGCAAGGGCGTGTGCAGCAAGACCGAGCCGAGCGAGGACGGGTTTGTCACTTTCGCAACCCTAAAGGAAATGATGCAGATCCAGGAACGAATGTTCAGAGGACTTTTCGACTCGGTGATGGCTTCATGCAATGCAAGAGTCGACGACCTTGTGAAGACGGTGAGCGACATAAGAGCAAGCCTTCAATATACGCAAAAGGACATCGATGACATGAAACCGGCAAAGGACCAAATAGAGGAGGTCGAACAAGAACTCGGAAATATTCAAAATTATCTTGATTACCAAAAAGATAAGATAGAATACATGGAAAATCAAAGTAGAAGGAACAACATTCGTGTTGTTGGTATCCCTGAGGAAGATGGCGAAACATGGGACGACTCTGAAGCAAAAGTGAAACAGGTTCTGAAAGAAAAGCTGAAACTCAGTTTTGACGTTGACATTGAACGTGCCCATCGTGTGGGCAAACGTGCAGTGAGGGGCGCCTACTCTTCATCTGAGGACCGGCCTAGACGTCCTAGCCATAGAACCATCGTTTGTCGTCTACGAGACTGGAAGCAAAAAGAGTCGATCTTAAGGAGCGCCAGGAAAATTAAGCCTGAAGATTTATTCATCAACGAAGACCTAAGTAGCGAAACCATTGCGAAGAGAAAAAGCCAGATGACTAAACTGAAGGATGCCAAGAAAGCTGGAAAAATCGCCTACTTTGTGTTGGATAAACTTGTAATAAGAAATCGGCTAACCAGTGCCGAACGCAGATAAGTTACCATGAATTCACTTTCAAATTTACCTTTTAATGACTTAGATGATAATGAATTTAACCTTGTAATCTATGAACTGCAACATGGTCTTATTCACTTCAACTCTGATAGATTGTCCAGTTTGCACTATAATCCTTTATTCTCAAATACAAACCAGCACATAACACTTTCCGGTGACCTAGATCCAGATACACATTTTTATAATGATTCTAATCAATGCGATTACTTTATTGAGGATGAGTTTAACGATATGTTAAAAAATGAAGCCCATTATGGTAAACAATTTTCTCTCTTGCATTTAAATATTCGCAGCCTAGAATCTCACTTAGATAATTTCACGGATTTATTGGCTAATTTAGATACTAAGTTTTCAGTTATTGGGATTACTGAAACCTGGCTGCAAGATTCCTCTCATTCAGTCAATATTGAAGGTTTTTATTTTCATCATAGATATCGATCAAACAGATCTGGTGGTGGTGTCGGTTTGTATTTATCAGATGAATTTGAATCTAAAATTCGTGTTGATTTAAGCTTTGATGATTTTGAGACTGTGGAATCTTTATTCGTTGAGATCAGTAGACCCCAGGGGAAAAACATAATTGTTGGCGTCATCTATAGACCACCAAATCAGAATGTGAATGAATTTTTGAAAAAATTCAATGACATGATTGGAAAGATTTCTAAAGAAAACAAAATATGTTACTTAATGGGCGATTTCAATTTGAACCTAATGAACTATCAATGTCATGCACCTACCGGCGAATTCTTAGATGGAATGTACTCCAGTATGTTTCTTCCGTTGATTACTCGTCCTTCTAGAATAACATCTCATACGACAACGCTAATTGATAACATATTTACCAACCATTTTCATAATCACTCGAGAAATGGTCTATTGTTTTCTGACATTTCCGACCATTTACCGGTTTTTTCGATTTGTTCCGATGACACGCTGTATCATAACCCAAATGATTATATTCTTGTTCGTGACAAAAGCCAAAACAACTTAGCTAATTTTAAAGATAAGTTAGAAACAATTAATTGGTCTCAACTTGACGCGTATAATGACCCTAAGAAAGCATACAATAGCTTCTTAAAAGAATACACTTCTACTTATAACGCGTGCTTTCCGTTACGAAGAATAAAGGCAAAACGCCGCCTCCTTGGTAAGCCATGGTTATCAAAAGGCCTCCTTAAGTCCATAAAAAGAAAAAACAAGTTATATAAAAAATACCTGCGTTTTCCAACTCCTAATCACGAACTGTCTTATAAAGATTACAAAAACAAATTAAATCATTCTCTGAGAATTGCTAAACGCCTGTATTACGAAAAAATATTAGAAGACAATAAGTCAAACATTAAAGCCACCTGGAGGATTCTTAATGAAGTTATCAACAAAAAAAGGTCGAAGCCTAAATTAACCTCGACGTTTAAAGTTGACGACCATGAAATTTCTGATCCTGTTGAAATTGCTAATAGATTTTGTAATTATTTCACTAATATTGGGCCTAACTTAGCTAAAAAAATACAGCCTTCAGCCATGTCTCATCAGAACTTTCTTTCCGGCTTTTTTTCGAGTTCAGTGTTTTTTAATCCAACAACCAAAGAAGAGATGATAGAAATTGCCAACAGCTTTAAACCAGGAAAAGCCTCTGGGTATGACAACATACCTATGTCTATAATACAACAATCTATTGATATTATTTCTGAACCCTTGACTCACATTATCAATTTATCCATTAGTCATGGTATTGTTCCTGATGAAATGAAAATTGCTCGCGTGATTCCTCTGTTTAAAGCTGATAAACAAGATTTGTTCACCAATTATAGACCAGTCTCAATTCTACCAAGCTTCTCTAAATTTTTGGAAAGAGTAATTTATAACCGCCTATTGACATACATTAATAAATGTAATATTTTAAATGATAATCAGTTCGGTTTCAGAAAAAATCACTCTACAGCGCTTGCTTTGATCGACATATATGATAAAATTTCATCTGCAATTGATCGTAAAGAAATTGCTGTTGGAATTTTTCTAGATTTATCAAAAGCCTTTGACACTGTTAACCACAGCATTCTTTTTGACAAACTTGAACATTACGGGATTCGTGGCATAGCATTAGATTGGATTAAAAGTTACTTTTCCAACAGAACACAATTCGTTCAGTTTAATGAGCACTGCTCTTCTCCTAAAAAGATTTGCTGTGGGGTACCTCAAGGCTCAATTCTTGGTCCTTTATTTTTTTTATTGTATATCAATGACTTGAATAATGTTTCTAATGTATTAGAGCTTATTCTATTTGCTGATGACACAAATATATTTTTCTCTCATAAAGACCCTGTTTACCTGATCAATACTCTGAATGCTGAAATAAACAAATTATCAGATTGGTTCAAGGCAAATAAACTCTCATTGAATTTAACAAAGACAAAATTCATGATATTTAAACCCAGACAAAATAGACAATGTCATAATCTTCAGTTGGTTATAAACAACCAGATAATTGATCAAGTAAAAGAAACCATGTTTCTAGGGGTAATACTAGATGAACACTTATCTTGGAAACCATATATATCTCATATAGCCAACAAAATATCGAAATCTGTAGGAATCATTTTTAAATCTAGTTTTTACCTTTCCAAAACGTCTTTACGAACACTGTATTATGCAATGATTTATCCTTACCTTCAATATTGTAATTTAGTCTGGGCTTCTACTTACCCATCCAATCTTCGTCGTATAGTACTACTTCAAAAACGTGTCATTAGAATCCTAATGAAGACTAAATTTGATGCTCACACTGATCCTATTTTCAAAGAACTAAACATAATTAAATTCCATGACATTCTTTTGTTACAGATAGGTCAATTTATGTACTCCTACAAAAATGGTCTTTTGCCAATTAAATTTAACAACATGTTTTTAACAAATGATCAAGTCCATAATTACAACACTAGAAATGCTCCAGCTTTTCGCACTCCCTTATGTAAAACCAACATAAGGCAGTTTTCTGTATACTTTCAAGGTCCAAAGTTATTTAATTCACTTGATTCTGAACTTATTAACTCCGCCTCCCTTTCTCTTTTCAAAGTAAATTTTAAATCCTATCTCTTTTGTAAATATTAATCATGATTAATTATTATTAAGAATACAGGTAACGCAAAAAATAACAAGGAAAAAACGCCAGTTCGTCATAGTTACTCGTTATGTCTATCCACTTGCTGTTATTTTAAGAGGAAGCCTAAATTCACATAAGCCCTTAATGGTTTCTTTTTAGGCTTCCTCGCCATTAACCTTTATATATATTTACTTTGTATTTTCTACTTTGTAACTTCTATTAGTGGCGAATAAAATACAATACAATACAAGTGACTCCTGATCACATCCCAAATTCTCCTTCAAATTCTTTGTTTTTTAATAGAGAATTTAGAACATGATCAGCAGTTTACTTATGCCCTTATTGCACACAGCCCTTCAATTGAAGTTAGAACACAAATCAACCCAGGCTACAGCTACATACATTGACATACATACATGCATACAGGCATACATACACGCATACATACATGTACATACATACATGCATACATGAACTTTATTGGAGTGTCAAAAGTATTTAGCTGTCAGTAAAGCTGATTGGGGACACTATATTACAGGATATGTAAAATACACTATATTACACGATATATAAAGTACGTATAAATAAATATTACAAGCTAGCTATAGCTACGCCGGCTATTCAGATGTGTATAAACTGAATTCCAGTTCATAGAACATAAACTATATATGGATGTGTATAAAGTATACCCCATGCAGTTCCTTAGTTTCAGATCATTCACATTATTTTTCCCGGGTATTTTTCAAGTGAGAACAAGGTTGGCTGTAGAATATTGAGCGCCATTGTTAGTTCCAGTATAATTTATGGTCAAGTCCTGGCTTTGATCGCTTTGATCAGCCTTGTTTCAGGTCCGATTAATTGATTAGCATTTAGGGAACACAGCAATGAACTCAGTACTTTAAATTTCCCTCACCTTGTACTGTGTTGATATTCCAGTTCCTTGGCATATCAAAGTGTCGGTATAGATTAACTCTCTGCCTAAAATGTAGTGTTAATTCGTATAACCAAGATGTACACAGTGTCGCAACTCAAACAAGATACGGCGATTACGACATAGATTTCTCTTCAGCCAGGTCATCTTACTGTTTGTAGTTTCGGTATCTGTATGTACAGCGAAAAGCAGAATCCAGTACAGCGAGCAAGCCAACAGAATTCACTCGGTTGTTTACAAATTATGGCGAGTTCTCTGTTCAACTTCGCTAGCGTCGTCGCCGCGCCGACAAAACAGACCATGTTTGACTTGATATAGTTTGGACATCAGACTTTGCCGAATGCTACAGAGATGGCACACACTTTCCTCAGGCTTTGATATATCGTACTTGCTATCTTTTTAAACATTATTGCATTGGATTGAGAAAATAACTCGACGTTCACATGGCGGCCGAGCATCGTGTGGTAGTACGCGCTTTTTAGCGATGACCCATTACGTGAAACCTACTCTCGATCAAAATCCGGATGAAGTAATCCTTCATTGTGGAACAAACGACCTAAAGGATAATGACCCTAAAACAGTGGCCGAAAACATTGCAAACCTGGCACATTGGATCGAGAGAGAGTCATCTACAAAAGTAACAATTTCTGAGCTTATTACCCGTGCTGACTCTTCACTGAACAGTAAAGTCGAAGGGGTAAATAAAATTTTGAAGAAATTTTGTAGACAGAATAAGTGGAGCATAGTTAGCCATGGAAATGTTAAAGTGAAACACCTGAACAGGGGAAGGTTACATTTATTGCCCGATGGAAACACAGCTATGTCTGATAATTTGTCTATTAACTATATTAAAGATAATAATTGAATTTCGGAACCATCCCTCGGGCAGTGCACTTCAAACTTACCCCGTAGTAACAACACAGCATCTGTCATTTGCCCCGACACACTTAGGTCAGATACGTTTACATTGCCTAATGAACGAGGCTTCAAAATGGCTTGCCTGAATATAAATAGTCTAATGGCACACCTAGATGAACTTAGGGTTTTTATGACGGATACTAAATTAGATATTCTTGCAATTAATAAAAGCAAACTTGACGAAAGCATTCTTGACAAAGACTGCAGCATTAATGGCTATGAAATAATACGGCGGGATCGCAATCGTAATGGGGGAGGTGTCTTACTGTATATCAGACCTAATTTAAATTACACGGTTCGTTCCGACTAAAATTTTAAAGATTTGGAAAATATCTGTATTGAAATACATAAGCCTCTCAGCAAACCGTTCATTTTCTGTTCTTGGTACAGACCCCCTCGTCCAATATCGACGTATTTACCCATTATGAGGCATTAGTGGGTAGCATTGATGCTGAGGGCAAATACCTCTTTATACTAGGCGACACAAATTGTGACCTGTCGCCACCCATCAATAGTAACACCTCTAAGACACTACTTCGCATTAATAATACATATGATCTGAGCCAGATTATTAACGAGAGTACACGTATAACCGAAAACTCTAACACTTTGATTGATCACGTAATGACAAATGCTCCTGATAAAATTATCTGTTCTGGTGTACTTACTATAGGCATCAGTGACCATAATATGGTATATGCCTACCGTAAATTAACCTTGGATACAAAGACGGGCCATAGATTTGTCCAATATCGTAGTTTTACAAATTTCAGTAGTCTGGCATTTCGCAATGACCAACCAAATGTGGGAAGTATGGAAAACTACATTTCTAAAAGTCGTAGACAGGCATGCACCCACTAAACGTCGAAGAATAAAACCTAAACGCAGTCCCTGGATAACCAAAGATCTTAGACAAAAGATGCTTGACAGGGACAAACTTAAGGCAAAAGCCATTAAATCTAATAATTCTGACGACTGCATGCTGATCTTCAAAAACGCACGTAATAACGTTAACAATCTAATTCGTAAATGTAAGGCAGACTACTATAATGCTTCTATCAAGAATAATGAGCGTGATCAATCAAAGATGTGAAAAATCGTTAATGAATTAACTTCCAGGAATTCCTTTTATTAACGAGTTAAGGATCGATGATAAAGTTATTACTAACTCTGAAGAGATTTCAGAGACTATGAACGAGTATTTCACAGCGATATCTCTTATAATCATTACCTGAATAAGATTGGCTGCACCTTTCACCTTCAAAAAGTAAGCAATACTGAAGTTCTTAAACTCTTGAAAAAACTATGTATCTCTAAGGCTACTGGCCTAGATAACAACTCGTGTAGGCTGCTCAAAGACGCAGCTGATATTATCTGTGATTCAATTACGGCCATTTTTAATTCTTCAATCAAATCAGGCATATTCCCTTTAGAGTGGAAACTAGCGAGAGTGGGCACTATCTTTAAAAAAGATAGTCGGTATGATCCAAACAGCTATAGACCAATTTCCGTTATCCCTGTAATATCTAAAGTATTTGAACGCCTAGTATTTGAGCAGCTTTACAAATATCTACAAGGAAATAATATCCTTACAAATTATCAGTCCGGGTTTAGAGAACTCCACCCCACAGTTACAGCGCTTCTTGAGGCTACCGATGACTGGTACAGAAACGCTGGCATTATATGGCATTATATGGTTTAGAAGGCGTTTCGTTGCAATGGTTTGGGTCTTATCTAAACAATAGACAACAAAGCTGCTGTGTCAACGGTAAAACTTCTACCCTCAAACCTGTAATATGTGGTGTACCTCAGCGCTCTATACTAGGGCCTCTGTTATTTCTCATATACATAAATGACTTACCGAATTGTTTGCCAGATGCAGCTACGCGTATGTATGCTGATGATACAACCCTCACCGCCACTGGAAATGATTCAGAGGAAATTAACGAATCTGTCACGAATAACCTGACAGAAGTGAGTAAATGGCTTGCAGCCAATTCGCCACTTTGGAAAAGAGTAGGGGGTTGGGGTGAGAGTGGTCTCGCAAAGGCGCTTGGGATCGTTACAGGGGACACGCATCGTACAGAATACAAACACACATGACGAATATCGCAATTTACTCATCGAATACAAGCAGAGAAAGTGAAATAAACTTAAAAGACACTGTATCAGAAGTAAAGCTCAACAGAAGTGTCCAGAAATGTGGGTTCATAAAAGCCAACTTACTTAAAGCAGAGCAAAGAAGTGAAAACTACCGTGGAACGGGAGTTAGCAGATGTAAAGACAACAACAACATTTATTTCACTCTTAAAGTTACAAGTAGTATGTAATAAACAAATAAGACTGAGTAGGAGGACCCGAAAAAAACCACGAAAGCTATCTAGCCGGGACCCCCGAAGTTGTGGCCGATTGCTACGATCCGAACACGTTATGCTTTTAATAGCCGATTCCTACGTTTCCCATCATCATGGATTTATGATTTTAAAGTTGTACTTTGGAACTTTAAACAGGCCCTGTTCTGTTCTTGGGATTGTCGGGTGAAAAACCGGATAGAGTTGGTATGTAGTCAATCCCTACAAATACATGTCACCCTAGCAGACTTCAAGTGGTTCAACGTTTCTCTTGTCAGTAGTTATTCACGGCCTACAATCCCATGAACAGAACAGGACCTGTATAGCTAAAGTTACAAAGTATTTAATACTTTAAAGTGACAAATCCATGATGGTGGGAAATGTAGGAATCGGCTAAAGCATAACGTATCGGATAGTAAGTAAGTAAAACTTTATTTTATACACGCTTGCCCCGTCAACTATTAGATAAAAAGCTGGTTTCCACAAGGGGCGTGTGGTTACAAAGTCATAAAAATTTAAACTATTAATTTAAAATTTATACTGAAACTACATTAATACTAACGACTAATAATAATAACTACTACATTAATAATAACTACTCTAATTTATTACTATAAAAACCTTTACTAAATAGAATCACGTAAAAGTGTGAGCATTAATTCTGCTAGTAAAGATAGATAGGGAGTCAGATTTTTGAATGGCTTCAGGAAGCGAATTCCACAATTTACCTCCGCTATATGAGAAGCTTTTCTTGAGATATTCCGTTTTTGGTAGTGGTAACTGCAGTGAGGCAGAGGAGCCCCTGAGGTTATATTGAGTTGTATTCTTCTTACTCGAGAACAGAGTAGCAATCGGCCACACAACTTCGCTTTATTTCTGCTAACTCCCGTTCCACGGTAGTTTTCACTTCTTTGCTCTGCTTTAATAAGTTGGCTTTTATGAACCATTTCCTGGACACTTCTGTTGAGCTTTACTTCTGGTACAGTGTCTTCTTTCAGGCTTATTTCACTTTCTCTGCTTGTATTCGATGAGTTCATTGCGATATTCGCCATGTTTGTTTGTTTCTGTACGATCCGTGTCCCCTGTAACGATCCCAAGCGCCTTTGCGAGACCACCCTCGCCCCAATCCCCTACTCTTTTCCAAAGTGGCCAATAAACTTTCACTAAATGCATCAAAAACTGAGATACTACTCATTGGCTCAAGCCAGAGACTCCAGGAATTTCCCAAAGATATGTCGTTTCCAATTGGTGGTGAAGTTGTAAAGAGAGTTTCGTCAGTGTAATACAGCGGAGTACACCTTGACGAATGTTTAACATGGAATACTCAGAAAATATCTTCTGGTCTTGGTGCTCTTAAACGCATGAAGCCATTTGTTCCTTTTGCGACTCTCTCAGGTATTTATAGGGCATTAATTCAGCCCCACTTTGACTACTGTAACTGCATATGGGAAACTTAAACTAAGGGCTCTCTGACAAGTTACAAAAACTACAAAACAGAGCAGCCCGCATACTAACTGGTCTACCATTCCACACCCATGTTGACGAGCTAATGAGTAACCTAGGGTGGAAAAGACTAGAATCTCAAAGGGCCATTCAAAAAGCAGTCATGGTCTATAAAGCACTGTACGGCCTTGCACCCGAGTATCTGACTAAAATGTTTGAAAGAAGAACCGAAGCTATTCAATATAATCTCAGAGGCTCGTCGACTAAAATCTCCTTTCCTCATCCGCGCACAAACTTCGGTAAAAAATGCTTTCGTTTTGACGGGGCAAAGATATGGAATGCACTGCTCGAGGATGTCAGAGCCTCCGATAAAATAAGTATTTTTAAGAAAATAATTATTAATATTGTAACCTAACTATTAATATTGTAACCTATTCTTAACTATCATACTTCAACACACGACATTCATGTAAAACAGTAGGCATATTTTAATTTTTTACAACCTCTGTATTTTGTAATTGTTTTATGCTATATCCTAATCTTGCAGTGGACTCCCTGTGGTCTGTGTGGGCTACCTGTGCTTGCCTTGGCGAAAGAAATCGAGATTCGTGTATGTCCTCGTGTCATGCATCTAGTCTCCTTTGCAGACGTTCGGGACAGACACTAAGAACAGCTGCAAAGGAGACTACATGTCATCATGTTTGTACTTTTTAGAATAAATTATCTCGGCCGGGGAACTGGTAACTACACGATGCTCGGCCGCCATGTGAATCGAGTATTAAAAGTGTATTATTTTCCCAATCCAATGCAATAATGTTTAAAAAGTTAGCAATTACGATATATCAAAGCCTGAGAAAAGTGTGTGCCATCTCTGTAGTATTCGACAAAGTCTGATGTCCAAACTACAAGGGCACCCAACGAAGTTTTCGGTAAAAAAAGCTGTTCGAGAGAGTAAGTTAGCCTATAACTTTCGGATTTGAAAAAATTGTCCCTAGAAAATTGTTTTCTGAAATACTGGCTAGAAAATTTGTTTTCAATCCCTAGAAAATTATAGAAGAAAAGAGAGACTAAAAGGTTTCTCCTAAAATATTCGTACGTCCCAATTCGTCTGATCAATCAGAACGATCCAAAAGCACCCCTAAAACATTCTTACCTCCACAAAACTTTGCAACATGAAGTTACTTGGTCTAGAAAATTCTTATTTCTGTTCTAGACTACTAACAAATTCGTAGGCCGGGAATATTTTGCCATAGTATTTTCGGTTGACGCGATTTCCACCTAGAAAATCCGAACAGCTAATAGCTTTCTAGAATACGTCAAAAGACATTGTAGGCGCCTTAAAATGGCGAGATGAGCCGCAGACAACTGGTTTCAAACGAATTCCAAAAAGTACTCGTTGGGTGCCCTAGAAACTAGATCAAGTCAAACATGGTCTGTTTTGTCGGCGCGGTGACGACACTAGCGAAGTTGAACAGAGAACTGAGTCAAATCAACTCTCCATAATTTGTAAACAACTAAGTGAATTCTGTTGGCTTGCTCGCTGTACTGGATTCTGCTTTTCGCTATACATACAGACACCGAAACTACAAACAGTAAAGATGACCTGGCTGAAGAGAAATCTATGTCTGAGTATAAATCGCCGTATCTTGTGTGAGTTGTGACACTGCATGTGTACATCTTGGTTATACGAATTAACGGATTCAAATTAACACTACATTCAGGCAGAGAGTTAATCTGTACCGACACTTTGATATGCCAAGGAACTGGAATATCAGCACAGTACAAGGTGAGTACTGAGTTCATTGCTGTGTTTCCTAAATCAATTAATCTACACTGAATTTCTAACGGACTGAAACAAGGCTGATCAAAGCGATCAAAGCCAAGACTTGACCATAAATTATACTGGAACTAACAATGGCGTTCAATATTCTGCAGCCAACCTTGTTCTCACTTGAAAAATACCCGGGAAAAATAATGTGAATGATCTGAATCGAAGGAACTGCATGGGGTGTACTTCATACACATGCATATATATACCGCTTTATGTTCAAGGAACTGGAATGCAATTTATACACATACATACATACATACATAAACTGTATTTCAACTCGAATTTGCAGAGTAGCAAATACATGCTAATATCTTCGAGAAAACTACTGTTACTAATACTAATACTATTGTTATATTACTAATACTAAAAATATATTTACAATGAAACCTAGAAATTATTAACAAATATAGGCATTACTGTAAAATTAGATTAGATTATATTTACGGATTTCTCTCTTAAAATCAGTGATAGTTGTTAAAGATCGAAGATTATCAGGTAGGGAGTTCCAGAATTTTGCAGTCGAATATTTGAAAGAGTGCAGGCCATAAGTTGTTGTTTGAGGTTTAGGTAGATTCAAAATATCAGTGCCTCTTAAGGAATATATTACAGATCTTAGAGTAAACATATATTTTAGGTAGCCTGGATAGTTTGAAAATTTCAGAGATTTAAAAAGAATAATTAGCATATTCTGTATTCTTCTATTATATAGTGAAGGTGTTTTAGCTTTATATAATAGCTGGTTGTAGTTAGAATTCCTGTCATCAAACATAAATCTCAAAATACGCTTATTTAAGGCTTCTAATTTATCAGTGTTTCTACAACTACAAAAATGCCAAACCATGGAACAATAATGGAAGTGCGGTAGGATAAATGGCGTATATAGGCGAAGCAAGGTACTTTTAGAAATAAGCTTGCGAAATCTAATTATCACATTAAATTGATTATTAACCTTTTTACAAATTGAGGTTATGTGATCGTCAAAGCTAAGCTCATTATCTATGGTCATGCCAAGCAAGTCTATCGAATTTTTGACCGGAAAAGAGAATTCATGGTCAGTCTTGCCCAGCACCATAGCTTGATGTTTTGTGGGATTTACAATCATACCGTTGTCATTATACCAATTATTCGCAATGCTAACATCGTTCTGTATGCGTCTATCTAGGGCAGCAGGATCCTTGACAGAACTATATATCTGTTCATCGTCCGCGTATGCGTTCAATTTTGTAGTTTTAATATGATAGAACAAATCATTAATAAAGATGTTAAAGAACATCGGTCCCAATACGCTTCCTGATGCACGCCTCTTCTGACTACCTGGCATTCAGAATAGGTGTCCCCGACCTTCACTCTCTGCTGTCTGTCTGTGAGGTAGTCTCTGAGGAGTTCACAGCTGTTATCATTAAGGCCATAGGCCCTCAGTTTAGCTATCAGTAACGCATGTGAGATGGTGTCGAAGGCCTTGGACAAATCCATTAATACAACAGCCACTATTTCCTTGTTGTCTCGACTCGTTTTCCAGTCCTCCGTAAGTCGCAGAAGAGAAGTTTCGCAGCTGTAGTATTTTCTGTATGCAGAAATAAAATCCGATAGTAGTTCTCTATAGAAATCGTCAAGTTGAGACGCTAATAGTTTTTCAAATATATTATTAAAACACGGAAGGACAGTCACAGGCCTATAATTAACTTTAGACATTTCGTCATGCTTTTTAAATAAAGGCGTCACCTGCCCCTTCTTCCAGTGGACTGGATATCGACACTGGCTAATGGATGTGTTCAGGATGTCTGTAAGTGGAGCTGCAATGGCGCTAGCAGAGCTCTTTATAAGACTTGGAGGTAATGAATCGTGGCCACTGGACTTACGAGAGTTGTATTCTTCAACAGCTCTTCCACTTGAATCTTGTTTGTTTACTGAAAACTAAAACAATCAGCCACGTGTCGCGTACCATTGTGTTCTAGAATTGCCTTTATGCTTGGATGTGCACTAAAATCAGTTCCAAAATGATCTTCGTTGATTTCACAAACACCGTCCACAATATGAATAAAATAGTCATTAAATATCTCCGATAATTGCTTTTTGTCAGTTGTCACAACATTATTCTCTTTAAGAGTTATGTCATTTGCTTGCTTGGTTTTAGAGTGTAGAAAGGGACGATACGCATTCAAGAAATCTCGTGTATTGTCCGCCTCCGCTTTCTTTTCGAAGTGGTCCCTGATGGCCTTTCGCCTAATGGAAGTACACTTGTTTCTCTGTGTCCTGTAATCAGCGTAGTTTGCATCATTTCGTTCTTTTATAAATTTCTTCCATAGCTTGTTACGATGGCGGATAGCCTTGCGCCATTTTTCGGTCATATAAGGCACTTGATTCCCTCTTACGTGAACTTATTTAACCGGGGCGTGCTGATCAAGAATGTCAACGAACAATGACTCGAAAACAAAAAGTTTATCATCAACGTCATCAAATACTTGCATTATGTGAAATGGACGTTATTCAAATCTTGTAAAAACAGGTCCTGTTTAAAGTTTTTTAGACTTCGTAAACAAATCCGGCGAGAGAGTAATCGCGGTGCGGAAACCCGTAATACAGAATACACCAAAGAGTGATCACTTATTTTCACATCCACCACACCTGATGTCAGAATGCTTTTCTTGTTGTTTGTCAAGATAAGATCGAGAAGTGTCTCACTCGTTTTGCCCGTTCGGGTGGCTGACGTGATCACATTTTCAAAATCAAAGATCTCTAGCAAATCTGACAGTTGTCGACCATCTTTTGGTGGTTTATCAGGTTGCAACAAGTCACAATTAAAATCTCCAAGAAAAACTACATGACTTGTCTCTGCTATAGCAGCATCAAATAGTGTAGATAGTTTAGGTGTCCATATTGATTTCGCGATGGAGGGAGGTCTGTATATTCCTATAATCGTGATCCAAGCCTTCGCTAGTTTCACTTTAATAGCTATGGACTCGGTCTTAAAATTCTCCCAATCTCCACATGATAGTTGTTTGAATTTCTTGATTCTCGTACAGTACATGTCAGTCCTAACAAACACTATCAGCCCTCCGCCATAAACATTTCTGTCGTTCCTGAATAGGCGAAAACCCTCAATATGAAACTGGCTATTTGGGAAGGTAGAGTCTAACTTGGTTTCTGAGATGACTAGCACGTCCAATCTTCCAGCGAGCAGCCAGCTCTTTATTTCATGAAACGTAAAGCCAGCAATGCTGTTAGCATTAATGTGTCCGATCTTGAAATTTGAGCGATGATTTTCCAGCATATTGTCAAAGTCACACCATATTTATTATCTGAATCCGTGCTACAATTAGTTATGTCTTGCTCATTTATAGAATCTTCAAAGAAGCTCTCAGAAAACTGAGGAAGTGAGCATACGGTACAGAGCCAGGCTTGAGAAAGGGAGCGGAGTGCACGTAGATCACTTGTAGACATACCTGTGCACTTGATATGAAACGTTCTATTGCAATGTCCTGTACAATGGACGCCATTTTGATTCTTTCTAATAGCTTTACCGCAACCAGCACACAAAACCTTCACAGTTCCTGGTTTGTTTGTATCAGGTCCAGGGATGCTTTCCACATTTCCTGCGAGTTTAAGGAGTGCAAACTGTACTGTAGCAGTGGCGTTGCTGTAATAAGTAACTATTCTTCCAAAATATCCCTTCGCGCGACATCGTACGTAAGGCTGAGTCGGTAATCTTGAAGAAATATATTGATATGACCTTTCAAGGCACCAAATGTCCTTCACGAGGACTTTATAATTCCATTTCAAATTAAAAGAGTAACATGTTATAGCATAGAAAGTTAATCCTAGGATTAGAATACGGAGCCCACAAAACGTGCCATCCGCCATCTTGAATGCTGTTACTAAATAGCCGTAGCTATAGCTAACTTGTAATATTTATTTATACGTATACTTATATATCCTGTAATATAGTGTATTTTATATATCATGTAATATAGTATCCTATTCGCATCATTCCCTTTCAGTTCGTGCAATAAGAATGGGCATTGTCGCCCGAGTTCAGGTAGGAGAGCAGAATAAGCAGCAGGGAGGGGGGGAAGGGACGGAAAAACTGAACTCGGTCGAAAGGAAGGGGAGCGAAAGGGAATGATCGAACGCAATAGTGGAGGAAGGTCATCCCGGTACTAGAGGCGATAGTGATCCTGACGCGAACTGTGCGACGAACCTTGGTGGAGTTCTTATTTATACTCGCTTTGTAAGGGACTGGTGCGAATAGTATCCTATTCGCATCATTCCCTTTCAGCTCGTGCAATAATGGGCATTGTCGCCCGCGCGAGATCAGGGAACTCCATGAATCATACCCCCGGCCAGCTAGGGAGAACACCCATACTCAAAACACCCATACTCACCACACCCAGACCTATACGGGATAAGCGGTTTATGCGAGTATCAAACGAATTTAAACTGAATTCGAGGCCGGAAAAGGAAAGGCATTGACGTAGTTCTTCAAGGTGTTATGTCGGAGTAGATAGAAGAGGAGCCAGCGGTAAGGGTACCCCAGCGGAAAGCAACTCAGTCGTACCTCCAGGGCGTAGGAATTGGGCCAGCATCGAGTAATAGGATGTGGTGTGGGTATTGTGCCAGCCCACATGACTCATCATGTCCGCCCAACAAACTAATAACTAGCAGGTCAATTCTGTAGGTCAATACAGTGGCGGCACCATCCAGAGTAAAAGTCAGACAAACCGGCAGGGAGTAAGGCTGGAAACTGGAAAGGGGAAGGGAGAGAGGGTGCCATCCCCTGGGGAGCACGACCAGAATAGCGGCCAGAGGCAAGCCGGGCTAATGGCAGTGGAATGTGGGGACGCGGGAAACCCAGGGGATGGCAGCCTGAGCGTCAGTAATCCGAGTAGGGAATTAGCCACTTTGGAAAAGAGTAGGGGATTGGGGCGAGGGTGATCTCGCAAAGGCGCTTGGGATCGTTACAGGGGACACGCATCGTACAGAAGAAGAATACAAACAAACATGGCGAATATCGCAATCAACTCATCGAATACAAGCAGAGAAAGTGAAATAAGCTTGAAAGAAGACACTGTACCAGAAGTAAAGCTCAACAGAAGTGTCCAGGAAATGGTTCATAAGAGCAAACTTATTAAAGCAGAGCAAAGAAGTGAAAACTACCGTGGAACGGGAGTTAGCAGAAGTAAAGCGAAGTTATGTGGCCGATTGCTACGATGAATCCGCAACGATCCGAATACGTTATGTTTTAGCCGATTCCTACATTTCCCACCATCATGGATTTGTCACTTTATTGTAACTTTAGTTATACGGGTCTTGTTCTATTCATGGGATTGTAGGCCGTGAATAACTACTGACAAGAGAAACGTTGAACCACTTGAAGTCCGCTAGGATGACATGTATTTGTAGCGATTGACTACATACCATCTCCTTCCGGCTCTTCAACCTACAATCCCAAGAACAGAACAGGGCCTGTTTAAAGTTACAAAGTACAACTTTAAAATCATAAATCCATGATGGGAAACGTAGGAATCGGCTATTAAAAGCATAACGTGTTCGGTCGTAGTATTCGGCCACACAGCTTCGCTTTACTTCTGCTAACTCCACGGTAGTTTTAACTCCTTTGCTCTGCTTTAAGTAAGTTGGCTTTTATGAACCCACATTTCTGGACACTTCTGTTGAGCTTTACTTCTGGTACAGTGCCTTCTTTCAAGTTTATTTCACTTTCTGTGCTTGTATTCGATGAGTAAATTGCGATATTCGCCGTGTTTGTTTGTATTCTGTACGATGCGTGTCCCCTGTAACGATCCCAAGCGCCTTTGCGAGACCACCCTCGCCCCAATCCCCTACTCGTTTCCAAAGTGGCCAATTAGTATCCCTTTCACGCTGCCATGGGGAATAGGGCGGGGTGGGGGAGGGGTGGGGAGGTGATGGGGAAGGGGTGCTCGGCGGAGGGGTACTAGACAGCATAAACGCTACAATATGTATACTCCCAAAATGAATGAAATAAAACAAATAGAACATAAAGACTAACTCATCGAATAAAAACAGCACGGCACAAATGGAGCACGTGTGCGCGAATTACTCTGGCAACTGATGCCAAACGTACGGATGAATGGGAAATAAAAACTAAATCATGAAAGGCGAACCAACTAGTAATACCAATCGCGTAATATAAACCTGTATAAGTGTTAACCGAGAAAAAATGCGTGAGGAACACTGAATAGGCTCATGGCATACTACATGCTAAACGTGTGATGACAATAACACTTAGCCCCAAACTCCTTATGGTAAGTTAAGCCCGGGCACGAAATGGTCGTAACTACACATACAACATAATTAAATTCCATGACATTCTTTTGTTACAGATAGGTCAATTTATGTACTCCTACAAAAATGGTCTTTTGCCAATTAAATTTAACAACATGTTTTTAACAAATGATCAAGTCCATAATTACAACACTAGAAATGCTCCAGCTTTTCGCACTCCCTTATGTAAAACCAACATAAGGCAGTTTTCTGTATACTTTCAAGGTCCAAAGTTATTTAATTCACTTGATACTGAACTTATTAACTCCGCCTCCCTTTCTCTTTTCAAAGTAAATTTTAAATCCTATCTCTTTCGTAAATATTAATCATGATTAATTATTATTAAGAATACAGGTAACACAAAAAATAACAAGGAAAAAAACGCCAGTTCGTCATAGTTACTCGGGGGGTTGGGGAGAACAGATTATTTTTTTCAGATTATGTCAGTAAAGCTTATTATTTTAGCATTTCCCCTTCAATCTTAAAAAAAATACACACATTCCCTTCCAACAACAAATACAATTTGAACCGTGCATATATGCTGTTTGCAAAGCAGCGTTATCAGCAGCATAATTTTACTGTCAGTTTGGGGCAGGAAAACTCAGTTAAGTATACTATATAGTATACATATATGTAGAGAAACTAAAAATAAACTACTAAATTACTGTTATAATCACGAAGGGTATTCTGCTGCATTTTAATAGTGTATTGAGCCATTCTATAAACCTACCATTTTAAGTGTAGTTCTTAGTTTGACACACATAAAAAATTAACAGCCCCTCCCCCCAACCCTATGATGTTTAAAATCAGTTAGCGTGCCGGGTGTTCCTCTCCTGGCGACCCGTATCCCCCGTTGGAGAATCCCAAAGTTATTTAATTCACTTGATACTGAACTTATTAACTCCGCCTCCCTTTCTCTTTTCAAAGTAAATTTTAAATCCTATCTCTTTTGTAAATATTAATCATGATTAATTATTATTAAGGATACAGGTAACGCAAAAAATAACAAGGAAAAAACGCCAGTTCGTCATAGTTACTCGTTATGTCTATCCACTTGCTGTTATTTTAAGAGGAAGCCTAAATTCACATAAGCCCTTAATGGTTTCTTTTTAGGCTTCCTCGCCATTAACCTTTATATATATTTACTTTGTATTATCTACTTTGTAACTTCTATTAGTGGCGAATAAAATACAATACAATACAATACAATACAACGTGTACTGCAAATAGTTACAATGGAACAGAGAAAGATAACTTATGTAAATTGAAACAATGCTCCACAAAAACACACTTGTACTCGAGAAACAAGCACCCATGCTAAACTCACAAAAACCCATACAAAAAGGTAGTTTGCAAAGAAATAACAAGTCGAACGACCAGGAGAAAGCACTAACCGAGGAACATCAATAATATCGTAGGAATCCTTGACCGTGAGGCAAATCCGTATAACGACCATGTATCAACTTCCGAACACTACATTAGTGCATAACAGTGGTGCCCATGTCAAAGCAAATATATAGATATAAAATCCAAAAGGAAAAGATATGGCAACACAAGTACCAAACTCACGGCAGAGCATGCCAAAACGTGGAAAAATAGAATACTAAAGCGAATAATAGAAAAACGAATTACGGCACTGTACAAATCTGTATTTGTGAGGCCAGCACGGAAGCTCACGGCAACACATGTGCCAAACTCACGGCAGTACATGCCATGCAACGTGCAAAATAAAGGACAAAAAACGAAGAATAGAAAATTATCTAGAACACTTATACCGCACTGCACAAATCCGTATTTGTGAGGCCAGCACGTAAACTTATGCCAACATAAGTGCCAACGGCAAAACATGCCAAACGTGCAAAATAAAGGATTAAAAACGAAGAATAGAAAATTAACTAGAACATTTATACCGCACTGCACAAATCCGTATTTGTGAGGCCAGCACGTAAACTTATGCCAACACAAGTGCCAACGGCAAAACATGCCAAACGTGCAAAATAAAGGATTAAAAACGAAGAATAGAAAATTAACTAGAACACTCATACCGCACTGCACAAATCCGTATTTGTGAGGCCAGCACGTAAACTTATGCCAACACAAGTGCCAACGGCAAAACATGCCAAACGTGCAAAATAAAGGACTAAAATCGAAGAATAGAAAATTAACAAGAACTTTTATACCGCACTACACAAATCCGCGCCCAGATACATATAGTAGTAACGAAGGAATAAAGCAATATAGCCGGCCAAAGTTGAATTACAACGAAGGCAAATACACCGGCGAAACTATCAAAGGAGACTAAAACGGTGATGCAACGCAAACCATGATAGACCAAAACAAAATACATACACAAGCGTAAGTGACCACGAGGACAAAAGGCAAACACCAACCTGAACCACACAGTGAGAAAAAGGATGAAATTGCCTCTAGTTCTAGCGGCTAAGCGACGGCTTCACGTCGGAGGAGCAGCTGGTGGAAGATCTTGACCACCTGGGACATTCTGTTGAGCTGCCGGGACTCTCGCGGCTTGGGGTGCTTGTCCTTCCATTTTCTTAGTACGATACTGAAGCAGCGAGGAACGAGGTGTAGGTGTTCTGACGCGAACTGTGCGACGAACCTTGGTGGAGTTCTTATTTATACTCGCTTTGTAAGGGACTGGTGCGAATAGTGTCCACAATTAGCTTTACAGCTAAATACTATTGACACTCAAATATAGTTCATGTATGTATGTAAATGTATGTAGCTGTAGCCTGGGTTGATTTGTGTTCTACACTAACTTCAATTATTGCTTTACACTGTATACCACACAGCACATCCATATAAAGCACACATGCATACATATAGCCACATAAGCATCGCATCCAATGATTTAATGTTACACAAAGATAATTACAGTTTTATACCCAGATGCATCCCTTTGTATATTAATATATAAGTCAAGACATCAAAATTTTCACATTAGTTAAAAAACAAGCATTTTTGATCAGGATTACGTACACCGTCCACATCATTGCAGCAATTTTTCAGCTTTTCAGACTGTTACCACAGTCCTTTCTCTTTCAAAAAATATGTCGAACGCACTTTGATAATCTATGATTACTTCTAGTTCTAAAAAGTACAAACATACATGTAGCCTGATTTTGAGACGATACGAGGTCGTCCGCTCATCAGGCTAATTTATAACATACACGAGGACATACACGAATCTCGATTTATTTCGCCTAAGTAAGCACAGGTAGTCCACACATGCCACAGGGAGTCCACTGCAAGATTAGTATGCGTTCTCCTTCGTCGAACGCTGCTAACCACAACGCTTTCCCGCAACGAAAATGGGTAGTTCTAGCAATACTTATAAATACAGCTTTTTCACGATTGGAACTTGCTTCCGGACTATGTCATCGAGATTTAAGTCTGCACTACTTGAATTATGTGTCTAGCAAACCGCCAATGTTTTGTTCATATTTAGTTTAATTTCGTTTGTTTTGTTCTTCGTAATTTATTTTAAATATTCGCAGTGATGCGCATTAGCTTTGCGAATTATGATATATAAATAAATAAATAGATCATGCAAATTTCTAACTTGAACGTTTGTTTGGCATGTCACGCAAGGAATGCCGAAGACAGCCAGCAGTACTAATTCTGGTTTGGGACCAAGGGTTTGGGATATAAAACCAGGACGCGTTTCCTTATCTTATCCTAGGATCACTAAAACAATTAACAAACGGATATATATCAATCGTTCCATAACACTTACCAGAAATACTCCGGAGTCAAGAATCTGAAAATAGAGAAAATCTGATCGGTATTTACGAGACAACATCTAACTGTTAATCCAGCAGCTACCGGCAGTCGATAAAACTTAATACAAAATGAACGGCTGGGCCGCGACTATTCGGTAAATTTCGCATCATAGCACAGCTAGAAATCAACTGAAATGTTATGTCGATGTTCAGTTTGGTAGTGTGGTGCTGTTTAGGCCCTCACCTTTGTATTCGGCTGTCATGAACAGAATGCGTGATGATTTGAGTTACAAGCCAGACCACTACTAGGATGTTATAATCAGATGGATCCCATACTAGTTATGGAGCTTGTTTGAAGTAGTTTAGGGCCCATTTAGTTGATACAGCATCTGCGACATGCAGAGGGAATAACATGTTGACAGTGTTGACTCGAAGGAAATTGATATTCCCTAGTATTAATTATAAAAGGTCGGTGGAATTGTATGAAGGTAGTTGACTTTACTCTTACCTCTAAAAGGTCTCCGTCATGATTCAAACAATTCTCACTGTAGCTTGGACGGTTCTTGGTGTTTTCAGTTCAATAGTTTGCCATGACTGAGGCCAGTTGTTCGTTTATATTTACAAACACACGCAATCGCAAGGCCGAACGTCACTCGATGAAATAAGAGACGCTTCGAGAGACACACGGCTTGCGAAATAATCTGCGTTAATATTTAATTCTGACCTTTGAAAAGTAAACATTAAAATAAATATCGCAGACCATGATACCAAAGTGTAGTTAAAGTACTACAGTCAAAAGGAGGAACAGAAGGAATGGCTTTTAACAGTTTACTCAAGTTCAGGAGTTGATTGTTTTAATTAAGTTTATTCTTAGTTTGATTTATTATATTTTGTCACGTCAGCTGTGTTGATTTGGTGATTTTTTTCCAGTTATATAAAGAAGAGTTCCGCAACATACTTTAATTTTATCTGAAAAATAAATGGCTGAAAAGCAATGTTTGTTCTTAAGTGTTTGTTATGGATGCCTAGTTTGTCTTCACTAGACGGCGTGTCTAAAACGCAGGTAACGGACTATTGATGCTTGGAACAGCCACCCCACTACTAGTAGTCTAAGTGCCTTCAGGGAATCAGCCACATCATTTATCAGGTCATTTTAACTTAATAATATTGTATATATATTTTTAAATTCCATATTTTTCATTATAAAATAGTTTCGATAGTACGCGCGCTCTGATTGGCTGTAAGCCGTGTTTCTATAACTCTATAGAAACATAGACAGTTGAGCGCGCGCTTGAGCTAGTTGTGAGAATTTACGTTTTGGTTATCAAATTAAGCGAGCCTTTCCGTGCTTATATTCGTTTATTTTATAAAGGAAATAGAAAACATTTCCCCCTTGTTTCTATAGAGTTATAGAAACACTTGTGGAAGTTTGGAAGAACTCGAAATAGCTGTGGAAACACTCGCCCTTCGGGCTCGTGTTCCCACTGCCATTTCTCGTTCTCCCAAACTCCCACTCGTGTTTCTATAACTCTATAGAAACACGGGAAATGTTTTCTATTTCTTAATTGTTATTATTATTATTATTATTATTATCGTCACCATTGTTGTTTAATTATTAATTTATTGTTGTTATTTTTATTAGCATTGTATCAATTAGTATTGTTAGTATTTATTTATTAGTATTTCTTATTCTAACTTATCAATTGTTAATTATATGTAGTTATTTATTTAATTTTCTCCTAGTATAGCATTAGCTGTTTTATAGGAGTACTACGTTAAAGCATTAAAGCAACGGGTAGCGGATAAACGGGTAGCAGGCAACGAGTAACGGGTAGCGGGTATCGGGTAACGGTTAGCGGGTAATGGGTAGCGTGTAGCGGGTAACGGGTAAGTGAAGTTTCTTTTAAATTATAAAAGTACAACAATATTATCTGGCACCCGTTTAAAGTGTGTATGAAAACTGAAAACGAGACAAATGTCTGCTTATTGGAGTCGGAGCTGAATGAGTCGGAGCTGAATTCCACTGATCATCAGTAAGTGCCACTTCTCCAACTCAGGTGCAAATGGAGGGTTGCATTAGATACTGATATTTCTCACAGTTCTTTTATGTATCTGGCTGTCTTATTTGGATGTTTTATCGCCATATTATGTATAAGAGTGCGGTGCAACCTTCAACGATTTCAAGATGGCGGTCAGTAACTGATCTGATTAAACTTGAGCGCCTCCTGGACAAAAAGTCTTTTCGAGACGAAAATAGAAGAGCTAACACTCAAAGTAAATGAAACTTTGGAATCTATTTCATTTCTCAGTGCCAAGTATGATACGTTAATAGCTAGAATGGGATCCTTGGAAGGGAATAGCGAAGGAACAAGTTTCTGCGAAGTCTTCAAATCGACCTCAAATCGACGAGAGGCCATTAACGATATTGACTCTTGTCGTGCATGATTGTTTGGAAATCAAGGGATTCCAGAGGCTCGAAAATACAACTGATACTGTTATCGCTGTACGAGCTCTTATTAATTAACGTCGAATTAAGTCGCGAGGAAAGATATATCTATTAGCCACAGGTTACCTGCCCCAAGGCAGAACCGTTACTCTCAGCGAGCGCCGAGACCAGGTGTCCATACCAATATACCTACGTGAAATCGTGAAATTTACAAGACGCGAGGTATGCGACCGCTTAGAACTACACTGCCAGGAAAAACCTAAATGGAAGAAACGTCGCGGACATTGGTATAACACGCTCCGAAAACAGAATCAGTACATTTCGGAGAGTCTGAGTGCCAACAAAGAACTGTTCAAGGCATGTCTGGCCTTCAAGCAGGACCATGGCGAACAATTTCGTACAGTCAGCGGTTGTCATTGCGGGCGCGTACGTGAAAATCTGTTTTTAAAAAGAAAGCCGTTGATGAGTGTTTGTAAAATTAGGAGAGGTTACATGGACATCGACAGTCAAAATGGCGGACGTGCTGCTGTTTTCAACGTCCTGCGCGAAGGGAAATGTAACAGCTGAACGAGTCGGGTCTGTCCCTTTAAACTTTGTACGTTTGGGAAGGAGAGTTTTGGCGTTAAAATGCAGTTATTTACAGGACGTTTGGAACCACCAAAGCAAGTATTTCAACTCGTTTTTCTGGCGTTAGAATCTACTTTGGTATCTGCAGAACAGATTCAAACTTGTGGACCTCAAATATGAACTACTCGGAAGTCTTTGTGATTGAGCTTTCTGACTGGTCTTTACAGTATTTTACGGAAGAGGTATGGCGGCTCTAGCTAATTTGGGTCGTTTTTTAGCAGAGCATCGGGAACCGGTCTAATCATCCACAACTTGTTAGCAATCATAGTCGAGGGCAGGAGCAGGCATGTTAACTGAATTTAAAACTTGTGGACCTCAATTGGAAAATTGGAAAATCGCGAAAAGGTAAGTCTTGTCTTCACTGTTTTCACTAATTTTGGAACGACGTGTAATGCATTCTACGCATGCGCGGCGGCCATGATGTACGATATTGTTCGCCATGTATAAATTCAAATATATTTGGACCCATGCTGGCAGGATTTACATGAGAAGGACCCAAGACATACATACATACATACATACATACATATAGTTTATCCAATTTGCACGAAAAACGTATTCACAAATACGGATTCAAAATCAACAAAGATCTATGATCTAATTAATTACCTAGAACTTGTAATTAACAAAGGCTGAAGTGTCTGTTAAGTATTCAAAAAGATGTAAGTCTTGCCCTAAAAAGTTTATAACTTCCTGCTTCAACTATTGTGCCATTATTGTAAGTTATTCCACTCACTGATAGTTCTAACAAAAAAATGAGTATTTGTAACATTTTGCAGATTTAACGCGTAGCTTATATATAGCTGTGGTTTGCTCTAGTGCGTAAAATCTGGTTTGTTGATATAAAAGAGGTCTTATAGCATTCAATTAAAGAGAAATATAGTCTACGTTTTTCAAGGGTTGGCCAACCCAATATGTTGCATCGTTCCTCATAGCTCATTTCCCCTTTTTTCTGTCTGAGGGCGAGTCTGGAGGCTCTCCTTTGCACTTTCTCTAGGGCAGTAATGTCTTTGACTAGGTAGGGACACCAGACTGCTACGGCATACTCTAGTATTGGCCTCACGAGAGTTTTGCATAAAAGAGTTTTGTCATGGCCGTAAAAGAGTTTTGTCATGGCATAAAAGAGTTTTGTCTTGGCATAAAAGAGTTTTGTCATGGCATAAAAGAGTTTTGTCATAGCATAAAAGAGTTTTGTCTTGGCATAAAAGAGTTTTGTCATGGCATAAAAGAGTTTTGTCATAGCATAAAAGAGTTTTGTCATGGTCGTAAAAGAGTTTTTTGTCTTGGCATAAAAGAGTTTTGTCATGGCCGTAAAAGAGTTTTGCATGTCATGGCCGTAAAAGAGTTTTGTCATGGCCGTAAAAGAGTTTTGTCATGGCCGTAAAAGAGTTTTGTCATTAGTGGCATATGTGAGCCACCGTACACTAGCGAGTTTCGGTCCAATTGTGGAAAAGTGTTCATTAAACGCGTTTGACAGCTCGTTGGCATTAGTAATATAAATATTCTCAACCTTATCTGCTTGACAGATGTTTTGTTTGACTTTCGACACGTTAGTTCATTTATTTATAGTTTGTCACGTTTTTCGAGAATTACCGCTGCATTGATTGAAAGCGTCGTTACAGTAGGATACTCGGTACTCAGATACTCGATACTACTCAGATACTCGGTACTCACATTATATACTCGGTACTCAGATAGTCGGTACTCAGATACTCGGTACTCAGATACTCGGCGGTACTCAGATACTCAGATACTCGGTACTCAGATATACTCGGTACTCAGATACTCGGTACTCTGATACTCGGTACTCGATACTACTCAGATACTCGATACTACTCAGATACTCGATACTCGGTACTCAGATACTCGGTACTCCGATACTCCGGTACTCCGATACTCAGATACTCGGTACTCAGATACTCGGTACTCAGATACTCGGTACTCAGATACTCAGTACTCTGATACTCGGTACTCCGATACTCGGTACTCCGATACTCGGTACTCAGATACTCGATACTACTCAGATACTCGATACTACTCAAGATACTCGATACTCGGTACTCAGATACTCGGTACTCAGATACTCGGTACTCTGATACTCGGTACTACGATACTCGGTACTCAGATTAAGGGGGCCCTCTCACCTGTGACTTGGTCACAGATCAGTGTAACGGACGAACGTCTTGTTTCTATTTACTACGTGACATTTTGGAAAAGTTGATCAATCCGTATCAACAAATCAGGATTAGAAATATAAATTATATATTTCTCAGAAATTAAAGACAAATTTAAGAAAGCGACAAATCCAGACGATCAATCACTGCGCTTGAGAACACGTGTAATATAATGACACCAGGTGCTAAGTTTCGGTATTCATTAAATAAGCACATTAATAACGTATAGAAACCTTCCAAATGACCTATATAAATAAGAGGGTCAAACTTATAATGCACAAAATGGTTTCAAAATGAATAAGTGTTTGACGTGCTGGGACCTGCTGGGAATGTTGTGATATTGCCGCATGTAGAAAAAGAAACACTGTGGGATATTATTGTACAGTTGTACTTCTGAAGATCCTTTACGTTCAGGTTCTCGGTCGTTCACGGGTTTCAATCTGCTCAGTGATTGCTGAGACTGAGTTACTAATTTGGTTCGAAGAGCTGTTAAATCACACTGACTCCCCGCTGCTTAAACCGTTTTTGTCACAAATGGTTTCATTCAGAACAGGAAAACCAAAGTGTAACCGCTACTACACTTCATTCTGTAGCCATGGCTATGAACGCAGTAGCTTGATAGCAATCAGCTCTCGAACCCACACTCGAGGCGCCCATGTTATTTGTTCGTTCGAGGAACTGCAGTGCCTATCGCGATATCGGTGATGTAGCTACAATCTCGGTCAATTTGACCCCCTCCCCCCTATTCAATGATTTAAAATCATGGTCCATTTCAGTTTGCCTACGCTCTCATCACTGAAATGGGGGGAGGGGGAAACAGTTTTTCCTACTCAATTTGACCGAGATTGTAGTTTTCAAAAGAACACACCGACCAGTGAATGGTGGGAATCAAATGTATTCGCATTCTCTGCAGTATTTTGGGAAACATGACAACAGCCTACTACCGGAAGTCGTAAGGCAACCTCGAATTCGTGACGAGACTAGGAACTCAAAAGCTATATGGGCCGGTTCAAAAGATTAACGCTATAATGGTGGGCTCATGAGAGAAAATATGCTAAATCTTGATAGACGAAAAGAATAGAGAACACGATCAGAATTTTCAGTTTTGCCGGACCCGTTATATTTCTGTTTGGAACGGCACTCCGCTTTGATTTCAGTTTGGTAGTTGAAGACGGACATTAAATCGGAGACAGAATAGAAGCGAGTGTGACGTTATCAGCTGCAACTCTTGTGAAACGGAAGTTTGGTCTGGAAATGAAAGTGGACTTGTGGATTGCGGAGTTTGGAATAAAAATCAATGATACCATAACTGGCGAGGTATTTTCTAGATGAATTAACACTCAGGACTGCATATTTATAATCAGCTGAGATATCAGAAGAATTGTATACGTTATGCATAGGTTAACTTACAAATCCAATCAATGAGATCGATATCTTACATATCAGCTGATTTGTACAAAAACTCAGTATAACTCTTAAAATAAAATCGGTTCAGACTAGGTTTAGTTTCGTGATTCCTCATACTGTTCTCTATTCCCAGGAGAATGTAAAACAATAATATGAATACGGAGACTTTTTCCTCAGTGTAAACGTAGTAATCTCAATCTCGCCGTGCCACGATCAGTATGACTGACTTTCTAACATTGAACGCCTTTATACCAATAGTACTAAAGCTAAAATACTTCATTTTTAGGGTCATATTTGCATCATTGGCTTTCCCCCATGAAAAAAAAGATATTTTAAGACTGGAACCGATAACTGCAACATCCAATATCGTTACCATATGATCACTGAGCCAAGGCAACTTACTTTGAGATTTTCAATCATTGTGTTGCGAGTCTTCGTAAGACTTCCGAAACTGAGACTGATGAAAAGGTTAGGAGTAAAGTTCGTATGTAAACATGACAGATAAAAACCTGATAACAATACTGAGTTAAGTTAGGAGGTCTATTCACAAGGAATAGATTGACACGTCCAGTCCACTCTCCACAACATTCATTCCACGGCGTTCCGACAAGTCCAACCTACTTTCAGTTCCTACCTTGTAACAGGAAGTCAATGTCATTGGGCTATTGAAACATTCTGATTTTTCTATGGTTTCACTTCCTGCAGCACAACAACCCTCAAAGAGTATACAACAGATTCTGTCGCACTGAAGAAACTCAGTAGTCGATAAGTTTAGGTATATATTATAATCTCTAACTGCTACGAGCTCAGTACGCCGAAGATTTGACGATCAAAGTATGAAGATTCTCTGGTTGAGCGCGATTGTATTGCTTGGGGTTTCCCTCGAGGTGAGTTCTACTGACAAATGCACCCAGTTTACCGATTTCCACATGGTACCACGTATCCTCATGATATTACTTACTTTAATCACATCAACAGCAACTAAAGACTACATATAAAGGTGCTGGGGAGAGTTAGTTAGTCGAAAGAGAAATCTGTGTTCATTCATTTGTAAAAGGTTTTCCTGACACTTTCGAAACAATTTCCGTAGTGTCGGTTCTGATTTAAATTCCGTTTTCGAGATTCAAAGATTTCGTTGCACGATATAGGAGCTGTAACATGTATCTTAATGGGAACAGTTTACTGCACCGGTCACTTCACGTAAGCTCTTCTAACCTATTTATTACAATTTCTTAACTTAGAAACTTTTAGTTACTTCAAGTCACCTGCACTTCAAGTTTATTTATTGAGTCACTTATTTAAAACTCAACAAATCTGTATACAATCAGAACTGATTATTTTATATTCGTTTTTAAGTTTAGAAGGAAGAGAAAAAACAGGAGGAGAAGCCAGAATGTAATTTGTGGAATACTGGTGATGTTTTAGCTTTGTAAAAAACACTCAAACGAATTCGAAAGTATTTTGCATAGAACACATTCAACGGTTCGAAACTGAAATTAAATGCCCTTGATAACCAAGACATCAATCACCAACAACCCTAACTCTAACCTCGCTCCATGTTACGAATCTTCCATCCGCAAAATAATTAACAAGTGAGTGTGCCTGAAAACTGAACAGAGTATCAGAACCCGAGAAACAGCCAAAACTCAAGAATGTAGCCTCTACCTGCATGAAACTGAACAACAACGAATTATCGGTTTACTTGATCAGAGATCACTGACTTGATCCAACGCACTCAGCCAGTATGTATTTAACACAATCGGTCATGATCACTTGTACATTTCGACACAATTTGACAAGCCTTGTGCATCGTGTTCAACTCATTAAAATGGTTGCTTCTATTCAAAAGTTTTAACTTCCTCTTCCTCTTGTAGCAATCTGTTTAAGAACAGAAAGGTTAAAGGGCTAGTACCCACAGGCTCTTTACGTTATTTTTACATTTCCTGGTTTGAAAGCAAAACGTTCCCGAGGTCGTGTTCCCGTGGTGGCGGGTTTAAAACGTGGCTAACGAGTAGCGGGTAGCGGCTAGGTTAAGTTAATTTTTTTTTAGAAATTATAAAAGTACAAAAATATTATCTGGCAACCGTTTACGTAGCCTGGGAAACCAGCCGAGAGCGATAAGAGTCGGCTGGTTTCCCAGGCTACCGTTTACGGTGTGTATAGGGGGAAAATGAGACAAATGTCTGCTTTGGCACACACCATTATCAGCATGGACTGATTATCAGCATACACCATTATCAGCGTGGACTAATTATGTGTAAATGAAACGAAATACCATGGTCCATACATCCCAGCCACTTTTTGGACAAATTTGATAGGAAATATAGGCTGTGCAAGTTCTAAATATAGGAAAATATAGGATTTCCCCCCCAAAATATAGGCACTTTATAGGAGCTAAAATAGCTTTCAAACAATAAATAGTAAACAATAAACACACAATTTTTAAAACATGTGAACTTTTAATGTGTTTGATCAAACCTGTTTTGTTTTCATTGATAGGAAATAATTTTTCTTTTGTTAATTCACAACAAAAATGCTAAAAAGTGCAAAATATAAATGTATCACTCAGCATACATCCTATTTATAGGAAATATAGGAGGATTTCTTGAAATATAGGCTCTTTATACGATCCTATACAAATTATAGGATATATAGGAAATATAGGAGGTCTGGGATGCCTGCATGGTCTTCCGGAAATACCCATTCGCCGCAGCCGCCAGGAGTAGCTCTACAATCCAATACGCAATCAGTTGACAACAAAGTGTGTATCTTACGCGCTGCACTAGCGGGTAATGTTACTAGTATATAATCTATACTGTTCTTTGCACCTTTTCTTTTGTATTGATCAATCTCTGTTTCTTTCTATTTCTGATGCATTTGATTGCGAGTAGGATAATTTTAATAAGGTCACCAAAACATCTCCCAAAATTTTATTATTAAACAAGAGCCCATCTGGGCTTTCACTCGGGCCACATGAGATTGGCGGAATGAAGATGAAATACACTTTCATTTGAAATCCTCTTAGTAATAACCAAAGGGAAGAATTATTAGCTGAATTTAGCAGTCTTTACGAGTGGCAGGTAGCAATTAGTAAATTAGTAAAAATTAGTAAAAAATCATACAAGGTCGGTCCCCTTGGTTCCTAATCCATGAACCAAAGTGAGCTTCCCATCCCCCCCCCCCCCCCCCCACCACCACCAATGGGCAACAAACAATTAATTCTGGCAATATTCGCATGGATCCACCCCTGATGGAAGCTGCTGATACATGCATTATTTACCCATCCTCACTACCAGAGATTTGGTTGCATTCTCAGTGTTGGCCTACAATTTAACATTGTGATCCAAGAAGACACAAAGCTTTTAGAACCATTTGCAGATGTCAGAGCAAAGGCATGCAGTACCAGTTCTCCCAGTTATTTTAAGGTCCTACCTGGATTTGAACTCACTACCTCCTGCACAACAGACTGACACTTAACCACTGAGCTTACTGGTTCTGTGATGGTCCATGGGCCAAATTTTGTTCAGATAAAATTAATCCAATTCTATTAAAATAAAATTATAAATACATCTGAGACATTGAATAAGACAGCATGATTTTACAGTGATTCTTTTTATGATTCAGATTTTTGGAGTATATGAAATGATTGAAGATACTGTAGTATGAAATTTACATTTTCCTCTGGTTCGCTTTGGATTTTAGTTACCCTACAGACTTTTCGACGTGATTTACAAACAAATTTTTTCTCCATTAAAAAAAAAATCTCTGATTTCTCTCTTCTCCGTCCTTACGCCTTTGTTTTCTAACTCGTTTTATGACAATGAGTGTTTGCAGCACGTCTCTGTGTACATGTGATTATGTACGCGTACATGTCTGGTTCTTCGACTTAATAAAATTTGCAGTTATCTTCTATACTGGCGTGTCTGCATTCTTCCAGAGATTGACGTATATAATCATGATCAGAAGGATAACACTGGATATAAATAGACTTGGTAAAAAAGTACACTGACAATCGCAAAAAATCGACAAAGAAATGCAGATATAAACACGCAATGATTTCAACCTCACCGTACCTTCATGACCTGACAAGACACTGTTCAGTTTCACTTTCCCTCTCAGCTTTGCTCTTGAGTTGAAGTTGAGTTTGGCTTTGTTAAAGACTGCTTATTCAGTTGTATGGTATTGTGCAGTATATTTGAGTATACCAATCCACAGAGATTCAAATAACAAAGCCGTGGCGGAAGAGAAGCTTAAACGAGAAATATTTTGTCCTCCTAGAAAAACACAACATCTTGCCATTTCTATCGAAGCAGCCTTTGGTTTCAGCAGCAAATCAACACGCTAAATTCCAATTCGATATGTGGATTAGCCGGATCCTGGCCCCTTCAGGTCGTCGTGTAGCCTGAATTTCAGCCGTCTCCTCTGGCTCGTTCCTCCCGAGAGACTCGTGTCCTATATAAAATCACTGGCCATCTGGGTAAAAAACGCGGTCCTTCGGCTCCGACAAGAGCGCCAGTTGAAATATCCTGAGCCTGTGGAAGGCTTTCGCACGAGTGAAGTTAAATAAAACATTAAACTGCTTACATTTGAGAGATGGGACTCCAAATTTGAGAGAAATTTCCTCGCGGGTCCACCATCTTGATTTTACTGCATGAAATTATGTAAATAAATTAACCTGGCGATTGTTGCGTGACCAGCACAGTGCAATCTGATTGGTGGTGAACTTGAAATTTAACGCATTTGGAGAAATTTTGCTGCACGGAACAAAATAAACAAGAGCCCATCTGGGCTTTCACTCGGGCCACATGAGATTGAAGATGAAATACACTTTCATTTGAAATCCTCTTAGTAATAACCAAAGGGAAGAATTATTAGCTGAATTTAGCAGTCTTTAGGAGTGGCCGGCAGCGCGATGACTTTCATTCTCTGCTCCCCTAGTATATATGTAATTTAATATTTTTGTTTTTAAACACTACTTATTCGATTAACACACTGCATTTGAGCAGGCATATATTCATTGTTTTGAACCCGAGAATTAACCGTACTACCGTACTTCATAGCCTGGGAAACCAGCCGACTCTTATCGCTCCCCACTCGCGAAAGAGACGTCTGGGGAGCGAGGCAGAAAATTCCATACTGATGACGTAGCAGATAGCCGTTTCACGATGCAGAAATTAGTTGCAATTCTCAGAAGCCGAACAACGGAATTATTTTCAAGGAATATAACTACCGAGGCTGCCCGTTTGCTTGGCAGTGGATCACCGTCGTGAACAACCATGAAATTCAAGCCTATATATTTAGCGTGTGTTGGTAGCTCGTTTGCTTCGTTCATTCAGCGGCTCGGGCCGGTCAAGAGAATTTGTCCTACGACTGTCAAAACAATATAATAGTTGTTTATAATTTCAAAACCTACACACAGCACAGCGGGCCACTTTTCAAGCCAGCTCTTTTGCCAGGTCAGTAGCCGAAGAGGTTAGCTACAGAATGCAGTGGTTATTTTCAGGTATACTACCGAGGCTGCCCGTTTGCTTGGGTGAACGGCCATCACGTTCGTGATTCATAGCGCACTTACATGTAATTATGTTTATTCATAGCCCAGATTCACTGTCTGAACGATTTATCCGGCAACAACAACTCATCCAGTGTTCTGTGATAGCTCAGTGTGTGTAGGTTTACTGATATGAAATTATAAACAACTATGACAGTACCTTTTTGATCACTTACTTGTAAATGTTTTGACAGTACGACATTTCGCTTTAATAGCCGCTGAAAGAACTCAGTATGCAAAGGAGCCAACAACAGCACCGGCACACGCTAAATAGGCTTGAATTTCATGGTTGTTCGTGACGGTGATCCACTGCCAAGCAAACGAGCAGCCTCGGTAGTTATATTACTTGAAAAGAACTCGGCTTCTGATAATTGCAACTAATTTCTGCATCGTGAAACGGCTATCTGCTACGTCATCAGTATGGAATTTTCTGCCTCGCTCCCCAGACGTCGCTTTCGCGAGTGGGGAGCGATAAGAGTCGGCTGGTTTCCCAGGCTACGTACTTCATGGTCCCTTTCTTTAGTAGTGGGTTGTCGGTCAGGTGATTGTAAACTCTCGTCATTTAGCACAGAAAATGTATTCTGATGAATAGGGATCGGGTTGTCATGTAAGAAAGATGGCTCTTGAACAAACTGATAAGCTTCAGTAGGTTGGGTAGTCTCGGAACACTGCAGAGCTTGGTCTTTCATTGTCTTCTTTTTTGTATTCCTAATTTTTTTTTAAAGTTTGAAAGTCGTATCTCAGCTTTATTATATCCGCTTTCAACTCGCCATTTTCAACTTCTAGGTCAATAATATATTCGTGATGACAGCATCTTGATTTCGGTCTTGTATATATTATCTTGCTGCACTAATTTGTCTTCCAAATGACTGAGTTTGGTTTCTTGATTCGTGTTTTGATGTGACGAGAGTAAGAATTCATTACGCATATCAGTTAGGTCAGCCTCCATGTTACAAATCAAGGTCGTTAAAGCAGCGAGAGAGTTCTTATCTTGCGGTTTGAATTTGACTCATGTGTATGTTGCTTTTGGAGTTTCAAGGATATGTTGATCCAAAACTACAGGCGCTTGGGGTTTTTCATTGACTTGTGAACTTGCAGGCTCTGTAATTTGTTTTGTTTTCTTAGTATAAAATAAAGTGTTGAACATGTTCATTTTCTCAAGCATGTCGCGCGTGACCTCTGTTTCTTCATTCATTAAGTTCTATACTTTCATTTGTAATCTGGGAAACTCAATCTCTGCCCATGCCTTGGCACATAACTATTCCTGTTGTTAAGTAGACGTGGATGATTATAAGTAAAATCCTTCGACAGCTTGTACCGTTTCCGCTAGGTCAATATCCTCGCTGGAACGAAATAACTTGATCTCAATACTCTCTGATCCAACTTACGGTAAATTTAAATCTCTGACAGCTTTTAAGAGACTCATAATATTGGTCTTGAAGTGCCTTCACCCAAAATAAGATGTTCTCCTCGGATGGAGAGCACAGCGAGCCGATGGCTTATAGATTCCAATATCTATTTCTTCGAATTTTAGCTTTCCGGATCCTGGCTTCAGGTCGTCGTACGTGTCGTATATAAAATCACTGGCCATCTGGGTAAAAAACGACAATAGCGCCAGTTGAAATATCCTGAGCCTGTAGGAAGGCTTTCGCACGAGTGAAGTTAAATAAAACATTAAACTGGCTTACATTTGAGAGATGAGACTCCAAGTTAGAGAGAAAGTTGCTCGCGGGCCCTCCGCCATCTTGCTTTACTGTATTAAATTATGTAAATAAATTAACCTGGCGATTGTTGCGTGACTAGCACAGTGCAATCTGATTGGTGTGAATTTGACCTTTAACGCATGCGCAGAAAGCTTGCTACACGGAATAAAAAAAAAAAAGAACGACTTGCATTTTAAGACTCGAACGGCCTGCAGATTAAGACTCGCGCCTGCCACAGGCAGCCCGAGTAATTAATCTCTTGCTTATCTACTTCGGGAATATAGAATATCGATTATCCATATATAGACATTGTGGCCAAGTGTGAGGTCAATAGATGCGAGAAAAGGGTATAACAATCAACGTCAAAATACGTATTTTAGCGTTCTTACTGTGCCGCTATGAAACTACAATCTTGGACAAAATGATTTGGGACACTGGTCACTTTTAGAGACTGTCCCCTTCCCTTCAATGTTGTTATAGGAGCACGATCAATCTGAAGATTTATTCATGGTTTGGCAGCTGTGTTGCGTACAGTATTTTTATATTATAGTAATTTTTGTCGACTGTCCCAACATTTTTGTCCATAATTGTAGCTCCTTCAGAGCCGTTCTTAGTCGAGATCGTCACGTAACATCGTCACGTAACGCTACACATTCCATTTCCAATCATGATTATCACTGGTCAGGATAATGGGGTATATCAGAGCGGCTATTTTCCTCTTTTTTTCCATAAACAACGTAGCGGATGCCAGACATTTTTTTAATTTTTCTAAAAAAATGATTTTAAACTACCCGTAACCCGTTCTCCGGCGCTACCCGTTACTCGTTAACTACTACCCGTTACCCGCGTTTTTGACCCGCCGGTTCCCGTGGTCAGACAGTCACGGGATCAGTTTAAGTGCAAGCGTTTAATCATAATCCTTTCTCACAGTAATTCTGAATATTGGGCTCCAGCTTTTTTACTTGGAAATTATTTTACCTGTTCGTAGAAGGTTTATCAGAACCAGGTATAAATCCTGGGGGTGCAAAAACAACAACAAATCATTTATTAGCACCTTGTACGACAAACGGTACATCGGTTTGACATAATCGTAGATAATATAACTAACCACATATAGTAAGAGCTAGCCAGTCTTAGGAATAGATTGAGAATAGTTATGCATTGCAAAGTCACGACTATTCTGATAGCAAATTTGGAGATCAATTCGAAATCTTTGTAGATGCAGTCGTAAATATACTTAGCTGCAAAATGAGCCACTTCCATGGGCGGATTAATGATCAAAGTTAAACAATTGCTCATCGGACATACATCTTGTGTTGCATTTTTTTGTGGTTTCAAGGGTGCGACAGAAATCTTTTCTTATCATATCGTATGTTTCGCAATTAACAATAAAATGGAACTCGTCTTCTATACTTTTGTTACATGTTGGGCATATTCTTTCTTCGCGATTCGTATAAGGCCTATTGTATCTTCCTCTTTCAATTTGTTGGCAGTGGTTGCTTATTATAAGTAAGTTTGGTTAGAGCAGTCCTATACTTGATGTTAGTGATAGCCTCGAGGTACGTTTCTAGCTTGTAACTAGTTTTAAATGATCTATATGTTCTAAGTTTGTTGCAATGGAGGGGATTTTTTCTTTGGTCATTGAAGACATCGCTAACCCAATGTTGGTATTCAGTATCCTGCAATCTCAGTTTAATTTGTGATAGGGATCATTGATAGTTAAATATTTCTTGTTGTGATAGAATACGTTATTGTTAAAGATCATCACTTTGGTTTTTGTAATGTTAACTTCCAATTTGTTATTGTTACAATATTCCTCAAGGGTATTTAAGTGGTCTTGCAGGCCTTTGGAGCTTTTTGATAGTAGTACTAAGTCATCTGTGTATAGAATAGAATACAATACTTTATTTAACCACGTGTCACCTAGGGGCTTATACAACTCGTTTAAACGTGAACGTGAACAAAAAATTGGCAAATAAAAATACATACATACTTATAGTTTAAAAAAGTTTAGATACACTTGATGTTTAAAAGTATTAAAAAGTCTTGAAATATTACAATATTACAAATATATATTAAACTATGCATATATATACTCATTATAATAAATTTATATTATTTATGACGATAACATATGAGATCGTAAAGCGCTTTTAAAAGATATAATATATTTGCATTCCCTTATTTTAATAGGTAGTTTGTTACACAGAACACTTGCTATATATGAAAACGATTTATGAAGCCATTCCAAATTAAAACGAGGCTGTTCTAGTCTGGTACCATTTCCGCGCAAGTTGTAGCTTACCACTTTAAGCTTGAAAAAGTCATTTATATAAGCTGGACCCTGATCGTTCTTGCATTTAAAAATAAAAATTAGTGATTGACAGTTCCTACGTTCAGCTAAAGCTCCTGTGTCGGCGTATTTGAGAAGATAATCATATGACAATAACTTGGACAAACCCAAAATAGTCGTTAGTATGTAATAGTTAGTGTCCTCCATCTTCCTAGTTTCAACCTTTCCAATCCATAACAGGAGTGGACCACAATATTCCAGATGGAGGAGAATATAAGCTTTGTAGAGGCGAATCATAACGTATTGGGGGATGAATCTGCGCAGCCTTCGCAGATGCCTTAGCACAAGCCTTCCTCAATTGCTCTGCAATGTGCGCCTTGAATGAAAGTTTGCGGTCCAGAGTGACCCCAAGGATCTTTAGAGTGTCATTAAAATATCTGAGTAGAAGGTGCTGCCTTTGTGAAACAATCTCGTTCACGAACTGCAAATGGTTAGACCTTCCCGTCTTCTCGGATAAGGACGTTAAATCGTAGGTATCCCGTCGGCCTCAAGTTTATCAGTCTTTCAAGACTATTACGAGTTACCGACGTTAAATAAGGTCGCTTTTTTCTTTTTTTTTATCGAGTTTGAAGTCGTGTGCATATGACGATGGCCCAATGGCCATAGCTTGTGTTTTCGCCGCATTAATCCGTAAATAATTACTCTCAAACTGAACGGTAGTAAATTGCATTTAAATAAGAAAGGCAGTGCGTATCTCGCAACTAATGTTTTAAAGGAACTAAATCCAAACAATAGAGTTCGTAATAATAACAATAACAGGAACAAATCTCAAAATTTTCAGAGGAACAAAGCTCTTTTTTCCACTTTAATACAAGATCTTCTACAGACATAAATAATTTTTCGAACTCTAGTACGATCTATACAAACGTCAAAGGCAGTCCCGCATCTTTCATACTGGCTACGCATCAGCATAACTCAGTTACAGGCAATATTTTAAATAGCATCACTCGCTCCAAGGGATCCAAGCTCGCTTGTATTAATATTCATATCGTTGAAATCCGTTATCTATTCATCAATTCGCCTTTGGATGTGCTAGCTATTAATGAATGCAAACTTGATGACTCAATAACCGACGGGGAAATACATCTTCCGGGTTACCATTTCATTCGAAAGGATCGCAATAGATTTGGCGGTGGTGTGGCTATATATATCAGAGATCACTTGCCATTTTCGAATAGGAATGATCTAGTTCCCGACTCACTTGAATTAGTTTGCGCTGAAATAAGTCTGCCTCATAGCAAATTGTTTCTCGTTAGTACTTGGTACAGGCCGCCTAGCTCCGATATTCACCTGTTTGATGACTACGATAAATTCATTGAGAAATGCGACATTGAAAACAAGGAGCTAATAATAATAGAACATGGAGCTCAGCACCACTGGAAACTTTATCAATCTGCCAGGAACAAAGTAAACACTGAAATGCGCAAAGCTGAGTCCGATTATTATGGCAAAAAAACTAGAAACCTGTTCACAAACAGACCCTAAAAAGACATGGAAATTGATCATGCAATTCCCTTCTCGGCAAGAACAACAAATATAGCAATGTTAATGAAATTCAAGTTAATGATAACATTATTTCGGATGCTAAAAATATTTCTGAATCCTTCAACGATTTTTTCATAAATATTAGCCCTAATTTGGCTGCGCAACCAATCAGACTGCCAAGAAACGACATCAATACTTACCTTGGCAACAATCAGAATACTCATGCATCTTTCAAGTTTTCGGATGTATCGGTAGATAATGTTATTTCAACCGGCTTTGAAACAGTTGAAAGTGTCTAAGAGCACAGGCCTCGATAAAATCCCAGCCAAGGTTTTGAAGATTGCATCATACACAATAGCACCATCGTTGACTTTTATCTTTAACCTGTCACTTTCTACTGGGATCTTTGTTGAAGATTGGAAAAATGCGCGCGTAAGCCCAATTTTCAAAGCGGATGACCGTCGTGAAATAGGAAATTATCGACCAATTTCAATCTTACCGATAATAAGTAAAGTTTTTGAAAAAGAGGTATTCCGACAATTTTATGGATACCTTATTGAAAATTCAATGCTTTCCAAATTCCAATCAGGGTTTCGCCCTTTACATTCAACTGTTTCAGCCCTTATACAAATGTGCGACGAATGGTTCGAAAACATGGACAATAGAAAATTAACAGGTGTAGTGTTTTTGGACATTCGTAAAGCATTCGATTCAATTGACCATTCGATTTATTAACTATTAACTAGTTTGTTTGCCACAGAAATAGGAATTACAGATAGAGTAGAATGTAATGTATGACGAGGAGAGCTCGACAAACCATCAGACTTATAGACGAGGTCACCTCGTAGCTTAATAAGTTTATAATAAGTGATGCATATGTTCGGCATAGGAAATAGGAATTACAGATACAGTAGAATGTAATGTATGACGAGGAGAGCTCGACAAACCATCAGGCTTATAGACGAGGTCACCTCGTAGCTTAATAAGTTTATAATAAGTGATGCATATGTGCGGCATAGGAAATAGGAATTACAGATACAGTAGAATGTAATGTATGACGAGGAGAGCTCGACAAACCATCAGGCTTATAGAAGAGATCACCTCGTAGCTTAATAAGTTTATAATAAGTGATGCATATGTGCGGCATAGGAAATAGGAATTACAGATACAGTAGAATGTAATGTATGACGAGGAGAGCTCGACAAACCATCAGGCTTATAGACGAGGTCACCTCGTAGCTTAATAAGTTTATAATAAGTGATGCATATGTGCGGCATAGGAAATAGGAATTACAGATACAGTAGAATGTAATGTATGACGAGGAGAGCTCGACAAACCATCAGGCTTATAGACGAGGTCACCTCGTAGCTTCATAAGTTTATAATAAGTGATGCATATGTGCGGCATGATCGATTCAATAATCATCTATTTGAGTAAGAAATCATTCATTTTTTTCTTGAAACTAGGAAAACTGGTTGAACCTGTGATATACGTTGGCAGGGAATTCCAAATAAAGGAGCAGAGTGAGCTCGGTAATCTGAATTGGTCATGGCTCGCACAGCACGCTTTTGTAAATTAAATATTCTATTTAGATTAGTTACATACGTGGATGACCAAGCTATGTTACAGTAACTAATATAAGGGTATACTAATATATAATACAGAGTTAATTTTGTTTTAGCAGATAATTAAAAGCGAGACCTATATATTATACCAACTGACTTAGAGATTTTTTTGCAAACATGACTGATGTGCTGTTTCCAAGTAAGGTGTTCATCGATATACACACCTAAGAATTTTATTACATTTTCTTGTTTGAGTAAGTGATTACCAAGGTAAAGGGAAAATTTGTTGGTAATTTTCTTCTGTCTTGCTTTAAAAATAATGTAATTAGTTTTCTTGATATTAACGGAGAGCTTATTGCATTTCATCCAAACGTCAAAATTATACAATGCCTCGTTTAGCACGAGCTCTAAAAGGTTGGGATCTGAATGAGAATAAAAAATGCTAGTGTCATCCGCAAAAAGCAAAGACTCTGTCAATTTTGAGGCATTGGGAAGATCATTAATATACAGAATAAAAAATAGGTGACCTAAAATAGACCCTTAATGTACACCACATTTAATAGTTTGCGCCGAGGAACAAGTTTGATTAAATTGCCAGTGAACAAATTGTTTACGGCACAGGAAATAGCTTTTGATCCACTGCAGGGCTAAACCACGGATACCATAATGTTCCAACTTGGCAAACAAAATTTGATGGTCTAGCGTGTCAAAAGCCTTTAAAAGATCCAAAAACACACCGGCAGTAATTTCGTTTCGATCAATGGCCGACGTAATTTTGTTAACTAGATGAGTTAACGTGAGTGACGTCGAGTGATTTCTTCGGAAACCGAACTGATAGCAATAAAGAATTTCATACCGCTCTGCAAAATCAATTAGGCGGTTATATATAACCTTTTCAAAACATTTCGAGAATTTTGATAACAAGGAAATTGGTCTATAATTTACAAAGAAATCAGCAGCTTTATAAATAGGGATGACTTTGGCAATTTTTAACTTATCCGGGAAAATTCCTTTAGATAGAGAAAAATCGATGATATTCGTCAAAAGTTCAGAGATGAGGTCAAAGGAATTTTTAATCACATGCATTGGGATATTATCATAACTGGGGGCTTTCCCCGATTTGAACGTGCTACATATATCTTCTAATTCAGTTATATTGGTTGGTTTTAAGATGATCGGTGTATATTGTCATTGTCAACTAGGAATGAACGAAAAGAAGAATTTACCTCTGGTATTTTGCTTGCTAGACTTGGACCAATATTGGTAAAATATTTGCAAAATCTATCAGCGATCTCCAAAGTATCAGTTATTACCTTACCGTCAAATGATGAGGATAAGGACGGCTTGCTCTTTCGTTTGTTTATGACTTCGTTTATCAGCTTTCTAATCTATTATCATAATATGATCGCTTCACCCTTGGCAATTCTAATTAAATGATTGAGCTTATTTTTGTAAGCTTTATACAGTGATTCACGTAATGTAGTTGGTGATCTAATTAATTGTTTGTAAAGTCTTTTGTTTTCTAATGGAGCTCAATAGTCCTTCAGTTAACCAAGGAATACTGAGCTTTTTCAGTTGTTTCCCTTTTACAATGTTTATAGGGAAACAGGCTTCAAAGTGCGTGGTATATTCGTTTATGAAGGCATTGAAAGAATCATTAGGGTCTTCTTCATTAAGAATATTAGACCGATTTATTTGGGAAAGAAGTCCTCGGAATTTGCTAAAATTGTTTTCGTTGAAAGAACGCTTAAATATTTTCTCCTGTCGCCTGGGAGACAAGAGCTCATCATGAAAATACGCAAAGACCGGAAGGTGATCGGATAGGTCATTTAGAACAATTCCATTAAAAACATTTGGAGTAAGATGATTGGTGAAAATATTGTCGATCAATGTTGCGGAATTAGCAGTAAGGCGCGTTGGATTGGAAATAAGTGGGAAAACATGTGCGAAAATAAGGTACAACAATGACGATTGACGATTGTAATGAAGTAAATCTAAATTAAAGTCGCCCATCACATAACAGTGTTTGTTGTTTTTGGAGATACTGGAAATAATTTCATTGAACTCATCTAAGAAAATCGTCACATTTTGATTGGGTGGTCGATACACGGAACCCACTATGATGTTTTTCCCACGGGGGATGATAATTTCCACGAAGAGTGATTCGATTACATCAGGATCAGAAAATTTACATTCAGGTCACAATTTGTATTCAAGATTATTTTGTAAATAAAGGCCAGTTCCACCTCCAGTTTTAGATTTACGGTGATTGGAGACAAAATTGTATCCAGGAATATGAACTAGGTCTGAAGTGAGATTATTTAGCCAGGTTTCTGACACACCAATGACAGAGAATGATTTGGACAGGTTCGCTAGCATTAACTTGAATTTATCAAAGTTCCGAGCAAACTTCGCGCATTTAAGTGCAACAAAGAAAAATATATATTATCGTTTACAGAGTCAATTCGAGCATTAAGTTCTTCTTCAACCATATAGTTGCTAATAGGAGGACGAAAGGAAAAAATTGAGTCGGGATCAAGATTATTAAAAAATAAATTACATGATTCAGGCTGGTCGATAGGATTAAATAACAGCGATTCAAGACGTTCAGTATTTAAGGGACCGTGAGCGAGTTCATAAAGTGCTAAGTTAAATAATCTATCATTTAAGTGGTTAAATGGAAGAACAGTTGGTAAATAATTGTCATTGAATGTCATAAGTACTATTATACAGATCGATAAGATAACTTAGCTCAGTGGTAATCCTTCTCGCTGTGCAAGATTTTCCAAATCACTTTGCTTTTTAATTGGTATTGGGAGGGAATCTTCAGACTTTCGCAAGAAAACAATGAAGTTCTTCGTCCAGCAGTACCTGAAGCTATTTCGTTCTTGGAATTTCTTAGCCTGAATTTCAGCCGTCTCCTCTGGTTCGTTCCTCCCGAGAGAGACGTCTGAATCCAATAGCCGCTAATGCCGTCCAGTGACGTCACTACCAGAAAACCTGGTAGTGATTTTTGATTGGTTCATATTCTATAATTTCGCATAATTATCAGCCGAGAAGACGGCAGGATTCACTTTGGACTCGCGATTGTTGATCGTTGAGTTTCAGTGGAGTGATTGTCTTTGGCAAAGACCTTGAATTCGTAAGGAAAACATCTGGAAATGGATTGAAAGTGTCCTGCACAATAACCGGCCGACTAACTGTAAACATGTACATTTTATCGCGTCGCGTCCGCGGGGTTGTTGACAATCGATTATTTGTTCACACTCGCAGTGGTAAAGAATGTCGCTACTCTCTTCAAGGAACTGTTCTTTCCCGTAAAAGAGTCTTCGTATTTCTTCGAAAATTCTCCATTATCCTTTCATGTTTTTCTACTTTTCTGTTGCATCATTTACATAGGTAATATCTCGTAGCTGTGTCGATTCGAACGGCAGATCGCGAGACATGTACAAAGATCAACGGAAAGACAAAGTTCAACTGTACTTTGCCTCCAAATATAATATAACAATTTGTTGCTTCGGAAATGCTTTCACAACATAAGAGGCACTTGAGAAGCAAATGGATGGAGATATATAATATAGGTAAGACTTTTATTTTGGTCGGCATAATCTCAAATAAATATTTCTCACGAACTCTTACTACCGCCGTGACAGTTTTATTTGCATAAGTTAAATTGTTAATCCGCCTTGACGTCACTGGACGGCATTAGCGGCTATTGGATTCAGACGTCTCTCTCGGGAGGAACGAACCAGAGGAGACGGCTGAAATTCAGGCTAGGAATTTCTTCGTATCTGCCAGAAGTTTCTGTACTTGTGGCGTCCTTTCGTACGCGTATGACTCGATCTTTGATGATCCTTCTGACAAACTTACATATTATCGGCCTCGGGCCGGATGTTGCATTTCTTGTAGAGACGCGGTGGGCAATATCTATGTCCTGGTAGGAGACTTCAGCCCCTAACGCATTGAAGAGGATGATGCATAGAGCAGTGGTTTCAGGGGCCGATTCAGGAGAATTGCGCTCGGGAATTCCAAGAATCTTAACGTTATATACTGGTAACTATAGCGTTGTGTTTCTTCGATTGCACCTGCAATTTTTTCTACTTGCTCAGCGAGGTCGTTTAGACGGGACCTAATCCATTGTAACTTCTCGGTAGCATCCGTCCGGAAACGATTGAGGTCGTCATAAGACCTGCTATAAAATTCTAGGTTATTTTGAGTATCAGCATCCTGTGAGCTTGCTTGGCGGCCATTGTCCGTTGCCGGCGTTTCTTGTCGTGTTAATAGCGTCTGTTCGAGGTTCTTGAACTCCCTTCTTAGTGCGTTAATTTGCTCCTTGAGACTGTCGTTTTCCTTTCTCAAAGATTTCACTGTGTCGGGCTTAGTAGAAGATCTGGTAGCTGACTGAAAATAGATACTAATCAGAGCTAGGAAAAAAACACGTCCGATTCTGCTTGACAAAATGGAGTTTTACGGAGTTTCAGGCTTAGAACAAAAATGGTTCGATACTTATCTTACTGGCAGAAAACAGCAATGCTTCGTAAACGGATATTTGTCATCGCCAAAAGAGATAGTCTGTGGAATTCCGCAGATTCGATTCTCGGACCCTTATTATTTCTTCTTTATATCAATGATTTGCCTAACTGCCTTACTTCTACCACTCCGTGTTTTAATGCAGATGATACTCAAATCTTTGCATCCTCACTAGATACAGCTGAACTTGCGTCTAATCTAAATTCTGATCTCGATAATATATGTGATTGGCTCGCTGTGAATATACTTCAGCTTCACCCTTCTAAAACAAAGCTTATGATTATTGGATCTGCCTATCATTTAAATAACAAAACTGGGGATTTGTCAAGCACTATTTCTATAGACAATACCAAGGCTTCACGAGTTAATTCCCATAAATGCCTAGGGGTTGAAATTGATGAAAGGCTTACTTTTGAGAACCACATTGAGAAAATTTTCAAAAACGCGAATGCGGGCATTGGTGCCATAAAGCGAATTAAACCGTTCGTCCCCATCGATTCACTTGAATCAATATATAAAGCCCTAATTCAACCTTACTTTGACTATTGTTCCCCCTTATGGGATATCAGTGGAAAGGTTCTTAAAGACAAATTACAAAAAGTCCAATCCCGAGCTGCAAGAGTCATAACTGGTACAAATTTTGACACCCGATCAGCTGAGGTACTTGATTCTTTAAAATGGAAAACTCTTCAAGCAAGGCGCATACAAACCAAGTCAATATTAATGTATAAAACTCTCAACGAACAATCCGCACCCTACTTAAGAAATTCTTTTACCAAAATTAGTGATAGTAACAAATATTATCAACTAAGAAACTCTGAGACTGATCTAGCACTTCCAAAGCCGCGAACAAATTTTCTCAAGCGCAGCTTTAAATACGATGGTGCTATGTTATGGAAATCTATCAGATGAGGCAAAAAGAGCCAGTTCGTTACGGCAATTTAAAGTAAAATTGACTCCTTATCTGATCCTGATACGGAGTTATGCTGATGGCAGTTTTTTTATTTATTTTTTGTTTTATATGTATCTTCTAATCGTAAATGTACATATACTTAGTTTTAACTTTTCTTTTGTAACTGTAACAATATTTTTATACGCCCCACGTGGAAATCAGCGTCCCACGTTGTCAGTGGCTAGCGTATCAAAATAAAGTATATATGTATGGATGTATGTATGCCTCCCAAGAGAGCTGTGTTGGATTTTTCTTATGCAGCTTATACAAATACAATACAATAACCTTTATTTTGCTTCGAATTTAAGATAGCAAATATATGCTAATATCTCCGAAAACAGAATAACAAATATAAGTAAAGACAAATTAAATAAAACAACTAAATTAATATTAAAATATAAGCTAATTAATAAATTATGTACAATTGCTAATATAATAGTGGTGGTGACGTCGGTGAGAAGGGGAGAAATGGACACATTAAATAAAGTTATGAAGTGCTACAAAAGGAGCAACATTCATTAGAAAAATTAAGAGACCTGATAGTGGATTTAAACTGGTTTAAAGGTAGATTACGAATATAATCGGGAAGTGAGTTCCATAACTTAGCACCAGAATATCTAAAGGAGTGAAGACGATATTTAGTACTGTTAACTCTAGGTATAACCAAGGTAGACTGACCACGTAAATTATAGGATGATGTTCTCTTCTGGAAAAGACTAGTTATATAAGATGGAACTTGTGAATGCAAAGCTTTATAAACTAAGATGAGTGTGTCGCAATATCTTCGATTTAAGAGACTAGGGTGGTCTATTGATCTAAGGGACGGACCATTAGAAAAGTTATGGGGGGGGTGGGGGAATTCCAAAAAAAAATTCCATACGAGGGAAAATTATCAAAAAAAATATCCATGCACAACCAGCAACACAGAAAAAAAAATCCTACATGGAGGGGGAGAGGCAAGGCAGAGGCCAGGGACTGCACAAATGTACAGGGATGCCATCAACTGCAAATGGTTTCCTTCTATCACTGTTTTTGTTGCAGCAACTCTTTTGTGAGAGGTACACATATGTATCCTTTGATTTATCCACTATTAAAAGCAGGAGAAATTTACATAAATTTTCGTCTCTCAAAAATATTTGTTTATATGGAATTTTCACTGGTCTCGCTATGAGCTTGAATCATAAACAATCATTTGCCATGCAAAGTGATGCAGATGTACACTTTTATAGGTATCAATATTAAAGTATAACTTTTAATATGGGCACGCTAGCCCTGATGCCCTGATTAAAAAAAAAATAATTCACAGGAGCATGGCTCTTAAAGTTTACTTAGGACAAGAATTATTAAGTCATTTTAAAATCATTGCACACAGAAGAGGACATTTGCTATTGGTCATCGCTTTGAAGTAAATGCGATTTTATTTGAGAGAGAGAACAACTTCAGTCGCATTACAAGTTTATAATGTGGCTTACCTGTTGATACCAGAACTATACGAAGGAGAATTCTCTGCTTTCGTTTGAACGCTCCAAATTCTCTCCTACTGCAGCTCCCGCCATACCAAAAGTCACACAAGAAAAATAGTACGAAATCATGACGAAATAGAACTTTAACAGTGATTTGTACCACTCTAAACTTGAGAAACCTCAATGTTCTATACAGCAGAATACTGCAAATTTGTTCTACTATCTGAATTCAGCGGTAAGTATTCAAGCTAAACCCAGGTAGTTCCTAAACCAGTAACGCCTTGTAAAAAATCACTTTACTCGCGAAAGCAAATTCAAATTTGTACGATCGAAATATTAATATAACGTCGAAATGCCCCGCTTAACGCACAACGGACGTTAAGGTCAGACCCCCTCCCCCCCTCCCCCCTTAACGTCCACCCATTGTTTTATGCTTTTATAAAGTCAGAAAAAACAGTAATGAAATACACGGGAGTTCACTTATAAACAAAGTATAAAACAAGCTTACAGCTTTAATAGCTGCAACTGTACAGTCAGTCAGTACCTCGAATTCCCGTACGAGCTCATTTCGGACCTTGACTAAAATACTCATTATGTCACGACTATAAAACTGAGTTTCACTTACCTGGAGGTTTGACTGAGGTATTTCATGATACTTCTAATCAAAAGACCTTGTTGAAATTTCCGGGAAATTCAACAGAAATTGCGCTCTATGTAGATCTAGCTGACTGGAAACGTTTGATTAAAAAGTGTACTTCTACTGATGAAAATGCCCCACACTAACGTCCATGCCCTTACCCCCCACCCCCTAAACGTCCGTTGTGCGTTAAGCGGGGCATTTCGAATATGTCGACGGCCCCTATCACTCCAACTGACAGTTATCAGTTGCAGATTAGATATTACTTAACTTTGATTTGAAGGTAAGTGGAAATCATATATCATTTTATTTGTTTTATAAGGCAAAATAGCTCCCAAATCTATGTATTTTTGAGTGAAATGACTGGGCCGATAATTGAAGTGAGTCACCGGTTATCGATATGTAGGCTTTTGTACGCAATAACAGTTTGATATACAAAGGTAGCTAATTTTGAATTAGATTAGTACATAAAATATTTTCAAAAAAAAAAACGTGCATGAGATCGTAGCCGGAAAAAAATTTGCTGCACAGCAAACTGGAGTAAAAAAAAAATGCATGCAGCTTGAGAATCCCCCACCCCCCCCATAACTTTTCTAATGGTCCGTCCCTAAGTAAATTATCATAACTATCGTGTTAATTGTTTAATACACAGCGTAGACAACGTTGATTGAGTTTCTCGAGCTTATCAGAGTCACGCTTGCCACAACAGTACCAAACAACAGAACCGTAGTTTAGCTGTGGTAATATGTAGGCTTTATATAGCATAACACCAACTGGTATCAACTTCTTGTGCCTCTTGATCACTTGTAGCTGATTGCCTACTTTGCGAGTAATGTTGGCGATGTTGGCAATATGATCACTAAAGTTTAAGTTACAATCTATACTAATGCCTAATAAATGCATGCTGTCGCAAAGTAAAATAGTGTTATCGCCTAATTTGAAAGCCAAATCACTATTATTATCTACATCTTGATCACGGCCCATAAACATAGAGGAGCACTTAAACAAGCGGTTTCGAATGGAAATTTCACGCTGCAGTTGTGGCGTGATCCATGGTAATTGATCGCCTCTTATACGTTTCTTTTTCAGTGGTGCGTGTTTGTCCAACACCTCATTATACAACTTACACCAGTGGTCCCACACGTCATCTACATCATCATAGATATATGCGGTATCCCTATCCCAAGGGACGTTGTCAAAACAGTTACAAAATCATCCTCGTTAAGTTCTTCATACTCCTGTATACAATTTCACGTGGTTTAGGTCTTGGTAGTTTATTCTTTCTCACAATATACACAAGGTCATGATCACTTACTCCAAGATGCAAATTACCGCAGTTGGCATAACGTTCAGGATGACTTGCGAGAATAACGTCAAGAAGCGTTTTAGTGTTATCTGTAACCCTCGTCGGTTCAGTTATTTGATTGTCTAAACAGAACCTGTCATAAAAATCCGAGAGCGAATGATTCGCTGTCTTTCCTTCATGTTCATCTGTAGTCAACAACAACAACAACAAGTTTATTTGTGTCATATCTATATTAAAGAATAAGACAATTTACGTTTATGTTACCAATTTTAAAGTGGTCTCAGTTCTGTGCATGACAGTTCGAATTTTCCTGGCAGGTCACTAATAAATAGATTAAATAACGTTGGGCTATAAAGCATACAGCCTTGTTTGACACCGATATGGCATCTGAATTTCTCAGTCGTCTCATTACCTATTTTAACTGCGGAGAAATCGTTTGAATACATAGTGCGGAGTGTCTTAAAATTTCCCATTTATTCCTGCTTGCTTTATTTTGATAAACAGTTTATCCCTAGGTATGCTATCAAAAGCCTTTTTAAAATCAACAAATCAAGAGAACAACATGTTGTTTTTCTTATTTGGTTTGCTTTTTACGTATTTATCAAAAAGGGTTTATAGGACAAAAATACTGTCCACTGTGGAATGACCTTTTCTGAAGCCACCCTGCTCTTTTTTTAAGATTCTATTTCTAACTAAATATGCGTGTAGCCTATAGCGATGTTTCACGTGTCGTCATCTATTGTCATTAATGTGCCAACCAGAGATCCATTGGTTCCCAACACAAAGCGGGCTTTACAAATCATGGTTGGCACATTAGCATGACAATTGCAATGTTTATCAACACGAAACATCGCTATTGTTAAGAACTGACGTAAACAATTTACCAAGGGCTGAGAGTAAAGTGCTTCCTCAGTCTATAGTTATTCACATCTGAGCGGTCTCCCTTTTTATAAATGGGGATTGTGAAGCCCAAGCTCCATTCTTGCGGGAATTGTCCAGAGGCTAGGATAATATTTAAGAGCGATCTTAATGGGGGGATTAAACTGTCTTTACCGAATTTAAATATTTTATTTAAAATGTTATCATAGCCAGGTGACTTATTGTTCTTTAGGTTCTCTAATCTCGTTATTTGTTATGTCGTACTAATGGACCTCGTTCAATACCGCTATTGGGAATATAGTTCGTTTCCGAAGTGTTTTGTTCTTTGAAATGCCTGGGGAATTCTTCTATATTCACCGGGCAACTATGTTTTTCCGTTACTTTGCCTATCTTAAGAATATTTTTCAATTTCCCCCATAGTTTCTTTGTGTTTTTGAAGTCCAGATCTTTTAGCCTGGCATTAATTGCGTGGGCATTCTTTCTTTTACATAGCTTTTTGAAGCGTTTCTTTTTTCTAAATAGGTTACTCCGTAAGTCATCATCGTCAGGATTACTACAGATTGTATGCCCCAGTGCTGTTTAGGTTTTCTTTTTCTGTGTTACATTCCTCGTCAAACCAGTCCGGCTTTGAGTTTCCCACTTTACTTAGATCGATGTTTTGGTATTTCATTCCCGCCTTTTAACTGATTTCGATAAGGACTTTACCTGTGATAGAACTTACTGAATCCTGTTTGTGAGCATCATTAACCCTTTCACTCCCAAGACTGCCATATGGCACTATCACTGGTTACTTGCTTGGAGGGTTTAAATCTGACTAAGTTCAAAGAGCAATGCCCTGAGATTCCCACACACCTTAATGTATAGACAAATGATCCTATATATTGAACTGCATTAGGCATATGAAAAATGAATAATTACATCTAAATCCTCCTTTCTTTGCATAAGTTAACTATAGTTGACATTATTTCACTTCAGAAAAAGGGACTAAAATGACAGTTACAGAAACATTTTTTCTCTTCAGATTCTAAATTTTCTCACAAAAATGCATATTTCACATAAAATTTAGAGTTTCATGTTTGCACTAACCTCAATTTCTATCTCCCAACACCTAAACTTACCCAGAACCAAGCCATTCTATCCACAAGCACTTCACAGTAAGCTAACTTCATCCATAATGACCGCAAAGCATGCAGGAATAATAATAATAATAACACTTATATAGCGCTTATCCAAACTGTTCTAAGCGCTTTACAATAATTAAAATAGTAACAATCTGAAGTTTAAAAAAGTTATAAAAACCTAACAAATCTAATAAAAGCACAAAATATAATATAGAAAATGAAATAGAAAATAGAAAACTCTTTGCTATACTAATGACTGATAAAAATTTCTAACTTATCTAAAAAATAGACATAACATGTAATATAAAAACATTATAATAAAAATATTCAAGTTACAGGCCCTGCATGAGTTAATTTAAGTTATAAGAAAGTTTAAATAGATAAGTTTTTAACTGAGATTTTAATTTCGAGAGACACGAACACTTTCTTATGTTTATGGGCAGTTTGTTCCATAACTGAGGGGCTGTAACAGAAAAGGCACGACTTCCGTATGTTTTTAGATTGTATTTTACTTCTTGTAAGTAAAAAGCATTGGATGATCTTAGGTTTCTGGTAGGCTTGTAGTGATTAATCATTTCCATTATATAATTAGGTGCAAGTCCATTTAGTGCCTTGAAGGTTAAAAGTAGAATCTTGAAGATAATTCGTTGTTCTATTGGTAGTCAGTGCAGTTGAATAAGGACAGGGGTGACATGATCATATTTACGTGTACAGGATATAAGACGTGCAGCCGCATTAAGTACATATTGTAATTTCTGTGTTTGATTCTTTGGTAATCCGTACAACAGTGAATTACAAGAATCCAACTTGGATGTCACGAATGCATGCACCAGCTTCTCAGTGGTCATGAGTGATACTAAGAAGTATTTCCTAATACGAGCGATGTTCCTTAGATGGTAGAAGGCAGATTTACATATGCTCTTAATATGTAAGGACATAGATATCGTTTTATCAAAAAGAACTCCAATATTTCTGGCTGAATCCGAAGGACGTATAACATCAGATCCAATAGTGAGTGAAGAAAATGATGGCTCTGAATGATATTTGGAGCTTAATATAAGAAGTTCAGTTTTATCTGTATTCAGCTTGAGCTTGTTCAGAGTCATCCACTGGAGTATATCCGTTAAGCATTTTTCCACACGCAACTTGATGTCTAATTCTTGACTATTTTTGTACGGGAAAGATGCATAAATGTGTGTGTCATCCGCATACATATGGAACCGCATATTGTGTATACGTAAGATATCACAAATAGGTGAGGTATATAGTAAGTAAAGCATTGGTCCCAACACTGATCCCTGAGGAACCCCACAAACCAAGTCATGGCTCAGTGATGTTGTCCCATTAACACAGACAAACTGGGTACGCTCAGTTAGGTATGACCTAAACCACCTTAAGGCATCACCCTGTATTCCGAATCTCGAAGACATCCTGTTCAGTAAAATATCATGGTCTACAGTATCAAAGGAAATCCTACCAAACAGCTACATGGCACTTCCCCCATCTTCATTTTTCAAAATATACTACGTCTAAAGCCATTTCGACTTAATACCTTCATATTGGAATCAATGGCAAGTAAATGTTGTCCAATATTCCAAAAAAGCTATGATAGGTGGCTCCAGACCTCCATTTATAAAGCCCACGCTAAAGTAACAGAAGACGTCCTGACCCATTCACGAGTGGAAAATGAGGCTCTTTCTCTATCACAATAGCAGGCACAGACTCAGTTCTTCGAGAAAGTGCTGATTCAAGCTCTCATCAGACTTAATGTCCTCCAGCACTCTAAAAATGGAAAAAATGCATTAAAAAGCCTTAAATTCTGTATTCCCCCAAACAAACTTCCCTCCAGCTCCGTAGCAATGCGACGTCAACGTATCCAAAATGGCCGACAAAAATCTTTGAGCCCCCAGTATTATTGGTCAGATGTAAATTCAATGGTAACAGTGACTACAGTTTTCTTAGGGGGGGGGAGGGTTTGTTGCAGTCTAGAATGAGCCAAAAATCAGTTAAAAGCCCTTGGGGCTTAAAGGTTTAATAATGCTTTCAAATTTCGATTTATACTCTTCTGATTCGAGGATTTCTGGAATTCTGTCTTTCGCGTTTTCGTTGAACAACAGGCGAGGATGCATCTGATTTTTACTTTTTTGGGGGATTCGCTCGATTGCCCTTGTTTATTTGAAGGCCGTATGATATTTTTTGAGATATACGAAACTCCTGGGTAATCCCATATATAAGCCATATAGGTATGAGCCGCGGGGTGGGGTATATTTTTCGAGGTGCCGGACCCTTAAATAGGGTCTCATATTCTGTATTATCATCCTTAAATAAAATATCCGATCCTTAAATAGGGTATAGCTTTGATTTTTAACTATCTACATTTATGAATAATGTCCAAAAATGTGCGTATTTATAATTAATATAACACATAATTGTTCACGCGGGATTCTCCAAAGTCACCACAGAAGCATTTGATTCTACAATCTTCATTTTAAAACACAAATAATTAGCCCACAAAATTAAATGTAGAAAACTCTCTAGATTTTACATCTATAAATTTGACTCAAATTTTTCAGGCATCGCTGATATATTTTTATCAGTTCGAAATTTACATAAGGATATTTTATTTTACTCTGTCGTTGGGCTGTTGAAGAGTTGATAGTTTTTTTTATAATATGTTAATCAATTTGTCTCGAGGAACAGCTTCCGGCTCCTCATAAGTAAACTTGGCTACCGGCTCCTCATAAGTAAACATGTTTATTGCCCACTTTAGAAACGAGTAGGGGAAATGGGGCGAGTTTGGTTTCGCAGAGGTGCTTGGGATCGTTACTGGGGACACCCTAGCTAATACAAAGAAACATGGCACATATCGCAATTAACTGTCTTCAGTAACGATCCCAAGCACCTTTGGGAAACCGAACTCGCCCCATCCCCTTACTGGTTTCTAAAGTGGCCAATTACTGTCCTGCTCTCTAGAATTCAGTGGCTGGTGCTACCTTCGACATGGCGCGTTGCCAAGACAACCAGTATGTACTGGAGAACGATAGATCCTGTCGTAACTGTCCAGCATGCCCCGCGGGCCAAGAAAACACCCAATACTGTGGACATGCTAAGACCGCTGATGGGACAGTAAACAAGACGGGGCGGGTTTGTGCTCCGTGTCGTGAAGGACATTACAAGGCAATGAAATCAACGGCAAGATGCGAAAAATGTCAAAGGACATGTGCTAAGGGTAAGAAAGAGATCCATTCGTGCAACAGGACGAGCAACTTGCGATGCAGTGTTTGTCCCAGAGGGTGAGTACCGTAGGGTTGATTTGCTATTTATAATCATGAGTCCACCATTACCATGCAGGAGCGTTCATCAGGCTATTTTTTAGAATCAGAGAACAACAATGAGAAGCGTTGTGAACAGTATGCAACACTGTACCAGGCAAACGATGCTTTCTAATGATTTACGAAAAACAAAACTATGAAACAAAGAAATCTGCGAGCCTTGATACTTATCATTTACCTGCTCTCGACCTGTCTGGTCACCCTAGTCTCTGACAGGAGGAATACCTTATGCGAAAAGGCTTTCAACGCAATAAACCGTCCTATTTCGCGCCTCTTCCATCTTTTGCCTCGGACGAGCAAATGTACGCACGGTCGCTCCTTGCGTAATGCCGAAACTCTCACTCATTTTCGCTGTAGAACTGACCGTCACTCATTATAGTTAGCCTACGTTATACAAATTTAGCTTAGAATAACAATTTTACTATCTAGATTACTTAAATTAGTTTTAATTAACTGAAATTAATTTAAATCAGTTAAACGATGTAATTTTTCCATTCTTAATAACTGTATCATTGTAAATCATTTTTATGCGAGGATGTGTAAATAAACATCATTATTATTATTATTATTATTACTTTTAAAGAAGCATTTGCATGCATTGATTTCAGATAATTTTATTGAAAGTCAAGGTTGATAGAGAGAAACTCATGTTTCTGATTTCTTGGCAGGTTTTACGAAGCTAAAGACGGCAGCCAGTGCATGCCATGTTCTTATTGCTGTGATGGCGCTTCGGCATTATGGCACACCTATTTAAAAAAAGGATTAACGGTAGAGGCCTGTCGGACAGCTGGGATGGGCCCCTGTAGCTGTCGACCCTTAACTTGCTCCAAACCTCGTGGAAAATGTTCTATACCAACAGAAAAAGGTGCAACTACACGGGGCACTGTCTACCCAACCACACCTACGATCGACGAACGTTCTACTACGACACTAGTAACAATACAGGGTAAGGCAGCAGAATGGCAATAGTGTAAATGAACCTACCGGCTTGGTTTGTTTTTATGTAATTATTATTTCTGGCATTGCTCCACATTTAAGATCCAACACAGATCATTCTTTGTTTGTTACACATTTTATTATCGACAAACGAGGTTAACTTTGATATTATTGATACCGGTAAATATAAAGCATTTTAATGGAAAAAGTGAAACAAGAACCCTAACATCACCAAGCAATCTGCTAGAACGCATAGCAGAATAAATATATATAAAAAATAAGAAATGACTTTCGCGTGGCATATTTAAATCAATATAAATTTATAGCGCGCATTTCAATATTGTGTTTATTTGTTCTAGCTCTGATTAATGTCGATCCTGGCTGGACAGTGGCCCTAGTAATCGCTATTGTGCTTTTCGCAATAATCGGTTTCTTTCTGATGAAAAAGTACAACCTTTACAAGAGAATAAAGTCTGTGTGTGCACCAAGTAACGCGGCCAACTCACCCAGAGTCTTCCCAGCATACCATGCTGTAGAGGTCCCCACAGCAGTGACAATACAGGGGCACTACAAGTCCCCACCTGCACCGAACATCACCAGTGAGTAAAACTGGAGTATTAGCACGTAATTAATAACATAATCACAGCATGGTTCAAGGAGCTGTGTCATAGTTGCGCATGTCTGGAATCAATGTCCGATTGGCTGCTGTTAATTAGCTTCAAACAGTTAAAGTCCCCTCCCTTAATGCTTAATTGAAATGATATGCAATATTTTCCTTGAAGACTAGATCTACGCACAGTTTGTTAATAATTTTTGCACATTTACTTTAATTTCATTCATCCCACACGTGTGCTAGGGTCGTCAGTTTATATATAAATCACTGAAAATAATTTTCTTCCGGCCCTCGTCACCGTGACACAGCTCCTTTAAACTAGAAATACTCTTCAGATTACATCAGCAATACATCAGCAAACAGGTTAAATCAGGCAGCGAAAGAAAAATTAGTCGCATTAATCTATGTAATAATCTGAAGACGATTCACTAGTTTTATCACCCTGGCTAAGCCATTAAATACCAGGTTTTACGCGCGACATAATTATCAAACATTTATTACACGGCTGTGGCGTCATATGATCGCGCTTAAAACCCCGGTAATTTATTTAACAAATAGATACAGAAGTGGTTATGGACTTCTGATAGATACAGAAGTGGTTATGGACTTCTGATAGATACAGAAGTGGTTATGGACTTCTGATAGATGTTATTTTGCTGTGCGTCTATCCTCTTTTAGTAGAAACCAACTAGTTATCTCACGAATCCTGCAATCTGCCGTGATTGGTTAAGCTACTCGATATCTGTTCTGTGATAGATAGTGAGTAGCGATAAAGCAGGTTTTCAAAAGCAAAACAATGGCTGCCAAGTCGTCAAAATGTAAAATATATATTCTCGCTTCAGTTTAAGACTGAACTACTAGTTGGTTTGTACTAAAACAATTAGACTACTCGCTCTCAGTTTCTATGGCTGATAGTTGACTGAGAGCGAGTAATCTAAATGTTAAATAGATGCGCGCACAGATGACGTCACAACGTGAAGAGAACAAGGAAGTGCACCACGAGACGCAGTGGTGTAACAGATGTTCTATTCATGGTGTGACGTCATCTGTGCATCTATAAGAAGACAGACCCATGACAAAATGACATCTATTTGATACAATAAGTAGTTAACTTTCCCAACAAAATGAATGTGCGCGTGACCATGTGACGTCATCTGTCAATCATTGCTATCGACCAATCAGAGCATTTTGTCCTGTTTATTGTATGAAGCTTGGTGAATAATAAGTATTTATGGTCGAGACTATAAGCGGTATAAGTAAGCCTATAAGTAATTATTTCTAGCACACTACCACGTTCAATAACTTCAAGGTATTTCAAATTCTGAAAGCTATCAAAAAACAAAACTCAACGTGAACATTATAGATATTCCTGCTCTATCTTATTTTGAAATGATTGAGCAACCTTTATTGAAAAGAATGTGGAAGAGAAAGAAATATAATAAACAGTACAAAAAGATAGGTCCCAGGGTTTAACCCTATCACGCACACATTTGAAGCCATTACCCAAATATTTATCTCTTATTGAATTTATCTGTATAGAGCTCTTATCGGTATTACAGATACGCTGTTATCCGGTCTCGTGGTGCATATGTTGTATTATCCTATAAATATTATATTTCAGCTCGTTGTATACTAAATAATACAAATTTCTCGTGAAATATTCGCCCGTATTCCATAGAAAACCATGAAATAACCAGTCAATATACGACATACGCTGTTATCTCCTCGTGGTGCATATGTTGTAATATACGAGATACGCTGTTATCTCCTCGTGGTGCATATGTTGTAATATACGAGATACGCTGTTATCTCCTCGTGGTGCATATGTTGTAATATACGAGATACGCTGTTATCTCCTCGTGGTGCATATGTTGCAATATACGAGATACGCTGTTATCTCCTCGTGGTGCATATGTTGCAATATACAACATACGCTGTTATCTCCTCGTGGTGCATATGTTGCAATATACGAGATACGCTGTTATCTCCTCGTGGTGCATATGTTGTAATATACGAGACACGCTGTTATCTCCTCGTGGTGCATATGTTGCAATATACGAGATACGCTGTTATCTCCTCGTGGTGCATATGTTGCAATATACGAGACACGCTGTTATCTCCTCGTGGTGCATATGTTGCAATATACGAGACACGCTGTTATCTCCTCGTGGTGCATATGTTGCAATATACGAGACACGCTGTTATCTCCTTGTGGTGCATATGTTGCAATATACGAGACACGCTGTTATCTCCTCGTGGTGCATATGTTGCAATATACGAGACACGCTGTTATCTCCTCGTGGTGCATATGTTGTAATATACGAGATACGCTGTTATCTCCTCGTGGTGCATATGTTGTAATATACGAGATACGCTGTTATCTCCTCGTGATGCATATGTTGTAATATACGAGATACGCTGTTATCTCCTCGTGGTGCATTTGTTATCTCCTCGTGGTGCATTTGTTATCTCCTCGTGGTGCATTTGTTATCTCCTCGTGGTGCATTTGTTATCTCCTCGTGGTGCATTTGTTATCTCCTCGTGGTGCATTTGTTATCTCCTCGTGGTACATTTGTTATCTTCTCGTGGTGCATTTGTTGTAATATACGAGACACGCTGTTATCTCCTCGTGGTGCATATGTTGTAATATACGAGATACGCTGTTATCTCCTCGTGGTGCATTTGTTATCTCCTCGTGGTGCATTTGTTATCTCCTCGTGGTGCATTTGTTATCTCCTCGTGGTGCATTTGTTATCTCCTCGTGGTGCATTTGTTATCTCCTCGTGGTGCATTTGTTATCTCCTCGTGGTGCATTTGTTATCTTCTCGTGGTACATTTGTTATCTTCTCATGGTGCATTTGTTGTAATATACTCCATGGATGCGCTCACTCGTGTATTACGACAGTATCTCCGCGCGTCTATGTAAGATCCTATGTAACGCGGAGATAAATTTTAGGGGTAGAACTTATTTTATTATTTTGTTTTGTTTCCAGACAACATGGCGCAAATGATATGTTATAGGGACGAGGTGCATTCTGGTTCGCAAAGTAGTACACCATCAAACGGTATTAACTGTTACATGTATATATATATATATGTTTATATCAATAAATTTATCAAGTACTTGATTATGTTAGTCAATTCGTTAGTTAGTCAACTATTTATATTACTAATTTATTTTCTAGTATCAAGTGAATAAGTTGCTGTGTAGCGAACATTACTATGTTCAAGGACGGATCCAGCGGTGTTTCTTGTCATCGGAGACCGCTGAATTCTCGAACATGTCCACACATGGGCTCTCGCCGTATTTATAGTCTCAGCGGTCATATTAGACTTATTTATTCTATTGAACAGACGATCAAACTACTCAGAGTAACACCACACTGCATCCATCAAACAATGACGATGATGATGAACTAGAGCACGTCGTTGGAATATCACCTCCCACACGGATTGAGCTGGAATTTGGCTCGCAATACGTCCGAATACTCCCTAGACGTAACGGCGATGAGTGCTCGTCGTCTGGTAATCCTGGTGAGGGCCAACTGCAACCGGTCGACAATGAAAACCAGTTACCTGATGTTAAAGAACAGAGGCCTATACCGAGAGAGAACCAGGAGGGAGGAGGTGAAGATCGGAGAAGAGAGGATGCGGAGAAAACTGATGGAGAAGGCGAGGAGAAGCCAGTAGATGTGGTGGTTACACCTGTACCAGTAACGACGAAGTCGGAGGATAAGGTCGTGATCGCCACTGGACACGAAACATCATCTGATAAGAACGGTGAGCTTATACTAGAGAGAAGAAAATGTTCGGCGCTCTTTTTAGGGGTCAAAATTCTCATATTCGTGCCTTTTAGGGGTCCTGTTCGTTTGAGTTAGTTCCAGTCTATGTATTTTATTATTTGTTTGCCACAATGTACAATAACACAAACAATATTATTAATATACGTTGTGGTGAAGTGAAAAACAGTGAGAGGAATCCTAAACGAGAAACCGTAAAGCTTATGGAATTTCAGGCTTCCTCTTACATACGAGATTACAGATAACTAATTAAACACTAACAGGAAATGGCAGCTACATACATTACAGCTAAGATAGACAAGGGAGCTCTGTACATACATTACAGCTAAGATAGACAAGGGAGCTCTGTACATACATTAAAGCTAAGATAGACAAACGACCTCTATTCTAGATACAGTAATTAAGTTGTCAATATGTCTACGGTGACATCGGAGTCAGTACCATTACGGTTAGGGTTAGGTTAGAGGGCATTTTCCTTTCATGGAAAAATTGAATAAATCGTTGAAAACAATGGCACCTTGTACCTCTTTGGGGTCAAAATCAAAGTGATTACATATTTTTGCAATGATAATGTTATGCCTACCTTTAAAGGGGTATTTTTGAAAATTCCTGCTTTACTTCCAATCTATCTCATGCAGTTTTTCATTATTAAGATACAAAAGAGCAGGTCACGCAGCAGTGTTTACAGATAAGTGGAGGAGCACAGTGAGCTGATTTGTTTGGTTCTTTGTTTTTGCAGTGAAGTGTAAAAATGACGTTAAATGTACTTGTACTGAGCCCACTGAATCAGCTCTGATAAGAATTGCTAACAGAGCTACTGGAAAACGAAGCAAGAAACAAAAGGAAAAGGAGGTATTCACTTGCCCTTGTCTTGTAGTTAATGCTTCAGATTGTTTCTGTTATCGTTTAACACTGCGGATGGGTCTGCTTTTGCACCAGACTCGCCAAGTTAACGTTTAATTGTTATTTATAATTATTTCATACCATGTGCAATTACATAAGTTGGATAGATAACAAGAATGTCGATTTAGTCTACTGTCCAAACGGCGAGTCCAACATCGCCATACAACATTGGATGATATTGGATGACGTTGGATGATATTGGATGATCTTGGTGATGTTGAATGATGTTGGATGATATTGAATGATGTTGGATGATATTGGATATTGGATGACGTTGGATGACGATGGTCATGTTGGATAATGTTGGATGATATTGGATGATGTTGGATGATATTGGATGACGTTGGATGATATTGGATGACGTTGGATGACGTTGGATGATGTTGGTCATGTTGGTCATGTTGGATAAGGTTGGTCATGTTGGATAATGTTGGTCATGTTGGATAATGTTGGATGATATTGAATGATGTTGAATGATGTTGGGTGATGTTGGGTGATGTTGGGTGATGTTGGGTGATGTTGGGTGATGTTGGGTGATATTGGATAATGTTGGTGATGTTGGATGATGTTGGATGACGTTGGATGACGTTGGATGATGTTGGATGACGTTGGATGACGTTGGATGATGTTGGGTGATGTTGAATGATATGGGTGATGTTGGTGACGTTGAATGATGTTGGATGATATTGGATGACGTTGGATGATGTTGGATGATGTTGGATGACGTTGGATGATGTTGAATGATATTGGGTGATGTTGAATGATATGGGTGATGTTGGTGACGTTGAATGATGTTGGATGATATTGGATGACGTTGGATGATGTTGGATGGTATATTTAACGAGTATGGATGTCATATTTAACGAGTCTAGCACACCAAGGGACCTGAGAATAATTGTATCTAAGGACCTGTCGTGGCATAACCACATAGTATATATGGTAGCAAAGTCAAATAAGGTCCTGGGATTTCTCAGGAGAAACACTCCTACTTCACTAAATACAGATCTGCGCCGTGCGCTGTACGTCTTCTTAGTACACTCGATTATGTTACGGCAACCAAGTATGGACCCCGCAGTCCAGCTCACGGGATCTGCTGCTTATTGAGCGTGTACAGCGCAGTGCTACAAAGTTCATTCTTGTGACATGTAAAGATCTGGGAGATCTCTCCTACGGGGATAGGTTAATTAAGTTAAACGTACTTCCGTATCATATTGGTTGGAATACTTAGATCTTGTATTTTTTTTGTAAATGCCGCCTCAAGCTCTGTAATTTAGATATTAATAAGTATGTTACTTCCTACTCGCAGTCCTCTAGAACAACGAGAAATACTCATGCTAGTACAGATTACAAACCTAATTTAGATATTAATAGGTATGTTACTCCCTACTCGCAGTCCACTAGAACAACGAGAAATACTCATGCTAGTACAGATTACAAACCTAATTTAGATATTAATAGGTATGTTACTCCCTACTCGCAGTTCTCTAGAACAACGAGAAATACTCATGCTAGTACAGATTACAAACCTAATTTAGATATTAATAGGTATGTTACTCCCTACTCGCAGTTCTCTAGAACAACGAGAAATACTCATGCTAGTACAGACTACAAACCTAATTTAGATATTAATAGGTATGTTACTCCCTATACTCGCAGTCCACTAGAACAACGAGAAATACTCACGCTAGTACAGACTACAAACCTAATTTATGTAAAACATCTACTTTTAGAGATTCGTACTTTAACCGTATTGTGGTTTTGTGGAACTCTCTGCCATTAAGGCTTGTACTTCAACAGCTACTTTTAAGAAACTACTTTACACGCACTATAACTCGCTTCTGAACTCCGCATTTGATAGTAATCGCATAAGAAAATTCAAGACAGTCTGTTCTAAATGCCGTTTCACCAACATCAGGGCAGTTTACTGTCGTTAAACTAAATCCAAATTTTACCCGCCTGTGGCGCGGCTGCCTTAGAATTATAAATTTTCGCTTATTTACTAACTTAATAATCCTTATCTATTTATATTTTATAGTTATTTATTTCAACCATTTGTTGGTTAGTTATATTTATTATAAGTACATTGTAAGTATATTTGTAAGGTACGGAGCAGAGCTTGTCTGGACTTCGAGTCCTTTCTCTGCCCTGGAAAGTTACTAAATGAAATATATATATATGAGGCATGTTAACACAAAAAGAGTGTACCTTGCTAAGGCGCCTTTTGTGTTGACATGCCTCAATATGTGCACCGTTTCAGTTTCAACTGGCCGCTGTTGCTCGACATCTTGATGGATTTTAATGCGGTTTGCAGCAAAAGAACCGTCTTTGTCTATAGAACAACTGTTGACTGCGTTTTAGCCGCACCTGGGCATTGGAAACACCCCAAAATGTCACTTTTAGTTGATCAACTGGAAAAAGGTGATAAGGTAGAAAATCTCGAAAAATTCCAAATCTCAAACAAGGAAATTATGGGATAGAAAGGCTATACATGGAAGCAAGTGTCATTTTACAACCATTGAAACCTAGACTATCAGTTATCAGCGCTTTAAACTGAGGAAATCGAGAATTCCACACAAGATGAGGCATGTTAACACAAAAAGAGTGTACCTTGCTAAGGCGCCTTTTGTGTTGACATGCCTCAATATGTGCACCGTTTCAGTTTCAACTGGCCGCTGTTGCTCGACATCTTGATGGATTTTAATGCGGTTTGCAGCAAAAGAACCGTCTTTGTCTATAGAACAACTGTTGACTGCGTTTTAGCCGCACCTGGGCATTGGAAACACCCCAAAATGTCACTTTTAGTTGATCAACTGGAAAAGGTGATAAGGTAGAAAATCTCGAAAAATTCCAAATCTCAAACAAGGAAATTATGGGATAGAAAGGCTATACATGGAAGCAAGTGTCATTTTACAACCATTGAAACCTAGACTATCAGTTATCAGCGCTTTAAACTGAGGAAATCGAGAATTCCACACAAGATGAGGCATGTTAACACAAAAAGAGTGTACCTTGCTAAGGCGCCTTTTGTGTTGACATGCCTCAATATGTGCACCGTTTCAGTTTCAACTGGCCGCTGTTGCTCGACATCTTGATGGATTTTAATGCGGTTTGCAGCAAAAGAACCGTCTTTGTCTATAGAACAACTGTTGACTGCGTTTTAGCCGCACCTGGGCATTGGAAACACCCCAAAATGTCACTTTTAGTTGATCAACTGGAAAAAGGTGATAAGGTAGAAAATCTCGAAAAATTCCAAATCTCAAACAAGGAAATTATGGGATAGAAAGGCTATACATGGAAGCAAGTGTCATTTTACAACCATTGAAACCTAGACTATCAGTTATCAGCGCTTTAAACTGAGGAAATCGAGAATTCCACACAAGAATATGTGCACCGTTTCAGTTTCAACTGGCCGCTGTTGCTCGACATCTTGATGGATTTTAATGCGGTTTGCAGCAAAAGAACCGTCTTTGTCTATAGAACAACTGTTGACTGCGTTTTAGCCGCACCTGGGCATTGGAAACACCCCAAAATGTCACTTTTAGTTGATCAACTGGAAAAGGTGATAAGGTAGAAAATCTCGAAAAATTCCAAATCTCAAACAAGGAAATTATGGGATAGAAAGGCTATACATGGAAGCAAGTGTCATTTTACAACCATTGAAACCTAGACTATCAGTTATCAGCGCTTTAAACTGAGGAAATCGAGAATTCCACACAAGATGAGGCATGTTAACACAAAAAGAGTGTACCTTGCTAAGGCGCCTTTTGTGTTGACATGCCTCAATATGTGCACCGTTTCAGTTTCAACTGGCCGCTGTTGCTCGACATCTTGATGGATTTTAATGCGGTTTGCAGCAAAAGAACCGTCTTTGTCTATAGAACAACTGTTGACTGCGTTTTAGCCGCACCTGGGCATTGGAAACACCCCAAAATGTCACTTTTAGTTGATCAACTGGAAAAAGGTGATAAGGTAGAAAATCTCGAAAAATTCCAAATCTCAAACAAGGAAATTATGGGATAGAAAGGCTATACATGGAAGCAAGTGTCATTTTACAACCATTGAAACCTAGACTATCAGTTATCAGCGCTTTAAACTGAGGAAATCGAGAATTCCACACAAGAATATGTGCACCGTTTCAGTTTCAACTGGCCGCTGTTGCTCGACATCTTGATGGATTTTAATGCGGTTTGCAGCAAAAGAACCGTCTTTGTCTATAGAACAACTGTTGACTGCGTTTTAGCCGCACCTGGGCATTGGAAACACCCCAAAATGTCACTTTTAGTTGATCAACTGGAAAAGGTGATAAGGTAGAAAATCTCGAAAAATTCCAAATCTCAAACAAGGAAATTATGGGATAGAAAGGCTATACATGGAAGCAAGTGTCATTTTACAACCATTGAAACCTAGACTATCAGTTATCAGCGCTTTAAACTGAGGAAATCGAGAATTCCACACAAGATGAGGCATGTTAACACAAAAAGAGTGTACCTTGCTAAGGCGCCTTTTGTGTTGACATGCCTCAATATGTGCACCGTTTCAGTTTCAACTGGCCGCTGTTGCTCGACATCTTGATGGATTTTAATGCGGTTTGCAGCAAAAGAACCGTCTTTGTCTATAGAACAACTGTTGACTGCGTTTTAGCCGCACCTGGGCATTGGAAACACCCCAAAATGTCACTTTTAGTTGATCAACTGGAAAAAGGTGATAAGGTAGAAAATCTCGAAAAATTCCAAATCTCAAACAAGGAAATTATGGGATAGAAAGGCTATACATGGAAGCAAGTGTCATTTTACAACCATTGAAACCTAGACTATCAGTTATCAGCGCTTTAAACTGAGGAAATCGAGAATTCCACACAAGAATATGTGCACCGTTTCAGTTTCAACTGGCCGCTGTTGCTCGACATCTTGATGGATTTTAATGCGGTTTGCAGCAAAAGAACCGTCTTTGTCTATAGAACAACTGTTGACTGCGTTTTAGCCGCACCTGGGCATTGGAAACACCCCAAAATGTCACTTTTAGTTGATCAACTGGAAAAGGTGATAAGGTAGAAAATCTCGAAAAATTCCAAATCTCAAACAAGGAAATTATGGGATAGAAAGGCTATACATGGAAGCAAGTGTCATTTTACAACCATTGAAACCTAGACTATCAGTTATCAGCGCTTTAAACTGAGGAAATCGAGAATTCCACACAAGATGAGGCATGTTAACACAAAAAGAGTGTACCTTGCTAAGGCGCCTTTTGTGTTGACATGCCTCAATATGTGCACCGTTTCAGTTTCAACTGGCCGCTGTTGCTCGACATCTTGATGGATTTTAATGCGGTTTGCAGCAAAAGAACCGTCTTTGTCTATAGAACAACTGTTGACTGCGTTTTAGCCGCACCTGGGCATTGGAAACACCCCAAAATGTCACTTTTAGTTGATCAACTGGAAAAAGGTGATAAGGTAGAAAATCTCGAAAAATTCCAAATCTCAAACAAGGAAATTATGGGATAGAAAGGCTATACATGGAAGCAAGTGTCATTTTACAACCATTGAAACCTAGACTATCAGTTATCAGCGCTTTAAACTGAGGAAATCGAGAATTCCACACAAGAATATGTGCACCGTTTCAGTTTCAACTGGCCGCTGTTGCTCGACATCTTGATGGATTTTAATGCGGTTTGCAGCAAAAGAACCGTCTTTGTCTATAGAACAACTGTTGACTGCGTTTTAGCCGCACCTGGGCATTGGAAACACCCCAAAATGTCACTTTTAGTTGATCAACTGGAAAAGGTGATAAGGTAGAAAATCTCGAAAAATTCCAAATCTCAAACAAGGAAATTATGGGATAGAAAGGCTATACATGGAAGCAAGTGTCATTTTACAACCATTGAAACCTAGACTATCAGTTATCAGCGCTTTAAACTGAGGAAATCGAGAATTCCACACAAGATGAGGCATGTTAACACAAAAAGAGTGTACCTTGCTAAGGCGCCTTTTGTGTTGACATGCCTCAATATGTGCACCGTTTCAGTTTCAACTGGCCGCTGTTGCTCGACATCTTGATGGATTTTAATGCGGTTTGCAGCAAAAGAACCGTCTTTGTCTATAGAACAACTGTTGACTGCGTTTTAGCCGCACCTGGGCATTGGAAACACCCCAAAATGTCACTTTTAGTTGATCAACTGGAAAAAGGTGATAAGGTAGAAAATCTCGAAAAATTCCAAATCTCAAACAAGGAAATTATGGGATAGAAAGGCTATACATGGAAGCAAGTGTCATTTTACAACCATTGAAACCTAGACTATCAGTTATCAGCGCTTTAAACTGAGGAAATCGAGAATTCCACACAAGAATATGTGCACCGTTTCAGTTTCAACTGGCCGCTGTTGCTCGACATCTTGATGGATTTTAATGCGGTTTGCAGCAAAAGAACCGTCTTTGTCTATAGAACAACTGTTGACTGCGTTTTAGCCGCACCTGGGCATTGGAAACACCCCAAAATGTCACTTTTAGTTGATCAACTGGAAAAGGTGATAAGGTAGAAAATCTCGAAAAATTCCAAATCTCAAACAAGGAAATTATGGGATAGAAAGGCTATACATGGAAGCAAGTGTCATTTTACAACCATTGAAACCTAGACTATCAGTTATCAGCGCTTTAAACTGAGGAAATCGAGAATTCCACACAAGATGAGGCATGTTAACACAAAAAGAGTGTACCTTGCTAAGGCGCCTTTTGTGTTGACATGCCTCAATATGTGCACCGTTTCAGTTTCAACTGGCCGCTGTTGCTCGACATCTTGATGGATTTTAATGCGGTTTGCAGCAAAAGAACCGTCTTTGTCTATAGAACAACTGTTGACTGCGTTTTAGCCGCACCTGGGCATTGGAAACACCCCAAAATGTCACTTTTAGTTGATCAACTGGAAAAAGGTGATAAGGTAGAAAATCTCGAAAAATTCCAAATCTCAAACAAGGAAATTATGGGATAGAAAGGCTATACATGGAAGCAAGTGTCATTTTACAACCATTGAAACCTAGACTATCAGTTATCAGCGCTTTAAACTGAGGAAATCGAGAATTCCACACAAGAATATGTGCACCGTTTCAGTTTCAACTGGCCGCTGTTGCTCGACATCTTGATGGATTTTAATGCGGTTTGCAGCAAAAGAACCGTCTTTGTCTATAGAACAACTGTTGACTGCGTTTTAGCCGCACCTGGGCATTGGAAACACCCCAAAATGTCACTTTTAGTTGATCAACTGGAAAAGGTGATAAGGTAGAAAATCTCGAAAAATTCCAAATCTCAAACAAGGAAATTATGGGATAGAAAGGCTATACATGGAAGCAAGTGTCATTTTACAACCATTGAAACCTAGACTATCAGTTATCAGCGCTTTAAACTGAGGAAATCGAGAATTCCACACAAGATGAGGCATGTTAACACAAAAAGAGTGTACCTTGCTAAGGCGCCTTTTGTGTTGACATGCCTCAATATGTGCACCGTTTCAGTTTCAACTGGCCGCTGTTGCTCGACATCTTGATGGATTTTAATGCGGTTTGCAGCAAAAGAACCGTCTTTGTCTATAGAACAACTGTTGACTGCGTTTTAGCCGCACCTGGGCATTGGAAACACCCCAAAATGTCACTTTTAGTTGATCAACTGGAAAAAGGTGATAAGGTAGAAAATCTCGAAAAATTCCAAATCTCAAACAAGGAAATTATGGGATAGAAAGGCTATACATGGAAGCAAGTGTCATTTTACAACCATTGAAACCTAGACTATCAGTTATCAGCGCTTTAAACTGAGGAAATCGAGAATTCCACACAAGATGAGGCATGTTAACACAAAAAGAGTGTACCTTGCTAAGGCGCCTTTTGTGTTGACATGCCTCAATATGTGCACCGTTTCAGTTTCAACTGGCCGCTGTTGCTCGACATCTTGATGGATTTTAATGCGGTTTGCAGCAAAAGAACCGTCTTTGTCTATAGAACAACTGTTGACTGCGTTTTAGCCGCACCTGGGCATTGGAAACACCCCAAAATGTCACTTTTAGTTGATCAACTGGAAAAGGTGATAAGGTAGAAAATCTCGAAAAATTCCAAATCTCAAACAAGGAAATTATGGGATAGAAAGGCTATACATGGAAGCAAGTGTCATTTTACAACCATTGAAACCTAGACTATCAGTTATCAGCGCTTTAAACTGAGGAAATCGAGAATTCCACACAAGATGAGGCATGTTAACACAAAAAGAGTGTACCTTGCTAAGGCGCCTTTTGTGTTGACATGCCTCAATATGTGCACCGTTTCAGTTTCAACTGGCCGCTGTTGCTCGACATCTTGATGGATTTTAATGCGGTTTGCAGCAAAAGAACCGTCTTTGTCTATAGAACAACTGTTGACTGCGTTTTAGCCGCACCTGGGCATTGGAAACACCCCAAAATGTCACTTTTAGTTGATCAACTGGAAAAAGGTGATAAGGTAGAAAATCTCGAAAAATTCCAAATCTCAAACAAGGAAATTATGGGATAGAAAGGCTATACATGGAAGCAAGTGTCATTTTACAACCATTGAAACCTAGACTATCAGTTATCAGCGCTTTAAACTGAGGAAATCGAGAATTCCACACAAGATGAGGCATGTTAACACAAAAAGAGTGTACCTTGCTAAGGCGCCTTTTGTGTTGACATGCCTCAATATGTGCACCGTTTCAGTTTCAACTGGCCGCTGTTGCTCGACATCTTGATGGATTTTAATGCGGTTTGCAGCAAAAGAACCGTCTTTGTCTATAGAACAACTGTTGACTGCGTTTTAGCCGCACCTGGGCATTGGAAACACCCCAAAATGTCACTTTTAGTTGATCAACTGGAAAAGGTGATAAGGTAGAAAATCTCGAAAAATTCCAAATCTCAAACAAGGAAATTATGGGATAGAAAGGCTATACATGGAAGCAAGTGTCATTTTACAACCATTGAAACCTAGACTATCAGTTATCAGCGCTTTAAACTGAGGAAATCGAGAATTCCACACAAGATGAGGCATGTTAACACAAAAAGAGTGTACCTTGCTAAGGCGCCTTTTGTGTTGACATGCCTCAATATGTGCACCGTTTCAGTTTCAACTGGCCGCTGTTGCTCGACATCTTGATGGATTTTAATGCGGTTTGCAGCAAAAGAACCGTCTTTGTCTATAGAACAACTGTTGACTGCGTTTTAGCCGCACCTGGGCATTGGAAACACCCCAAAATGTCACTTTTAGTTGATCAACTGGAAAAAGGTGATAAGGTAGAAAATCTCGAAACATTCCAAATCTCAAACAAGGAAATTATGGGATAGAAAGGCTATACATGGAAGCAAGTGTCATTTTACAACCATTGAAACCTAGACTATCAGTTATCAGCGCTTTAAACTGAGGAAATCGAGAATTCCACACAAGATGAGGCATGTTAACACAAAAAGAGTGTACCTTGCTAAGGCGCCTTTTGTGTTGACATGCCTCAATATGTGCACCGTTTCAGTTTCAACTGGCCGCTGTTGCTCGACATCTTGATGGATTTTAATGCGGTTTGCAGCAAAAGAACCGTCTTTGTCTATAGAACAACTGTTGACTGCGTTTTAGCCGCACCTGGGCATTGGAAACACCCCAAAATGTCACTTTTAGTTGATCAACTGGAAAAGGTGATAAGGTAGAAAATCTCGAAAAATTCCAAATCTCAAACAAGGAAATTATGGGATAGAAAGGCTATACATGGAAGCAAGTGTCATTTTACAACCATTGAAACCTAGACTATCAGTTATCAGCGCTTTAAACTGAGGAAATCGAGAATTCCACACAAGATGAGGCATGTTAACACAAAAAGAGTGTACCTTGCTAAGGCGCCTTTTGTGTTGACATGCCTCAATATGTGCACCGTTTCAGTTTCAACTGGCCGCTGTTGCTCGACATCTTGATGGATTTTAATGCGGTTTGCAGCAAAAGAACCGTCTTTGTCTATAGAACAACTGTTGACTGCGTTTTAGCCGCACCTGGGCATTGGAAACACCCCAAAATGTCACTTTTAGTTGATCAACTGGAAAAGGTGATAAGGTAGAAAATCTCGAAAAATTCCAAATCTCAAACAAGGAAATTATGGGATAGAAAGGCTATACATGGAAGCAAGTGTCATTTTACAACCATTGAAACCTAGACTATCAGTTATCAGCGCTTTAAACTGAGGAAATCGAGAATTCCACACAAGATGAGGCATGTTAACACAAAAAGAGTGTACCTTGCTAAGGCGCCTTTTGTGTTGACATGCCTCAATATGTGCACCGTTTCAGTTTCAACTGGCCGCTGTTGCTCGACATCTTGATGGATTTTAATGCGGTTTGCAGCAAAAGAACCGTCTTTGTCTATAGAAGAACTGTTGACTGCGTTTTAGCCGCACCTGGGCATTGGAAACACCCCAAAATGTCACTTTTAGTTGATCAACTGGAAAAGGTGATAAGGTAGAAAATCTCGAAAAATTCCAAATCTCAAACAAGGAAATTATGGGATAGAAAGGCTATACATGGAAGCAAGTGTCATTTTACAACCATTGAAACCTAGACTATCAGTTATCAGCGCTTTAAACTGAGGAAATCGAGAATTCCACACAAGATGAGGCATGTTAACACAAAAAGAGTGTACCTTGCTAAGGCGCCTTTTGTGTTGACATGCCTCAATATGTGCACCGTTTCAGTTTCAACTGGCCGCTGTTGCTCGACATCTTGATGGATTTTAATGCGGTTTGCAGCAAAAGAACCGTCTTTGTCTATAGAACAACTGTTGACTGCGTTTTAGCCGCACCTGGGCATTGGAAACACCCCAAAATGTCACTTTTAGTTGATCAACTGGAAAAAGGTGATAAGGTAGAAAATCTCGAAAAATTCCAAATCTCAAACAAGGAAATTATGGGATAGAAAGGCTATACATGGAAGCAAGTGTCATTTTACAACCATTGAAACCTAGACTATCAGTTATCAGCGCTTTAAACTGAGGAAATCGAGAATTCCACACAAGATGAGGCATGTTAACACAAAAAGAGTGTACCTTGCTAAGGCGCCTTTTGTGTTGACATGCCTCAATATGTGCACCGTTTCAGTTTCAACTGGCCGCTGTTGCTCGACATCTTGATGGATTTTAATGCGGTTTGCAGCAAAAGAACCGTCTTTGTCTATAGAACAACTGTTGACTGCGTTTTAGCCGCACCTGGGCATTGGAAACACCCCAAAATGTCACTTTTAGTTGATCAACTGGAAAAAGGTGATAAGGTAGAAAATCTCGAAAAATTCCAAATCTCAAACAAGGAAATTATGGGATAGAAAGGCTATACATGGAAGCAAGTGTCATTTTACAACCATTGAAACCTAGACTATCAGTTATCAGCGCTTTAAACTGAGGAAATCGAGAATTCCACACAAGATGAGGCATGTTAACACAAAAAGAGTGTACCTTGCTAAGGCGCCTTTTGTGTTGACATGCCTCAATATGTGCACCGTTTCAGTTTCAACTGGCCGCTGTTGCTCGACATCTTGATGGATTTTAATGCGGTTTGCAGCAAAAGAACCGTCTTTGTCTATAGAACAACTGTTGACTGCGTTTTAGCCGCACCTGGGCATTGGAAACACCCCAAAATGTCACTTTTAGTTGATCAACTGGAAAAAGGTGATAAGGTAGAAAATCTCGAAAAATTCCAAATCTCAAACAAGGAAATTATGGGATAGAAAGGCTATACATGGAAGCAAGTGTCATTTTACAACCATTGAAACCTAGACTATCAGTTATCAGCGCTTTAAACTGAGGAAATCGAGAATTCCACACAAGATGAGGCATGTTAACACAAAAAGAGTGTACCTTGCTAAGGCGCCTTTTGTGTTGACATGCGTCAATATGTGCACCGTTTCAGTTTCAACTGGCCGCTGTTGCTCGAAATCTTGATGGATTTTAATGCGGTTTGCAGCAAAAGAACCGTCTTTGTCTATAGAACAACTGTTGACTGTGGTTTAGCCGCACTTGGGCATTGGAAACACCCCAAAATGTCACTTTTAGTTGATCAACTGGAAAAAGGTGATAAGGTAGAAAATCTCGAAAAATTCCAAATCTCAAACAAGGAAATTATGGGATAGAAAGGCTATACATGGAAGCAAGTGTCATTTTACAACCATTGAAACCTAGACTATCAGTTATCAGCGCTTTAAACTGAGGAAATCGAGAATTCCACACAAGATGAGGCATGTTAACACAAAAAGAGTGTACCTTGCTAAGGCGCCTTTTGTGTTGACATGCCTCAATATGTGCACCGTTTCAGTTTCAACTGGCCGCTGTTGCTCGACATCTTGATGGATTTTAATGCGGTTTGCAGCAAAAGAACCGTCTTTGTCTATAGAACAACTGTTGACTGCGTTTTAGCCGCACCTGGGCATTGGAAACACCCCAAAATGTCACTTTTAGTTGATCAACTGGAAAAAGGTGATAAGGTAGAAAATCTCGAAAAATTCCAAATCTCAAACAAGGAAATTATGGGATAGAAAGGCTATACATGGAAGCAAGTGTCATTTTACAACCATTGAAACCTAGACTATCAGTTATCAGCGCTTTAAACTGAGGAAATCGAGAATTCCACACAAGATGAGGCATGTTAACACAAAAAGAGTGTACCTTGCTAAGGCGCCTTTTGTGTTGACATGCCTCATATATATATATATATATTGGATGATACTGGATGATGTTGGATGAATTTGGATGATGTTGGACGATGTTTTAGCAAGATTGATTGGTTTCCAACACCACCATGTTTATTCAACAATGTTGGATGATGAAGGATGGCGATGATACACTCATTTGGTTAGGCCAGTAATCGAGTAGTTGGTTATATTTTCATGAACAAGTCAAATTACAAGGTTTGTGTTTATGTAAATTTCAGAAGTATATGATTCCTTCCGAACCGCCCAGAAAGAGCTATACTCTGACAGGTATGCTTGTTTTAATGAAATTATTGGCTAGCCAATGAAATATTTATGCCTTTTCATGAGTGTTTATTTGTTTATATAACAATGAATGAAACCAAGAGAGCATATTAAGTGAGAGAGCTCCAATACGTACGCCTGTGCGATGATAATGTCCAATAAAATCTATGTTTAGTTACCGGAAGCTGTTGAAGCAAAGTGGGTGCGGGCGCGTGACAACTAAAGAAATAACGCGAAAATATTTTGCCAGCTTTTGCCGGCCAATATTTTCGCGCCATTTTATAGTTGTCGTGCGCGCGCGTCCACTTTGCTTCAACTGCTTCCGGTTACTAAAATATACATTTTATTCGACATTATCATCGCACGCCACACACTACGAGATTCCCTCTCTTACTTATGTTCTCTTGGTAGAACACATGCTTATCGCATGCACGTGTGTTCAGTTGTGGAAGGGTCAAATCTATAGCAATCATTACATTCTCCTATAATATATATATATATACACTCGTTTTCAAAAACGTTGCTTTTGATTGAGATATATATACCTTTTGTTCTTCATTGTTTTAGCTGTCAAATTTAATAATAATAATAGGCCATATTTATATAGCGCTATATCACCACAGTCTCATGGCGCTTTACATTTTACTGACATATCCCGTCAGTGAATTTTTCGGACTGCTATTTCGGCGCCAATGGCAGCCACACAGTTTACAATGTTGAGTGTGTGGTTAGTGCAATGGCCAGGTTGCTGTACCGGGTGACAATCCCCTGCTCTTTTTGAGTAGTACAACAGGTTCTTTCACGTCCCCTTCAAATACTGATTAGAAGTAGAAGGAGACAAGGCCAACGGCTTATAAACGTCCCTGCCCAAGGACGCGGCCGGGTTCGAACCCCCGACCTCCCGCACTCTAGACCGTGCTCTACCAACTGAGCTAACCAGTGAGGCGGTTTGACAAATTTGACAAGAATACAAAAGGTAAATATATATTTGCAGTGCAATGTTTTTGAAAACCGGTGTATATATATATACAGCAATTTTCATAAATTCTGACCCCCCTCACCATATATAAATATATATCAAAAATATATCAAACATTATGGGATACCTCTACCTATATTTTTTTATATATACAGCAATTTTCATAAATTCTGACCCCCCTCACCATATATAAATATATATCAAACATATATCTAACATTATGGGATGTCATTGCTGATATTTTTTTCAAGTTGCCTATCATCAAGGACTTCAGAAAAAAATATAGGAAGAGGTATCCCATAATGTTTGATACTTTTTTTATATATATTTATATATGGTGAGGGGGTCAGAATTTATGAAAATTGCTGTATATATATATATATATACAGTCGCTGCCAAAAAGGTTGTCCAGCAGAACATAATATAATACTTTAATATCCATTGTTTTGGCCTATTGTTTTGGTCTAGACAATAGCCCAAAACAATGGATATTATAGTATTATATTATGTTCTGCTGGACAACCTTTTTGGCATCGACTGTATATATATATATATACAGCCGTTTGCAAAAATTCTGACCCCCCATGAAAATTATATACTTATATACTTATATCGGTTGCATCATGGGTAATCCAAAAATGTGCTTTTCAGTCATTTTTCTAACAAACAAAAAATACCAGGTAGGATTGAAAAATGTACGAGTAAAACATTTTTAGATCATATGGGTCTATCCGTTAAAGAAAACAAGTGCTATTTTCAGTTTTAGTTGTACTAATTTATTCCATGCGTTTGCCACTGGGTCCGGTCGACCGAAACGCTGCTATGACTTCAAGGACTCACTGTATTCTGAACTTTACTTTCTTCACGTCGCACTAGCTAGGTTTATTCTATTTCCCTAAATGAGGCTGAAGTATTCACTAAATTGCATTCAAACCTTGGAGCCTAAGTTTAAGTTTATTATCAATTTGAAACACGTTCTATTTTATCTTACGGCAGTTCCACCAGTCGTTTGCAATTCTGCCAAACAAACTGAACCAAATTCAACACTTCAAAGCCAAACGCAGCTAAAATATTGTTGCCGTTATGAAGTCTGCAAAAGATCTAAAATTTCACTGGGAACACACCAGTTTTCTTTTGCGTTTTTTTTTGGTGACGTAATTATTTCGCATATGAAGTATTGATCAAACCTATTATATTTTATTCAGAATTGAATGCGGGCGGTTTTCGTTTTAATGTCGCGATGCATATTTAATTATATTCTGACATATCTTGCAGTTAACGACGTTAGAACTCTACGCGAGATAAATTTTAAGTTATATAAAGTGGATAAGATTTAATCAAACTGTGTATCAATTGATTTATTTTATTACTAAAAATTATCTTTGAATGATTGTCGGGAATACCAATAAATTTACAACCTAGTGAGGCCAAAGTAAATAATAGGTTTACGTATGAATAAGTCTCAATGTGAGTTTAACTGACGACCAATTGTAAAATTTATGTAACACGCAGGAGAAAATATTTATACACAAGACCAAAACCATTTAATTCTAGTCCATAATTTACAGAGATTAAAACAACTTCGGTTCTGGTCTTTCTTTCCTTTCCAATAACTAAATGCGATTTTTACAACCGCATTGCGGACTTCATAAAAAAATGTTCTTAGCTACGCTGTCTTTAATTAATTTGGTTGAATGTTTGGCAGAATCGCACACATCGAACTACCATAATATAGAAAGTGTTTCACATTGATAATACGCTTAAACCTAGGCTCCAATGTTTGAAATCAATTTAGTGAATACTTCAGCCTCGTTCAGGGCAATAGAGTAAACCTAGCTAGTGCGACATGGAGAAATTAAAGTTCAGAATACAGTGAGTTCCTTGAAGTCATAGCAGCGTTTCGGTCCACCGGACCCAGTGGCAAACGCATGGAATAAATTAGTACAACTAAAACTGAAAATAAAACTTGTTGTCTTCAACGGATGGGCCCATATGATCTAAAAATGTTTAACTCGTACATTTTTCAATCCTACCTGATATAGTTTTTGTTAGAAAGATGTCTGAAAAGCACATTTTTGGATTACCCATGATGCAACCGATATAAGTATATAAGTATATAATTTTCATGGGGGGTCAGAATTTTTGCACGCGGCTGTATATATATATATATATATATATATATACAGTCAATGCCAAAAAGGTTGTCCAGCAGAACATAATATAATACTTTAATATCCATTGTTTTGGCCTATTGTCTTGGTCTAGACAATAGCCCAAAACAATGGATATTATAGTATTATATTATGTTCTGCTGGACAACCTTTTTGGCATTGACTGTATATATATATATGAGAGAGAGAGAGAGAAGTATAAAAATTGTGGTGTCACCAAACGATGAACTTCCAGTACGAGGATCCAAGGATTCCTAGTGGTTGTCTTGAATAATTATACTGGATATAGAGAGAAAGACAACACACAACTCCTCACAGGTCCTTATAAAAATTGTATTAAAAACGTTTCGGCACTTCGGCCTTCATCAGTTAAAAAGTTAAAAGAGTGTATATAAAGAGTGTATACATATCGAAATTTGAGGGATGTAGCTGTGCTGGGAAGCGTGCAATCGTGTTTTCAGTTTTCCATACATTGTCTGTAAATTTTCACGCGGAATTTGACTCGTTTTTACTCTTAAGTTTGTATCTGAAGAATATTTCAGAAATTCGATTTTACGGATTTTATTTGTCATCGGATTCCCATCGATTCCCATACAAACACTGTGTTTGCACCCCTTTCAAAATGTCGGAATTTACCGCGAGTAACGTGTTCGGAGCGCTTGAAAAGCAAAATAATTAACCATTTTTTATTAGCTTCAATAGCATAATTCTACCTAAACAAAACGCGGCCTCCAAACTCGTCAAGTGCAAAAAAGATTAGCAGACTTCGAAACAATACTGTTTGATCATCTAAATAAATGTCTAGAGTAGTTTAATATATATTTTTTATGAGTTAAAGATTTTGTATCGAAATTTTACCATTTTTTGTAGGACATGTTGAAATGTTTTCCTTCACTTCAGTAACGATAGCGTTACGTGACGACCCTTTGAACGGCTACGACGAAGACAGGAGTGGAATTAGAAATGTGAAAATCTTCATCAAATTAGAACAAAATACTAAACCTAAAGCCATAAAATTGTAAAGGATTTTGTTTTGTATAACATTTTATCAGTTATGGTCCCTCGTCTTTAAGTAAAATGCTGCTGCGCCACGGAATGATCAACTAGAAGGAAAATATAGGGGATTTCGGCAAAACAAAATTATTTAAAAACTTCCATCGAAATTAAATCAATGTTCTTCTGTTTACTTTGCTGAAAATTTTCATTTTTAAAGTAACGAAATCGGTTGCCTGGGTAGATCGTGATAAAGACATTAATTTTTGAACATCCAAATAATTGTATTTTTTCTCGAAAAACGTGTTCTTGTGTATGTCTTAATATATCCGAGAGTAAGTTTCCGGCGGCACCACTGTTACAAAAGCAACATGATTTCTTTCTCATCTAAACATAGAGTTGGATTCGCTTTTAAAGAGACAGTACTGAATTGTAGAACTAGAGGCTGAAGTCAACGGTATATGCGGAAATTAATCATATCGCTCACCGGTCTGAGCAAATTTAAATTTCCGCGCTAGAATTGAAGCAAAACTACGTCATTTTGGGTAAGTAGCTAAAATAGGATCTAATATTGCTACTTCGGTAGTTTCCATTGAACAAAGTGGTCATACGTGGAAGAAATTTTGCTATAAAAACTTTAACTCAAAATAAATGTCCCAGCCGCGTGCTTTTACCGAGGAACTGTTATAGACGGCTTCCTTAGTTATTAAACTAGTGTCTTTTGGCCGATAGTACGCGCGGATTTTTCATTCTTTCGGACACGGTTATTTCGTCACCTGACAAGAATCTAGGCCGCTTTTTGTTTAAGTTAGATCATGCTACTAAAGCAAACAAAAGTTTTGTTTTTAAAGTTTGAAGTAAGCAACAAATTTTTGTTTCAGAGATCTGTCTCAGAGAGCAGTTTATTTTAGTAATTTCTTAATATAACGAATATGAGAGGCAAAATTGAGAGTTTTCAAGCGTCCCGATTCTACCATTATTGTGATTTTGAAATAATTATATCTCATGCAGGATATATTTAACCGAATTTGCTACAATAAAAAGGAAACTCCTCAAGAAAGTAAGGGCAATTCGAAGAACACTTGTTTGATTTTGAAAAATTATAACTAAACCCCCGTATCGATTCGGCCGTAACAAGAGCTTAAGCGTATTATCAATGCGAAACACGCTCCATTTTATCTTATGGGTGTTTCGACTTGTGCGATTCTGCCAAAACAAAACAACCAAATAGCCCACTTCCGCGATATGCTTTACCTGTCACGCACAAAGGTTTCAATACGAGGCCCCGTGCTAAATTAAATTTATTCTTTTCTCCGTGCTAAATTAAATTTAGTCTTTTCTCAAATACAACACAGCTAAAATCCTTTCTTTATGAAGTCCGCAAGCGGTTATAATTTTCGCATTTAGTTACTGAAAAGGGAAGAAAGCTACCCAAGTTGTTTTAATCTGTCTAATTATGGACCAAAATTAAATGGTTTGGTCTTGTTGGTAAAAATAATTATGTGTTACATAAATTTTACAATTGATCGTCAGTTAAACCATAGTTATTAGAGTGGAATGGTTATGAAACCCGGCAAACTTCAAAGGGCTAACAAAGGCGCTGAGATTTATGTTGGACGGGGGTAAGACAAAAGATTGTGCACGGTCATAGTTCATTAGCGTTCCCTGAACGACTGAACTCCCACGTTTCTATTGGCTGATTGATTAACACATATTGTGTTTTGTGCACGGTAATGGTTGAAAAAAGCTAACAAAGACATACAACAAAGACGGTCGCTGGGTTTCCTAACCTCTCCACTCTATTAACTATGGTTAAACTCACAGTAAGACTTATTCATAATTAAAACTTATTATTTACTTTGGCATCACTAGGTTGTAAAATTATTGGTATTCCCGAAAATAATTCAAAGATAATCTTTACTAATAAAATAAATAAACTGATACACAGTTTGATTAAATCTTAACCATTTTATATAACTTGAAATTTATCTCGCGCAAAGTTCTAAAGTTGTTAAATGCAAGATTGTCAGGATTTAATTAAATATGCATCGCGAACAGCAAAACGAAACCGGCCGCAATTCAATTCTGAATAAAATAAAATAAAATATGTTTGATCAATACTTCATATGCGAAATAATTACCTCGCAAAAAATCGCAAAAGAAAACAAATGTGTTCCCAGTGGAATTTTAGCTCTTTTGCAGACTTCGTAACGGCAAAAATATTTTAGTTGAGTTTGGCTTTGACGTGTTTAATTTGGTTGTTTGTTTGGCAGAATTGCAAACGTGGTCGAACTACTATAAGATAAAATAGTACGTGTTTCACATTGATAATAAAATTTAACTTAAGCTCCAAGCTTTGAAAGCAATTTAGTGAATACTTCATCCTTGTCTAGAGAAACAGAATAAACCTAGCTAGTGCGACTTGGAAAAAGTAAAGTTCAGAATACAGTGAGTTCCTTGAAGTCATAACAGTGTTTCGGTCGAACGGACCCAGTGGCAAACGCATGCAATAAATTAGTACAACTAAAACTGAAAATAACACTTGTTTTCTTCAACTGATGGGCTCATATGATCTAAAAATGTTTTACTCATACATTTTTCAATCCTACCTGATATATTCGTTTGTTAGAAAAATGTCTGAAAAGCACATTTTTGGATTACCCAAGTATATAATTTGCACGCGGTTGAATATATATATATTCAACATCACGGCTAGCAACACCATGGATAGCTATTTCTGTATTCCTTTCGACTTATTTGGTTAATGATCACCTAACCAAAAAGATGAAGTATTGATGATGGTTTACCTTTTACAGCGAAGCGTTTATAAACTAGCTAAAGTTTGTGGAAAATAAAATCAGACTGTTTGCCATTCACTCCATGGATGCCTGTCATGCTCTCTGGACCAGAAACCAGTCCTGATATGTTAGAACAAGTGATATGTTTATCAATACAGTTCTTATAACATCCTCCGTTCATCCATCAGAAAGTCTTCGCTGTACATACGATGGCTGCTACTACCGCCCTTTCGCCAGCGATTCACAACAATGTTATTGCACAAGTAAGTCCTCACTACTACTGGCTCATGAAACAGAAAATATCTTTAGAAAATAATGACATTGATCAGGCCCGTTTCAGACCGTTTTATGCGCCAGTTCAACATTCGATCGACTGGTTGATTCAGAACTTCATTCGTTGAACCGATTGTAGCGATCAGGAAATCTGGGTCTAGATTTTAAATTCAGCGCGAAAATTAAATGTCAAGATACTGTCATTCATATATTTACTGGTATGTAATCAACTAAAGTCGATTGAGGTATGCTAACCTCCGTGGAAAGAGAGTAGCAGCTGACGTTTCGAGCGTTAGCCCTTCATCGTGGAGTTTGAATCAACTCCGCTCCAGAGTTGTCGAACCGAATTGATTCAGACGCCGCTTTCCTGCCGTACTTAATTCATCTGTAGACCAGTTTACGGTTCATGCGCAGTTGTACAGATCCTTTGTTTATTTGCCACCAGATGTTAGACAATGGTGCCTGCCAGTTGAAACAAAAGAACAACTGCGCATGAACGGTAAACTGGTCTATTAAGTTCAGCGCATGAAACGCCATCTGAAACTGGCTGATTGAAAGGTCTTATTGACGTCATTAACCGGGGTTAGCAGTTCGTGAAAGCTGTTCCAAGTGCACAATACCCCACTTGAATCTGTTTTAAATTGTGCACGCCATTTATATATATACATAATGATCTATTACATAGTTTATTTAACAATTAGACCCACAGCCCGAATGGGCTACGAGTCATTAGTATAAACCAACTGGTGGACTATTACAAATCCTGCATTCTGATTGGCTACCCTACTATAGGTCTATTTGTGATAGCCCATGGTAGAGAAAACCGCACGCATTTCACGAAATAATAATATTTTTTCAACTTCAATTTGTTTCTTTCTATTATTTTCCACTAATTGTTTTAGTATAAACTAACTAGTCGGACAGTAGAAAATAATAGAAAGAAACAAATTGAAGTTGAATTTTTTATATTATTTCGTGAAAATGCGTGCGGTTTTTCTCTACCATGGGCTATCACAAATAGACCTATAGAAGGGTAGCCAATCAGAATACAGGATTTGTAATAGTCCACTAGTTGGTTTATACTAAAATACAAATAGAAGATGGTGTCCCTATGTCCTATAATACAAATAGAAGATGGTGTTCCTATGTCCTATAATACAAATAGAAGATGGTGTTCCTATGTCCTATAATACAAATAGAAGATGGTGTTCCTATGTCCTATAATACAAATAGAAGATGGTGTTCCTATGTCCTATAATACAAATAGAAGATGGTGTTCCTATGTCCTATAATACAAATAGAAGATGGTGTCCCTATGTCCTATAATACAAATAGAAGATGGTGTCCCTATGTCCTATAATACAAATAGAAGATGGTGTCCCTATGTCCTATAATACAAATAGAAGATGGTGTTCCTATGTCCTATAATACAAATAGAAGATGGTGTTCCTATGTCCTATAATACAAATAGAAGATGGTGTTCCTATGTCCTATAATACAAATAGAAGATGGTGTTCCTATGTCCTATAATACAAATAGAAGATGGTGTTCCTATGTCCTATAATACAAATAGAAGATGGTGTCCCTATGTCCTATAATACAAATAGAAGATGGTGTCCCTATGTCCTATAATACAAATAGAAGATGGTGTTCCTATGTCCTATAATACAAATAGAAGATGGTGTTCCTATGTCCTATAATACAAATAGAAGATGGTGTTCCTATGTCCTATAATACAAATAGAAGATGGTGTTCCTATGTCCTATAATACAAATAGAAGATGGTGTTCCTATGTCCTATAATACAAATAGAAGATGGTGTTCCTATGTCCTATAATACAAATAGAAGATGGTGTTCCTATGTCCTATAATACAAATAGAAGATGGCGTTCCTATGTCCTATAATACAAATAGAAGATGGTGTTCCTATGTCCTATAATACAAATAGAAGATGGTGTCCCTATGTCCTATAATACAAATAGAAGATGGTGTTCCTATGTCCTATAATACAAATAGAAGATGGTGTTCCTATGTCCTATAATACAAATAGAAGATGGTGTTCCTATGTCCTATAATACAAATAGAAGATGGTGTTCCTATGTCCTATAATACAAATAGAAGATGGTGTTCCTATGTCCTATAATACAAATAGAAGATGGTGTTCCTATGTCCTATAATACAAATAGAAGATGGTGTTCCTATGTCCTATAATACAAATAGAAGATGGTGTTCCTATGTCCTATAATACAAATAGAAGATGGTGTTCCTATGTCCTATAATACAAATAGAAGATGGTGTTCCTATGTCCTATAATACAAATAGAAGATGGTGTTCCTATGTCCTATAATACAAATAGAAGATGGTGTCCCTATGTCCTATAATACAAATAGAAGATGGTGTTCCTATGTCCTATAATACAAATAGAAGATGGTGTTCCTATGTCCTATAATACAAATAGAAGATGGTGTCCCTATGTCCTATAATACAAATAGAAGATGGTGTTCCTATGTCCTATAATACAAATAGAAGATGGTGTTCCTATGTCCTATAATACAAATAGAAGATGGTGTTCCTATGTCCTATAATACAAATAGAAGATGGTGTTCCTATGTCCTATAATACAAATAGAAGATGGTGTTCCTATGTCCTATAATACAAATAGAAGATGGTGTCCCTATGTCCTATAATACAAATAGAAGATGGTGTCCCTATGTCCTATAATACAAATAGAAGATGGTGTTCCTATGTCCTATAATACAAATAGAAGATGGTGTCCCTATGTCCTATAATACAAATAGAAGATGGTGTTCCTATGTCCTATAATACAAATAGAAGATGGTGTTCCTATGTCCTATAATACAAATAGAAGATGGTGTCCCTATGTCCTATAATACAAATAGAAGATGGTGTCCCTATGTCCTATAATACAAATAGAAGATGGTGTCCCTATGTCCTATAATACAAATAGAAGATGGTGTTCCTATGTCCTATAATACAAATAGAAGATGGTGTTCCTATGTCCTATAATACAAATAGAAGATGGTGTTCCTATGTCCTATAATACAAATAGAAGATGGTGTTCCTATGTCCTATAATACAAATAGAAGATGGTGTTCCTATGTCCTATAATACAAATAGAAGATGGTGTCCCTATGTCCTATAATACAAATAGAAGATGGTGTCCCTATGTCCTATAATACAAATAGAAGATGGTGTTCCTATGTCCTATAATGCAAATAGAAGATGGTGTTCCTATGTCCTATAATACAAATAGAAGATGGTGTTCCTATGTCCTATAATACAAATAGAAGATGGTGTTCCTATGTCCTATAATACAAATAGAAGATGGTGTTCCTATGTCCTATAATACAAATAGAAGATGGTGTTCCTATGTCCTATAATACAAATAGAAGATGGTGTTCCTATGTCCTATAATACAAATAGAAGATGGCGTTCCTATGTCCTATAATACAAATAGAAGATGGTGTTCCTATGTCCTATAATACAAATAGAAGATGGTGTCCCTATGTCCTATAATACAAATAGAAGATGGTGTTCCTATGTCCTATAATACAAATAGAAGATGGTGTTCCTATGTCCTATAATACAAATAGAAGATGGTGTTCCTATGTCCTATAATACAAATAGAAGATGGTGTTCCTATGTCCTATAATACAAATAGAAGATGGTGTTCCTATGTCCTATAATACAAATAGAAGATGGTGTTCCTATGTCCTATAATACAAATAGAAGATGGTGTTCCTATGTCCTATAATACAAATAGAAGATGGTGTTCCTATGTCCTATAATACAAATAGAAGATGGTGTTCCTATGTCCTATAATACAAATAGAAGATGGTGTTCCTATGTCCTATAATACAAATAGAAGATGGTGTTCCTATGTCCTATAATACAAATAGAAGATGGTGTCCCTATGTCCTATAATACAAATAGAAGATGGTGTTCCTATGTCCTATAATACAAATAGAAGATGGTGTCCCTATGTCCTATAATACAAATAGAAGATGGTGTCCCTATGTCCTATAATACAAATAGAAGATGGTGTTCCTATGTCCTATAATACAAATAGAAGATGGTGTTCCTATGTCCTATAATACAAATAGAAGATGGTGTTCCTATGTCCTATAATACAAATAGAAGATGGTGTCCCTATGTCCTATAATACAAATAGAAGATGGTGTTCCTATGTCCTATAATACAAATAGAAGATGGTGTTCCTATGTCCTATAATACAAATAGAAGATGGTGTCCCTATGTCCTATAATACAAATAGAAGATGGTGTCCCTATGTCCTATAATACAAATAGAAGATGGTGTTCCTATGTCCTATAATACAAATAGAAGATGGTGTCCCTATGTCCTATAATACAAATAGAAGATGGTGTTCCTATGTCCTATAATACAAATAGAAGATGGTGTTCCTATGTCCTATAATACAAATAGAAGATGGTGTCCCTATGTCCTATAATACAAATAGAAGATGGTGTTCCTATGTCCTATAATACAAATAGAAGATGGTGTTCCTATGTCCTATAATACAAATAGAAGATGGTGTCCCTATGTCCTATAATACAAATAGGGCTAGATTGCAGAATACCCCACCACTTCGAAAGATCACTTGAAACTCTTACAAATTGTGCAAAATTATCCATTTAGCTCAGGTGTATTTAGACTCGTTCTATAAATGATTTGGAGTTGAAAATGGGTAAGATTTATTTGAATTTCAGGGTTAGATATTCATGACACATCGGCCAATGAGAAGTCTCGTTTGAGGTCACGTGTTGATACATGAAACTAGGGATAGTACGACAAAGTTAATTATTCAAGTGGGCAGGGCTTTGAAGCTGAGGGAAATTGAGGGGTAAAACAATAACTAATTTACATAATTTCTGTACTTTGAAATCGTTTCCAAATACATAAAATATTCAAATTAGCTAAAACAATAGCAAATTTGCATATTTGCTGTACTTTGAAATCGTTTCCAAGTACAGACAATATGCAAATTAGTTCTAGATTACAGTTCTAAAAACATGAAACATGAGAACATGAGACATGAAATTAGGCAATTTGATGTAACGTGATAACTAGAAGTTATCAAAATTTCAATATATGATTTCAATATTTAAGCAATATTTCAGTTCCTAATGTAGTAACGATAAAGCTAAACGTAAATTCATGGAACCAGAACTTATTTCTGATGAAATGAAATATTAACCGTACAATTACTAAAGTTGTTGTTTGACAATAGCAGCTGCTCTGCCACATTCTCTCTTCTGTGAGATTCTACTTCTGCATACTTATCCAACTCTGACCAGTCAAACTCCCAAACGATTTCGTCAAATTCTTCGTCTGAAAAAGACAGCTTCTCTTCCTCTTTTGACTGAATAGGAGGCACAATAGGCGGACCAAGACACTTAGAAACTGCCACTGACTGCGCTTTGTCTGCTTTCTCGTATAAAAACAGAACTGATGAAACATGCCCCGTTCGCTCGCGTATTAGTTTTTCTTCATGCTTTTGTTTAAATAAATTGGAAGCTGTTGTTACACGAAGGCAGTGAGCTGTCTTCTTCTTAAGACCAGCTTTTTCCATCAACGACGGAAGGATTGAATTTAACTCGTGAATACCTACAGGCGCATTTTCGAATTTAAATTCTCTTTTACTCGGTCGAAAATAAAACGCTTCATCGCATTTTTCCAACTTCCTCACTAAAGAAACATATTGCTTGAACATATCCACAAGAAAGAACTCGTGTTGTTCAACGCTTTCTGGATGGCATTCGTGATTCACGACTCTAGCTTTCTTTTTTAAATCTTTTAAACCTCCGTGATAAGTTTCGGAAATATTTTCTTTGTAAGTAATATAATTGTCTCCTATGAAAAAAATATTCAGCCGTAACTGCCTATGTTCACATGGCCTCAAGCTAAAAACCTTCCCAACATAAAAGTAAATAGTATTTAACAAAGTTTCTGCATTCTTATTTCCAGTAATTCCATTGTCCACAGCAGTGTCTCTTCCTCTTGGGTGACTGGTTTCTTCTCCTCACGAGAATGTTTCTCCGATAAGTGGTCGCCAGCTCTGTGACTTCTTCATTTCAGCATCCAAAACTTTTTTTAATATCTGAAAAATAAACATAAGACAAAATTAATAACCAGGTTTGTCACGGGTATAAAAAAAATGCTCGTTAAAATAAAACCTCTGTATACTTACGAGAAGTTCTTAACATCCAGCGGGTTAGCTTCTGCACGCCCGTTTTGTTCTAAATCACGCTTGATACAACAGATAATTTGGTAGACTGTGTTCTCCGGATAAGGGTTTCCATCTTTATCACGTATTTCTTGTACTAACTTAATAAGCCGCTAGGCTCGTATCCAAACTTTGCACCAAGCTAACATCTAAACCAAACGGGTTAGCCGCCTCTGCTTCCGGAAATTTGTTCTGTCTCTCTGCTGTCCATGATTCAAATATTCCCCAGCGAGTTTTGTATCCCGTACTTTTTGGAACAGCATGCTTCACACTCAGAAGGCCTTTCCTCTTCTGTCTCTGGGTCCCGAAATCTTTTGAATTTAGTCGGCTTTGTGACCATCTCATTTTTTCCATCCATCGCAAGTTCTTTCAAAATGCGAATAGAGGTTTTGCACCACCACGTGATGGCAGCCATGTTGGTGGCCAGAACAATGAGATTTGTTCAATCATGTGAAAAATTAAATCTCAAAGGAATAACATTCTATTGTTCTGGCCACCAACATGGCTGCCATCACGTGGTGGTGCAAAACCTCTATTACGGTACAGAAATTGTTCTTTCCAGTAGTCTTTCCACACTACGTATTTCATGGAATGTTCACCTTTCAAACCACATCGTTACGCTTTTATATTCAGAACGTGCAATAACCAGTAATGCCAGTTGTTCAACATTGTCCTCTGTGTCATGAATATCTAATGATGTGCGAGAAGCCATTTCTAAGCCGCGTGATTGTTTTAGACGGGCTACGCCCTCGACATTGTTCATGGCACTCGGATCTAGAAACCACGTCTAAAACAATCACGCGGCTTAGAAATATTACTTCAATTACCCTTTTTCATTTTTGTTGTGATACATATTTCCTGTGATACATATTTATAGTGATACATATTTCTTGCGATACATCGAAACAATTTCAAGTGACAACGTTCATTCAACTTGGTTATGATTGACTTATCATATCATGTGATCATTTTTCAGAATGTTCCCCTCAGCCCAGTTACAACTTCTTCAAAGTAATCGAGAGAAATTGCCTGAAAGGGGAAATCTGCAAAGAACTGAACAAGAAGGGAATTTCCAATTGGCAGGGCATTCTTGGTTATATGCGCGAAGACAGTAAAATATGTGAAACCGAGCAAGTGGCTAATCCATCAGCAGTAGTTCTGGAGATGCTGAAGGCAACACGTCCTGATCTCAAACTCGAAGGATTTTATGAGATCCTAAAGAAAATTAAACGACTCGATGTCATTTACGTTATTGGAAATCACCATGTGAGTTGCATGCTCTGCAAAAGGAATTCTTTTGATGGCCATTTAGATACCTCAAGCCTTTCATTTTCATCTGTATAACATAATTTATATACTCCAGATTATAACAATGAGAAGTCCGAAGATTACAGCAAAGCCGACACAGTATAATACTCTAGCAATGGCACTACGGCTAGCCAGACCTGACATTCTAGCCTAATTGGTTCAGGAGAAACCATTTTGTTCAACTTCTTTACGCTGTCAGATCCTGAAAAAAAGATTTGTTTACAATCCATCAAATATTCTCTCTACCACGTGATTGGTAGATTCACGTTACGTGACCCAATGACTGCTTTCAACCAGACTGCAGCTCTCGGTGATTGGTTAATAGCCATGTGTTATTAGCGTAAAGAGGACGAAACGCGCAGTCTGATTGGTCCGTAGCCATGTGTTATGAGAGTATACGATAAACAGTCTGATTGGTCGGTAGCCATGTGTTATGAGAGTATACGATAAACAGTCTGATTGGTCGGTAGCCATGTGTTATTAGAGTATACAATAAACAGGATAAAACGCGCAGCCTGGTTGGTCGGTAGCCATGTGTTATGAGAGTATACGATAAACAGTCTGATTGGTCGGTATAGCCATGTGTTATTAGAGTATACAATAAACAGGATAAAACGCGCAGCCTGGTTGGTCGGTAGCCATGTGTTATGAGAGTATACGATAAACAGTCTGATTGGTCGGTATAGCCATGTGTTATTAGAGTATACAATAAACAGGATAAAACGCGCAGCCTGGTTGGTCGGTAGCCATGTGTTATGAGAGTATACAATAAACAGAACGAAACGCGCAGCCTGATTGGTCGGTAGCCATGTGTTATGAGAGTATACGATAAACAGTCTGATTGGTCGGTAGCCATGTGTTATGAGAGTATACGATAAACAGTCTGATTGGTCGGTATAGCCATGTGTTATTAGAGTATACAATAAACAGGATAAAACGCGCAGCCTGGTTGGTCGGTAGCCATGTGTTATGAGAGTATACAATAAACAGAACGAAACGCGCAGCCTGATTGGTCGGTAGCCATGTGTTATGAGAGTATACGATAAACAGTCTGATTGGTCGGTAGCCATGTGTTATTAGAGTATACAATAAACAGGACAAAACGCGCAGCCTGATTGGTCGGTAGCCATGTGTTATGAGAGTATACGATAAACAGTCTGATTGGTCGGTAGCCATGTGCTATGAGAGTATACAATAAACAGGACAAAACGCGCAGTCTGACTGGTCGGTAGCCATGTGTTATGAGAGTATACAATAAACAGGACGAAACGCGCAGTCTGACTGGTCGGTAGCCATGTGTTATGAGAGTATACAATAAACAGTCTGATTGGTCGGTAGCCATGTGTTATGAGAGTATACGATAAACAGTCTGATTGGTCGGTAGCCATGTGCTATGAGAGTATACAATAAACAGGACAAAACGCGCAGTCTGACTGGTCGGTAGCCATGTGTTATGAGAGTATACAATAAACAGGACGAAACGCGCAGTCTGATTGGTCGGTAGCCATGTGTTATGAGAGTATACGATAAACAGTCTGATTGGTCGGTATAGCCATGTGTTATTAGAGTATACAATAAACAGGATAAAACGCGCAGCCTGGTTGGTCGGTAGCCATGTGTTATGAGAGTATACAATAAACAGAACGAAATGCGCAGCCTGATTGGTCGGTAGCCATGTGTTATGAGAGTAAACAATAAACAGCCTGATTGGTCGGTAGCCATGTGTTATGAGAGTATACGATAAACAGTCTGATTGGTCGGTAGCCATGTGTTATGAGAGTATACAATAAACAGGACGAAACGCGCAGTCTGACTGGTCGGTAGCCATGTGTTATGAGAGTATACAATAAAGAGTCTGATTGGTCGGTAGCCATGTGTTATGAGAGTATACGATAAACAGTCTGATTGGTCGGTATAGCCATGTGTTATTAGAGTATACAATAAACAGGATAAAACGCGCAGCCTGGTTGGTCGGTAGCCATGTGTTATGAGAGTATACAATAAACAGAACGAAATGCGCAGCCTGATTGGTCGGTAGCCATGTGTTATGAGAGTAAACAATAAACAGCCTGATTGGTCGGTAGCCATGTGTTATGAGAGTATACAATAAACAGGACAAAACGCGCAGCCTGATTGGTCGGTAGGTATGTGTTTGAGAGTATACGATAAACAGGACAAAACGCGCAGCCTGATTGGTCGGTAGCTATGTGTTATGAGAGTATACGATAAACAGCACAAAACGCGCAGCCTGATTGGTCGGTAGCTATGTGTTTGAGAGTATACGATAAACAGGACAAAACGCGCAGCCTGATTGGTCGGTAGCCATATGTTATGAGAGTATACGATAAACAGTCTGATTGGTCGGTAGCCATGTGCTATGAGAGTATACAATAAACAGGACAAAACGCGCAGCCTGGTTGGTCGGTAGCCATGTGTTATGAGAGTATACAATTAACAGTCTCATTGGTCGGTATAGCCATGTGCTATTAGAGTATTCAATAAACAGGACGAAACACGCAGTCTGATTGGTCGGTAGCCATGTGTTATGAGAGTATACAATAAACAGTCTGATTGGTCGGCAGCCATGTGTTATTAGAGTTTATTATACAAACTTCGCACGCTGACCAAAATTCCAGCAGCTCATTGGCTAAAATCGATCACGTGATTTCATTGTATCCGAGGACAACGGGCATGTTGTGATTTTAAACAGTTTAGTACACACTTCGAGTGCACTAAACAAATAGCAGAAGGAAATGACAGATTTAAATAACTTAACGACCGTGAAATTGAAGAATTTATAGATGAAGCCATTCCACTTGTTACCAAGCGACAAACGAAGTGGAGGATTTCCGTATTGAAAGGTAAAACCCAACGACTGTTTTTAAAACAAAGCGAGTTTGTTGTGGCTTTGTCGATAGTTCTCAAGTGTTGAATGAAAATTTTCTTGTTTAAAGTGTTAATTTAAAAATAACAGCTTAAGTTTGTTTCTCATTACAGAATGGCTTCATAAGAGATATACCAAGGAAATTCTGGAAGACTTAGATGAAGAAATCCTCGCGGAAAACTGAAAAAATATATATCAAGAATCGGCTGAAAGTCGACCAAGAAAAAGACTACAGCCGCTCAGCTCACCTTTGCATCAGAGCAGGTATTAACGCTACCTAACTTCAGAACAAGTTGGAAAGACGTTTTCTATAATAACTGATCCCGTTTTCAAAGTCGCTAATAAATCATTGAGCGCTAAATTCCAAAGAGTTCTGTCCTTGGTCCCTTACTGTTTCTTCTCTACATCAACGACTTTAATAAATCTTCTACAGCTTTCGATTTTCACCTCTTTGCTGATGACTCAAACCTATTCTTCTCTCATACAAATCTACAAACATTCGAGACAACAGTCAATAATAAATTATGTAAGATCAATGACTGGCTTTGTGCAAACAAGCTGTCTTTAAAGTGCATATGAAGCGTAAATTAAGTTGATCTAATGTTGAAATGCTTTCGAAATGAGGAATAATAACATGTTCCGTTTGCCAACATCTCATCTCGTTTCAGAGATATTCAGGTTTTTGTAATATGCAAATGAGATGACCTGTGACGTCATATTGTTTGCACAGCCTGGAGACAGATTACAAAATGAAGAATATCTCTGCAAATATTGAATAAAAATTACTGAAACTTGCACATGTATGACACTATGGAAAGTACACATCATTGTGCAAATTATGGTGTTGCCATGGAAACTCTCATGGGCCCACGTACCTTTCACCTTGAATATAAAATTCAAATTTCTTTCCTTGTTACAAAAAATAAGTTGCTTAAACTACTCACATACAATGCCTACATTGTTCCAAATCTTATTTTGGACCCACACCAAAAAAATTGTGTTTTGACAAAGGAGAAATTAGGGAGGTTTGTGTTATTTGTAGTGGAAGCCTGGGGCCAGAGTGTTTCCATGGCAACATCATAATTTGCACAATGATGTGTATTTGCCATAGTAGCACATATATGCAAAGTTTCAATAGTTTTTGTGTCTACTGCTTCTTAAGAAGCTGTAGACACTATGTTATCGAGTGCTTTGACGCGCGTAAGATAGTGTGTTTCTTAACATTGTCGATAAGTGGTCGTGAAGTTTTATTCCGGACCAATTGAATGTGTCGTTGGCTTTCGTGCATTACTCGGAATCTTCATTTAGCGACAATATCTAATCACAAAATGGCAATGAAGATGACGACTATATGCCGATGGTGACATGTTCACGAGGTCGCGAGTTGGTCTTTTCAATTTCGTCACAATGATTTGGAGAGCTAGAGCGGTGAGTAATATTGTTATTTTACCATAAATTTTCTAAGATTTACAAACTTGATTAGCTACAGCTTTCGCAGAGTGTGTGTAACCGGTCAAATGAAAGGTTTCCTAAGGTACTTTCAATGTCTATGTCGATGTACTTCCCACCAATTGAATACCAAAGTGTTAATTTTCCTGCTCTAAAGCTAAATCTCTAAATAAGGCTGAAACAGAAATATTAAAGGTTTGCAACAACTTGTCTTTAGGTTGGAAGAATGGCGAGTCTCAGCACCCGGGTTTTAGGAAAAAGTTAGATTTTCGTTCGTATGCTCCTTGTTCGTATGAAGGAAACTGATGTCGATCAAGCCGTTGTTTCACCTCTAAAATGGAATTGAAGGCTAGACTTACAATACAAATTACAGACAGGAGTAGTAGGAGAGGCATGGAATTAGCCTCCTTTTTAAGGCGCTATGCTAATTTTTAAGGCGCTCTCATTAATAAAGTGAGGCGCGCTCATGAATAAAGTGCGGTAAAGTGCGGCGTCTCATGAATAAAGTTTGTAGAATCTCATTAACTCAGAAGATTATCTATTATTTCTGTGAATGAGGTCATCGATCTATTCGGGTATGTTTGGGCAAAGCCTATTGTTTGGGGTCGTCTCTAAAACCAGGAGCGATCGGCCCTGAATCCATTCAAGAAATTGAGTAGCAACAAGATCGATCGATTCTACACCTATTCGAAATAGAAAAAAAAAATACCTCGCAATATCTAAACCCCTTTGTAGCGTAAATAGTAAGAACAAACTACTCGTGATAGGCTCTAAACTGTCTTTATTATTTTCCTTTACAGTTAATAACTCATAAGATAATTGTATACAAAATCCACTGTGACTCATAAGAGCAACTTTGCTATTGTTCTTAGGGATTAGCGATAACTGAAGAGCCTATTGTTTTGAGGAAAACTCTCGTGATGCAAATTCTTCTCTAAAACTGAACTATAATTACCATACGAATAAAAGCAAACCACCAAAACATAGTTTATTCAATCTCAAAAAAAACAATTTACAGTTCGTTTTCCTTATAGTCGCGGAGTTGATAACTTTCTTATTTCTCAGTTCTTGGGTTGATATAATGTACCGTGTTACAATATTACACTGATTACAATGATTGGAAAGTTTTACTAAGTATACATAGTGTTGTTGACAACACGAAAACCCTTATGGATACCCGAGCTACACATTTAGATAGTTTTCTTTATCGATCTCATTACATCTCTTATTAACTCCCTTACAATTAAACTTATCCGAAGCTCCAAAGCAATAATAGGTTTTACTACCCAACGCCCGCCGCCGCCCGCCGCCGCCCGCCGCCGCCCGCCGCCCGTAAAACCTATTATTGCTTTGGAGCTTCGGAACGTTTAGTTGTAAGGGAGTTAATAAGAGATGTAATGAGATCGATAAAGAAAACTATCTAAATGTGTTGCTCGGGTATCAATAAGGGTTTTCGTGTTGTCAACAACACTTTGTATACTTAGTGAAACTTTCCAATCATTTATTGCAAGTACATACCTTATCACCAGAGGAGCACAAGTATTTTTTACAAGAAGCAAAATTACAAAAACCTAAAGTGGTTCGAGTTTATAACCAATCAGCTAATTCATGGCTCATTTCAGATAGTATAAATAGGTTTGCTTTATTAATTTATTAAAACGATCAGCTGTCTAATTACAAGTATTTTATATCCCTTTCATCTACCCAAGAATTAAAACTCTCGGGATACCCCTTCCACTGGACAAGGTATTCAATCCTGCCTTTCCGTTTACGCTTTTTTAAGACTTTTTCTACCCGGTAGAAATCATCTTGCTTTTCGACTCTCTGTAACTCGGCTTCGTAAAATGTTCCTTCTAAAAGTTATCCATGATAGTCCTTTAAACAATAGACAGGTGGCTGTCTTGGTATTCTTTCAGATATGGTAAATATCTCTTCGGTCTAGTTTGGAAAATAACCTAAAACAACGATAACGCGTGTTTTATTCTTTACGAATAGAGTGTAGCCTGGGAATGACAAACTATTTGTTTTCTCCTTCTAATTGTTAGCTTATCCAAGTGAAGCAGCATTTGTCAACAAGAAAAAAAATCAATGAAACATAAATCAGTGTAATCTTGTAACACGGTACATTATATCAACCCAAGAACTGAGAAATAAGAAAGTTATCAACTCCGCGACTATAAGGAAAACGAACTGTAAATTGTTTTTTTTTGAGATTGAATAAACTATGTTTTGGTGGTTTGTTTCTATTCGTATGGTAATTATAGTTCAGTTTTAGAGAAGAATTTGCATCACGAGAGTTTTCCTCAAAACAATAGGCTCTTCAGTTATCGCTAATCCCTAAGAACAATAGCAAAGTTGCTCTTATGAGTCACAGTGGATTTTGTATACAATTATCTTATGAGTTATTAACTGTAAAGGAAAATAATAAAGACAGTTTAGAGCCTATCACGAGTAGTTTGTTCTTACTATTTACGCTACAAAGGGGTTTAGATATTGCGAGGTATTTTTTTTTCTATTTCGAATAGGTGTAGAATCGATCGATCTTGTTGCTACTCAATTTCTTGAATGGATTCAGGGCCGATCGCTCCTGGTTTTAGAGACGACCCCAAACAATAGGCTTTGCCCAAACATACCCGAATAGATCGATGACCTCATTCACAGAAATAATAGATAATCTTCTGAGTTAATGAGATTCCACTTTATTCATGAGAGCGCCGCACTTTACCGCACTTTATTCATGAGCGCGCCTCACTTTATTCATGAGCGCGCCTTAAAAATTAGCATAGCGCCTTAAAAAAGGGCGTACGCCCTAATTAATTTATGCATGACCTAAGACAATAAGACTGTGACGTCATCTGAATTAATGAGAGCGCCTTAAAAATTAGCATAGCGCCTTAAAAAGGAGGCTAATTCCATGCCTCTCTACTACTGACAGGCAATCCAAATTGCTTGACATTATACAGAAGTTATGTTTATGATTTTTATATTATCCCGACTGATTTTTATTCATTTTCCCGGACATTTTCTGGGCAAACGTGGCGGAAGCCTAAAAGTTAACGACCATATTCAAGTGGATAAACAAAAATTATTTCAAGCACTTCTATTAAAACTATGAACTTCCTGTTACATAATATGTAAGAACTACGATGGTGCCTGATTCTAGTTTTCAATTTATTTCGAAAGCAAAGTGCTGTTTTCAGATTCTTTCGAGTTATATTCCCATCTCATGATGTGCAAAACAATGATGTTAACGAAACCCAATACTGCGGTTACACAGATTGTCAGACAGTTATCGCATCAGATTGTTTACTAAATTGAAATCTTGGTGGCGGCCAAATTGCTATAGAAAACTTGCTACAAAAACACTAGTTAAAATCGCTTGATATCACAGAAGTTACGTTGATGATTTAGAGGTTGATAACACATTAATTTTGGAGGAAATGTACATTTTCTGAGGCCTACAATCAGCGAGGAAAATTGTACTGGTAATTTTTGACAGATCAGACATGCATAACTAATTAGGAGGCGTTTTTCAAAATCACAGGCGTTGCGGGCAGGCGTTCCCTTCCCTTCTCCTCCCCTCCCCCTACTTCCCTTTTGTCCTCGCGTCATTCTTCCCTCGTCCAAATATATTGCGGTTTCCCAAATGAAACGCCTGCATTGCTGGCTAATGCTCACTTTGCTTCAGCTGCTTCAGGTTACTAAAAATAGATTTGATTCAACATTATCATTGCACGCCACACACACTGTAGCCTGCTGTGCAGACGTATTTTTTCACTCTCATAAATTCGAAGAAAAAAGTAACGTCTGCTTACCCGAGCGCTTAATTAGTTTCCAATATGCAAGCATGATGTCAGCAAGTTTGTTATATTTCTCTGCCCAATCAAAGCCATTGTTAGAATTTTTCAACGATTTTTTCAGGGAAATACGAAGGCGTACATTTCCATTTATTTAGCTTGTAATTACAGAGATCAGTACAGATCCGAAAAACGGTATGGAAAATCTTATATTGATAGACATTTTGTTGATACTAATACTTTACTCCTGCCCCTACTATGCCACATTTATCCATTCCTCACTTATAGCTGCCTGGTATGGGGAGAACCTACATATCCAATATCAAACCTTTAGAAATCTTACAAAAGAAGGCAATTCGCATAATTACTTTTTCAACATTTTATGCCCATACCAGTCCGCTTTTTAGTCAGCTTAAACTTCTAAAACTTCATGATATAATTACTTGTTATACTGTATCCTTTATGCAACAACAACAAGTTTATTCGTACCATTTTGGAAATTACAAAAAATAAGGAAAAAAGCATGCATTGTAGGTACAGTTTACCTGTAATAGCCGAGTGGGCTAATCGAGACAGATCACCATGATTGGAAATAATTAATAACAATACTATAGTAGACTGTTAAGCAGTCTAAAAACTAACACACACACATTCTCAGACATACATAAAATAAATGAAAGGGACAACAAAGATGTCACATATATATACACATATATACACACATGCATACTGCATATACATACATACAATGTACATACACATATACATACATGTACATATATATATATATAATATATATCGGGTATACATGTATAAATGATTTGTACTAGAAAACATTTAGGAGTAACCACTAATAATATCTGATTTAATGTTCTGTTTAAAAGCATATTTTTTCAGATATTTGTAGTTTTCATTAACCCTTTAACCCCTGACCGCGCATATAGGCGCGGTCATGAAGCATGTACCTGGAGAAAATTATTGCGTCAAACCTAGACATGCTGGAAATACGATGTTGCGATATTATTTCAAGGGATGAATAACTTCAAAGCGAGAGCTACAACAGAGATCGCTTGACTCTCCCACTTTGGAGAAAATCGCATTTGTTTTGGAGATGGTTGTTCGTTTCTTCGATTTTCGCGAATTTTCAGGAGCTGAAAATCGGCTCAAAAAAACCTTCCCATTCGCACTTGAAATCAAAAGCAAATACAAAATAACCACTCAGTCGTTACAGTACCTTGTTTAATCTTTTCAACCAGCAGGTTTGTTTGCACAAAACACACCAAGCGACTGTGAACCACGCCGGTGTTTACACGGCATTTCACTCGACCACATTTCCCTGCTCCCACCTCCAATTGCATGCTGGGTAATCAACAAAAAATTCACAAGGGGACCCCCCCTCTGGGACTCCTGTAGGTTTTTTTTTTATAAGTCTTTTACCCCTGCAACCAAGAGCGGTGATTTGGACTCAAGCCGTTGCTTTAAAGTGACAAAAACACATCCTAATAGGTTAAGCAGGGGGAAAAGACAACCAACTGCAGGATTTCAAGGGTTTCAGTGAAGAATTATTTCATGTGTCTCAAAGCATAAACACAACAGAAAGACCCTGTGAAACCCCTCACAAGGCCTACTAAAAGCAAACCAAGTACTTTTCAGCCGTCCTCAGACTTAATGATGTCCTCTAGCTCTCCTACAGTGGCTTATTTGTACAAAATTAGAGCACATTTGGTTGGAAATCCTACAGAAGAAAGCATACTTACCGCCGACGAGTCCGTAGAATTCTGCCGAATGGCATCATGGGGAAAGTTTGAGCCCTTGGTTTAAAAGAGTCAGCAGTATTTAACTAGCCCGGGCTAGCCAAACTGGAACTGAGGGGGGAGGGTTGAGTTAGCACTCTGCATTTCACCAATTGAGCCCAAACACGTCCAGGAGTGAAAAGGTTAATAGAATTCCAAATTTGCACTCCTCCTATGCACCAGTATTCCTAACGTTGTTGACACTTTCTTTCAAGCTACTAGCAGTAAGCATAAGTTGCATCTAAATCCACCTTCTCCTTTCCAAAGATTCGTACAAATTATGGAAAATTTAATATAATATATCTTGGCCCCAAAGTTTGGAGCAATGTTGATGAATCTATAAAATCTTTGAGCTTCCGCTGCTTCAAGCGAAAGTTTAAAGACAAACTTCTAAATCTTTATTAATAATCTAAATAACTGTTTTGACCCACATCCTGCTTACTAATAGTAACTTTGTTTGTTAGTGTGTATATTGTGTGTTGCGTGTGTATTTATTATCACCTTAATTAGTTATTCAACGTATTTAATGTTATGTGCTTGCTGATTTTTCGCCTTTTTCTGACTTGCAAAATTAACTTAATGGGCACCCGACTAGATTAGCTCCTTATAGTTATGTCGGGTGCCCGGTTACTTTATAACTTATTTACATTAATCCGACCCATGTAATCTACCACTGTAAGTACAAACAAAAGTTGTTGTTGTTGTTGAATCAAAGAGAAAGGCAAATGTAAAGTTCAACACCATTCATCAATTCAACCAGAAGATATCAAGAAATGTTATGAAAGCGGAATATTTGGCGAAGATACGCCTACTTCTCTACTACGAGTAAATTGGTTTACAGTTAATTTCACAAAACTTTGGCCGCGTGGATTGCCAAGTTCGTTTGGAACTTGGGAAGTACGTTCCGAAGTACGCAAATTACTTTTGTATCTGTCAATCAAATTGTGACTTTGGAACTTAGGTCTGAACTTCACAACAAAGTTGCTCGCGAAGTTGGGAAGTTGGCGGTGAAGTTTGATCCCATTTTATTATGGAATATTCGTTGCAACCCGGTTGACAAGCACTACTATAGTACTGAGTGAGACAGACGAACTAAAAGGCTGGATGGGGAATTAGACGATACATTTTGCTTAATTTATCAAATTGCAAGCGAAGTGTTCACCGAAGATCAAGTATTAAAGGAACTTCCACTTGGAGCAAAAGCTTTGCTGATCTATCAGCTACAATAATTATTGCTCGTAGACGAATCTCCGCTGCTACCGAGGGTACCTATCCTTCGAGTCAGGATCCGAGTCAGGATCCGAGTCAGATTTCGAGTCAGGATCCGAGTCAGGATTCGAGTCAGGATTGGGCCATTCCATTTAAAATCTGCTCCCCCCCTATTGAGGGGTTCACTTCTGGGCCCCCTGTGATAGATTGGTGGGAATACCCTCTTGGATACTGTCATATTTAGTCCCCCCTTGGAAAAGAGCATGGAAGGCCCTACGGATATTGCTGAACCCCCTTGGATTTCGTGTTTTTTAACCGGCTGCCCCCCCTCCCTTCAGGATATCCATACCCCTCAATAGGCAAGTGTGTTGCACACCCCCTTGGATTTATTGTGCTATTTGACCCCCCCCCCCCCCCCCCCCCCCCCCCGTCCCCACTGGATATCCACACCCCTCAATAGGGGGAGCATTTTTTAAATGGAATGGCCCATTTCGAGTCAGGATCCGAGTCAGCATCCGAGTCAGGATTTTAGGGTAGGAATTATCCGGGCCTTCTTGCTAAGCTAAGTTTACTGGCAGTAAACTTTATAGCGAGAAGGTCGCTTTATCCCTAGGATAGCGCTACCACGGGGTACGGGGTTAAGTCTGTAACCCTTCGTATAGTCATAGTTAACCGGCCAACGGACCTGTAGGGTCTGTACAATGTGCGAGCCAGCGATGCGAGCCATGCGAGCCATGCAAAAAAATATAATTAATCAAAAACAAAATTTAGCCAGACAAATTAAAGTTCAATCGATTCTTTCCAGTACTGATGATGAAACACTCATACAAATCCTTATTCAGTTGACCGGGGATAGGAAAAGTGCGAGTTGAAAAGTGCGTGTTGCGAGTTGAAATGTTACAGGCAAAAATGGCGGGGAAAATACATGATCTGTCGCCGTGCAGAGTGGAAATTTCGAAGATCGGCTGAGCCAATCCAAGAGAATTTGACTTTCTTTCCGATTAACGATAAAAAGCAAACTTCTTTTGACGACCTTTCGGAATCATTATTCTCCTGATACAGAAACGAGATGAACAGACAGATCAAAAGAGCCGAGAAGTTTAGAACTGCATGAGCGAACTGGAGAACAGAGACTGAACTGAACCCGGACTAGAGTCAATTCAGTGTAGAGTATGGACATGATTAGATATGAACCAAAAAAAACTGAGCTGAGTGCATGAATAGAATAAATAGAACTGGAAACCGAACCCAATGTTGAAACTGTTTGACGCCCTTACACAAAGAAATTGAGAAAATTGAACTGACCGAAACCGAACAGAACATATATTGGCTTACGGATATGAATCGAATATACAGAACTGAATCAGTAAACTACTTTTCGGATTGCAAAAACGATTTATCGAACTGCAAATGACATGAACGAACTAGTAGGGTAAAGAAGAAAAGTATTAAACCGAAAATGACAGAACAAGAAAAACGAGCGAAACTGAATTCTGAGAGGAAATTAATTATAAAATTGGCCGGACCCTTGTGGAAACATCAACAAAGGGTGACTTTTTTCGATTCTCGCTGGAAAATCGATGGAAACAACGGTTGTCACAGAAATGATGATTGTTATAGGTTTTAGTTTCTTTAGAAGTCGCATGTGTGTTACAGAACTGTTGATGTTTCATGGGTTTAGCGCTATGGATTCGGGAACGCACTGAAATATGGCTACGATACAGCTACGTAGAGCGGCTATATAGAATGTATATTGGAACAAGCCGCCCACTGGGCTTTCACTCGGGCCACTATATATATATATTAATGCAGCCAGACACTCTTTAAGGTGAGCACACACCAGGAGAAATTTTGCATGTCCCCTAGTGTATGTCTCACCTTTATGGAGGAAGGGGTACTCCCATAAAGGAATTGTTTTCAGTGTCCAAGGGAGGCACCATTAGAAATGTGGAGGGGGGAGGTAGGACTTCCTCAAGATGCACATTTTTTTCGTCGCTGGAAGAATTAGATAGAAGAAAGGGAATAGTTAAACTAAGTAATAAATTGAACTGAATTGTGATTGCAATCGAAATATTGTAAATTAGAATTAGAAAGGACTTACCTCTGAATAACTGTGAGGGTAAAGAGAACAAAATAAACGTCCAGCGAGGTACATGTATACGCTGGTTCATTTTTCTAGGGATCCAGGCGCACCGAGATTTATGGGTCCGCGGACCCAGACTGACTTGGAGTTTCTGTATACGGAAAATTTGTTTTTTTTCATCTCAAAAAGCATTTACCATTGCAGGAACTCTAATCTCAGTTTTCTTACTTTTTCTTGCAACTCGCATTTTTCAACTCGCATCACTCCCATTCTCCAGTTGACCGACAGCCGGTAAGCAAAGCACACACTGGCGGAAGCTGAATTACTTACCTTCTCGCATTCATTTGCAACCAAAACCCTAGCCCTGAAAACACATGGTAACTCGAGCCACCGACACCAAATCCGCGGCTGAACTGATGATGAGCCAACAGCTATAAATATCAATAGCGCTAGCAAAGCTTTTTGCAACAGTTGGTTACATTGTACAACGTGTCGTCTGAATGCGATTGGTGCCTGTACCAAGCATTTTGGCCGAGTGTTTACACCGCTAAATTTGGTCCGCGGACCCAAAAGGTTTCGGCACGACACCTATTTTTGTCGTGTACATATGAACATTTCTGGGTCCGCGGACCCATAAATCTCGGTGCGCCTGGTCGGAGAGCCGTGCGAATTATAGCAAGTCTACAATAATTATTACCTCAAATAAATATTTTCAAACATAACAAAGGTATATCGGTTAATAAGAGTTTTATTATATGGCTAATTTGAAATCTAAAATAAAAGGTAAAGGCAGGGAATTTGTTTTAAATTTGCATTGCTACATCAGTACATGTACAGCGCGCGTGTAACACTCAAATGGCTTCTCCAGTACCTTTACTGAATACAAGAAACTACGCTTGGGATTTTCAAAACGATCGAGAGTATCGTTGTATCTAACAAGAGGAAAGCCTAAGCAAAAAGAGTTTTCAAAAGTGAACAGTGTTCATTTAAAATGAGATAAATCAAACATCTTTCATCACTACAGCGACGCGGCAATATGTTAATTCAAACCTGTCGCTATTTGTGTCCAGATCCACCAGATCTTCATCAACTTTGATAAACAAAATTCAAGAATAATTTCATAACAGGAATTCTCAGCAATTGTATGTGAGTATTTTATTTATTTTTTGTATGCGAGGTTTTTTTTTCATGGCTCGCATGTTCTATTTGCATGGCTCGCATCGTTGGCTCGCATGTTGTCCAGACTCGATTAGAGGTAATTATAAATTTCTTGGAATTCCAGACTCGAAATCCTGACTCGGAATCCTGACTCGAATCCTGACTCGGATCCTGACTCGGAATCCTGACTCGGAATCCTGACTCGGAATCCTGACTCGGATCCTGACTCGGATCCTGACTCGGATCCTGACTCGGATCCTGACTCGGATCCTGACTCGGATCCTGACTCGGATCCTGACTCGGATCCTGACTCGGATAGATAGATAGATAGATAACCTTTATTTAAACACGATTAATGTAAAAGCTGAAAGCTTGTGGGGTCGTGTAAAAGAAATGTATATAAAATTAAATAAAAACACTATCAAAGTAAGACGTATATATATACATATATATACTATTTACAATATCATATCAATATCAATAATGCTTAGGGCTGTATGTAATTTATAATCTTTATAGTTAATAATAAGTAATAAAACTTTTATATTTGATCCCTAAAGTTAGTAATATGTAAATCCTTCGGCTCTGAAGTTCGTAGTAGTAGCTGAAGTGATATCAAAACTAAAATTCCCAAATGATTTCGAGCAGCTAAGACGGGATATTGTTTCTTTAAGACCAGTGCTTTTAACGTCATAGTCTCTACAGATAGTGTTCCATAGCACCGCACCTCGATATGTTAATGAATCCTTCATGTATCTAGTGTTAAATCGAGGTGTCGAGAGCGAATCGCGTGCCTGACTCGGATCCTGACTCGGATCCTGACTCGGATCCTGACTCGGATCCTGACTCGGATCCTGACTCGGATCCTGACTCGGATCCTGACTCGGATCCTGACTCGGATCCTGACTCGGATCCTGACTCGGATCCTGACTCGGATCCTGACTCGGATCCTGACTCGAAATCCTGACTAGAGACTTAGTTTATCTCGCTGCTACCAAGAACTAGTCAACGAAATCATTATGTAGGGCAAGAGGCCGCAAATGCAACAAGCAGCCATCCTGTGGATATTAAAAGCCAAGGTGATGTCAGATTTAATTTGGCACCATTTTCAGACACAATTATTTTCAGAACCGAGCACTTTACCGATTAAGCAAAATGTATCATTGTCTAATTCCGCTTTGAAAGATATAACATCCAGCCTTTTAGGTCGTCTGTCTCGCTCAGTACTACAGTAGTGCTTGTGAACCGGGTTGCAACGAATATGCCATAATAAAATGGGATCGAACTTCACCGCCAACTTCCCAACTTCGCGAGCAACTTTGTTGTGAAATTCAGACCGAAGTTCCAAAGTTCAGTTGGAAGATCACAATTTGATTGACAGGTACAAAAGTAATTTGCGTACTTCGGAACATAGTTCCCAAGTTCCAAACGAACTTGGCAATCCGCGCGGCCAAAGTTTTGTGAAATTAACTGTAATATCAGCCTGTTCTTTTGCTGAAGAGGGAGGGAAAACCAAAGAAATCTGAAAAAATGAGTTTTGTAATACAGAAAGATGCAAACAACATCGAGTATGTCGAAATGACCGAAGAAGAAAAGACGAAGGATCATCCTGGTGGAATTAGTGATAAAGCGGACGAAGGAGATCCAAAAAATGTTTTCTACCAGTAAAAAAATTTGCCCAGTCCAGTAGTTAAAGAAGCTCTTATGTCCTTCCCTGAATTGTTATTAGATATGATGGACTTGCTGTCAATGTTGAGCTCGCTTTGCGGGACAGAAAATACAAAACTACTGAGTTGGATTAATCTGGCTATGTGCAAATTTTGAGCACATAGCCTCTTTAATAACTCATTAACATTTATATCATTATAGATCTTATTTTTAGAAAAATATAATTTGTCCAGCAAAGGTGGGGACTTAAAAGCGACTTAGCGCCCTTAACACAAGTAAGAAGGTGGCACGGACCATGGGGAGGAGGAGGGTTGAAAAACGACAAAGCTGTTAGGTCGAGCATAAGCAGCGAAGATTGATCTCACAAGAGTTGGACCTCGTACTGTATTGTAAGCCCCTATAGGGGGTGTGAATAATTGACTCCCACTCCGCATGCATTGTGCACGTGCTTACCATATGCTTTGTATAGTATTACATTACCAATACGGGTAGGACATAATATGTGGTATAATTCAGAATCCATTGAAGCTTCGTTTTTGATACAAGTTAGCATTGCTCTAAAACATATATGAGAATTAGTTTGGGTTATCTTCTCAGTGCTTCATACGAGCGGTGTGAATTTCGACGAAATGACAACATGAATTTGTAATCAGTCAAGGCTTACTCTTCGACAATAGTACAAAATATCGAGCAGAAACCTATTGAACCAGCAGTTTTTAACAATAACATAACTTAAAAGAGTTGAATGAACTTACCTTTTAAACCCATTGCTAGAAAATCGATTCTTACTAAGTTTTCTTCCTTCTAAGGCCCGGTCCACACTAATCCGTTTTCGTTTGAAAACGCATACTTTTTTATGCGTTTTTACCGATCGTCCACACGAAAACGATCAAAAACGGAGATGTTTATCTATGAAAACGGAGGTTTTCGAAAACGATTTCCAGATTGGAGACTTTTGAAAACGCAGGTCTATCGTTTTAGTGTGGACGGCAAAAACGGAGCTTTTCAAAAACGTTTACATCACAACTCATTATGCAAGCCCCAGTCTCCCGCGTTAGCGCGTAAACAAATCACTATTTGATATGGCAGACGAGCTTGTGTTTATGATGTTTAGCCTTCTTTCTAGCTTGATTGCTTGCCTGGAGTTAAATGTGGCACTGATTAATCTACAAGCAGAAGCTTTACGTTTTCGGCCGCTTTTTTGACTTTAAACTCATTTGTTACCTTAAGTAAAAGTTCCACTTCATCATCTGTCCAGGTGAGGTGATCTGTTTCCTTTTCTGACGTCTTTTTCTTTGAAGATTTTGCCAATTTTACTGTAAACTTCGAGCGAACGCGTCTTGTTTACAGTGTTTTTCGCGCTTCAAAAAGAGCCGACAGTATCGCTGGCGCTATTAGAGCAAGCGTAATGAACACAAAAAACGTCCGAGCAGAGCCTGGTAACGAAAACGCATCTTGGATCATCGTTTTTCAGCCCCTAGTGTGGACGGTCGAAAACGATGGGAAAACGCTAGTGTGGACGCAGAGCTAAAAAAAATAGGTACCCAAAGGGTACATGTGTCTACTGCATTTTTGTCTTCTTAAATTTGGGAGTTACAGGCTTGAAATATTCAACGATACAGTAGTTATAGTCAACAGATCATAATAGTTGAATACTGAAATAAGTTTTTTTCAAAGTGTTTAGTACCTATGTGGCAAGCTAAAAAATCAGCCTAGAAATCTTTTGTCTTGTTTACATCCTTTTTTTGGGGGGGGGGGGGGGGGGGTACTCAACAATTAAGAATTTCCTGTGTTTCTATAGAGTTATAGAAATACGAGTGGAAGTTTGGGAGAATGAGAAATGGCAGTGAGAACACGAGCCCGAAGGGCGAGTGTTTCCACAGCTATTTCGAATACTTCCAAACTTCCACAAGTGTTTCTATAACTCTATAAAAACAAGGGGATAATGTTTTCTATTTCCTTTATATTAAATAACCCACACAAACTAAGTACAATGGAAAATCACGCATTTATTAGTATCACAAAAATGTAAATTCTCCTAACCACGCAATCGAAACGTCATCAACTGATCACTAGCTCAAGTGCGCACTCAACTTATAGAGTTATAGAAACACGGCTTTCAGCCAATCAGAGCGCATGTACTATCGAATCTATTTTATAAAGTTTTATACTGGGAGGCTCCGCCCCGAGGTCCAAACCCTTACCTTTTATATACCATTTTTGACAGAAAAGGTAACCCTTTCATATACCTTCCATAAAAAAATGGTACCCCTTTCACAGACTTTTACTAAACTTTTCACTTGAGTAACCCCTTAAAATACTTGGATGAATCAGCCATTTATTTTTATAGGTGCGTCTGTTCGAGATATTTTGAAAGGCCCTTTTAAATACCTAAATGACAGTTTTCCCTACCCTTTTCTTTACTTCAACTCATGAAATCCCTACCCTTTTATATACCTCCAGCCTGAAAAGGTACCCCTTTCGAGCGGAGCCTCCCCGTATAGTCCATTATAGGGAGCCTCCCCGTATAGTCCATTATAGGGAGCCTCCCCGTATAGTCCATTATAGGGAGCCTCCCCGTATAGTCCATTATAGGGAGCCTTCCCGTATAGTCCATTATAGGGAGCCTCCCCGTATAGTCCATTATGCAGAGCCTCCCCGTATAGTCCATTATAGGGAGCCTCCCCGTATAGTCCATTATAGGGAGCCTCCCCGTATAGTCCATTATAGGGAGCCTCCCCGTATAGTCCATTATAGGGAGTAGTATCCCCCGGGTTTACATGTATGTTGTTCTCCATGCAATTGACGTTTACATCTTGTGTGAACTACTTCGTCAAATAGGTAGAAATGAACCAGTGTTGATATGAAAAGCTAGTTCATTGTAGGGCTGTTTCTGGAGCTAGCATGTAGTTTGCACTATACTACTTGTATCAATCGCCTGATGACAGCAAGACAATCAGATTGTAGCATTGATGTTACAACACTTTTGGTTTCTACTAAGGGACAAACCATATTTTTTTGGAGGATAGGCATGCAAATAGTTTTTTCTGCTCATGTGGAAAATTGTTTTCCCTACTTTACAAGTTAGCAATTATTCCATATGCAAAACGATTTGTTTTAAGTTTGCAGCCTGTTTCAATATTTCTGATCCCCCCCCCCTCCAAAAAACAATGGTCCGTCCCTATAGAGTTGTCTAGATAATCCCCAACAAGATAGCTGTGAGGGTACTACCAGCAGGGAAAGTGAACTGTTAGACTTTACTGACGAAGAAATCGAAAATGCTATCAATAAATTAAAATACAATAAATCACCGGGCAAAGACAATATCCTAAACGAAGTAATAAAAAACGGTAAAAAGCAACTAAAACCACTACTGAAATCGCTTTTTAACATTATTCTATCATCAGGGGAATACCCTCGAGATTGGTGTACCGGCTTTATTGTTCCAATTTACAAAAAAGGCGATAAGGACAAAACTGATAACTACAGAGGCATAAGCCTGTTATCCTCACTCGGCAAACTTTTCACCTCTATACTTAATAATAGGCTGTATGAATTTCTTAACTCAGGGCGATGTGGCAGAACCAGTCGAAATCCAAAATAAAACAATAAGTTGCCTTATATTTGCAGATGACTTGGTTGTACTATCAAAGACCGCTGAAGGTCTACAGAAATATCTACATAGAATCAAGGAATATTGCAACCAATACAATTTAGAAGTAAATATCGAAAAAACAAAAACCATGGTCTTCAACAATACAGGAAAGAGAATGAACAACTATGTTTTTAATTACGACGGCGAAACCCTGGAAAATGTTCGAGCATTTAAATACCCTGGTTTAACGTTCAGTACGTATGGTAACTTCACACTAGCCAAACAAGAACTGAAAAAGATAGCACTAAAAGTCCTTTTTAAACTCCGCAAAGAAATGGTGACCACTTTAGAACTGACCTAAACCTCACACTGAAATTATTTGACTCTCTTCTTCAGCCAATCCTCCTATATATGGAAGCGAAATCTTGGGAGTCGACTGTAAGGGTCCTATTGACAGAGATCCAATAAAGTCAGTTCATGTTAAGTTTTGCAAATGGCTCCTAGGAGTAAATAGGAATGCTACGAATAATGCTTGTCGTGCTGAACTAGGCAAACTCCCACTTAAAGGCGAAGCGATATTCCGAAGCATTAAATATTGGCTAAAACTGGAAAATGTGGATAATACAAAATTGGCAACCGAGGCCTACGCGGACTCCAGACTCTTACTCAAGCCGATGGTCTGGTGCCAAAAGATAAGAAGCATAATATGTCACCTCAGCTTTGGCAATCTGTGGCTAGCCCAGAATAATATAACCAATTACGCAGCACTCGCTAGCAACTGAACTAAAACAAAGGCTACGAGACGTTGAATGCCAAAACTGGTACAGCGAGATCCATAATGACTCTAGAAGTAATTCAAATCAGCGAAATAAGTTAAGAACATACAGAATATTCAAGATATCTTACGAATTAGAAAATTACTTGAAGGAAGTATACAATGTGAAGCACAGAATAGCACTAACAAGGCTAAGAATAAGCAACCACAAACTAGAGATCGAAAAAGGAAGGTATGCAAGACCATACAAACCAATCGAGGAAAGATTATGCCATTTCTGCCTCTCGGAGATTGAGGATGAAACCCACTTTGTCTTGAAGTGCAAGAAATATGAAAACCTAAGGAAGGAATTATATGCTTCACTAAAGAATAAATTTAATATAAATGCGGCACACCGATCTGAAAATAGCCTATTATGCACAATCATGAACCCTGACAGTAGAATTTCTAGTCTTTCAGCAAAATTCATTTATAACTGCTTCAACATCAGAGCTGAAGCTCTAACGCAGTGATGCCTGTTCCCACTAACAGAGATATACAAAACCTAATTTAACTAAAATTTATTGGACCCATGTCGAAGTACTTGCATGTACAAAACACCAATAAAATGTGTCTGTCTGTCTGTCTGTCCCTAATAAGAAATAGAAAGGTATTGGGCAAAGCATTAACAAAAGTAAATTGATATACAATTGGCTGTATAGCTTACTCCTTTTTTCAAAGAAAGGCTGTTATTATTATGCTTGTTCCAGTAAACAAAGTAAATAATTGAATTGAGGTTATTTTAGTTTTATTAGCATTTCAACTTTTGAATAACATCTTTTTTTACTTCGATAATTTATGTTCCTGAAATAATGACATCAATTGTATAACTAATCAGAACAAGGCGCCTTCAATACAGTGATTGCAATTAGTCGACTAATAGACACTGCATGATGCGCTGATTCTATTTTCATTCAGACAGATTTATTGCAATCACTGTACTGGAAAACTGTAACAATGCATAAGTATCTGTGAACTGTATGTAATAACTTTTACCATTTCAAATTCTGAATAACATCTTATTTTACTTCGATAATTTATGTTCCTGAAATAATTACGTAAATTGTATAACTAATCGCTGAGAACAAGGTGACTTCTACATCTACATTTATTGAGTCGGTAAAAGTCCTGCGACAACACACCAACTGTAAACTAAATAACTATTGATATATGCATATATACACACATACATTCACTGTCACACATACCCGCACACACACACAAGCACACACTCATATTTATATGTATAGGTACCAGTATGTACATATGTACATGTATGTAAGGCTTAAATGATGCATTGTTGCTAGAAATTAATCACAATTAAAAATCGATATAAGTCTAAAGACTAATCAGTCTAGCCATAAAAATCATAAAAATCATAAATAAAATTAATTTTGGTCATTAAAGCTAATTAAGCCCAGTCCACAGAAATAATAAAAATCATAAATAAGAATTAAGTTTGGTCTTAAAAAGATTAGTTGAGTCTTGGGTTACTAAATGAATTGGAAGGCAATTCCATTCCTTAATTGTCCTTGGAAAAAATGAAAATTTAAAGATATCTGATCCAGCAATGGGAATAAAATACTTAAAAATGTGACTGCCACGTGTTCGTGTTTCCGTATGAGGTATTAAGTATTGGTTAGTGTTGATGTCTATGAGGTTATGGTTCAATTTGTACATCATAACAAGTCTGGCTTTCTTTCTTCTTGACTCTAATGTGTCCCACAGATCTTTCCTCCACAGATCACAGATTGTTGGCGCATTGTTAGGAAGGATTCAAACCACTTCAGCAATATTTCACCCATCCCGTAATATTCCAGTTTCTTTAACAGGCGACGGCGAGGGACCTTGTCAAAGGCTTTGGTGAAGTCAAGTACTGCAGCATGGACAGAGTTTTTATTGTCGATTGAGTTGGCAATGTCATTAATTGTAAGAATAAGTTGGGTTACTGTTGATCTTTTTGCAGTGATTGCAATAAACTTGCAAAAGTATTACTTGACTAATAGACACTGCATGATGCGTTGATTATTTTTCCAGACAGATTTATTGCAATCACTGTACTGGAAAACTGTAATAATGCATTAGTATCTTATTAAAATCGTATGTAATACATTTTATCATTTCAACTTTTGAATAACATCTTATTTTGCTAAATAAATGGCCCTATTTCATTATGACGTTAACAACGAAAACAAGCCGCTATTTGAGGAGGATAAAACACAGAAACAAATGTAAATTTTGATTAAAACACAAATGTTGAAATGGGGCTCATTGTCATTTCCAGCTGCTCTAGCTCTCTCAGTACACGAGGCCGTCGTCATAATTCTCAGTCTCGACATCGCATGGCTCTTGGTATTCAATTGCTGTGAAGTACATTGAACATTTATTGAGCTATACATTTTTTGTTTACAAAAGATAAATGTAAAGACGAAGCCAGTGGCAGTGGCTTATTTGATCTTTTGACAAGGGTCATTAAAATACAATTACAATAATTACATCGACATAGAACTTGAAAGTATCTCTGAAAACCTTTTATTTGACCAGTTACACACACGTGCACTCTGCGAAAGCTGTAGCTAATCAAGTTTGTAAATCTTAGGAAATTCATGGTAAAATTTGGACTTAAACTCACCGATATCTTGCAGAAGCTGGCCCTTGGTAAAAGGCAGACTTCAGCTCAAACCTTTACACGTCATCATCGGCGAATAGTCGTCCTTTTTCGTCCCCATTTTCTGATTGGATATCGCTACTAAATGAAGATCCGAGTAATGCACGAAAGTCATCGCCACGTTTAATTTGTCCCGAATAATTATTGACAATGTTAACATCCTTACAACGGAAAATCGACACGATAACATAGTGCCTACAGCTTCTTCAAGAAGCAGTAGACACAAAAACGAAGGTTTTCAACAACGCATTAGTGTGGACAGGGCCTAAGTTGCCCTCTTCAATTGTTGTAATCCAAGGTCACAATTACCAATTAACTGTTCGGCGGGTCAGCTTCCAGACATGATGGAATAATAACGATTCTTGCATTAATCGAATGGCTTTTGACCGCTTAATACAGGAAATGCATTAAAAACATACCTAGCTGCAAAATAAATCCACTGTTTCGATTGCATTTCGTGTTTTTCTAGGCAGCAGTTATATACAAGAGCGGATCCAGCCACACAGCGGTCAAACGTCTGCGCGTGCGTATTACGGTCAGTCTGGTGGGCGGCCGCGCGAATTTCCCGCGCAAAATTTACCTTAAAACATATTACAGTGAACTTCTACCCCAAAAAGTTAAGAAAAATACGTGCAAGTTAAGGTTACTGGATACCTTCAAAAGTGATTTCCGCAAAAATGCGTTTACGCGGACGCTCGGTGAACAAAATATGGGAACCTATATATCAATGGAAAGGTTGATAACTGAAGAATACCAGTAAAAGGTTATTTTATACGGAATTACCCTAGATTTAAAACTACAGTCACTTTAACCCGATGTCGAAGACGTTTATAAACGCGAATTACCAGCGCCAGGTTTTTATACTTACGAAGTAATTACACTTGTGTCAAGTTAAGCGGTCATTGATCTCCAAAAGGGTGTGTGCGATTTTTGATATCTATTTTCTATGCGAAATTATTGCAGTTTAAAGTCGAGTCATTGGTTATTTTTGCCAAGCCATCACGCTTGGACCGATATCTTTAAAACTAAAAACAAATCGGAAAAAGCACACACTCTTTTGGAGATTAGTTATCGTAGAATCACTGGACGAAATTTCAAAAAAATCCGGTAAATTCTTATATGCAATCAATTCACTTGAAGACTGCAGAAACGTTGAAAAATTGTAGCCGAGAAATCAGCATTAGAAGTTCAGCAACTGATTCACACCTACTTAGAGCGGCTTTCCGGACTCGACACCCATTCTCCAATCAGAAGCAACCTCCTGGAGTCTCCCAAAATTCCGCGGGAAAAACTAAAGTAGAGTTTCAATATGTAAATATAATTACAAGCCATAGTTCTCCTTGTAAACTCTTGTTTTAATATGTGGGTTCCAGAGGATATTGTAATCCAGGAATTAGAGAAATATATATATATAGATACGCGCCGTATCTATAGCCGCAGCTTTGGACAGTGAATAGTTGGAACACGTCCCCCGTACCCCCTCATTTCAATGTTGGATAAACTTTCGGTACTGGTTTGGTCACTTTTTTTCCCCAACCTTGAATGGGGGGTGGAAGGGGGGAGAGAGGAACTTCAGGGTTGCGCGCTGCTTCTGGTCCATAACAATTAAATAATTAGTGTTGCAAGAGTCATGTCCAAAGGTAGCTTTGGACATGAATAGTTGGAACACGTCCCCCGCACCCCCTCATTTCAATGTTGGATAAACTTTCGTACTGGTTTGGTCACCTTTTTTTCCCTAACCTTGAATGGGGGGTGGAAGGGGGGGAGAGAGGAACTTCAGGGTTGCGCGCTGCTTCTGGTCCATAACAATTAAAGGATTAGTGTTGTAAGAGTCATGTCCAAAGGTGCGGCTTGTTTGACTTAAAAAAAATGGAAAAAAGGTGAACCGTCAGACTTTGCGTTTTCTTTCTTGGAAACAAATATTCTCTCGGCTGGCTCCTATCAATTCTTCTTTATGTTCAGATGTGGATCACTCGGCACTCGGCACACAAGTGAAAATACGAACCCTTGTCGGGTTTTTCGAGGACTGCTATTTGGCTCGAAGTCGTATGCGTTGTTTGGTCTTGTTTTGCTTTTCATTTTTCTTTGTTTTCCAAGCTAGGGGTATCCTGCTTGCTTTTTGGAAGACATAAGGCCAAAAACCGATGGAATTACGGAATCGTGTGTGGAAAAACATTTCTCAATAAACGTAAACATTGGAATGAAATGAATTTATGCGCTAGCTTTCCCCCCACTTTCGATACGGGCGAGTGAGTACTTGTCATGTGTTAATTGATTTGCTGTCAATCAAACAGAACCTTTTACTTCCGGTTAAAAACTTTCTTTTGGTATTTCTCCGTCAATATTAATTTTTTTTAACGGAGTTTTTAGTATATCAAACACTGCTTCTAAAACTACATTTCTTTTTCGTTTTGAAGGTATCCAGTAACCTTAAGCTTTTTATTTTCACAGTCGACGGGAAATTGAACAAACTTAAAACTGTGAGTTTACCAATTTTTTTCGTAATTTACCAAAAAAGTTCTCAAGGTTTGAAACGGGTGTGTGAACAGTGACGGCCGCCGGCTCGCTTTGAATTCGTTTTGGAATATGTTGTTGTTGCAAGACTTTTGACGCATGCGCAGACGTTTGACCGCTGTGTGGGATCCAACTTTATGCATGTCACGCGCTCTTGTGTTTGCGTGGTCATGTCACGAGCTCTCGTTGGAGAGGGTGGGAGGGAGGGAAGGGAGAGAAGGGAACAACATCAAAGGGGAGCATTATCAAATTATTTATCCGGCTTATATCTCATTCGAACTTTCCCTAATGGTATTGTATACGCCTTCTATACAGTCAGTTGAGGCTGGCTGTACTTCTGATATGAATGGTAAACCATTCATTGAGATTTCATAACCAAATTTGGTACAGCGCAAAATAAATAAGAAACAAAACAATTAACATCCAACATGTCCAAATGGGTTGTTTAATGTCCTCGTCCGGGATACCGTAGAGGCAAGGGTTGGGTGTAGTCATGTAATGTGTGCATAACGTGAAAACTAGCAGTGCGAATGAAGAGCCGTGAAAACTAGGAAGCTAAGTTTTAGCGGCGAACGTACGGAAGTGAACTGCGCTTTCCAAAGCATTGTAGGCGTATCGACCTAGCTTCCTTAGGCATTGACTGGCGCAGAGGCTCCCAGCTGTGTCGTGTTACTCGATAAATATCCAAACACGAAAGGGCAAGAAAATGGCCAAAAGCAGAGCGCAGCACCAACAAAGAGGCGTCCAGAACGATCCTGACAGCTGACTGACATTTTTGTTCCTGTTGGTTCGGGTAAGTGTTTTCGTGTTAATCTCTGTACGGGTAGGCTCGGTTTCAGCCGTTGGGGTGTCGTTTCTCCAAAGCCTCCCCCCACTAACGGCTGGGCGCGCGGTCAACACACCGTGTCCGTGACGTCATCTGATTAACTTCAATATTATTTATTTATTTGCGTGTAGCGTAGGTTCGATTCCGCGTAAACTTTCAAAACACATTGGAATTCTTTAAACTAAAACTCCAAGTGTGAAATTAATTCGACGTAGGTAAAGGTTTTATTTAATACCTGTTATTATTAGCTCTCATGTTCACAGTCCAAGTTTTTAAGGAAAGCCCGGCTGTTGAGACACTCGCTGACAGAAATTAAAAGCCGAAATTTATACGGGGATAAATATCAAGTTCAGATGTTATCTCGGAACTCTGAGCTAAAGTCGAGTATTCCCGCTTAGTACTTGTGTAGAGTATGTCTTGGAGACATAAATCGTACAAACTTAGTACATAGGACTTGAAGAATTGTAAAACTCATTTGATGCAGCGATTTTCAAGTGAATCGGTGATTGCAGAGTTAAACGCGTAAACATGGCCTGCGTCAGACGTGATTTCCTCTATTCTATAAACTCTTTTAATATGGAGTCGTCAGTCTTTTCTTCGCCGATAAAGGCAGCACTAATTTTCTTTGAAGTAAGCCGGAATAGCCGGCCTTGGTCTTGCATCGGTAAAGTTAAATGAGAAATGACTCAACATTACGAGCTGCGACCTTTGAGCTGACGGTTTCCCAAGTGTCTTCCAGAGCCAGTGCGTTTACTGACAAAGTGTCTTCACCCGAAAACTAACTCTCTTACTGCTTCTTTGTGTGAATCCTTGAATTCTTCGAAACCAAACTTTTCCAGAGCAAATTTAAACGCATTTTGGAACAGCAATCGAAAGTCTTTCAAGGGCACCCAATGAAGTTTTCGGTTAAAAAGCTGTTCGGGAGAGTAAGTTTGCCTAAAACTTTCGGATTTGAAAAATTGTCCCTAGAAAATTGTTTTCTGAAAGACTGGCTAGAAAATTTGTTTTAAATCCCTAGAAAATTATAGAAGAAAAGGGAGACTAAAAGGTTTCCCCTAAAATATTCGTGCGTATTCGTCTGATCAATAGAGTAAGAGTTTTCCCCTAAAATATTGGTACGTTTTCGTCTGATGAAGAGTCAGAACGATCCGAAAAAAAACATTGGTTGGAATGAAAAAAAAAAAACATATTATCACAAATCATTTAGTGAAGCGACCACCCAAAGTTTTCGAGAACACATTTTCATTCTCTAAGAAATTCTGACATCTAAAATCCGAAATAATAAACCTTTAGCAAATGGCGGTCACCTAAAAGAATTGCCTAAAGGAAAAAAGAACCCCTAAAAAATTTGTACCTCCACAAAACTTTGCAACATGAAGTTACTTGGGCTAGAAAATTCTTGTTTATGTTATAGACTACTAACAAATTCGTAGGCCGGGAATATTTTGCCATAGTATTTTCGGTTGACGCGATTTCCACCTAGAAAATCCGAACAGCTAATAGCTTTCTAGAATACGTCAAAAGACATAGTAGGCGCCTTAAAATGGCTAGATGAGCTGCATACAACTGGATTCAAACGAATTTCAAAAAGTGCTCGTTGGGTGCCCTTGGTCTTTTGTCCGGCTTTCAAAAGTTTACAATGTAAGTTATGCAAATCAATTCAGCGACAGGATTTGAGTGGCAAGTTTGTGATTGCTAAAACCCGACAATGTCTCAGCTCGCGCGCCCAGCCGTGAGTGGGGAGAGGATCGCGGGCTCACCGAAACCCCCTCAGCTCAGGTATTTTACGGGGCCGGTAAGGAGCCACGATCCACGTGGTCTAGTGACTAACTCTAAATTAGCGAGCAATTGGGGATACTAAGTCAGAGTTAGATTAGAAGATGAATTACAGTGTTGTTTATTTAATGGTCCTGTGAACTGATCCAAACCCTAACCCAACATATTAAAAAACCTAACCTTAGTCAGAAGAACACGTGGATCGTCGATCTATCGATCTAGTTGATCTGCATAAAGAACTTTTCACGGTCAAAAGTGAAATCAACAACTTTTCGCTAATTAGCTAGCGGCGAAATGCGTTGGGCTTAAAGTGCCACTAACCCAATGTTTTTTTTAAATAACCCCATAACAGCTGTTGAATTTTTCCAAAATAGGCGAAAAGCAAACCAGCTTTGTTCACAACCGAGTTATCGTGCACTAAATAAAAGCATCAGACTAGAAGTCTGCGAAGCGGCATAAGAGGAGGGGACGGGGGTCCCTCTTTTCTCTTCTCAGTCTTTACCAAACACCCCTCCCTTTACTCCTCTTTTAGGCTATTTAATATATGATTATGTTTGTCGTGAATGAAATCTGGAATCCTGTCAACGATACAAACTGCAACAAGTGCTAGTAAATAAAGGCCTTTTGCCTAATTTGATGCCATTCGGCCAAGGCCCTAGCCTGCTTGCAGGCTCTGGTTGATTTGGGGCTATTGGTTGTTTGGGGTTCTTGTGGTGGGAGAGAAGAGGGGTAAGGGGGAGAAAGAGAAAGTGGAGGGGGGAAAGTAGAGTCTGCGACAAGATCCTGTGTTTTTGAAATTCTCGTTCGTCCACAGGGTCTTGTCGCAGGCTCTCCTTTCTCTTTCTCCCCCTTCTCCCTCCTTTCTCCCACCACAGGGACTCCAAATCAATCAGAGCCTACAAGCAGGCTACCAAGGCCCCAACTGCGCGCTCGTGAGACAACTTGTCTAACGTTTAAAAAAAAAAAAGATTAACAATAGCAACAACAATAACGACAACGATGACAATAATATCAGTGCGATTGATCAGTGGCAATGTTATAAGGTGGCTCTTCATGATCATTCACGGATAGACCTAAAATTTATCATCTTTATCCGAGAGGACAAAAAGGTCTAGCCATTTGTGGTTTGAAATTTGATGTTTTGCGAAGACATTACCTTCTATTATGATCGAATATGACTAATCATGCTCGACTATACAAAACACATATATACTCAATCGCGTTCGAAATTACAGACTCGTTATTTGTCGCTGCTAAGTTAGCGGAGTGTGTTAGTAAGTGCGCGGTGTGTCAGAGCAAGGATGGGAAGTCGAGGGTGTCATCGCCCTTGCCCTGATCATTTGCGCAGACAAGTTTGCTAATACCGCTCAGCTGAAGTGTAGCTAACTGGCTAATGTGATATACTAAATTGTTATTTGTGTGGCAGTCAGACTCCCACCGGCTGCTGAAGCAAACTGAAGCAAATCATTATATAGCTAAGTCGCGAGCTATGATTGGTAAATCATAGCTTCCCGTACGGACCTTCCGCCCACTTCCGGTCTCAAAGAAAATGAAGAAACTATATAATAAAAATGTTATTAATCTCGTTTGCTCGGCGCGCCTCGCGCTTGGGCCATAAAAAGGGGAAAACCTCGGTCCATGACTTATGGTACGGACCGAGCAAACGAGGTTAATAAGAGGTAAATATAGTTGTCAGCATTGTGTTCAAATAAAGTGATGGGTCTCTATAAAGGGCACAGCAACATTTACGTAACCCAGGTGCTTTCCTGAAGTTCGTGTATTTTATCTATCGTATTAATTCCAGCTTGGCCACTCTTTTCTGGTCAGTATAAAAGGTATACGAAGACTGTCTGATTTAGATATTTCACAGTGCAACGACTTCCATCGGAGCCATCGAATTTGATTGGCTCGAATATCTGAATTATTGCCTCGAGAGCTAACGAAGGCTGGATGTTTTGTTGTAAACTCGTACTGTGCACAATTAGCTGGTTGTATCAGGTACCTGTAAAAAACACAAATGTACAGGTTCCATCGGGAGAAGATGTCACAATCAGATTCAAAAAATTGTATGCTCGTCTCAGATACTATCTAAAGTCAGTTGTAAAGTCGATAATCAGAAAAAAGAGAAATATTTCATAAGCAGTAGAACAATAAACATGTTACATCTTATCGAGTTTTAATATTTCTTATGTAATCTGACAATGAGTAACAGGAAAAATCCAAAATTGTCCAATCACCCCTCCCCCCCCCCCAAATTTTTTTTTTTAAATAAAAAAATAAAAAAACCATGATGATGATCGATGACGGATAATGACAACAAAAGTCTAGGAACCTACCCTAGGAACCAGAGGTTCTAACTTCTCGTACTCTCTCTAGTTTTAGGCGCGAAGCGAGCTTAGCAGGGTACCCCCTCCCCAAGTCATTTCAACTTTCCGACTCGTTTTCACGACTTTGCTTTGTGTTACAATTTTTTTTACCGAGATTCCACCAACTATATCCATATATTAATTTGCATATACCATATCATTTGCATTTTCACAATATTTGGGGTACAGGAATTTGCACGAGAATTTGTTTTTCGTGAACAAGACATTGTGTGCCACCATACGCCTGGTTTAAAGTCGGCATTGTGAAAATTTGAGTATTTGGTAATTTTGGATATTTGGTGAAATCAGAATATTTCAGTGCAATCGGCTGTATCTATCTATAATCTATCTAACAAAAGCTTGTGTTCTCGCGAATGAACTGGCAAGAGGCTCTTTTCACGGCTCTTCATTCACACTGCTAGTTTTCACGTTATGCACACATTACATGACTACACCCAACCCGTGGAGCGGGGGAAAAGCTGGCCTCTATGGTATCCCGAACGAGGACATTAAGCAACCGATTTGGACATGTTAGATGTTATTTTTGTTTTGTTTCTTATTTATTTTGCGCCGTACCAAATTTGGATATGAAACTGGCTCAATGAATGGTTTACCATTCATATCAGAAGTACAGCCAGCCTCAACTGTACAGAAGGCGTATACAATACTATTAGGGAAAGTTCGAATGAGATATAAGCCGGATAAATAATTTGATAATGCTCCCCTGTTATTTTTATCCCACTAGGGTTTGTTAAAAATCCCCCCTTCCATTTATTCCATCTCTCTCCCTTCCCTCCCTTCCACCCTCTCCAACGAGAGCGCGTGACATGACCACGCAAATACAAGAGCGCGTGACATGCATAAAGCTGGATCCGCTCTTGTAACTGCTGCCTACAAAAACACGAAATGCAATCGAAACAGTGGATTTATTTTGCAGCTAGGTATGTTTTTAATGCATTTCCTGTATTAAGCGGTCAAAAGCCATTAGATTAATGCAAGAATCGTTATTATTCCATCATGTCTGGAAGCTGACCCGACGAACAGTTAATTGGTAATTGTGACCTTGGATTACAACAATTGAAGAGGGCAGAACAGCAGGCCTTCATCTCTCAAAACGTTGCATTTTATTGGCCCCCATTTGGACTGCACTGACAAAGAATGCCATTGTTTTAGGGTTAGGGTTTGTATTGTTTCAGGGTAGGCTATTGTTTGGGTAGCCAGTACTATTCGAGGTTCCGAGGAGGTGAAGGCCGCCCCACTTAGAAGGAAGAAAACTTAGTAAGAATCGATTTTCTAGCAATGGATTTAAAAGGTAAGTTCATTCAATTCGTCGAAATTCACACCGCTCGTGTGAAGCACTGAGAAGATAACCCAAACTAATTATCATATATGTTTTAGATCAATGCTAACTTGTATCAAAAACGAAGCTCCAATGGATTCTGAATTATACCACATATAAAATTTATTTTTCAAAAAAGTGCCCTGAAATAAGGTTTTCAAATTAGCAAACTACAGTGGAACCTCGATTTAACGAACCTCTATAAGTAGTATATAAACTAGCGGTTCTGGCGCAGCTTGAACGTTTTATCGTTGCAATCCTTGCTCGATAACTCCAGAACCGCAGCGAATTGTTCTACTTCAGCATTCGAACAATTCGCTGCGGTTCAGGAGTCATCGAACAAGGATTGCAATAATAAAACGTTCAAGCTGCGCCAGAACCCGCTAGTTTATATACTACTATAAATTATACATTAAAGGAACGTAATCATAAGGTATTATATCAGGGCTAAGCATACATTAACATTTATTCGAACATTTGGTTTATAACGAATTTATTACATTCTAACACCCTATTAGAGGAGTGTTGCTACTAGGTATTATAACATATACTATCATAATCATTATTTACTACTATAGTACATAGTCCACCTCAACGCACTTGAAGCTCTATTAGAGGAAGGATAATACAATATATAATGGCCGATCATACACTAACATTCGTCCAAGTGCCTGGCATTAAGGGCTATTTACGAGGATGGAAGATGGACATTCCAGATAGCAATCCTCTAGGAGCGGACCCAGCCGCTTTCCTATCCGGCGTGCGAAAGCAGACTATCGAAAAGACCGATGAAGAGCTACAAGACTTAAATAACATTAAGGTTCAGCTAGCTTTGAATATAACTCTCCGCCTCGATAAACCCGAGGGCCCGGTATATGAGATAGCCACATTTCGTAGTTCACAAAAAGTTCTGGCCAACAGTTCCGATACCCGCGGAGTAATAGTAGAAGAACATGCTCAGATTTATAACTACATCGAGAAGTGGATCAGTAGAGGATCGAACTGGGTCATAGATAAAGTCAACATTCTATGGGTGAACATTGCTAAATATCAACCACTACGCGGAGGTTCATACTTACCACTACCTAAAGAAATCGCGAATAAGAAAGCCGTAATCAATGTGAAAAACTCCGACAACCGCTGTTTTCGTTGGATGATGCGTGCCGCTAAGTTTCCAGCTGCGAAAGATCCACAGAGGACATCGAAATACCCAGAAGACGATGGTTTTGGATTTGATGGGGTGGAAGAATCGTCAACGCCAATCTCACAAATACCACGCTTCGAGAAGCAGAACGAAATCTCTATCAATGTATATGGTTGGGATTTTAAGGATAAGTGTTTGATTGTGCACCACATCTCGAAGGAGACTTTCTCGGAGCGCGTTAACGCCTTGCTTATAGAGTGCCCAGAGAGCGGTATACAACATTATTGCTTTATCAAGAACTTCAACCGCCTTCTATTCGATCAGACAAAATATGAACATAGGAAGCACTTCTGCGAACGGTGCCTCCATGGATATTCCAATGAAGCTCTTCTTGCGAAGCACATCCCAGAATGTAACGGAACTAACGATCGAGCCATTCGAATCGAAATGCCCACCGATGAGAATAACAAAGTCTCATTTCAGAACGTTCACAAGCAGCTCAAAGTTCCCTACGTTATCTACGCAGATCTTGAGGCCTTAACTACTAAGATAGAAGGACAAGATCCCACGAAGAACACATTTAAAACAGAAGAACATATTCCATGTGGATTTTGTTACGTAGTCGTACGTTCTGATGGTCATAGCGAACCATATGTATTATATCGAGGTAAGGATACTATCGAGTGCTTTCTACGATGTATACAAGAAGAAGAAGCGAAGATAAAAGCTCAAGTTGCCAAACCACTACATATGTCACCAAAAAGCATGAGAGATTATAATAGAGCAATTCTTTGTCATATCTGCCAGAAACCTCTTGGTAAAGATAGAGTACGCGACCATTGCCACATCACAGGAGAGTTTCGAGGTGCCGCACACAAAGCATGTAATCTCAAATTACGTATCTTTCCTACTATCCCAGTCGTATTCCACAATTTGCGTGGCTACGATTCTCACCTATTGATGCAATCCATATCTAAGACGTCAGGTAAGATCTCTTGTATTCCAAACAATATGGAGAAATACATTTCATTCTCACTCGGCAACCTACGGTTCATCGACAGCGCGCAATTTCTACTTTCATCCCTCGATAAATTGGTAGCGAGCTCATCACCAGATACGTTCCTACAAACTATGAAACGTACATCGAACCAAGAGAGAACCAAGTTGCTTCTACGCAAAGGAGTCTATCCGTATGAGTACATGGATTCTTGGGATAGATTTACAGAGACTTCTCTTCCACCAAAAGACGCATTCTATAGTAAACTAACTCTAGAGGACATCTCCGACAAGGACTACGAACACGCACTAAAAGTTTGGGAGGCATTCGGTTGTGAAACGTTAGGAGACTACCACGACCTTTACCTACGAACTGACGTACTTCTTCTAGCAGATGTGTTCGAGAACTTCCGCGCGACGTGTATGCAAAACTATGGATTGGATCCAGCTCATTATTATACGAGTCCAGGACTTTCGTGGGATGCATTGTTAAAGAAGACCGGAGTAGAACTCGAATTATTAACCGACTATGACATGCATCTATTCGTCGAGAAAGGTCTACGTGGTGGGATATCTATGGTATCGCATCGTTATGCCAAAGCAAACAACCCAAACGTACCCGACTTCAATCCAGATAAGCCAAATAGCCATATAATATACCTCGACGCCAACAATCTATATGGTTGGGCTATGAGTCAATATCTACCAACAGGAGGATTTGAGTGGTGTACACCAACGGAAGAACGAATCGCCCAACACGAAATCGATTCAGACGTGGGATACGTTCTCGAAGTAGATCTTGAGTACCCTAAAGAACTTCACAACTCACACAACGACTATCCACTAGCTCCCGAGAGAATACAAGTAAATAAAGGTTGGCTATCAAATTATCAAATCGATTTATTTGAGAAACTATACGAAGGCAACGGATCTTTGAAAGTGGAAAAGCTCGTACCTAACCTATACGACAAAGAACGATATGTGCTCCACTACCGCAATCTACAACTGTATCTATCTCTCGGAATGCGTTTAACGAAGATTCACAGAGCACTACGATTCAACCAATCGCCATGGATGGAGCCATACATAAGAATGAATACAGAACTACGAAAACAAGCGAATAGCCCCTTCGAGCAGGATCTCTACAAACTAATGAACAATAGCGTATTTGGTAAGACGATGGAAAATCTACGAAAACGCGTAGATGTCAAACTAGTGCGATCTTCAGAAGGAATCAAACTACAACGTCTCTTGAATAAGCCTAGTTATGCCCGATCCACGATCTTCGATAACGATCTAGCTGCTGTACACAATTACAAAAGTAAGTTACTACTGAACCGCCCAGTATATGTCGGAATGTCGATTCTAGATCTCTCGAAACGTCTGATGTACGACTTCTACTACAACGATCTCAAGCGGCAGTATGGGCAACGTTGTAATCTACTATATACTGACACTGATAGTCTATTACTTAACATTGAAACAGAAGACATCTATACAGACATTACCACCAATAAGCATCTATACGATACTAGCAACTACAGCAAGGATCATCCTCTGTATGACATATCCAACAAGAAAGTACTTGGTAAAATGAAAGATGAATGTGGAGGTATTCCCATTGCTGAATACGTTGGACTACGATCGAAGCTATACTCGATCTTGAAAGTAGGTGGTGACGAGATTAGGAAAGCTAAAGGTACCAAGAAGGCAGTCGTTAAACATCGTATTCGCCACGAACAATACAAAGAGTGTTTACAAGATAAGAAAGTATTTCGCCATGGAATGCATATGCTTCGAAGTGAAGGTCATAGGATGTATGGTATGCATATGAATAAGATCTCTCTCTCACCATTCGACTCTAAACGTTGGATTTCAGCAAACGGAATCAATACATTAGCCTATGGACACAAAAACTTAGACATGGACGACTTTATTCGTGACTTGCTTCTATCTTAGAATACCTTTTGGTGGTAGTTCAGTATTTTGTGGGACGACTTGTAGCTCTTCGCGCACGAACCCTCGCTTTGGTGCGCCTTCCCCTTCTTGCAAAGTAAGGTAGTACAGAACCGGTTGGTTTGAAGATATCACACTACGCGAAATAACGTACGTTTGTAAACTCCACACAGGATCAGTTGCTCGTTTAGCTCCACCTTCCAATTCTCCAGGCGCATAGAGATATCGAACTAAAACGTCGAATGGTAGTCGCTTTTCACTCAATCCAACAGTTCGAGAATACGTAGGAGTTTTGATGTTTACTTGTTGTGCCTCTATAGAATTTGAAGGTTCCTTACCTGTTAGTCGAGTAACTTCATTGTTCATAGCCTTGATAACATCATGAAGCCTCAATACCCATTCTCTACTACGCGCATCCGATCCTTCAGATGTAAGTACCATCTCTTTTGCATATTGATATCCAAATAATCTTTCAGCTAATGTTCTATTTGCTCGCTCGACAAAACTTTGTGCTCTATGATGACCGGCTTCACCTCGTTGAACTTTCGTACCATGTAGTTCTAATGTTTCAGACATACGTCCCATGAATTCTCTACCAGGATCAACTTGCAATGTTTTTGGCCATTCTAGTGGACTACGTTTGTAGATCCGATCAAATGCTGCAGACACTTCACCACTATCTTTCGATGCTAAGGGTTCAGCCTCTTTATATCTAGAAGCTACATCGATTACCACCAAAGCATACTTATATAGTTTCCTTCCACGTCCAGGTCGATCGTGAGGTAGAAATATCAAATCAGCTTGATGAACTTCATTAGGTTTCGATACGGTCCAATGTGGTCGTGGAATATGGCGTGGTGGTGATAGATATATTTGCCACATGGCTTGTTTCTCTAACCAACCCTTAGCTACATCTTCCGATACTTTTGCAGCCGTTGATAACTTACTAATTGCAGCATAACCTTTCCAATAGCCCATAGGACCATAGAAGGTATTCGCAAGTTTAGCATCCATTATATGTCTATGTATTCTAACCTTCAACAAGTAGAAAAAAAGGAATAAGAACTTATCTAACCAACTAGTTCTTATTCTTTTTCTTTTCTCGTCAATCGTAAAAATTCTCGTTTTTTAAAAGGCATATCGACTAATAGCGTATCCAGTGACTAGCATTCCACCACCAACATAGATCAACTCACCAGTTTTCTGTGCGTTAGATGGTCGATAGTAGTCAGAGTAACGAGGTTCTTTCATTGATTCGAGTCGTTTCAGTGTCTGACGTAACTTATCGGATTGTATGAAAGCTCGGTTACTATAGAGTTGATTATTATGAGAATCGTGTTCAGCAACTTCCTGTTTATGCGCCCAATCGGACAATTTTTGACGTCTTTCGATATAAGCCTCCCTATCTTTATCGAATTTTTCCATTGCCGTATCATGTCTCTTTCGTTCTATATTAGCAGTTTTATCTTTCCCACCAAACATCCTAGCAAGCACTCCACCACCAGTGAATGCCGTTGCATTCAAAATTGCTCCGAAAATAGACATTCCAATAGCTGCTACCGTCACCATTATGGTATGATCTTTTGTTTCTCGAGATATTGTTTTGCATATATGCTACCAGCTATTACAGCAGTCCACTTCACGTAATTTGTGATAGAAATAGAAGGATCACTAAGCATAGATTCCTTGACAACCTTTTTTACGATCCAACCAATACCAGCAGCTATTCCAGTTATCATAACAGCATCGGTCGCTGTTTTCATCAATTCCTTATCCATCCTAATATATATATAGTATATCTCTAGTCTCTAATTGTTACTCCATATCTGGTACCGTAGTATCTACAGGACTCGCGGGTTGTGTCGTACTAACGTTATTAGAAGTGTCATCTCTATATCTTCTGTATTGATAGTATACGCCAACTAATGCAGCACCCGTACCAATAACTGCGATAGTAGTATTGATAGACACATTTTTCATCCAACTTTCATCTACGTTGATTTCTTTAGATAATTCGCTTTCACGCGAAATCTCTCTCCTTTGAGCCTCTCTAGCAAGTTTATTACTTAGTGCTAATGCTTTCCCAGCAGCAACCCTCTTTGGATCTTTTACTCTAGTTGGTGTTGTCTTTGGTGGATTCGCAGTTATCTGATCCGTCTGTTCCTCCATCTTGATTCGATATAGTAGTTACTTGCGAATGTTCAATAGGTGCACCAGGAATGACTATGTGATCAGCTACATTGAACAAGACACTATCTAGAGCTAAAAATAGAACTGCTTTAAGTGCTAGTAGACCAGCCGCAGTATATATCTCATTGCGGACTAGTTGGTCTTCTTGTAGATCCTTAACCAGTGCTTGTTGGTCATCTAGTGGAACTACGTATGCTACTGCGTGAGTAGCTAGACGTAGTGCACCATTTACTAAGCAGCATCCTGTTATTCGATAGCATGCGCCAAACAATGCAGCGCCCAACCATTTACTAAGCAGCATCCTGTTATTTGATAGCATGTGCCAAACAATACAGCGCCCATACCAATAACTGCTATAGTAGGTATGTTTGTAGTCCAACTTTTCATCTACATTGATTTCTTTAGGTAATTCACTTTCACATGTAATCTCTCTCTTTTGAGTCTCCGCAGTTATCTGATCCGTCTGTTCCTCCATCTTGATTTGATATAGTAGTTACTTGCGAATGTTCAATAGGTGTACCAGGAATGACTATGTGATCAGCTACATTGAACAAGACACTAGCTAGAGCTACAAATCGACCGTGTTTAAGTGCTAATCGACCAGCCGCCATAGATATCTGATGGCGGGCTAATTGGTTTTCTTGTAGATCCTTAAACAGTGCTTGTTGGTCGTCTAGTGCAACTACGTATGAGGCTGCGCGAGTAACTTGACGTAGTACACCATCTACTAAGTGTACTGTTATTTGATTTGCTACTACGGCCTGGTATCTACTATGTAAACGTTTTACGTCCTTCTCAGATAGTTTAGTTATATCCGTTAGGGAGAAATTCTGTCCTAGACATTCTTTCGTTTTACCTAATACAGCTAAGGTCTTAAGTTCTTCCCGCCATTCTTCGATATCCTCCAATTCGGTTGGAAATTCCAATTTTGGTGGTGGACCTGTTAAATCCTCACCTTCCAGTTCTTTAATGTATTCATCCATGATAATATATTATAGGTGCGGGTATCTCTAACACTACTGCAAAAGGATGTCGCAAACAGAAACATATGCGAGCAAACTTATGAGATCGAAGTATCGTTCGTAATTCGTTACATTCTTGTGAGCCTCCGTAATCGTCAAATATCTTTTTACCATCTATAACCGATGCAGTATGAAATGCTACTACGATAGCTACGTTCTCACGAAATGGTTTACATATACTCGTTAATTGTTGGGATAGTACCCAAATAGATAGTCCTATATGTCGAGCAGAGAATGCTAAATCTACTAGTTTGTCGGTTCTTCGTTTTACATCTTTTGATGCGGCACAATCATCTAGAATCAATAATGTATTGGTACCTGACCAAAAGGTTGCACAAATATTTAATGTGGTATCGATAGCATCCTGAGATGGTGATATGACATAAAAATGCGGATCTCGATTAGCAAATCCATGATATGTTTTGTTGTGGGCATACGTAGGACAAATCAATACTATATAATCGAACTTACCACGAAATGGTCCACGAAGTTGTTCTATGAGAAACGCAGTCTTTCCACAATTCGTTGGACCTACTATGAGTGAGTTGAATGGGATGTGTTCTACCAAGGAATCCATCAGTATGTAATACTATCTAAAGATCTGTTCAATATCTTGAGCTGAGCATCAGCAAGGACATAGATATGCATGTTTACGTTTCCACTTCCTTTTAAAGTTCTATGTATACGAATATCGATATCTTTTCCACCACCAGTTTGTGCCATTCCATCACCATGAGCAGAGGAGTCTTTTGCCGTACGGCAATCGACTAGGATGGCAAATCTGTTATTGTAAAATTTGGTAGGAGTCATAGAGGTATCGGATGTACCAAACCATCCTTTTGCGGACTCCCAAAAATCTGGCGTTAACATACCTCCCGGAAAGAATCTATTTGGAACTCCATTTACGTCTATCTCTATCTTTGAAATATCAGGATTTACGAATGCTTCGCTATCTCGTGAGCCGGCGGTGTGAGGATCTACGAATAGAAAGAGTAATCCAGCGAATGATCGTCGTGGAACATTTATGTTCTGAGATATCAAAGTATCTGATGCCTTAGCGATAGGTACCGTCTTAAAGTGAACTGCATGATCGTATAGGAATGCAGTACCATTTTCATATGCGCGAAATGCTTTCCTAGCTAGCGTTTCATTCTTGATTGCTTCGTATTCTAACTGGATGTTGGTAAGCTTGTACGTACCTATCTTTGTCGAATCTGATCCAACGATTATATCGATAGAGTGGGCTAGAGTTAATTCGAATGAAATAGTATCTTCTAATGCATGTGGATATAGAACTCCATGTTGTGTAAGAATATCGACGTCTAACGGAATTCTATATTTTGAACCATATGCAGCTAACAATGCATTCTCACCAACATCTGAAGTACCTGCATCACCAGCCTTAGATCGTAGCTTATTTGTGTTATCTAATTGGATACCTTGTTGTACTCTCGATTCTCTCTCTTGTGTAGATAGATAGATATCGGAATATGTTTGTAATAGATCCGATCGAGAAATGTCTTCTACTATTTCAGCCCCTATCTTACAAACTCGATGTATAACTAAGCAACGTCCAACATTTGCAACGACTCGATTATTAACATGTCCACCAGACAATACGATATCGCCCAATAATGCTAAACTACCAGGTACTAATACGATATCTTCTCCCATCGTTGGAACTTCCACATAGAGCGTCTCACTTGGATTAGCAGATGATGGAGTGAAAGTTTTTCTATATAAGGTTCGTTGAGCTTTGAGTGCGAGTTGCGCTCTTAGTGCTTCCTTAGGAATTAACTTCGATGATATCATGTTGAATATACTATGATATATAGTTATGTTCAATATGGAAGCTAGGGGCGACGTTAATGTGAGACCTGAGGATAGTACCGACAGATACGAAGAACAACAACCAGATGAAGAAAACCGACGAGAACCAGACGAAGAAGACCAACAACGAGAAGCAAATGAGAGATACTTGGCTTACTTATTGAGTGACAATCAAGATGAAGCTGGAGGTAGTGAGACAATTACCATGGATAATTTACATGACTACGCTATAGAAGGTGACCCACTTCGAGGATTCACATTCGAACAAACAATTCCAGATTCGGCAAAAGAAATGCTGGTTGGCATAGTAAAAGGGCAATATCCGGATGCTGGTGTTCGGCATAATATAGAAATATCCTTAGTAGATGGAAACATTACCGTTCGCGAACTTGGAAGCAAAGAACCCTTTAAACGTCTATTCGTCGGTAATGATGATGATAGGAAATTACGCGTGAAGATGAGGAAAACTCTCAAAGATGCTTTAGGTCCAAATAATGAAGAGGCTGCTAATGAAGTAATATTTGCAGAACGACAACTCACCGATCGGGGAGCAAATAACGAATCTATTCTTGAGGACTCCGAATCGACCGACGCTCAGAAAGAAATAGCTAAGAAAGAGTTAATATCCCTCTATAAGGCAAGAGAATTACTTGAACGTCAAGAAGAAGCTATGCTAGAACGTATATCGCTACGTGAAAGGGTTAAATACATTTTCAGAAAGTATGGAATGACTGTTCTTGCGGTGACAACTGCTATTGGTGTTATCGTTAGCGTAATAGTTTCCCAGTTATCGAAAAACGTACCGAAACCAGTAAAAGATGGCATCGACAAAGTGGCAGATACGGTAAAGAAGGGATTAAGAACGGTAGGTGATTCGTTAAAGGAAATGGGAAATAAACTTGGACAGATACTACCTGGAATGATTGGATCAATTGCGAATTTCATATTTACTATGGCCGGTAAAGCTCTAGGAGTATTAGCAGAGAACGTTTGGTTATTCATAGTAGCTATAGTGGTGATCGCAATAGAGCAATACAAACGACGTTAACGAAATAACGCCCATGCAATTCCAGCTCCTGCAATAGATACTATCGCTAGATTGATCCCATGGTGTGGAGTAGGATTCTGTAAGGTACTATGTGAAACTCGTTGTGGAACTTGTCGTGGTAATTGTTGTGGAACTTGATGTGGTAATTGTTGTGGAACTTGATGTGGTAATTGTTTCTTTCGTTTCTTCCCTTTCATATCTGGTGGGGGCTTGGTTTCGAGAACAGCCGTATTAATATCGTTTTTCCCTAACACCATACCTTCTGTGGCGTTCGGGATTGGATTTTTATAACCATCCTTCTTGCTGAGGTAGTACTCAAGATTGCTTGGTAGTAATCGTACCCCTATGGCTATTGCTAGGTCTAATCTCTTATGTGTGTGTAGTATAGCCGTAAGATAGTTTTTATAGCTTACCACTAAACTGTTTTCGAGAATAGCGTCCTCGACTAATCTCTTAAATTTTTCTTTGACATTGAAACTATCTATGATGGATTGGTTAAGATCATTCTGAGCAGCTAGAACGCAATATCCAAAAGCTTCGACGGATCGATTCAATCTACCTAATCCGGCATTAGTTAACCCCTTTCCGATTGGTGGTGTAAACCAATTATATTGTTTTCCTTCATGTTCATCGTTCCGAATGAATGCCACAAGATCACCCTGATCCTTCTTACCTCCTTGGTCTGCAAATAAATTATTGTGGTTTGGCCAATTATCTGCTTCTTTATCGTAACCTCTGACTACGTGGACGTTTTCGAAATCATCATACAAAAGGAATACATCTCCTAATCCGTCATTCCTACCTCCGTGCCATCGGAAATCTGGTGTTCGAGATATACCAAATTCGATGCATAATTTCTCAAGAGCTGATTTGCTATAGAGGTTATCCATTTGCTTGAAAGCAGAGTCACCAGGTAGAGGAACCCCATGAGCACCACCAAGTTCATGTAGAATTCTTCGTATTGTGAAATAAACGTGAAATCGTAGTAGTCCTTGAACAATAGGAGGATACGTTTTGAAAATAGGATCAAACAATGACACTCCACATCCAGAAGTCGCACACCACGTTGCGAAATTCAATTGTTGAGGCCAATATTTGAAATCTGGACCTGATAACCAATGGTGGGACTCCTTTGCTGTCATATGCTTTACGACAGTCTCTTTGAATATGTTCGGAACGCCTGCTTTGAACTTTTTCGTAGGTTTGACATATATCCATAGATTAGTTAAATCTATATCTTGTGCCTTTTCAGTAGGTGGGACCGCCGTAATAGGATATTTCACACTTTTATCTAGTGTTAACGTATGTGGAAAACCCTTATGCACATCCCACAATGCGTTATCGATGCGTTTTTGAATGGTGGTAGGTAGCTTAGAGACATCGTCACCATAAACCACATAACCATTATTCCCATCTCGAAACCAAATACTAGTTGAATATTTGCCAGGGCCGTCTATATCCGTTGATACATAGAACTGGTGAAAATCTGCATGTGGGTATCTTTTCTTGAACTTCGCTAATAGATCGGCATTAAATGATGCGACCTTCTTATCTTCCTCAGCTATTCTCTCTCTATCTCTACTAGCTATTCTCTCAGCCTTTGACCGTAAATTAGCATTCCGTGTTGGGGTCTCATCATCAGCCTTTGACCGTAAATTAGCATTCCGTGTTGGGGTCTCATCATCAGCCTTTGACCGTAAATTAGCATTCCGTGTTGGGGTCTCATCATCTCTCTCGTCGTCTCCACCCTCATAATGATAGCTGAAATTACCTCCGTGCCTCCTCATGTTAAAGCTAATTATGTATGTAGTTTATACCTTTAATATATAATGGTTATCTTAAATGTCACATGTCCTACGGCTGACCATACGGTCTACTTCGATAACCCTATTCTTATCAATAATATTTCGCTAGTTGAGGTCACTCTTAGTCACAATTGGTGGAACCTAGCGGAGAAAGGGGGCTTTAAGTGGATTGCCCCAAATAGTTTGACGTTTCCATACGAAATTAAGCCGGGACATTATAAGATAGAAACTTTGATAACCTACTTCGATCCCGCAGTTGATGCTGGTTACTTGGAATTCATAGACTATCAATTTAGGAAATATTGGATTATGAAGGTCAAGAAACCAATCCAATTCACTAAGAATGTCTGCGATTTGTTTGGTATCAAAGTAAATGAAGATGTGACAGATTATGCGACTATCAATAAAGGAAAATACGTCCTGGTGCCAAAAGATATTAATCACATATCTATCTACTGTGATGTGGTGGATTCAGATTTCTCACTTCTTGATGGGAAGCCATCTAAAATCCTACATACTTTAAAAACGGTATCACACGTTTTTGGTGAAACAACTTATTTTCCACCAACCCTCATACCCATTCGAGCCCTAGGAACGACACGGAACTACATTCGCCTCACAGTTTGCGATGAGAAAGGCAATCTCATAGACTTCAACAAGCAGCCTATACGTTTCGTATTGAAGCTTGAGTAAATCATACGTATATACAATGGATGGCGATTCGATTCAACCGTTTCCAACAGCACCAGATATCTATCCATCGGGAGCTATAAAGGAACTTAGCGATATAAATGGAGCGAGTTTTAGACTGCAAAAAGTCTGTGATACGCTCGCTGAGCTAGAACAACAAGCAAAGCACTACGAAGTCGTTCGCAAAAAATACGCTCGAGCGCGTGGTATCGTTCATGGGATTGCTGTGGCCACAGGTAGCCTGAGTGGCGTTTTATCGGCTTTTGCGTTAGGTTCATCATTTACAGGGGTTGGGATACCTGTGGGTATTTCGTTAGGATCAGCGGGGTTCCTATGTGCCGCCATATCGGCTTCGATGGCTGTTGTTAGTAAGAGACTTGGCGCTCACATCTCGAAGCATGAAAAGACTGTTATGTTAGCAAAAGCTAAGGCGAATTCCGTGGAAGTCAAAGTCTCAAAAGCTCTATCCGATTGTAACATTTCAGAAGCCGAGTTCGGAAGCGTTATTGATGAGAAAAGGAAATATGAGACGCTTAAACTAGAAATACGGCAAAAAAACAGGCAAGAAGGTGGATTAAAAAACGTAGAACAACTTCGATCCGAGATCCGAAAGGAGATGAGAGCAAAACTTGGCGGTCTAATGGGGTAAGAATAAATATCTCCTTCGAAAGAAACCGGCATGGATTTCATTTTAACTTTGATAAAAACAACTGCTCTTAATTCGTATAAATTACCGTGTTGTTTTGGTTCATATGCTAATTTCGAGACAATTTCGAGACAACAAGAAGGTGGATTAAAAAACGTAGAAGAACTACTTCGATCCGAAATCCGAAAGGAGATGAGAGCAAAAAACTTGGCAGTCTAATGGGGTAAGAATAAATATCTCCTTCGAAAGAAACCAGCATGGATTTCATTTTAACTTAAATAAAAACAACTGCTCTTAATTCGTATAAATTACCGTGGTGTTTTTGGTTCGTATGCTAATTTCGAGACAACGCGTGGGTGACGCTAATTAACATACGTAAACCGCTTAAAACATAAGTACGATATTTTATCACTGAATACTTTGTCTAGCACACATTAGCCCAACGGGTTTGTCGCTGGGACTTGTGATCGAGATGGGAGCCGTTCACGAGTTCTGGTGTTCAAACCTTGGCGGACTATGTGTGGTAGATCGGCTTGTGTTGGGTAAGAAGCTCCCAGCCCAACACAAGTCGTAGCGCGTCTGCCGATGTGGCAGAAGTTAAAGTAATACAGTAGAAATCAGCGGCCAGAGTACAAGATACCTGTGTGAGAACCAAATGTGGTCAGAAGCTGAACTACAGTGAAAAGCCGGGCCCGGCAAGAATAAAAACCTCTCTAGGAACAAAAATGAGAAAGAAGGAAAAAGGTGAAAGTGGGTTCCTAGAGAGGTTCTGGTGAGACCAGTCTTAGACTAAATTCTTGAATGAGTACATATCGACGGATAATTAGCCGTTTTGGTTAAATAGGAAATGAGTCGTTAAACTTTTGGTTAAGTAATCGCACATATGTTATTCGAGGTAATTAAACTTTATCACTATTTATTTTGTCTCGTATAGATGGGCTCAAAGTGGGAATTGTAAGCAATCAACTCATTGATAAAACGCACGACCGAACCCTTATATATACCACACCGTTTAACAGCGTTGATAAGAGACATACGAGATCCCGAACGACGTAGCACCTCATAACTCGCTCCAACGACTTTAGTCCTAAGTATGGAGCTGGTACCTATATTGTTTTCTATTGCCTTATGAACAATCTCATAGACTATTTGTTGGACGTTCTTAGGTGCTCCTTGGGGGTCGAGTTTATCAAAAGTCGTTGTAATGTGAGGAGCTATTCGATCGGTATTTAAATCTATATCGATATTATCGTCATCATGTAGAGAACGTATAAAGCTCTCTCCACGACATATGCTTTTATTGTTTAGTTGCATAAAATGAGCGACATCCCCTTTAGATCTAACGAACCCACATTGTATACACGCTTGATAAAGTATAGCGGCTAAAATAGTTCGTTTTGCATAGCTATGTTTGGTACGAACTTTCCGTACTTGAAGGAATACATCGGCTACGATTACTAATACATTTGTGGGAAACGAGAGGGCGTAATTTCGTTTATAAATAGTGTTGTATGCCCGTAGTTCTAGTATAATCGTTCGTAGTTGCAATTCTTTGTTATCGCTTTGCTTTGGGATTGTGCGGTCTAGATCATGTTGACGCTGAAAGCTATCCGGCCCTACTATGTGTAACCTAGTAGTAAGATTGGTAGTTGTTTCTTCACATGATTCGACCTCGGAAACGAGACCACAAGTGGGACATATGAATTCCATTCCTTGTAGTTCCATCGGGCATAGACATTCGGAACATGATTCACCGGTGCTAATATGCGACAATGGTTCAATATGCGACAATGGTTTGATATGTAGGCTTGCACAAATTTCTGGACCAAGTAATCTAATAATGTTATCCATACTAGTTGTATACCATATGCCTGTCAATTGTCTAATTGTTCGTTCGTTTAAAAAAAAAGAGAAAAAAATGAAGAGAGGTCGCATAACAATTTCTCTTCATTTTTTTCTTTTTTTTCGTATCGTGATTTCTACTTATCCTCCGATCCTACCACATTTAGATCTTTCTCACTGATGGAGAGGTCATCCAATGCATTATCGAGATCGTGAATGTCCACCACGTTTCGATCTTTTTCCGATTCCACTACATTTAGATCTTTCTCCGATTCTACTACATTTGAACACGTGATATTCGCTGACTCGTTAGCTTGCTTCTTATCAAGGTTCTTCTTATTGCGAATGGTACGGCGTTGAGGTGCACCACATTTTGCACAAAGTTCGTGATTAGTACGACAGCCTCGACCGCACGTCAAACATGGAACGAATATAGCACATCCTCTTCCTATCTGGAAGTTATGTTGAGAGCAATACTCTGACACCTTCGAACGCTTCCTTATACATTTCGTGGTCTTTCCTCGAATCAACCAATCACAAGTTCTCGTCTCAATCATCGTGCAATATACCTATATATGTTATATGTCTAATTGGTATCTTAGTTGTGACGTCTACGTTGAGGTTCTTCAATCGCGCGCGGTTGTCTAATCTGTGTGGTATTAATACGTACTAAGATAACAACATACGTTAATATCGTGAAGTAGAGAATGTATGTTAGTACCATGGGTGGATATACTGTAAACTAATCATTCCTTTAATAGGTGTTAAAATGTAAAAGTACAATGAAAAAAATAGTACAACGAAACTGCTCCAATCCGGAAAAGCGGTAGAAACCGGAGCTGTGCTCAAGTTTGGATATTTAGGTGTAAGAATGCCTAGGGACAATTTGGCCGTTGCGAGAGATCCTATGTGGCGGCATAAGAATTTATGTAGTAATCTAGTAGGGCGTTTTCGTCCTCTATGGTGAGCTGGGAGCGCTTAATGAGCCACTCAATGATACATTTAGCGGTATTAAGATGATCGTTGCTACGGGCGCATAGTAGAGCATGATGAGCGTATTTATACTCCATAGTTATCTGAAAGCGTTGAATGAGCCACTTAATGGTATTGAGATGGGCATTCCTACAGGCATCTAGTATAGCAAACCCGACGGCTTTATCCTCTTTGGTGAACTGGAAGTGTTTAGTGAGACACTTAACGATATCAAGACGGTCATCCTTACAGGCAGCGCATAGAACGTAATCGGTGTGTCCACCCATTTTATCGAACCATAAGTGCTTAATGAGCCACTTAATAACGTTAAGATTACCATATTCACTGGCGTAGACAAGAGGAAAGCTATCATAGATGTGGTTTGCGGAAATACCGAATGTCCTAGCCAAATTGTCTCGATCGTTGTCATTACGAGTAGACCTAAGACCGAAAGTGAGTACTCGTTTACGGAACTCTTGGTCTACGTTTTTGTAGCGCACGAGAGATGCGGCACAGTTTAGGTGTTTCGATGTCCTTGCGATGCTTGCGAATGATTCTGGGCCTGCATGCTCTACTATCTTGACTAAGATTTCTATGGGAAGGCACGATGTGCTATCCATAGTGGAAGAGATCGATATACTACGTAGTAATCACTTATCTAATAGGATGTTGAAATGTAAAAACAACGGAAAAAAGTACAACAAACTGCTCCAATCCGGAAGGAGGACTATGGTCTATAGTAGTATATAAACTAGCGGGTTCTGGCGCAGCTTGAACGTTGTATTATTGCAATCCTTGTTCGATGACTCCTGAACCGCAGCGAATTGTTCGAATGCTGAAGTAGAACAATTCGCTGCGGTTCTGGAGTTATCGAGCAAGGATTGCAACGATAAAACGTTCAAGCTGCGCCAGAACCGCTAGTTTATATACTACTCTATATAACGAAATCCTCGTTATAACGAACACAATCCGACAGCCCAAACGTAAAATCTACCCCGATATAACGAATAAATGTCAACACGCGACAAAAGATGAATGCGGAACAGACCAACAGCGATGCAAATCCTTTAATCCTGTAACAAGACAAGAAAACCTCTCAGTCAACAGCTCATTAGATGTGTATACAGTACACTATCGAGACATCTACAGATCCGCTTTATCCTCTTAGTGCGACGTAACACCGTTACAAAACAATTATTAACTATACCTCGATATAACGAACATTTTGGTTGTTTTTACGCAAATACGTTACGAGGTTTTCGATTTAACGAACCCTCGATATAACGAACCAATTTCCCCAGTCCCATATCAAACAACGAGTGTCGATTTAGAGGTCTGGGACCCAGAAACCGCCATTTTGAATGTCGTGGCAACTCTTCCAAATATGGAATATGGAATGTTCCTAATATGAAAGAGGCCGCGGGAAGTTCACAACGACACTTTTGATTGCAATTTTATTGATATGCCTTGGCACTTCGTTAAATCGAGTTCCACTGTACAGCGTATTTAAGTGGGCTCTCAGGATCTTGAGAATAAAGCTACAATCTAATTATTGCACTCAAACAGTTGATCAATACTTTCTAAACAAATATCCGAATTTGAAAAATGCGAAGCTCCTTTAGCGTTTGTACAGGGCAAGGTTAGAGAGATCGGTAAAATCACTCTTATTTCAGGCTGTCTCGGACTCACGCCGGCCGTAACCGTTTTTTAAATTTTTCTCAAAGTTAAATAAATTTTTGAACAAAAGAATCCCAGCACGTTTCACTAACTGACCAAAGCCTATCTTTGAACGAAATATGAAGAAATGTTTTTTTCATCTTTTGCCGCGGTTTGCCGCTCGATCTTAGTGGACAGTCGCTCTTAATATTTATATCATTACAGATCTTATATTTAGAAAAATATTTTTCCAGCAAAGGTGGGGACTTAAAAGCGCCAAAGATCTCCTTGGGATAAAGGAGGTAATCCCACCCCAACATGACAGCAGTTCCACCTGGCAGAATAGCATGCTTCAATGCTAGCTATTGTCAGGCTATGAATTTGAACAGCAACTCCATAATGGTGGAAAACAGTGACCCTGCTACTATGTCCTATCATAAGACACTACCCGGAATTTAGTTATGACGCCGATATCTGAGTCGTACTGAGTCGTATCTGACTCACTGTTGTTGACACTTTTGTCCTCTGGAAATATTATTAGTTAATTTTTAAAGAGGAGGAAGTAGAGATTATGCCAGCAGTTATCGCTTCGCATGTGGCATCCGATGCGTTGTTGTTGGACCGCCATCTTGAAAACGTGTGTTATTAAATTTCCTCGTTCGTTACTTCACAAGTATTTCTCTCCTAACTGGCGAAGCTCTATAATCAACTTTGAATTTAAAAACCCAGAAGATCTAACAGCTAGTCACAATTCCTACGATAAAAAATACAACTGTTCGAGTTTCGTTGTCGTCTGATCAACAGCTGCAATGATAGCTAAGTCAATTTAGGGCAAGTCACAGTGGATTATTACATTCTGTACGTAATATTGTCTAAGTAACTTATAAGTTATTTCGGAATAATTTACCTTAGAAAGTGCCGCCATATTTACACTACAGCACGACCAAATCCTTTCGAAAGAGTCTTCTCCGATAAGCGTTTCGTCCTCACAATCACCGTCAATACATCTTCGGAAATGCACATGCGTGCATCCACGAGTTAAAACGACAAAAAGCGACTCGGCTCTTTTCACGACCGAATGGCAGTACACAAATTAGAAGCATTCGTCCAGTACATCGTGCATTGTGTGTGACGTACAATCAGGAATCCATAACAAACTACAAGCACTAGTGACCAGTACACTAATTACAAGCATTCGTCCAGTACATCGTGCATTGTGTGTGACGTACAATCAGGAATCCATAACAAACTACAAGCACTAGTGACCAGTACAGTAATTACAAGCATTCGTCCAGTACATCGTGCATTGTGTGTGACGTACAATCAGGAATCCATAACAAACTACAAGCACTAGTGACCAATGACTTTTGCTTTATCTTACGTCGCTCGACCACTTTAATCACGATTTAAAATAAGGGATTGCACCGATTTAATATTTCTTTTCTTTTTCATACACGAGTAACATACGAATGACATACATGTACGAGTAACATACGGTTAACACACGGTTAACACACGGGTACATACGAATACATACGAGTACACGTAGATGTCTTACTGATACATCCGAATGCATACGAGTGACATACGAATACGTATGATAATATACGTATATTTATAAAATGTTTATTATTATTATTAACAATAAATGTAAAGATGAGATGCAATAGAATTGATATGCGATTTATCCTTTTTGTGATTAGATGTGATTACATATGATTAGATGTGATTCGATATGATTTATATGTGATTAGATGTGATTAGATGTAATTAGATGTGATTAGATAAGATTAAATGTGATTAGATAAGATTAAATGTGATTAGATATGATTAGACGTGATTAGATATGGGTTCATCAAGGCGAAGGCGCAGCCGGGCGCAGCACGAGGGCGGAACCCAAGGTGAATATATCCCATACTCCGAGCGGAAGGCTTATAAAATGCATATTTTCTCAATTGTGAGTGTCATAAAATACTACAATGGCTTATCTCATTAACTAATTAAACACGTCATAGTGCGCACTCGGTTCTCTTCGTGTCTAACAATTGGAATAAAGGTATGAACCCGTCTCTCCCGGGTTTCGGCACCAGTTTTATGAATATGTTAGCAGTAATGAAAGGAGATGTACCACGCAGTCAGTGGAAAATGGGAATTGTAACGAAACTACACCCAGGGAGAGACGAATTAGTGCGATCTGCTTCACTACGAATAAGCACTGGAAAAGAACTCTCGAGATCGATAAAAAAACTTTATCCTCTGGAAATGTCAGAAGAAGCAGACGAAGATAAGACAGAATTCCCAAACAAAGAGGTAACCTTGAATGAACGGTGTCGTCCAGTACGACTTGCAGCTCAACAAGCAGCTCAGAAGATCAAAGAACAATCTACTTAAAATGATATGAAACTGTAATATTAACTGAACATTAACTACACCTGAGCGTTTCAATGAACTTTCTAATTGATTACCCTTTGACTGTCTGTTTTCTTGCTGGACCAGGAGGGTGTCATAAAATACTACAATGGCTTATCTCATTAACTAATTAAGCACGTCATAGTGCGCACTCGGTTCTCTTCGTGTCTAAGAATTGGAATAAAGGTATGATGGAAGTACGCCTCCTTTCATTACTGCTAACATATTCATAAAAGCGAGGTTTTCTCGTTGTATGTAATAATATTGTTTGTTTGTTTGTCTCGATTCTTTCAACCAACGTAGCTTGTAGTATAGTGTTTTATCAGTTTAAAACACGAAGGCGCAGCCCGAGTGTTTTCGAGTTGATAAAAAATACCTACTGCGAGTTTATTAAATGGCTTCAAATATCTTACTTCTAAAAGATAATAATTTTCTGAAATTTTGATGAAAAGCGAATAATTACATGTTTATAGCTATGGATGCGTCACTGACATGCGCAGTTAGCATACGGGAAAAAAATTCTAGTCCCATAATAGTGGGCCGGTCGCGTAGAAATAACAGTGAGCAGTTAAAGGGATACCCGAGTGAAAAACACATTGGGGCTCAAAAGAATCTTCAACATGTTCTTTGTTCAGAAAATGTATTAAAATTTGATCAAACGTTTTTAGTATTAAGAACGAGCACCTCAAAGTTGGCCCCGCGAAGACATGGGCGCCGCCATCTTTGTTTGCATTTACGGAAGTGACGTCACTTCGTCCCACCAGCGTATCGCGGCTACTTGTCTTTGTATGATTAAAGTGGATATATTTTCATCGAGATTGCAGAGGAATTCTTACAGAAACCGGAATTATGATGAAGACGACATGAGAAAAGTTCAGAAGACTGGGAGGAGGAAGAAAAGCATTGGGAAGGCGAGAAATTATCAGACGAACAACAAGGTCTCGTAACTGCCATCTAATAACAGCAAAACAACATGGCTTAAAAGACTCGAGTGACTTCTGAATAAGTATAAGAACTACAATGTATGTGAGGTACAGTTAAGGCGTTTATCATCCTAAAAACACCTAATAATGAGTAATAAGTGAGAGAGTGAGAACGCTGGTGGGACGAAGTGACGTCACTTCCGTAAATGCAAACAAAGATGGCGGCACCCATGTCTTCGTGGGGCCAACTTTGAGGTGCTCGTTCTTAATACTAAAAACCTTTGATCAAATTTTAATACATTTTCTGAACAAAGAACATGTTGAAGATTCTTTTGAGCCCCAATGTGTTTTTCACTCGGGTATCCCTTTAAGCTTTCGTGTTTGATTTCTCATAACAGGTGGTTGACCTATAGAACGATTGGCCTTTATAAGTTCCAGAAGCCGTTGGTTACATTTAATGCCATGATGGCCTCGGTTTTCTTTGTTCTCCGAGGGACATTTAGCTCGAAGTCGATTGCCTTCTAATTTTTCCGCCGGAAAAGTTAGTAAGACAATACAGATTCCATTGTCTACTGAATACCCAGTGGGGAAAATAGTTGACAATGGATCGGCATTGTCTTACTAAATTTCGCAGCGAAAAAAGTAGGAGACAATGCAGAATGGACATGAGTGGTAAAAAGCATCAACTCTTGCTCCCCTCTGGCACGACTAGCCCTGCGCTCCCGAATGAAAAGCTGAATCCAAACTGACCTGTCTTCATCATAACCTGCAACGTAATCCATGTGGGATCACCTATTTCAATCTGCACGTTCTTCGCTTCATTTCTTAAACCCGCTTCTTCCATGTGGGATATTTAAAACCATAAACATGGTTAAATTTCATACATGCTCTTTTAATATTTAGGCAACCACATAATTACATTGTATTTTAGTGTTATTCTTCTAAAAAACAACACGCTTGTCCCCAGGTGAAGCAAGGGTCATTCAATCAATGGCGCTCAATCAAGCATTAAAGAAAACATTTTCGAAGGTGTTTTCGAAAGCAACTCAACTGCGACGTCTTCAGTTTAGGCAGAGAAAACTAAACTTCTCAGAAATTTCTTCGGTTCCTCGGCGATCATGGTATTACAAACTTATAGCATGACAATTCGGGAAATTAGTGATTAAATTTTCCCTCAAGCCTCGGTAGAGTTTGTAAAAGTCCGCAAGCTTGCGGGGAAATTTAAGTAAAGATTCGCGCAAGAGGTAGGCATTTCTAATGCATGGACGTAAAAAGGTGCTAATTGTGGTATTGTTTCAATCGCCACCTCATTGGCTTGAACATCAAAATCTATCAAAACTTGAAGAAGAATATCATTTTCTCTATTTTTTTAAAACATATTTGAATTGCATCTAGTGAAAACTCTCATAACTTTAATTATTATATGGATGATAGTATTTTACTGAGAAATAAACCACTCATAGAACTCATACGAAACTACATCCGGGTACTGAGTAGCGTATTTTCCATATCCTCATGTTTGCCGCCTTTTGAACTACAAAGATGGCGGCAGGTTTGTGAAAATCAGAGGAAGATGTAAACAGCTTAACTCTTTGTCGTCCGATCGTGTGTGAGCTCAATTGGTGAAATCCTGAGTGCTAACTCAACCCTCCCCCCTCAGTTCAAGTTTAGCTAGCCCGGGCTAGTTAAATACTGCTGACTTTTTAAGCCGAGGGCTCAAACTTTTCCCACAATGCCATTTGGGAGAATTCTGTTCACTCGTTGACGGTAGGTATGGCTGCTTCGGTAGTGTTTCTAATGAAATGTGCTCTAATTTTGGAGAAATATGCCACTGTCAGAGAGCTTGAAGACATCATTAAGTCTGAGGATGGCTGAAAAGTACTTGGTTTGCTTCTAGTAGGCTTTGTGAGGGGATTTCACAGGGTTTTTCCGTTGTGTTTGTGCTTTGAGACACAGTGTGTTTTGTGAAAACAAACCTGCTGGTTGGAAAGATTAAACAAGGTACTGTAACGACTGAGTGGTTATTTTGTATTTGCTTTTGATTTCAAGTGCGAATGGGAAGGTTTTTTTGAGCCGATTTTTAGCTCCTTCAAATTCGTGAAAATCGAAGAAACAAAACAATCGCCAAAACAAATGAGCTTTTCTCCATAGTGAAAGAGTCGAGTGATCCCTGTTATAGCTCGAACTTTGAAGCCATATATCCCTTCCCATAATATCGCAACATCGTCTTTCCAGCATGTCTAGATGTGATGCAATAATTTTTCTAGTAACGGACTTATACGTCTCCTATTTACAGGCTCGGACGGTAAAGAGTTAAAGACCTGCATGACAATGAATATTCCGAGCACAAAAAGCCAAATACGATCTAAAAATATCTAAAGATTTTCTCGACTGCAACGAAGAGACAAGAAAACCCGATGAAACTCCCCAGAACAGCTTAGAAAGATCACGAAGAACTTTGTACTAACAGTTGTTATGGCCCGCGATCGTTAATAGTTACAGAGGATTGGCACAGATTAAACTTAGAACTCAACTTTATTCACCATCCGGCTCGTGGCCATTTTACCAATAATAATAATAATAATAATGGCCATATTTCTGTCATATCACCACAGTCTCATGGCGCTTTACATATTACTGACATATCCCGTCAGTTATTTCGGACTGCTTACGGCGCTTATAGCTGCCACGCAGTTTACAATGTTGAGTGTGTGGTTAGTGCAATGGCCAGGCTGTTGTACCGGGTGACAATTGCAATCCCTGCTTTTTTTCGAGTAGTACAACAGGTTCTTTCATATCCCCTTCAAATACTGATTAGAAGAAGAAGGAGACAAGGCCAACGGCTTATAAACGTCCCTGCCCAAGGACGCGGCCGGGATTCGAACCCCTGACCTCCCGCACTCTAGACCGTGCTCTACCAACTGAGCTAACCAGGCGTTCCTCCGCTTGATCGCGTGGGGGACTGGGTCCTAAAACATACAGTGCGTACACTACATCCCTCCCCTTTTTGATAATAAACTGTAGTATTACAGTCAATAATAATGTGATAACAATAAAACATAACGAGTTAACCTATAAGTAGGTTAGCGTTCTAAAGTGTCTCAAACAGTTCAAGTTATCTGTCATGTCCTTGAAAATTCTCATACTCATTAATTATTCATGAGGTAATTAGACAATAAGATGCACTTAATCAGACCACGTGACGAACCTTGAAACCAGAGGAAGTACAAGGCAGAGTAACTGGAACTCATTTCCATAACTGGAAATCGTTTAGCATAACTGGAAAACGTTTCCTAGTTATGCAAAACGATTTCCAGTTATTGAAATCAGTTCCAGTTACTCTGCCTAGTTTCTTCGTACTGGATTTTCGCCTTGGTTTCAAATGCGACAGATTTACGACTATCAAATAGAAATTGTACATAGAAATGCTCACCATTCGTTTGCCTTATCCAGCATGTTCACGTTCGTCCTATTTTAGCCTCAAAATGTCGTTTTAATGCAGCTACAATTTGGTATAGCGTCCGCGCCGGATAATGTTCCTTCCTTCTTATTCGCCACTTCTTGTACGAATTTTCCCAGCCAGAAGTTTACTGACGAGGCTGTCATGTTCTCCCAATGTTCGTAAACGAGGTCATCGATAGCTTTTAGGTTCATACCCAAGCTTGTTGGCTCCAATGTGGCATCTTTGTTTTTCCTTTCTTTTATCCATTCTTGAAGCAATTTACCGCCCATTTATTTTTGTATCTTGTCGTGAGTGGCACTGCTTCTTTCAACAATTCTTGCTCTTCTTTAGACGAACGACTTTTTCTGAACCGTTTGATTGGACGAAAATTATCGTCGTCGCCCTCGTAGGAAGCCATGGTAAACTGCGTTAAAAATTTTAAAATGCGAACATATTCTGACTCGATCTCAAATTTGCATAGCAATACAATACAATAGTTTACACAATTGTCAGCATCTATGGTATTAAAAGTATTTTTTTTTAACAAGTGACGTAACTTTTAATGTCTAGTTGCATCAACGTTTTTAAATTCTCCGCGAAATACCTTTCATATTTGCACACCTGTTCGTTAGTAAAATCTTTATTTTTTTGCTGCGCAGCTTCTGCTTAGTTCCAACTATGCCCAGGTGGCCCTCATAGGCAAGGGATAGTATCCTGGATCCCCCTGAGTATCAACTATCTAATTTTGCATAATTCACCACTGCATGGAATATTCACATCGAAAAAAACAAAAAGCAATGGCGATGTACAAAACCATGCATAAGCTCACCCCAGGTTACCTTCAGGATCCGGCTCTTTACAACTCGTAATACTAATTATGATCTAAGAGATTCTGAAAGTAAATTATTTATACATAAACCGAGGACTAACTACCTAAAACGTAGCTTCAGCTACAGTGGGGCATTCTTATGGAATAATCTCCCACATGACCTAAGAGTGTCTAAACATATAAAGTACTTCAAAAGGGAAATTGATACCCTGTATGCTAAATCGGACTCCCACACGGCAAACATGTAAAACAGTTTTAATGCATTATTACATTTTTAATTTTTAATGTACATATTTTACTATTGCAATGGTACACCTTTCGTGTACAACTGATGTTTTTAAACCGTGGATAAATAAAGATTGTCTGTCTGGTACTGTTTGTAAACTAAGTAGTTTGATCCCATGGTTTTCCCTCAATGCACTTCCTAACTTCCGCAAGTTCCTCGTCATCAGCGGATGTTTCCTCAACCTCTCGTGTCGTCATAGCATTAGGTGTTGCTGATACCGCCACAAATCGTACATATTCTTCTACTCCTGGCGCCGTTGTCACTCACTAGTCTCGATAGGGAATCAGCAATGTTCTTCTGTCCTGGCGCGTACTTAATTTTGAATTTGTACGGCTGCATCCGCAGGACCCATCTCTCGATGCGTGCACATGGCTTGGATCGTGGTCCGTAGATAATCTCTACGGGTTTATGATCAGTATGATCAATGACAAGTTCGAATGGAACTCCATAAACGTCCCCAGGTGCTTGCGTCAACTTTCTGAAGGAGTGTCTTGCATAGGTTGTATCGACTTTCGGGACAAAATATGCATTGAGAGCGTCTATGGCCTTCTTGTAGTCTTTAGCGTCTCCCGTATCCGGTAGGGTCGCAAATATGTCTTGGACATCAGTACCCGCCAGAACAAGCAGTAAGGCACATCTCCTCTGCTTGTTGTTTGCATTTTCTTCGTTTATGATCAAGCCTTTGCCGTCAGCAAACAGTTCGAAAGCCGTGAGCCAGCGTTTCCATCGTAGCCCAAGCGTGTTGTGGTCCGTGAAACAATCGAAAGTCTTGATATGATTGTTCTCGTTATCATCCATGTTCGTCGTGAATTGTCTTGCAATTCGGTTTCTTTAGTCTTTCTTTTTTCTCGTCGCCAATGTTATGGACCGCGATGGTTAAAAGTTATAGAGGATTGGCACAGATTAAACTTAGAACTCAACTTTATTCACCATCAGGCTCGTGGCCATTTTACCAATAATCCACAGGCGTTCCATCGCCTGATCGCGTGGGGGACTGGGTCCTAAAACATACAGTGATAAGAGCTGTTCTTAGAGCAGTTTAATTGTACATATAATAAAAAGAAAATTACACGGTAGTTTGAGGATATGAAGTTTATCCTCTCGAGTCCAAAATATTTCACTCGTTCGCTGCGCTCACTCGTTAAATTTTATCGACTCTCGAGGATAAACTTCATATCTTCTCACCACCGTGTAAGTATCCTCTAAATGTGAAGAAAATTCAACGTGGGGGGTGGGTGGGGGGGCATTTTAAAATTAAAGTTTTCTTGGTTATTGTTTTGGACTCTTCTGATCACAGGTACCCCAGGCTCATTATGCGTAAAACGGTTATTTCCCAGATATTTGAAATTACAGTAAATGTATGGAGTTTTAGTTCGAATGCCCGTTTGCTCTAAAATAAAATTCAATAAATCGTCAAAATATTCTTACCTGTCTCTTGTGTGTTTCTTTCAGTTTCTGTGAAGTTTCAAGCCATTCCGTTCAATATTGAGGGAGTTACAGGAATTTTCCTTCCCTTAGTATAATTATTGGGAAGGTAGCAAACTCTACGCCGATCAGCTGCAGAAAATCGCCTCGAATTCCCACAAAAATCCCGTACATCGCCAAAATCCCTTCAAATAACGGTTGCCCAAACACAGGTCCTTCACCACACTCAGATTCCCTTTCACTGGTTTACTTTAACGGGAGAAAAATGCCACGAGTTTGCAGTTTTTGAGTTTCGCGGATGTTCAATTCGATCTCGCCTGCAACGAGGCGACAAACAGTAGACCGTTCCCTACCATGTCAATTCGATCTCGCCTGCAACGAGGCGACAAACAGTAGACCGTCCCCTACCCAGTGAATTTGACACTCCGCTGTGCCATTGTTTCATCTACCAATCGGAATCGATGTAAAAACGGCTTATTACCCAAAGTTCACGGACTCAGACCTCATACATATATATATATACCTTATTTTGAAATCAGTAATACAACAAAGCGTTCTATGGTAAAGTGGTTTACATCATGCGCTTTTGGTCCAACGACCGGAGTTCGAGTCCTACACCAGACACAAATTTTTTTTTACTTTTTCTCCTTTCTCAGTTTTATTTTTATTCTTTTCCTTTATTTTAAGCTATTAGAGCCGCCTCCATACATTTACTGTAATTTCAAATATCCGGGAAATAACTGTTTTACGCATAATGAGTCTGGGGTACCTGTGTTCTGATTGGACGAAATGTTTTCACACAAAAGGAAAGTAGTTTTAAAACACAGTTTTGGTGGATTTGATTTCAGAAATTTATCATTTTAAAAGGTTGATGAGTTGTCAGTATAAAAAACAGAAAATTCTAACGTGGGTAAAACAAATTGCATCTGAACCATAGAATTGTGCCTAGTTTTTGCACGGATTGTTTCTTAATCACTAATTTCTCTCTTTTCGTGGTATAAATTATAAGTATACCGACTTCGCCTGGCTGTAAGCAAGTAAATGTACCCTCCGAATATGAGACGTTTCCCTAGGTCCATCGGCCCCTGGAACTCTAGTTAACGTACCATCTTCCGTCTTTCTTTATTTTTATTAGTTATTTATTTATTTTTATTTGCCACATAAATAGGTAGAATGAAATGTAGAATGAAATGTATGGCGAGGAGACCTCGAGAAACCATCAGGCTTATAGTAAGAGGTCACCTCGTAGCTTCATAAGATTCAGTAATCTATTTGAGTAAGAAATCATTCATTTTTTTTCTTGAAACTAGGAAAACTGGTTGAACCTGTGATATATGTTGGCAGGGAATTCCAAATTTTAGGACCTTGGTTTAGAATCGTAAACTGTTTAAGATTAGTACGACAGGCATGAGATCGATAATTGGATACTGATCTAGTGTTGTAGTTATGTACTTGACTGCTAGTCACGAATAAATTGAGGAAGGTCGAAGGCAACAACTGATTATGATAACAAAACATAAACTTTGCTACATGAAATGAGTTGACTTTAAAAATTTAAAAATGTCTAGTATATCGAACTGAGCAAATAAAGCCGAGCAGAGTGAGCTCGGTAATCTGAAATGGTCATGGCTCGCACAGCACGCTTTTGTAAATTAAATATTCTATTTAGATTAGTTACATACGTGGATGACCAAGCTATGTTACAGTAACTAATATAAGGGTATACTAATATAAGGGTATACTAATATATAATACAGAGTTAATTTTGTTTTAGCAGATAATTAAAAGGGAGACCTATATATTATACCAACTGACTTAGAGATTTTTTTGCAAACATGACTGATGTGCTGTTTCCAAGTAAGGTGTTCATCGATATACACACCTAAGAATTTTATTACATTTTCTTGTTTGAGTAAGTGATTGCCAAGGTAAAGGGAAGATTTGTTGGTAATTTTCTTCTGTCTTGCTTGAAAAATAATGTAATTAGTTTTTAAAGCTATTAACCGAGAGCTTATTCCATTTCATCCAAACGTCAAAAATATACAATGCCTCGTTTAGCACGAGTTCTAAACGGTTAGGATCTGTCAATTTTGAGGCATTGGAAATATCATTAATATACAGAATAAAAAAATAGGGGACCTAAAATGGAACACCACATTTAATAGTTTGCGCCGGGGAACAAGTTTGATTAAATTGAACAAATTGTTTACGGCATAGGAAATAGCTTTTGATCCACTGCAGAGCTAAACCACGGATACCATAATGTTCCTATGGTCTAGCGTGTCAAAAGGCTTTAAAAGATCCATAAACACACCGGCAGTGAAGAAGAATTTGGGGGACAAATTGGACACCCTACACAAAACTTTAAATATCTGGTCCAGAGATCTGACAACCTGGGGGAGAATTGTTATTGTGAAAACACTTGGTCTTTCTAAGCTTATATATAATAGCTCAGTATTAGTTGTTCCTCTAAAATTTGTTCAGGAAGTAAATAAGGAAACTTGTAATTTTGTGTGGAATAATAAGCCTCCTAAAGTAAAAACCTCTACTATGATCGGGGATTAAAAGGCTGGAGGAATGCGATTGCCAGATTTCGCTTTAATCGAAAAAGCGATAAAAATTGCTTGGATTAAACGATTAGTAACAAAAACATGCGCCCCAGACGAAACACCAGATAACTGGAAAAAGATCCCTAAACTGAAACTAAAAAGGTTTGGAGGCAATCGTATCTATTATTTAACTGTAATTTCGATACGAAGAAATTAGCCTTGGGAACACTAGATTTTTATGATAAAATCATTGAGTACTGGCAGTGCTTTCGTCAAACCTGTCCTAGTACTAAAGAAGAGATCCTTGAACAAATAATTTGCTTTCTAATGAAAGACAATAAATCTTTGTATTTTTCGAATTGGAATAATGCTGGAATTTGTAAGATAGGCGAATTGATCGACGAGAATGTTAATTTTATGCAATTTGTTTCTCTGCAGAAAATATTTAACAGTACATTTAACTTTTTGGAATATATTAGCGTATTGAAAGCCATCCCTCATAAATGGAAAGTATTACTTCGGGAAAATTTCAGTAATAAGGAAACTCCCATTAGGTTAAATGATAACTTATTACATGAAAATACCCAAGAATTTGATAAACTAACATGTTCTCGGATAACTAAACTATTAGTAGAGGTAAATTATGAACCGCCTACCGCTGAAAAAAGGTTATTAAATTATGGAATTCTTGCTGAAAAACTACCATATCATTATAGGTTTGTCATTAATGTGTGCCGTGAAACAAAGCTTAGAGTCTTCCAGTTTAAAATTATCCACAATATCCTACCCACTGAATCTTCTCTCTATAGAATGAAAATAGTTCAAGATGATAAGTGTTTTATCTGCCATGAGTCACAAACAGTTGAACATCTATTTTGGATTTGCCGAGCTTCTGTTGCATTTTGGGAAGATTTCTTTGGATGGGCGAAACCAATCTTCGTATTCAAAGAAATGACCATCGATTCGTTTCCTTTAACTGCTGTGTGTATATAATGTTTATTTTTAGCTGACACGATGAAACGAAATTCACAAACTGCTGTTGTTTGAAGCTGCAAATAATAAACAGTATCGTAAGAATTATGAGATTTAAATAGCATAGAAAATAAATTTTAATAACGAAAGAATGTAAACTGTGCAACAATAATAAAAACATTCAGCGATGCGAATCCAAGAATTATCGAACGTACCTTTCGTAAAAGCTTTTACTAAAAAAATTATACTATAAAAACAGGATCCCTCCGAACCTTGAATAAAACTGGATAAGAGAATTTCAAGAGGAATAACTAAGAGATTATTAGATTTTTTTAGAATCGTTTAATACCATAAAATATGGCAATGATATGGGATACGTTAATTTCTATCCGTTTCTTAATCAAAATAATTAAATGTTTTATGAATTTGTTGTCAATAAATTTATGAAATTGTGTAAACCTTTAAGCTATTTTAATCTCTTCAATTTTCCGCTAAACAGTTTAAAAAATAGCGTTGAATTCTTGCTTCGCAGATGAAGTTCGGCATGATAGCAGAACGTACACGGACGGAACTAACGTAAACATTAATTACTCGGGCCAGGCCTTCGGCTGGCGCGAGTCAGAAATCGCAAGTGTTTATTTTTAATTTTTTATTTGTGTCGAGTTTTGGCGCCGTCGACCAATCAGATTTCGACTGGTCACGTGACACGTACGTTGCGCCAGCCATGTGACATGTGAACATCAGGTTTTTAAAGATAGCGACGAGTGAGAGTTTTGACTTAGCAAAACCTTTAATATCAGCTGTTTTTTTGTGTAAACCAAAGGTTCCTTCAAGTGCAATACCAAGATTGTTGTCTTTTCTAAAGCTGAGAGGTGTTTCACGGGCTTTGGACGGGAATTTATCACATATCCAGATCCACTCAAAGATCCACTCGTGACATAGATGGCTAAGATCTGATCTAGGACGAGTGAGACAACAGTTTGTAAATGTAAGTAGCTAAACTGAACATGATAACTTTTATACCAATTGACTGTGGTTGTGTTGTTATTCATTGTTATTAACCTCTCGGAGAGTATAGTAGAAATGACCCGATTTCTCAGTTCTCGATCTGACAGGGTCCTTTTAAAATATTATATGCACATGTTTTTATGAATTCGGGAACGAAAATCTAGCGGGATATGGCGTGAACTCTACCCTGGGTACCAGAGGTTCTCACTTCGCAAAGCTTAGGCACGAAGCTTTTCCACCGAGGACGCTTGCTCCTCGACACTTTGTCCTACCTTCGCGTCACGCAGTTTTTTGTTTGCCGACGATTGATACGAACGGGCTTCAAACTCCGGCGTTGTCTTCATCTTATTTTTCTGGACTGCACAGAAGACCTTGGAATTACCGTTCAATAAATCTACCTTATTTATCCTAAAGAAACTTTTGATTTTATATACCCTCGAAGAAGGAATTTATTTTACTTTCTTCACTTCGCCTTCTCTTTCCGTTAACAATAGGAAATGGACAATCTGAAATCTACAATGAACCTCAAATGTTTACCGTCTCATTTTTCTCGGCCAATGGAAATCGAGATACCGTGGCGCTGTAATCGTTTTTCGGCGGCAGGAAAGGAGTCGGGTTGAACTTCTCGAAACGAGCGATAGTATTGGCCTACCCAACAATAGAAAACCGCCTAGTGTTACCCTCTTTAAATAGTTATTTTCCAAGTGGTTTACATGCATGAAATCAACACACAATATTTTATTAAACATTAGGGACTAGTCAAAAACTATTAGGGGAGATGCAGGGGGGGGGTCTTGCCAGTCAGCAAAAAACAGCCTCACAAAGCCTGTTAAAGTAAGCTAAATTATAGAGTTTTCAAAAATTTGCCATTCCTTCAGTTTTAAAGATATGAACCTAAAACTTGGGCTTTTTACTAATTTTGGCTTGCTCTTGTCCTGCAAAGGGCCTATTATCAGTAAACCTTTGTAATTAGAAGCTCTCGTAAGGGACCATGACCACCTTTGGGGGTTGAGAATTGGAAGAAGGTGAAAAATAGCATTTACAAACAGGTTTTCTTAATAACACTACCAATCTCATACAAGTGCCTTTAAATATATGAATTAAGATTTGTTTGCCATCTAGTACAACCATGTGATTGCATTCCTGTAAAAGGTCCATTCCATTATATGTAAATTATCACGAGCATGAGTAGTGAATCAATTATCCAGTTCCCCTAGCACAAACCATGTTATGGCACAAAGATATGCTAGAACTCCATGTATTATAAATTAACCTATTTCTAGGTGGCCCGAGTTAAGGCCACTCAGGGCCTCTTGTTTTTTTTATTTTTCTTGTCGCTGGTTGGCGCCGTCAACCAATCAGATTTCGACTGGTCACGTGACACATACGTTGCGCCAGCCATGTGACAGTGAACAATTTTTTTAGGTTTTTCAAGATGGCGGCGAGTGGGAGTTTTGACTTAATAGCAAAACCTTTAATATCAGCTGTTTTTTTGTGTAAACCAAAGGTTCCTTCAAGTGCAATACCAATATTTTTGTATTTTCTAAAGCTGAGAGGTGTTTCACGGGCTTTGGACGGGAATTTATCACATATTATGCGACATGCTTTAAGATACACTCGTGAGACGTGACACTGACAGCTAGTCCGCTCTGCGATCAACACTGACTATATATAAAGACAACAGCTTCTAAATGTAAGTAGCCGCTAATCTGAACATGATAACCCGTATACCAATTGACTGTCGTTGTGTTGTTATTTAGTGTTATTAACCTCTCGAAAGTGTAGTAGAAATGACCAGATTTCTCAGTTCTCTGACTGACAGGGGCCTTTTAAAAGAATTACAGTCGTTTCGCCCCCCATGCACATGTATTTAAATGTTTATAAATTCGGGAACGAAAATCCAGCATGCAGTGAGTGAGTATAAACTGAGTAAGTAATCAAAAATGAAGATTTTTTCAAACGAACGATAAATGACTCTGATGTGGAAATCGCATATTTATCTGTGGCGTGTTATTGACACAGACTGGTTTTATTTGTCCTTTTATTTTGTTCTATTTCCCGGGTCTATTTACATCTGACCTGTACCTCTTTGTATTTGATTATTATTTAATGTTTTTTTTAGAACTGACATAATGATATTATGTATAGAGTAGTGTATTTATCATGATTGCAAGTTTATAACATAACTAAATTTGGTCCAGAACTGAGTATACTTACATGCAAGTGGCACTCTTTCTTTCCCTTTCCCTTCCCCTTTCTTGGTACCATTATATATCCATGCAAGCTAGATCTTGTTTCAGTGTTTTCCATCTGAGGTGGTCCTGGCTTAAGATAACCCTAAGGTTACCTTAAGGACCTACCTTCTCATCATTGTATTTCTTATTATTGCCTTATTACTGGTAAACATTTCCATCATCTTATGAGAAAATAAATGTAATTGTTGTTGTTGTTCCTCAGTTCTTGACGTCAGCATTGTCACTTTCACTCGGTCATGATCAGGAGTACGAGTACTTTTAAGAATTATTTGGGAATGAAAATTAATTTTGCTGCGACCCCAATGATATAAAAAGAGTGGACATTGCATGTTTATTTGTGGCCTGCCATTATAAGTTTCAGTCTCCTTCAAGATGTAGAAAATGAGCACTAGCACACTGGCAGCTCACTAATACTAGAAAATGGTGGTCTGTAGTTTATGACCTCAATCGAAAATATTGTATTGAGAATTTAGCCTGAATGTCAGCCATCTCCACTGGTTTGTTAATAATTGAGAATTACAAATAGATGACTTTATTTCACATGTAGAATGACATTACCTACATGTAACTATTCACAGTGAATAGCAACATTATGTGGAATTTGTTGTTCTAAATTGCTTGATTTCTCATAGTTGTACTGCACCTGATATAATTACAATGCATCAAATTTGAGTAACTCAATATCGTGGGGACTACTCAAATAACCATTGCACTTCAATCAACAACACCCATACCAAGTTTTTTTGTAATTCTAACGACCGTCAAGGAACAATAATATTGAAAAGAAAGTAATATTAAACTACAGAATTGAGGGAAATTGTGGCTGAAATGTACATGCACAGCATGTATGTGTGTGTTGTGTGTGTATTATGGCTCTATCATTTCCACCCCCCCCCCCCCCAGGCATACCCCCCCCCCCCCAGGCATACCCTAACCTAAACCCCCCGGAATACGTGGGGCATTTGCACATTGACATTTGACAGACAAGGGCATCAGTAGAGAACCAATTCTCTGGCTACTCTAGCACAAACCATGTTGACACAAAATTATGCTAGAACTCCATGCAATACATGCTATAGATGGCCCGAGTTAAGGCCACTCAGGGCCTCTTGTTTATAATATATAATCAGGAAAAATATTTGTCCAAACAGAAAATAGAGAGTGCATTTACTTTACTTTAAACTTTCCTGCGTGTTCCGAGTAAAAGTGTTGTATTCTAGATAAATTCTTGAAATTTAAATCAACTACACAAGTCTTCGCTGTGATGATTTGCAAACGCGCGCGGATATTTGGCTGTAGTTGCATTTTAATGAACTTACTCCTACCCATAATGTACCCGATATATTGATATAGTTGAGGAGCGGGGGTGTCAAAGTTTTTGCACTTCGCTGTATATATATATATAGAGAGAGAGAGAGAGAGAGATAAGTATAAAGATTGTGGTATTACCAAACGATGAACTTCCAGTAGGAGGATCCAAGGATTCCTAGTGGTTGTCTTGAATAAATATGTAGAATATAGAAAGAAAGACAACACACAACTCCTCACAGGTTCTTATAAAAAATATATTAAAAACGTTTCGGCACTTCGGCCTTCATCAGTTAAAAAGTTAAAAAGTGAGCTAATTTACAAGCTTAGTCTATTTATACTAAAAAAAGAAACGGTAAGGCTTAACTAAGTTGTAAGTACATACCTTATTTTAAATTACAATAGTTGAAAATATACAAGTAATTGAATTTGCAGTTATAAACCATGCAGCACTACGCACAACTATGTGTGATCAAGAACTATACCGCATACTGTAATCTATAAGAAAGCGTAAAACCTAAATTTTGCGTATATTAATTCAGCATACCGCACTGAGAAATCTATGAAGAGGCAGAAAACCTAGGTACTATTGTACTGTATCCTATTTTTTGATTTATCTCGCCTTTTATTAAGGCCAAACGGTTGCAAAGTTCGAAGTTGCGACATCCAGTAGGCTTCCCTTGTCTAAAAAAATAGGATACAGTACAATATATAGCCTAGTTAATTAGGATGCTCACGTGGCGCTACATAACACCCCTGGGGTTAGTTCGTTTCTCTCAGTGAGAATGTGAGAGAGTTTGGTTGAAACGTGGCAAAGTTAGAGCCGACCAACAGTTTTTTTTACAATATTCGACCGACCGTTTTTTTACAATTATATAATTGTAAAAAAATGGTCGGTCTTATGTGGTTTAAAAAACGGTACTTTTTATTTTCCAGGACGTTGCTTTTAAATAGGATGGAAACAAATCTGGCCAAGTTGTTCGCTTTGTTGTAGGCATTAAACATGGCAAATGAGAGCGAGTTAAGTTGAAACGTGACTAACTCACGTGACTAACGTGACTAACTCACCTCGATCACTAACTTAACTTAGAGCCGAACGTTTTTTAAAATTATATATTTGTAAGAAAACCACCTTATTTTTTCATCATTTTTTTTTAATGAAATATATATTTTTTAGATGATAAACCCGCTTTGTTATGTAAGAATCCCGTTTTTTATGTAATAAACCCGTTTTCTTATATAAAGAAACTGCTTTTTATGTAAGAAAACGGTATATTTATGTAAGAAAGCCGTTTTTAAAAAAACGGTATTTTTATGTAAGAATCCCGTTTCTGTTACACTGTACTGTTTTTTTTACACCACATATATATATCTAGCCTGTTTTCAGAAAAGGACCCTTAGAACCTAACACCCCCTATTGTGAAAACAGGCTAGATCTTGCGTGCCTTTAAGCTTTAAAAGCCAGTAGCTCGTGTTTTTGCCGTTATTATGAAAGGGCAAATGACAGTTTAAATGGATACCCGAGTGAAAAACACATTAGGGCTCAAAAGCATCTGTCAGATGCACTTTGTTCAGAAAATGTATTAAAATTTGATAAAACTTTTTCAGAGTTGAGAACGAGCCCCTCAAAGTTGGCCCCGCGAAGACCTGGGCGCCGCCATTTTGTTTATATTAATTCCAGTGACGATTTTTACGTCACTTCGTCCCACAGGAGTCTTGCGGCTAACTTGTAGCGACTTGTTTTCTTTGTAGAATTTTCACACGCTCGGAATTAGAGTAGATTTTCATCGATATGGCAGAGCAATTTCGTACTAGAACAAAAATATGATGAAGACGATATTGTGAGAGAAGTTCAGAAGACTGGGAGGACGAAGGAAAGCATGTGGAAGGCGAGAATATCAGACGAACAACAAAAGGCAACTACCGCAGTACCGAGCTAGTGGAGTAGTGCTATTCTTTGCTATACTGTCGTAAACGTCGCGTGACGTTAATGAATATCTACTCTCAGACACCTTTGGACACGACTCTTGCAACACTATTCCTTTAATTGTTATGGAAACCAGAAGCAGTGCGCAACCCTGAAGTTCCTCTCTTCCCCCTTCCACCCCCTATTCAATGTTGGGGGCAAAAAAGTGACCAAAACAGTACCAAAGTTTATCCAACATTGAAATGAGGGGGTGCGGGGCACGTGTTCCAACTATTCATGTCCAAAGCTGTAGATATTGTGTGCCTTTAAGCTTTAAAAGCCAGTAACTCGTGTTTTTGCCGTTTTCTTGAAAGAGCAAATGGCAGTTGAAGACTTTTCTCGCCTTTCTATCCCATAATTGACTTGTCTTAGATTTATTCCATAATTTCTTTATTTGAGAGCTAGAGGTTAGGGTTAGGTTAGAAAAACGCCATTTTCTGGCATTTCTACTCAAAATACGGCAAAATTCCATCAATTAAACTTAATCTACGGGAAGAGAACGTTGTATTGCCGTATAGTGCATCGAAATCCATTTTGAAATTGTTGAACTCATCCTGCCCAACACCCCCCCCCCCCCTCCCCCCACCTAAAATACCTAGAGATGAATTACGGGATCGAAAGTCCATAAAAGCCTTAAAGGGATACCCGAGTGAAAAACACATTAGGGCTCAAAAGCATCTTTCAGATATACTTTGTTCAGAAAATGTATTAAAATTTGATAAAACTTGCAAAGAATATCATTTTGAACAACAGTACCTTAACTTTAGCGGGTTTTGTAACGGTTTACCACGAAATACCACGAAATACCACGAAATACCACGGTTTACCAATGAATTAAAAGTATGATCTTAACAGTCTTTGTCTATTACAAAGTTGTTGGTTAATCGTGGTTAACCGTGGTTAAGCGTGGTAACGCGTCTATTTAACGGGTAATCCGATGGTAAACCGATGGTAATCCGATGGTAACCCAGAGTAAAGTCGAATAATTTTTTTTTAATACGTTTGTGACCTTTCTAAATTATTTATTGAAATATAATAAAGCCGTGTAGCAAGTATATAACCAAAAAGCTACTTACAGTCAATTTAGTCCGCTGATATTGCAGTTTATTTTAGAATTGTTCTTTCTCAGACATTATTAGGCATTCACGATGACAACAAATGATAAGTGCTTGTGTTTGTCATTTTGAGTAAATCCTGAATCTCAACCCTTATTTTTCTAAAGTTGCAATAATGTCAATACTTAAGGCGTTCACCTTTTCTTTGAATGACAAGTTTTACACGTCGATTCATGGACTCAATTAATTTGTTAATTGCATCAACTGGTATTTGGAAAATAGTCTTGCGAACAAGTTCACTAAATTCGGCAAATGTTTCACGGCTGATCCGATACCTTAGCGCATCTCCCCTCAGTCTTCGAGAAACAGTACTAAACATATTTTCAATAGGGTTCAAATCTGGACTACGAGGAGGAATCTTGAACAGTTCAGCATTCACTCGTGTCATCGCTGCCCGAGCTTTTGCACTATTTTGCGATGGATCTCCATCTTGTAACCAAAGGCGACTGTCACCTTTACCCGCCAATCTAAACATCCAGGGAAAGTTCTGGTCGATGAAGGACTCGAAAAAGTCGCCACACATTTTATTATACTGAGAACAAACTATAACGCCTCGGTTGTAGCTAATTGCAACAATCATCTTAACAACTTTACCACCAGTCCCTTCTTTTTTTTTCTTAGACGTACAACCGTGTGCGAGCCCTTCGCATTTTTTTCTCCATACACGCCCCCTTGGGGCACGTGCCTGATCCATTGGGTTGGCCTTATAAACAAAGTAGGTTCCATCGAGATAAAATGCAATTTTATCGGTCCAAATATCCGACGAGTTATTTTGGAGAAGGCTTTTTGCGAAATGTACCCGCGCTTTCCTATCTCTCGCACTCAGTAAACCTTTTCTACGAGCTTGAAGATGATAGTAGCCGTTTTTGTTTAGAACACGGCGTATTGTTCGATCACTAACACTCCCTTGACGAATCCCGGCATCTTTCATGATACGTTTCGATGAAAAATTTCCTTCTTGTTCCCGTAATGAGTTCAGGGAACGTAATATAGCTCTTCTCTGTCGGGCCGTTAATTTTGGTTGTCCTCCTGGCGATTTCTTGCCCTCCGTTTTCCCATTGACCTTTTTAGTTTCACAGGAACTCCTACATATTCACAGAACTGTAGATGGAGACACTTCACACTCTTTTGCTACTTGACGCAGGGATAGTTTTTGAACTCCTCGTAAATAAACAATGTATGAGCGCTTTCCCACAGGAATTTTGCCTCGAAATACCATTCTCATTAATCAAAATGTAATCCAAAGTATACTTTGTGTATAGATAGAGTAGCTGAACTCAATATAAATACTGTTTTAAAGCCCATCAAACGTGCGAGAGTTTAGAACTTTCGTCATAACACTCCCAATAATCTTGTCACGAACGCGTACGTCACATTAATTTTTGATATGAGAAAAGAAATGCGATATTCAGACATGTCTGAGAGTAGATATTCATTAACGTCACGCGACGTTTACGACATTTAATTAAATCAGCGAACTACTGTTGTGGTTTTTTATAGGTTGTAGCCATTATATTCTCGAAAAAAAATCATAAGAAAAGAGCGAGCGTCATTTCACAATCGATTAGAAATAGTATTATTTATGGAATATGTTTTTAGAGTAGACCAAGTAACATGTTGAATTAGATACTTTAAACTATTGCTAATTCGGGTTAATTGTGTTATCGACCGGCAACCCAAACTAATATTCGATTGAGAGTCACGTTATGTAGTTTAACTCAACTTGAAGTAAGAGATATATAATTTCTTGCCGGGTTTTTATTTATTTTTAATGTCTCTGTTTTTTAGTAGTACTAAAGTCCAAGATTATAACGGCTATTATAACAATTAATGTATTAATCTAATCACAGGCGGGTCTTAAGCTTTGCAGATAAGACGCGCCGTGTACGGGTTTATGTTTTTATAAGCGAGTTTGTAATCAGTACTACCGCCATTATAATTACTAAAAATGTACTCCCCTATGTCAAGAACATTATTACTCCGGCGCTGCTATGGCAGCAGCCGGAGTCTTAAAATGCAGTCTGTGTCTTTTTTTTGTTTTTTTTGTTTTTTGTTCTATCAACGACAGAAGTTGATCAGTTCAGACCTTTGCAACTAACAATGTGGGTCGGAGACGCTGTGATCGAGCGATAAAGCAGGAGGCATGCGCATTAAACGTTATAGATTTATTTAACGCTGTTTACATAACATAATATCATCACCGTATAATTACCACTGTGGGAATGTGAAATGAGCAACACGTAAGACTTCGAGGCGCTACAGTGCTTTTTAACTACTTTTTCATCTTCTAATTCTTGTAAAAGAACTGTTATAGACCTAAAAATACACGAACAACGTAATACATTAGATCTGCGCTGTCTGGACAGATATAAAAACGTAAGCGAAATACAATCTCAGCTTTAAGTGTTTCTAAACACGTTTAGATATAAAAGGTATCGAATTATAATCTCAGGGTAGATTTCGTCAGGCGCGCTCAGATAACAAAGGTCAAAGCTCTCAGACAAGGCGAGACAAGGAGATATCGATTTCTATGAGTCATTGTCAGAAATCTATTCCCGGCCGTAAAATTAGGCAATACGTCTGTCAATGGGTAACTGAACCGTCAGGTCAACTACACAGCTAAGGAATGTTTTACGACAGAATAACCTAGCTAGAGAGTCTTTCTACTGGATTGAGAGACATTAATATACTGTTACATGTCTGTTAATATGGGGGAAACTGAAGCCAACCCTCATTGCATTGAGTTTGATAACTAGCCTGAAATATAGCCGCCTTCTCAGCTCGTTCCAGGGTCCCTGATTTTTCAAATGGCTCAACTCGTCGCGAGTGCGAGTGGACTTGTACTGTTCGCAGTCTACATCACGCCGCGTATACAGTCAAGTCTGTTTGTCTCGGAAATTATTTATTACTCGGGCTGCCTGTGGGCAGGCCCGAGTCGAGTTTTGCAAGTGTTTTTTATTTTTGGTTTTAATTTTTAATTTTTTGTGTCGAGGTATTTCGCCGTCGACCAATCGCATTGCGCCTTCTTTGGAAGTTCTTTTCGCCACCGTTACCAATCAGATTGGACTGTGCTGGTCACGTGAACAGTGGACAACATATTCATGTTTTTCAAGATGGCGGCGGGTGGGAGTTTTGACTTAACAAAACCTTTAATATCAGCTGTTTTTTTGTGTAAACCAAAGGTTCCTTCAAGTGTAATACCAAGATTTTTCTCTTTTCTAAAGCTGAGAGGTGTTTCACGGGCTTTGGACGGGAATTTATCACATATTATGCGACATGCTTTAAGATACACTCGTGACAGAACACAGCTAGCTCTGACTATAAAGACAACAGCTTGTAAATGTAAGTAGCCGCTAATCTGAACATGGTAACCTTTATACCAATTGACTGTCGTTGTGTTGTTATTTAGTGTTATTAACCTCTCGAAAGTGTAGTAGAAATGACCCGATTTCTCAGTTCTCTGACTGACAGGGGTCTTTTAAAAGAATTACAGTCGTTTCGCCCCCCATGCACATGTATTTAAATGTTTATAAATTCGGGAACGAAAATCCAGCATGCAGTGAGTGAGTATAAACTGAGTAAGTAATCCGAAATGAAGATTTTTTCAAACGAACGATAAATGACTCTGATGTGGAAATCGCATATTTATCTGTGGCGTGTTATTGACACTGGTTTTATTTTGTTCTATTTCCCGGGTCTATTTACATCTGGCCTGTACCTCTTTGTATTTGATTATTATCTCTGGGTTCAGGCATTCTACAGTGTATTTAGTTGTTTTTTTTAGAACTGACATAATCATGATATTATGTATAGAGTAGTGTATTTATCATTATTGCAAGTTTATAACATAACATACAGTGTAACTAAATTTGGTCTAGAACTGAGAGTATACTTACATGCAAGTGGCATTCTTTCTTTCCCTTCCCCTTTCTTGGTACCATTATATATCCATGCAAGCTAGATCTTGTTTCAGTGTTTTCCATCTAAGGTGGTTCTGGCTTAAGATAATCCTAAGGTTACCTTAAGGACCTACCTTCTCATCATTGTATTTCTTAATATGCCTTAATTATTACCCGTAAACATTTCCATCATCTTATGAGAAAATGAATGTAATTGTTGTTGTTGTTCCTCAGTTATTGGCGTCAGCATCGTCACTTTCACTCGGTCATGATCAGGAGTATGAGTACTTTTAAGAATTATTTGGGAATGAAAATTAATCATGCTGCGACCGCAATGATATAAAAAAATGAGTGGACATTGCTTGTTTCTTTGTGGCCTGCCATTATAAGTTTCAGTCACCTTCATGATGTAGAAAATGAGCGCTAGCACAGTGGCAGCTCACTAATACTAGAAAATGGTGGTCTGTAGTTTACGACCTCAATCGAAAATATTGTATTGAGAATTTAGCCTGAATTTCAGCCGTCACCACTGGTTTGTTAATAATTGAGAATTACAAATAGATGACTTTATTTCACATGTAGAATGACATTACCTAACTATTCACAATGAATAGCAACATTATGTGGAATTTGTTGTTCTAAATCATAGTCGTACTGCACCTGATATAATTACAATGCATCAAATTTGAGTGACTCGATATCGTGCAGACTACTCAAGTAACCATTGCACTTCAATCAACAACACCTATACCAAGTTTATTTTGTAATTCTAACGACCCTCAAGGGACAATATTGAAAAGAAAGTAATATTAAACTACAGAATTGAAGGAAATTGTGGCTGAAATGTACATGTACATGTATGTGTGTGTTGTGTGTGTATTATGGCTCTATCATTTCCAACCCCCCCGGCATACCATAACCCTAACCTAACCCCCCCCCCCCCCCCCCCTCCGGAATACTTGGGGCATTTGCACATTGACATTTGACAGACAAGAGCATCAGTCAAGAGCATCAGTAGAGAACCAATGCTCTGGCTACTCTAGCACAAACGATGTTGACACAAAATTATGCTAGAACTCCATGCAGTACATGCTATAGATGGCCCGAGTTAAGGCCACTCAGGGCCTCTTGTTGTAGTTTATATCTCTTCCCTAATTGCACTGATGAAGGACTCGAAACCCTAAACGTCCCAGCAGCTTGTGTTACAGCTGATAAACGGAGGAAATGGCTCTATAAACAAAATCAAAGCGGACGAGTTTCGTGTTGTTTAGCTTTGCGGCCGAAGTCCATCATTGTCTGAGTTTTCTAGACACCCTTTGGTTGTGCGAGTTGTGACACTACAATCAGTGACACATGCATGTGTGCATCTTGGTTATGCGAATGTGGAATGAAAGGAAACAGGTTAGCTGAAAGTTAAGTTCGAGGTAGGCTTCGAGTTTCATTCCGATTCAGTGCATATGTGCACGAAGGTGGCCGGATGCTGTCAACAACACTACCAAAAGATCCAAAACGAAAGATTCAGTTACGTAAGTACTGTAAGTAAACTCTTTTTGATTTGAATAAATTTCCTCTCAGTTTGTCTGTTAATGTACTTTTTCTTCTAATTATCGCTTTATTTAACATCTCTGTGATTTAGAGTATGCGTACCTCAGAATAAATTATTTTAAAGGTCAACTGAACTCTTGTGTTGATAAGCGCAATTTTTTTTTGGTAAAACTCAGTCTGTGAATTTGAGAAGCGGACTTAGAAGAGCTTTCTCATTAGGAATTACAATTCTTTTTCTTGCAATGAAATTTATGTTTCATTTCACATTTATTCATACAGTTTTAGCCGGACATTTCCCCGAGTTTTTGATCTATTGTCAATCAAATTCAAAGTCTGAATATGTCATTGTATTGCATTTATACACTTGAATTGCCAGTATTCTGTTGTTCAAATACTGCGTTATCATAGTCATGTCATAAAATCAATCAATAGACCAGACGTTTTTATGCCGTTCTCACTGGCGAATTAAAGCACGACTAGCTAGAACACTCGAAATGCTTGAAAATCACGCGTCTTCGGCTTATGATTTTCAAGCATTTCTCTCAGCAACTAGGTATCGTACTAAATCATGACTGATTGTCCGTGTGTTCTAACAGTGATTTGACTGTTTGCATACTAATAGCGATGTGAACACAGGTAGCCCGGAAATTCAAAGAGAGGCTACCTTACTGAAAACACAGGTGACCCAACACAACTGAGCCAAGCTAGGATAACACAGGTAGCCCGGATATATAAAGAGAGGGTACCGCACTGGTAACACAGGTAATCCGAAATAACTAAGTGCAACACAGGTAGAACCAAAATACATAGTGAGGACAGGCAACCTGAAACTGCTAAGACCGATAAAACAATTTCAATTTCAATTCCTCTCAATTTGTCTGTTAATGTACTTTTTGTTCTAATTATCGCTATATTTAATTTTAAGATCTCTGTGATTTAGAGAACCTGGATAAATTATTTTAAAGGTCAATTAACTAACTGACATTGAATTCCAAACCGTTTGTGTTTATAAGTTAAATTCGTCTAACAGTCTGTGAGTTTGAGAAGCTGGCTTAAAAGGGATTTGTCATTAGGAATTACACGTTTTTTATGACTAAGAAATTGATGTTTTTCATTCACACTCATCATTTATTGACATAGTTTTTGCTGGATATTTTCCAAAGATCAATAGAATTCAGAGTCTGAATAAGTCCTTGGATTGAATTTATTGCAGTGCATTACAGTTGAATTGCCAATATTCTGTTCTTCAAATCCACTGATTGTGCGCGTGTACTAACAGTGAGTTGGCTGTGTGCATACTAATAGCGATGTGAACACAGGTAGCCCGAAAATACAAACAAAGGGTACCTTACTGAAAACACAGGGAACCCGATACAACTGGGCCAAGCTAGGATAACACACATCGGGCAGAATGGCGCGACACATCCGGGTCCTAAAAATTACAGTACGCCGCCAAATTCGAAAATTAATTTGAACAGGACGGCCAATTTACAAAGGAAACAGTTCAAAATGGCGATAGTAGCATTGCATTGATAACAATAGGACAACACAGGTAACCCGAAAATACAAAGACGGCACGCACTGATACCACAGGTAACCCTGAACAACTAAGGCGATAACGCAATTTTATTATCATGATAATTGCGTTCCCCTGGGATAACACAGATAGCCCGACAATACATAGAGAATAGTAATGTACCGCATTGATAACAATAGGACAACACAGGTACCACGGCACACACTGATACCACAGATATCCCGAAACAACTAAGCCGATACCACCATTTTTATTATTTTATTCTGATTCTAATTTTGTGTTAATTAAATCATGAAGCGCTAGTGCACTCATGTTCACTCGTGTTCTGAATCGTGGAGTTATATTTCAGATCCTACTAGTATTTGGATCCTGGTATTTTTGTAATCCTAGGTACCCTGGCTTACGTGAAGTTGCTCGTGTTGATTCGTGTTTTACTTGCGTGCACTCGTATTCACTCGTGTTCTACTTATGTTCACAACATCTAAACAAATATGTATTATAAATATATAACTTCTGCTATTATATTTGTCTGTGTTGCGCGTCTTTGAAGAGAAAATTAGTTTTCAAGTTAGTTTTCAAGTTCGATTCTCCGCTGATAAATTTAGATCGGTGTGGTGGCTCAATTCAAAGCAAATTTCCCCATATTCAAGAAAACACAGTGGTTCGCAATTAGGAGCCGTTAGTCCAGCAAAACAAACAGACTTGAGCCGTCTGAGCGGGGGGTGCGAGGAAGGTTTCAGCTTTTCTCCTCATAGACACGTAACATAGAAAACCTGATTAGCACAATTTATTTATTTGGAATACATCTTTGCATAGATATTGAATGGATTTAGGCTTTAGTTCCTCTTTAAAGGTGCGTGCAGCTTCTTGTTACTCTGCCGCTGCTATGTGATGCAACTGTGCGTGTATACTTTCGCATCTGATTGTGCAATCCAATATGACTGATTGTGCGTGTGTACTAACAGTGATATGGCTGTGTGCATTCTAATAACGATGTGAACAAAAGTAGCCCGAAAATACAAAGAGAGGGTACCTTACTTAAAACACAAGTAACCCGACATAACTAAGCCAAGCTAACATAATACCGGTAGCCCGGAAATACAAAAATAGGGTACCGCACTGATAACACAGGTAACCCGATAAAACAACCGCTGTGCACTCGTGTTCACTCATGTCCTGACTTATGTGGAGTTTTAGAACAGATCATATTAGTATTTGGATCCTAGTATTTGTGGGCTACCTGTGTTACCCTAGGGTACCCTGGCTTACTTTAAGTCGCTCGTGTTCTACTTTTGTTCACTCGTGTTCTGACTCGTTTTAGATGAGATCAACTGTGTGTGCGCACTTTCGAATCTGATTGTGCGTTGTAATTGGCAAACACGCAGTATCTGAGATAGTCCGCATTACACAAAATACGCCGGAGTTCAAGCTGCGTGCAGCTTCTTGTTATATATATTATGAATAATATACGCTTGCAATTAGAAACATAGACTAAATAATACTTGATTAAGTAGAGTTCCGCAGGCATGTTGGTCACCTTGGTTTCAATAGAGATTGGAAAACAACAACAAAACATAGTTTCGCCTTTTTCAAGTCCTTAAAATAACTAAAAACGCTTAATAAGGATGACTGTTATGTGATAACTTTACAGTTCTTTTAAAAACAAATCTGAATGAACGAATTTCAGATAATAATCAGCCATTTAAGTTTTGGTGATCTACATAGCCTATGGCCCTGTTCGACATGAAAACGAGGCAAAATTGCCGTTCGTTTTATGTTTTTCTTTCGTGGCTGAAACGTTGGTGAGCTAGTCTTCAAAAATCATAAATAATCAATGCGATTTTGTCCAATCAAATGAAGCAAATCACTCACGTCTATACAAAGGAAAAACGTCTCAACAGTGAAGTTTTATATAGGGGCCACACTCATACAGTGAAACGTCGTATAAATACCCTTCTAGTCAATCCTTACAAGGCTTCACCATGAATCTTTATAAAGACCCTAGTACAGAGAAAATGCTTAAAAAGAACTTTGCGGGTTGCGGTGAGGGTGGCTCAACTAACAGTAAGTGCATTCAAGAACAAATGCCCCTTGGCTCACAGCTCACAGGTATTCATACGCAACCGGCCTAACGTTATGGGACTCAATTTTCGCTCCCTATCCCAACTGCGCATGCCAGTACCGCACAACGTAGCTATAAAACCTCGTGTTACAGCAATTGTACGTCGAATAACTTGCAAAGAATATCATTTTGAACAACAGTATCTTAACTTTAGCGGGTTTTGTAACGGTTTACCACGAAATACCACGAAATACCACGGTTTACCAATGAATTAAAAGTATGATCTTAACAGTCTTTGTCTATTACAAAGTTGTTGGTTAATCGTGGTTAACCGTGGTTAAGCGTGGTAACGCGTCTATTTAACGGGTAATCCGATGGTAAACCGATGGTAATCCGATGGTAACCCAGAGTAAAGTCGAATATTTTTTTTTTAATACGTTTGTGACCTTTCTAAATTATTTATTGAAATATAATAAAGCCGTGTAGCAAGTATATAACCAAAAAGCTACTTACAGTCAATTTAGTCCGCTGATATTGCAGTTTATTTTAGAATTGTTCTTTCTCAGACATTATTAGGCATTCACGATGACAACAAATGATAAGTGCTTGTGTTTGTCATTTTGAGTAAATCCTGAATCTCAACCCTTATTTTTCTAAAGTTGCAATAATGTCAATACTTAAGGCGTTCACCTTTTCTTTGAATGACAAGTTTTACACGTCGATTCATGGACTCAATTAATTTGTTAATTGCATCAACTGGTATTTGGAAAATAGTCTTGCGAACAAGTTCACTAAATTCGGCAAATGTTTCACGGCTGATCCGATACCTTAGCGCATCTCCCCTCAGTCTTCGAGAAACAGTACTAAACATATTTTCAATAGGGTTCAAATCTGGACTACGAGGAGGAATCTTGAACAGTTCAGCATTCACTCGTGTCATCGCTGCCCGAGCTTTTGCACTATTTTGCGATGGATCTCCATCTTGTAACCAAAGGCGACTGTCACCTTTACCCGCCAATCTAAACATCCAGGGAAAGTTCTGGTCGATGAAGGACTCGAAAAAGTCGCCACACATTTTATTATACTGAGAACAAACTATAACGCCTCGGTTGTAGCTAATTGCAACAATCATCTTAACAACTTTACCACCAGTCCCTTCTTTTTTTTTCTTAGACGTACAACCGTGTGCGAGCCCTTCGCATTTTTTTCTCCATACACGCCCCCTTGGGGCACGTGCCTGATCCATTGGGTTGGCCTTATAAACAAAGTAGGTTCCATCGAGATAAAATGCAATTTTATCGGTCCAAATATCCGACGAGTTATTTTGGAGAAGGCTTTTTGCGAAATGTACCCGCGCTTTCCTATCTCTCGCACTCAGTAAACCTTTTCTACGAGCTTGAAGATGATAGTAGCCGTTTTTGTTTAGAACACGGCGTATTGTTCGATCACTAACACTCCCTTGACGAATCCCGGCATCTTTCATGAACGTTTCGATGAAAAATTTCCTTCTTGTTCCCGTAATGAGTTCAGGGAACGTAATATAGCTCTTCTCTGTCGGGCCGTTAATTTTGGTTGTCCTCCTGGCGATTTCTTGCCCTCCGTTTTCCCATTGACCTTTTTTAGTTTCACAGGAACTCCTACATATTCTCAGAACTGTAGATGGAGACACTTCACACTCTTTTGCTACTTGATGCAGGGATAGTTTTTGAACTCCTCGTAAATATAAAATGTATGAGCGCTTTCCCACAGGAATTTTGCCTCGAAATACCATTCTCATTAATCAAAATGTAATCCAAGTATACTTTGTGTGTAGATAGAGTAGCTGAACTCAATATAAATACTGTTTTAAAGCCCATCGAACGTGCGAGAGTTTAGAACTTTCGTCATAACACTCCCAATAATCTTGTCACGAACGCGTACGTCACATTAATTTTTGATATGAGAAAAGAAATGCGATATTCAGACAGCTTTGGACATGAATAGTTGGAACACGTCCCCCGCACCCCCTCATTTCAATGTTGGATAAACTTTCGTACTGGTTTGGTCACATTCCCCCCCCCCCCCCCCAACATTGAACGGGGGGTGGAAGGGGGGAGAGAGGAACTTCAGGGTTGCGCGCTGCTTCTGGTTTCCATAACAATTAAAGGATTAGTGTTGCAAGAGTCGTGTCCAAAGGTGTAGCCTGTTTTCAGAAAAGGACCCTTAGAATCTAACACCCCCTTTTGTGAAAACAGGCTAGATATATATGTATTTATATATATATCCATCCCATTTGCTTCTCAAGTGCCTCTTATGTTGTGAAAACCTTTTCGAAGCAACAAATCGTTATATTATATTTGGAGGCAAAGTACAGTTGATCTTTGTATTTCCGTTGATCTTTGTCTCGCGATCTGCCGTTCGGATCGACACAGCTACGAGATATTACCTATGTAAATGATGCAACAGAAGTAGAAAAACATGAAAGGATAATGGAGAATTTTCGAAGAAATACGAAGACTCATGTTTGGGAAAGAACAGTTCCTTGAAGAGAGTAGCGACATTCTTTACCACTGCGAGTGTGAACAAAATATTAAATCGATTTTCAAAAACTCATGAATAATTAATGAGGATTTTGTCCAATCAGATGAAGCATATCAGTCACGTGCATGCTCCTTTATACCTGATAAAATCTCATCATTATAAAAGGCCTGCGGAAGGATTTGAATTCTGTCCCAGGGGGAAACGGGGTTAATGATTGAGACAATGGAATTTCTATTGATGTTTCAGCTTTCTCATTGAATTGCTAATTAGGATGAACGTTTTATATAAAGAATACCAATGAACATGAAATTTTATATAAAGTTTCATCCTAATTAAGAATTCACTGATAAAGAACCAAAGATAGCAAAAAGTACACGGAACATAAGGTACCTAGATAATAAATTTGCACTAAATTTACTAATATCAGCAGACTACCGAGATACACAGATAATATTTTTAAAATGAAGTTATCCAACTACCATTACTTGTTTACCGAGCCACTGTTTAGTTCCAATTATTAAACCAAACTCAAAGCCGTAAAATAATAAAAACGTGCTTGAAACTTACATATTTTGTGCCGGAGTCAAACATTTACAGTCTGCCGTCATGTCAGTCACATCGCTTTCCAAGTCTTGAACTTTATCGAGGTAAACCACGACACCAAATCCTTCAAGTGCAAGTTCTTCTTGCATTGCGAAACGCCGCTTCAAACAACATAGTATGGTAATTTCTTCATGTCATTCCCTTGAGATGTTCGTAATTGTAGGCGGTGATTACTCGAATATTTTGCATGGCGTTGTGAATACAAAGGTTCAATGGTTCATTAAGTAATCATTCCCTTGAGATGTGCATCTTTCTTTCATTGCATTCTTAAAGCGTTTTTGAAGCCGTTTAAAACACTCACAGCACGTGTTTTATCAAGTCTAAAAATTCTCGGGCTTCGCCCTTGAATTTTTAAACTTGATAAAACACTGCTGTTCGTGTTTTAAACAGTACATCAACAACTCCGCGGACGCGACGCGATAAAATGTACATGTTTACAGGACAGTCGGCCGGTTATTGTGTAGGACACTTTCAATCCATTTCCAGATGTTTTCCTTACGAATTCAAGGTCTTTGCCAGAGACAATCACTCCACTGAAACTCAACGATCAACAATCGCGAGTCCAAAGTGAATCCTGCCGTCTTCTTGGATGAGTTAATTATGATAATTATGCGAAATTATAGAATATGAACCAATCAAAGATCACTACCAGGTTTTCTGGTAGTGACGTCACTGGACGGCATTATCGGCTATTGGATTCAGACGTCTCTCTCGGGAGGAACGAACCGGAGGAGACGGCTAAAATTCAGGCTGGTTGTCTCTGTGTCTAGTCAAAAATCAAAGTCTTCAGTACATTTGCCTTAAAATAAAATACAACTTCGCAGTTTCTGGTCCTAAAACGTAGCTATCCTGAATCGCTTGACATCCTAGTCGTAAATAATCTGCTTCTTAGGCAACCTAAGGTAAGTTAAACTTTGCCTAGCCTAGACATCGCTGGTCGGACAAGACAAACTGGCATTCTCTCTCATGCACTCAAACTGGCGAGCGTTTTGTACGCAAAAACTCATTTCTGCACCGAATTGAGTGGAATAAAAGTTATTGACAGTCTCTTGGGTAAATATTATCCAAGTGTAGTACAATATTTGGGCATACAAGTCAGTGTTTCCACAGCAAAAATTGAAAATGTTATTCATCCATTCACGACTTTCGCTTGCCAAACACTGGCGCAACGTGTGGTTTGAATAGTTAGAGAGTTTCAAAAATACTTAGCGCTAGTAAGCTGGTATAAATAATATAGGAATTAAAGTCTGTTGTGAATGTTTTCGTGTCGAAAACGTATGTTTAAGCCAAAATTGCGGGCTGGAAATTTAGTATGGATATCCTAGAGGTTACAGATAGTTTTTATTTGGTGAAAATCCATGCAGTAGCCAGTTCTACCACAACTACAGAATTCAGTGAAGAAAATGTGCCATTTCAGTCGTTTATCGCTAGTAATATAATCCCGCATGATCCGAATTTGACCTTTAATTACTCGGGCTGCCTGTGGCAGCACCGAGTCTTAAAATGCAAGTCGTTATTTTTTATTTTTTTGTTGGGTGTCGCAAAATTTCTGCGCATGCGTTAAAGGTGAAATTCACACCAATCAGATTGTACTGTGCTGGTCACGCAACAATCGCCAGGTTAATTTATTTACATAATTTAATACAGTAAAGCAAGATGGCGGAGGACCCGCGAGGAACTTTCTCTCTAATTTGGAGTCTCATCTCTCAAATGTAAGCCAGTTTAATGTTTTATTTAACTTCACTCGTGCGAAAGCCTTCCAACAGGCTCAGGATATTTCAACTGGCGCTCTTGTTTGAGGTACGTTTCGTAGGTAATAAACACTCAGCACAGAATAATTTATGATGACCGAAGCAGTTATTCAACTATCAAGGTAAACAAGACTCCTTTCACGGCCGAGGTTTTGGTTCGAGAAATTAAAGGCTTCCAACAGTTCCCTTTATAGTTCTGTAATATAATGAGCAGACTGCAGTTTTGGGAAGGAGGGTAAAAGCTTTTAAATAGAGATAAACAAAACGGGCATTTCAGTTAATAATCTTTAGTCCAACAAATACCGATATGGACGCGATCAGCGAGCTGCGATAATAAAGAGCCGCAGGGTAGAAAGAACAGTAGAGAAATATAGTGATAGCTCCATCATAGGTGGACAGGATACAACTTATAATATGGGACAAATATAAACATACATTTGAGATACTCATCTATTAGTACTCTGAACCTGCAGAACAGCAGACTAAAGTAGGACCGAATTCGATTTTTTTTCGATCAAAAAAGAATCAATGCCTTCAGTAAGTGATTCCCAGTCATATCAGTAATGGTGACTACCAAGCACTGTTGCTGGGGGAGATGTAAGAGTGACTCTAGATGTGAAAAACCTTCATAAATCCGGCGCTCAAAGAGATATGTCTCGGAGAATGAAGCATCGATCGGTACACAAGAGACCTTAAAAGCACAGAACAACGAGACTAGGTCTGGCAATGAAACGTAAGTGGCTATATAAATTACTGAAACCCTGACTATACCCACCAGTAAACAATGAGAAGGAACTACTGTTCAACCATTAAGTTTACTTGAATTTATCAGTGGATTCTAAATAAATTTTGGAAGCAAAGCCTCGTCTACAGTACATCTACAATGCTTTGATTTATTTTCTGAGCACAAATGAAGTTAATTTCTTTCGGAGCTGCAGGTATTAAATTTGAAAACTCGATAAATGCAAACAATAATATAATGGTAATTTGAAAGAGCACGCCAACATAAGCAAGATTGCCGAATTTTAGGATGCTATCAGTTCATAGTTTTAATGTATATGCTCTTCCCCCGGGCTCTTCCAGCCATAACAGCTTTGGTCTCTTTGGTGCCTCTGCTATGCAGAATCAGTCAGTAATCTGTCAAACAACTAAGTTCACTAAACTATTCCTGACGACGTACGTTCAGAGAAGCGACTGCAGAATACCTATGGCTATGATTCTCAATCAAGGTAGCCGCTTGTGAAACACTCTCTCTCTCTCTCTTTTAAGCTTTTACACTTCTGGTGTACAATGGCTACAGTTTACCCCAGTTTGTCTTACGTAAAGTCAAATAAACAACTAAAATGGCATGGAGACAAAGATGATCTTTTACAATTTCTTTCGGAAAGATTGAAAATCGACACAAAGGAATTCGCTATCACCTCAAACGGTACTTGTACAGTTCTAAAGTCGGAAAATACTACCTGTAATTTCTACTACAAATCCAAGACCTTACAAATACAAGGAAAAAACTCTACGAGCGTTAAAAATGATCTGATCAATTTCACAACGACTGATCGACAAGCCCAATCCGACGACAAACAAGAGACACAGGAAATGCAAGAAGAACAAGATGGCGGCAAGCAAGAAGAACAAGATGGCGGCAGAATATCCGGGGAGGAATCGATAAGTAGCGAAGATGCGCCAGTCATTCTACCTACGTGTGTATGCGACTGCAAAACAGAAATCGAGAGGCTATGGAAGACGGTAGACGATTTCAAGGGTCTCCTGGAAAGCCATCACACTCCCCAACTCGAGCGCCGCGAAGTTGAAAAACTTAGAACTCTCACTCAAACACAGCAAAGAACAATCAACGATCTTGAAAAGGAGAATGAAAGCCTTCGGCTGGCTCTCAGGCTAATAGCTGCGAACAATCAGGTTCCCCGGACTAAAGACGGAAAGAATGAACCCTCGGTGGAAAGACGGACTAAAGACGGACTAAAGACGGAAAGAATGAACCCTCGGTGAAAAGACGGACTAAAGACGGAAGGAATGAACCCTCGATGGAATCTCAGCCCGTTGAAGTTTCATCATCGGATGATGAGTCTGAAGGTGAATGGAAGGAAGTCAAACAAAAAGCAAAGAAGAAAAGAAAACAACACCAAACTGGCAAAGTCAACCCGACCGGCAATACCGCAGCAAAGCGCTCGAGTAGCGATAAACCAACACAGAATAGGCCAACAATCGTACTAGCCGGAGATTCCATCGTGCGAAATGTACAGGGCTGGCGCCTTTCCAACCAAGCCAGAACCATCACTAAATCATTTTCAGGAGCAACGATAGACGATATGTTTCATTACATTCGTCCCACGGTAGCAAAAAAGCCTGACGAAATTATCGTACACGTTGGTACTAACGACCTCAGATCCGAAAACCTCTCTCCGAGGGACATCGCAGACAAGCTGACGCAACTCGGAAAGATGATCGAGAACGATTCGCCGAACACAAAGGTCTCCTTTTCGCAAATTCTCTTTCGATCTGACGACGCTGCATTAAACGCGAAGGGAACTGAAGTAAACCAACTGTTCAAGAGTCATGCAAGAGAAAACGAGTGGACTCTCTTAGACAACACCAAACTTACTAGCACTCATCTAAACGCCAGTGGTCTACACTTGAATGCTGATGGGGTTAAACTATTCTCGAGTAATGTAATAAAGCATATCAGAAATGGCAATTGATCTGAATTACTCAAAGGTGAAGTCGTAGCAGCTAATGGTGAGTCAGATAATTCATCGATTCATAACCTAAATGCCCGCAGCTCCATTTTACCTAATGAGCGCGGATTTAAAATGGCATCACTAAATATTACAAGTTTGACAAAGCATATAGATGAATTGAGAATTATGCTGTCTGACCAAATAATTGATATCCTCGCCCTTAATGAAACTAGGCTCGATACTTTAATCCAAAATAGCGATATTCATATAAACGGTTACAATATAGTACGTAGAGATAGGGATCGAAAAGGTGGGGGAGTTGCTTTCTATATTCGCTCAAACATTAATTACATATTGAGATCAGACTTGCACCTGACAGATTTGGAAAATTTGTGTATTGAAATCTGCAAACCCAGATCTAAACCTTTCCTGGTATCGACCTGGTATAGACCTCCCAGTTCAAAAATAGATATATTTAATCATTTCGAATTGCTTGTCCAGCAATTAGATTTGGAGGACAAGGAATTTTATATTCTGGGAGATCTGAATTGCAATTTCGCTACAGATATCAGGGATAACAACACACACACACTCCAAAATATTATCGATATTTATAATTTAACTCAAATGATCGCTGAACCAACTCGTATTACTGCAACAACAAAATCTTTGATCGATGTAATATTAACAAACCGCCCAGATAGACTGACTCTCTCTGGAGTATCACATTTAAGTATCAGCGATCACAGCCTCGTCTATGCATATCGCAAAATAGCAATTAATTCTTCGTCCAAAGGCCCGCATAGCATTTATTATAGAAAATTCAATCATTTCAACTCAACCCAATTCCGCAGGGATATTTCCCTTCAACCTTGGCAGTCACTATTGTGTATAACTGATGTCAATGAAATGTGGCGCAAATGGAAAGAGCTTTTTCTTAATGTAGCAGATAAGCACGCGCCACTAAGAACAAAACGAGTCCGTGCGGCTAAGTCTCCATGGATTACATCTGAATTGAAAGACTTAATGCGCCGTAGGGACCGACTGAAAATTAAAGCCATACAGTCTAATAACCTGCGTGATTGGGCTGAGTTCAAATGATCTAGAAACATGGTAAACAACGAAATTAAGAAAGCAAAGGCTTCCTACTATAAGGAAACATTTCACAATTGTGCTGGTGATTCCCGAAGGACATGGCAGACCATTAACGAGTTAACGGGTCGCGCAAAGCGAACAAACTTTCTAATATAAATTTACTCGAACATGGCGGTGATACACTTAGTAACCCTGCGGAAATAGCAGACGCTTTCAATGAACATTTTACTAATGTCGCCCAAAAGATAAGCGAAGAGCTACAACCTGCCAGAAATTCCTTCGAAGATTGTTTACCAGAGATCTCTCCAAATTCTGCATTTTCTATAAACGAAGTTGATAGCCTCCATGTCTTCCAACTGATTTCAAAATTAGACAAGTCTAAGTCAACGGGCCTGGACAATATCCCAGCAAAATTGTTAAAAGAGTGTGCGGATATTGTTTCAGAATCCCTCTCTTGGTTATTTAACCGATCAATAGCCACTGGTGTTTTTCCAACCGAACTACAGTGTTCCAAAGTATCCCCGATTTATAAGAAAGGGAAACACATTGACCCTGATAACTATCGTCCCATATCAGTCATTCCAATCGTCGCTAAAATTTTCGAAAGGCTTGTATATAACCAATTGTTTACTTATATCAATGACAACAAACTCTTATCAAGCAAACAATCCGGTTTCAGACGTTTACATTCCACTTTGACGGCTTTGCTGGAAGCAACTGATGATTGGGCGCTAAATATCGACCGGGGAAACATAAATGCTGTTGTTTTTCTAGACCTCAAAAAGGCCTTTGATACCGTCAATCATAGTATTTTACTGTCTAAACTTGAGTATTACGATATCAAAGGAAAAGCCCACGATTGGTTTTCATCCTACTTAAATCAACGCTCTCAAAAATGTTTTGTCAACGGGTCTTTGTCAGGAACACGCTATCTCAGTCATGGCATTCCTCAAGGAACAATCCTTGGTCCATTGTTGTTTCTATTATTTATCAATGATCTCCCTCACTGCGTTTTAAACTCTACACCAATAATGTATGCTGACGATACCAGTCTAACCTTCTCAAGTAATGACATTGATGTTTTAAGCAACAACATTGTATCTGATCTAGCATGCGTTCATGAGTGGCTTAGAGCTAACAAGCTAACATTAAATATTAGTAAGACAGAGTTCATGCTTATTAGTTCTAGACAAAAACTACATTCTCTATCACAAACCGTCATATCCTCTATAAATAATATTGCAATCAAGCAAGTCAAAACGGCCAAATCACTAGGCGTGCATATTGATGAAAACCTGTCGTGGGAAAAACACATTGAAATTACGTCTAAGAAAATTGCCTCCGGCATTGGAGCCATAAAACGTATCAGACCCTTTTTTCCATTTAAAGTATTACTAAGCGTGTACAATGCATTGGTCCAACCACACTTTGACTATTGTAGTCAAGTGTGGGAAAATTTTAACAAGGGTCTAAGTGACAAACTACAAAAACTCCAGAACCGTGCTGCCCGTGTTCTTTTAAACGCTTCATATGACTCCAATGCTGAACGATTATTCAAAACGTTGGGCTGGAAGAATCTGAAGACTCAGAGGCTTATTCATTTATCGATAATGGTCTTCAAATGTCTAAATAATCTTGCTCCCGAATATCTTTGTTCTAAATTCATAGCACGAAATGAGATTACTAATTATGTTCTTAGAGATTCTTCCTTCAAACTTGCTGTTCCATATCCACGCACAAATTATTGCAAGCGCAGCTTCAGCTATCGTGGAGCAACCCTATGGAACAGCCTGCCAAGTGATATACGGGAGGAAAAATCTCTAATATCTTTCAAGAATAAAATGAACTGCTACGACTTCACAAATACGCCATTGTAATTAATTTAGATCACACGGCGCTCATGTAAAACAGGAATTAGTATAATAGGGATTATAGAGTTGTAGAGTAGAATTATAATTCTTTTATATAGTAGTATTTTTAGCATACCAATATTAGTAGTTTTTTATAAGTAATATTTTAGTATACCAATATTATTAGTTTCATAATGTTAGTAGTAGTTTATATCACTATAATTAATATAATTATTATATCTTTTACTCCAAATGTTATACCTGATGAGCCACACCGTGTCTAAATAAAGATTGATTGATTGATTGATTGGTCTCCGATGAGTTTTATTGAAGAATTTCCTATCTCCATTCGCCGACGAATGCACTCGGCACGCGGCTACATTCTTTTGTTTTTGCCTTAATACAGGAAAACCTGACCTTTGTAACTTTTCAATGTTTAGGTGAAGTCTTACAACGATATTGCATGGGAAAAGATGAGTTTGGGATACAGTTTAAATAGGACTTGACAGTCTATATAGTAAGCATGTCTCGTTGGTTGGCCAGCGAAGATGCAAAACTCGCTTGACAAGATCGACGTTTGTCGCTTTGTTTCAATCCTCTGTATTTCAGCCAAAGTTTAAGCTGTTCGACAGTATAATCATCAGGTTCTCTTTCAAAATATGGTCCAGGAAAGCAGTCATTTCTGGTAGAATAGACAGAGGACGAACTGAAGTGCTAGTCAATTCTTGTTGCATATTAATAGCGACGAGAAATAAGCATTTCCGGTTTCGGCCAGTTGAATAAATGGCCTTTCTGTATCATTCTGTCTTGCTGGGTTTGCAAAAACATATATCGAGATTGTTTTTAGAATTGAAAACAGACAGAACATATGGCAGCAGACTCATACCCTGACAAATACGAATACTGCAAGGCTGTGCTTAACGGCTACACAAGCATTCAGCGAACTAATCTCTGTAGTTCTCAGTTACTAGGTCTAGGAAATGCATGAGGGAATACGTCGAGCGGTATATACATTAAAATGCAAGGGGTATATATATTAAATTAATAATTGTAAGAGTGCAAGGGGAATATATATTTCCACACAAAGAACAAAGAAACTGAGGTGTGATGTGAAAATAGGCCGGAGATTTTACTTCCCCGAAAGAACAAAGAAAATAGAGCCATCTGGAAAATAAGTATCCGTATGTCATGTTAGCCTGCTAGCGGCTCTTATGGGTAGTTTTTTGCTAATTTGTTTTGATGAAGTGACAAGGAGGATTTCATTATCTCCCCCCCCCCCCCCCCCCACCCCTGCTTCCCTTTTCTCCTTGCCCCATTTTGACCGCGCGCCACAGGTAGCCCAATCCGAAAATAAATTAGCAAAAAAACACATAAGAGCCGCTAGCAGACTACACCCGTGTATACTGGTATGTACCGGTATGTTTCTCGTGTCACCAGTGTGGTGTTTTACCGTAAGATCGATCAATTCTGTGAAATTATCAAGTTTCGAAGAAATCCAGTTCTTGGAAACGCACATGTTCGGCAAGTCGGAATATATATTCGTGTAAACATCGGCAAAGCTGTCAATCACATGGCTTGCGTCACCTTCACCTGAGTAGTGAATTTTAATAAGGAATATGCTGCAAAACTGTTTTCTTAATATAAACGATTTAAGATTTAGTGGAATCAGCCACGGATCTTACAAGAAACTTCATAGTTACGTAAAAGATAGCCAGATTTGAAGAAAATACAACATAGATTTTTGGGCCAAGTCTTTCTAGAATGTTGTTGAATATGGTCTGGGGGGTGGGGTGGGGGGATGTACGGCGGTGTGGTATGAACCTAATTTGGACTTCATGGTTCGGATTTAGCGTTCAATTAAATACGGTGGAATTCCGGGGTATAGACGCCGGAATAAACAATCAGCGTTATGACTAAACTACCATTTTATTCTGGCTAGAAATGAATTACAATGGTTCTCGCATAGTGTGGAAATCCTTGTTTTGCAGCCAACTTTGTCTCGTAAAATCGGGTTCGGCTCTTGCTGTGGTGCCGATGCTGCACATCCCGCTACTATTGGTTATACAAATGCCCCTCCGGATATACTGCATGGGGGTTTATCACAAATGATTTAATTAGGTATGTCTTTTGGGTTAATACATGTATATGGTAATGAGTTCAATTTCTCGGAAATCAGTCATATCAGTGCAAGAACATCAGTGAAACAGGGCAGCCCCCGTATTAAAGGCAATTGTTGTAAGTGGTTTAGTTATGAATCAAATAAATTATGTTATAATGGCAAAGGAGGAAAAACGTTTTTGAGCGAATTTGCTTGAGAAAAACAGGGTCAGACTTTTTGACAACTTTACGCTTCTTAAACATATTATGTTACGCAATAGTCTTCCAAGAAACCCTCTCGCTTGCGTCCGGAGAATCTAATTTCTCCGAAATCCGAAAACAATAATACCGCCTGTGTACTTAAAGCAGAATGATTTAGCAACAACTTGGCTGTTTGTCATTAGTACTCAGATTCTCGATTTTCGAATTCGGTATTGTAAAGAAGTTGAGTTTTAAATACTGATCTAAAAATGTTCTATTCTGATGTTGGGGCTGACAACCGTGATTTTAAAGTCTTGATATATGCTTCTGAACATCACCGAATACAAGCGTGGGTCGACAGATTCCAAAATCTGGAGACGGGAGGCGATCTGTTTGGTCTGTGGTCTGACCAGCACACTGCCGTGGTACAACTCGTGTTAGGACCAGGTAAGAGATGTCAGAGAACAAGTGTTTCATTCTACCAAGACATTAATTACTTAGAAAGAGTTGGTAACCACCTGACTGGCAAAGAAGGCTTGTGTCACATTGGTGAGTGGCACTCGCATCACAGACTCGGCTTAGCGAGACCGAGTGGTGGAGATGAGAACACTGTTTGGTCAAACATGCCTAAATATGGAATAAAACGATTTCTTCTCTTCATTGCTAACATTGAATCTAGCTATTTTGAAAGACGGTACCCTAAGAAACATGTCAAAGTGTCAAGTTTTCTGTTCGAGTTCGACGGGATAACACAGCATCCAGTCAAACAAGGCTCCTTGGAGTGCTTGAGTAACGAAAGTCCATTTCGGTCCTATGTGCCCATTAAGGAGAAGCTAGAATACGGAGCTGAGAGCCTAATCAGCGAGAAAGAGCTAGAAGTCTACAAAGCAAACGAAAATAAAGGAAAACCAACAGGAAATAAGAGACACGGAGTCAATGGCGACGCTTCACAAAGTGTAAAAGGGAAACGGCCGAAGAAAGAGAGTAGTGATACTCTTGAGGGATGTTTTACTACAGAGAAAGCCTCGCAAACTAGACAGAGTGACAGTAAAGATACGTCAACTGAAAAACAAAGCGACTTGCAATGTGGCAGTAATGCACCAGTGAACTCCACAGATGCTTTGAACGACAAAATCCTGGAAACAACTCAAATGAACACAGACGAAAATGAGGAAGAGAAAGTAGATGATAGTAAGGTGTGCTCCAAGGGTGACATCCAGGAAGAAGCAGCTGATGTCGATGGCGAAAACGCAGCTGAAAAGGTGCGGTCTGACCACAGGAACAACAAAGGTGGTAAATCATCTTCAGCCAACAAAACTGTATATGAGAGTCCAGTGGAAGAGAGAGTATCTAAGAACTTGTCAGCTCTTACAGAAGCAAAAAAGGAAGAATCAACGAGTAAAGAAAAGGAGCAAATTCAAGTTCAACATAAACAAGGCAAGAAAATTGCAACATTTGGGTACCTGGGAGAAAGTGCTGATAAGTTTTCGGAGAAGCCAAAAGACACAGCCACAGCCAAGGACGAAGAGTGCCACCAACGAGCAAATAATATAAAAGACAAGAAAAAGAAAAAGAAAAAGAAAAAGAAAAAACGAAATGAAAAACCGCTTACTAAATCGCAGGAGACGACACCGACTACAGGTGACAAAGAAAGCGATGATGAAAGTGAAACAGTGACTCCGACTTGTATTTGGCCGGCGTGTTGTGGTCGAACGAGAAGAAAGAAACACTAACCTAAGATAATGGCAGTCGAAATAGAGAACTCAAAAACTTACAATGGAAAAGACACTGGATAATAGTTGAACTGATTCAAAATGGATTTTTATCTGAATTACATGGCCATTCTTTCTATTATAATTGCAGGTGACGACTGTCATGATAATGCAAGTTCACTGGACACGTCGATCAGTTAGTTTATATTGTGATTTACATATAATCTAAGTTTAAGCAAATTTATCCTGGATAGCAGAGCCGGTTGTCAGTTCTGGGCGGATAGTTTTATAGCTGTAATCTGAATGAATGCTAAACGAGCCAGGCAAACGCGGTAAACAACCTCTGGTAACTATACAGATCAGAGGAGAATAAAGTTAAACCGAAGTTATAAAACGAAATAACCAATAGGCTAGACGGGTATAAATTTACTTCTTCTACTATCAGCAGAGAACTATAGTTTGATCATTATTGCAATAGTTCCATGTAAAGCAAATGTATCAAAAGATCCATACCGGCATGCACTACAATGAATCAAAAGTTAGAACTAGGACAGAAAGTAGAAAATTGATAATCCGTTAGCAATGTTGACCCCAGCGTCAAAAAATAACTCTCCTTTGTAGTTTGACATTATGTCACGTTTTCAGTGTAGTTGGCTTAACAAAGTGATATATTTATATATCTTATTTGTTCTTTCTGCGCGTCATAACGAACTATTGTCATTTCCGATTTTTCCGAGAACTACATGTTCATGTAGTTAAATCCCTGCAGGGGTTTATTCGGGATTTACGTAAGTTCTTGGAACTGTCAACTCCAGTAGTCAAGAGTGTACTATTTTCCTAGAATTACAAACGGGTATTTAATAACCACTCCGTATATTTGATTAAAGGCGAGGATAGTCAGCTTTGTCTCCGTACCTGTATTATATTTACAAGTCATCGTAAAGAGTACAGTTTCGTAGCTTGAGGGGCGGCTACAAGTATTGAAGGAACGAAGACTACTTTAGCTGTAGTCCATAACAAGTGAATAATGATCTTGAATCCAACGCGAGCATGTCCTCGTGACAAGTTTCGTGTCGACGTTTGATCAATCTGTTCAGACAGGAATGTGCTTTGAAAGCGTTTCAGTCTTCGAAAGTGAAACTGTTAACAAACGGCCCGATTGAGACATAATAAATCACCTCATCTGATGCAAACAACCCTCGTTTTAATGTTTTAAATGCCTTTCTAAACTATTATTCGAAGTAAGCAGAAGTTAATGAACCAGAAATAGATTTCAAACAAAGCGGTAAATTATTAATAACATATTATTAATTCTGACAAAGAGTACTCGGTTCAATTCACTGATCAATAACACAATGCAACCTCGCAGCATCACCTGGCATGCAGTATTATCATTAGTAACATGACTACACTTGTCTAGTATAAATTAAAAGGATGTACACCTTCTGGAGCCGACCAGAACAGACGATCACTTATAGCCATCTCATCATACATATACTTCTTCTTTTCTGGAAATGAATCACTCCATTATTTGAAAAGATTCAAAAAGATATCCGCAGATATATACATTTTTTTGGATGATCGAAGTTCGGATTGTTTCGATTTACATCAAGTTCGGCTACAGAAAACTCAATTCTCACGCGGCTGACTCAGTTATTCTTAGCCGGTCTATGTTAACGTCAATATACTGATCCATAACTGACATGAATACTCCATCAGTGTCGGCCACAGAGCCGAACATTAAAAGAATCCACTTGAAGCAATTGCCGTAAGCACAGGGTTGATAATTGTCGCTCTTCCAGGAGGTTGAAGCCTCCTCTCCTCTCGCACCATCAGTCGTCCACTGTCTTTGTCAAACATAAGCTGTTCTCTTGATGGACGAGGATCTTTCGGCTCGTCAGTAACATTTGTCGTCACCAGTGTGTCGATCGCTGTCTCTTCTAATTCAGAACGAGTCACATCTGGTGAAGGACTCGAGCTTGAGTAGTTGATCGGTTGTCTTATTCGACTTGGAACACCACCTCGGCCTCTGAATGGAGTAACACGCTTTCCTTCCATCGAGAAAATAAGCAGTAGAGTTTGACTAGTCCGTTTTCTTTAGGGACATTAAATGAATCACTGATTCTTTAGATGCGATTTAGTTCTTCAAAACATCTAAACCTTACTACAAGTGCGCATGCGCGGGTTTCTGGGAAATCGCTGCTTTTCAAAAGAGTCTTTTAAGAATATGCTAAAATAACAGGAACTGGAAAGAATTATGTTTCTCAGAGTTGATTGCGCATCTACTCTGAATTTCTAACGAGACCTGAAACAACCATGGGGCTGATCAAAGTCAGGACCCGGCTAATCCACAGTTCGAATTGGAATTTAGGGAGTTGGTTTTTGCGGAGGGAGGAAAACCAGAGAACCCGGGGTAAAACCCTCGGAGCAAGGGCGAGATCCCAACAAACTCAACTCACACATGGCGCCGCGTCCGGGAATCGAACCTGGGCCACAGAGGTGAGAGGCGAAGCGCTAAACCACTGCGCCACCCCGGCTCCCCATTCGGCTAAAATGTTCTTAAGACTGCAGACATTTTGAGCTAAGTAAAGTAGGAGAAACGGTAACTAGTTTTAACTTGTAATACGTTTGCTACATTTCTCTCTAGCAGATGCTATAAAATAGAATTACGTGTTCGTAAACTGATGAGTACACTACATTGTATTTGAAAGACAGCATTTCCAAGAAAACCAGTTTCCCAGAAACCCTGTCAGTTATATCATGAATATTTAACGCTATCAATCAAGCTTTAAATCAGCAATTTGATCCTAACCTTTCATATCGTGAGTTTGAATGGACAATATTGATTGTACTGACTTTTGCCACAGTGCAAGCATTAAATAACCAAAATGACCACTTGTTACGGTGCAAGCGGTAGTGGAAATGAAGAAAGTGAATTTAAAGTGCTTATATATGATACTGAGTATTGCCAAATACAAGCGTGGGTCGACAGATTCCAAAATCTGGAGACAGGAGGCGATCTGTTCGGTCTGTGGTCTGACCAGCACACTGCCGTGGTACAACTCGTGTTAGGGCCAGGTAAGAGATGTCAGAGAACAAGTGTTTCATTCTACCAAGACATTAATTACTTAGAAAGAGTTGGTAACCACCTGACTGGCAAAGAAGGCTTGTGTCACATTGGTGAGTGGCACTCGCATCACAGACTCGGCTTAGCGAGACCGAGTGGTGGAGATGAGAACACTGTTTGGTCAAACATGCGCAGTTATGAAATCAGTCGCTTTGTGTTATTCATTGCTAATATAGCATCGCGAGACAGAAAACAACATGCTAGCATAAACGTGGGTTGTTTTCTGTTTGAGATAGACCCCGTGACTGAAAGACAAAAATCAGTTCTACAGGGAAGTTTTCAGCTATATTATGTGAACAGCCCTTTTCGCGTGAAGCCGAACGTGATGCAAAACATCGAGAATGGAGCAGAGAGCCAGAACACAGATGAACAGCTGAGGGGTTTTCATGAGAAAGAATGGAAGAAACATAGAAGATAATACAGTCGAACCTGTATATAACGACCCCGTATTAAGCGGCCACCCTGTATTAAACGGCCAGTAGTAAAAGTCCCGAATTTTCTCCCAGTCAAATACTGTAAACTTTACCTGTATTAAGCGACCACCTGTATTAAGCGGCCGCGGCCACTTTTTTACAGTCCCGTTTATGTTATTTCTTGTTATTTTAACCTGTATTAAGCGGCCAGGCTAATTTTTTTACAGAACTTTATTTGGTCCATATTAATGAAAACGATCAAGTACATACGTATTTTAACCATTTATTTCACAGTACAATTTGTTCTAAACAGTGTCACTTCACATCCAAGTTGTTTTCAATGAACTGACCGGAAACCGTATCTCTAAATGTTTGCTCTCTCTTTACTTGAACACAAATCCCTCTTGATTCAGCTTCGTCTTTAGCCAGTTGATCGAGAATATATCTCCGTTGAGCAAATATTCACAAGGGACTTCAAGGCCATAGCCATCGCCTCTATTTATACGCTTGCCCTTGACGATTACTTTACCGGAATTAGTTGGTCGTTTTAGAAATTTGGTAAGCCACAACGCCATAAGTTTCGGAACATGCCCAATCGCTTCAGAATCTTGTTCCATTTCGTTAGGGTGCGAATAAGGTTTTGGAGAAGCAGCATCCGCAGATCTACCACGTCTAACTGGTCTTGGATTAGTTGGATTCGTTCGAACTACTGCCACAGCATTAATGTCCTCCTTATTGTTAGGCTCTCGCTTCAATGGATATTCATCATCAATATTTGGCTGCCAGATGTCCATGTATTCGTGGTAGCCCCTGATAAAAGAGCTAACTCGGAGCGTGGCCAGCTTAACTGTATACAAATAACTTTGAATAACTTCAATAAACAAACAGTACCGTCCAGATAGCGTATTTACGGCTGGTTAATCTCTTTCTGTCAAACTTTTAAACATGCTTACGGTAAAGGTATCATGTTTAGTTAACAGAATTTATCCCCAGTATGTTTCGTTCATGTTTTATTCTAGTACTAACAGTATTCTAGTACTAACATATTCAACATGCGTTATTACATTGTTCAATATGCAATAAAAAGTTGATTTGACCACGCCCACAACGTATTTTTTTGTGAACCTGTATTAAGCGGCCAACCTGTATTAAGCGGCCACTTACTCATTCCCCGAGGGTGGCCGCTTAATACAGGTTTGACTGTGATCACAAATAGCAGCATCTTCGAAGAAGGGATCATAATAACTGTAAACGATACCCGTGGAATACACCTACATGAATATAAGAATACCTTTTCAGAGTCAGATGGAACCGATGAGGAACAAAGAACCGCATATCAAAGAGAAATTTGGTACGAGCTAGGACAAAATATGAACATCTTTAAAAAAATATTTATAGCTCAGTTTACAATTAGCCGTTTTTTATACTAGAGTCGCATAATGCGTGTAGACGTATTTGGGCAAAGTAAACTTAATAGTTCGTCCAGTCGTATAATGCATCTTGTGCCCGTTTTATACCAGACGAACTAAGAAGATGCACTAAGTATTCTTTGCCCGAATACGTGTACATGTCTCTAGTATGAAAACGGCCATTGTTTCGTGAGGTTTTCGTCATCATTTTTCTGATCGTGTAACGTTATACGCATTTTCTTTATTAACAAAATAAAATTTTCAAAACCAAGTAGATTACTCTTTCTGAATTAAAGCGACTACTTTTAATAAAATCCCTATATTTCGACTATGAGGAATAAACTACAGAAAGATGCTGGTTAATCCAGACAACTGACTTACTCATCCTATGTGTTTCCTACCTATTTGCATTTTGTAGATAAAATTCATTTAGCTAGCTTTTCTAAGAAACCGCCTGCCATCACTAGAAAGATATAAGGGAGCATGCGAAAACAAACGAATTCCAAGAATAACGAATGTTAGAAATGTGCTAACTTGCAAAATTGATTCAAGTGTGAAAACACGGCTACGATACAGTGAAATATCTAAAAAATCCAACATTTTCTTGAACAAATTAGGAACACTTTATTAAGTTTCTGAACTGACACATACAGACGAACTGAGTAATGACGCTCAGCTCCGTTTATATGGTGGAAATTTTGTTTAAATGCATGAAGTAATAACTGATGTAAGCTATATTATTAGAATTTTCAGTTCCTAGAAATCCTGAGTAGTCTGCCCAATTTCTTAGGATTCGACTCACAAAAAGAAAGCTCAAAGCAACCAAAGTCTTGATGCGACAATCCAACTTACACGGCAAGATTTACGTTTTACCTCACCAGAAGACATTTATACGACTTTGCCAGTTAAGAGAGTTGAACCGTTATTCACATTCAGACCGTTGAAGAGAAAAGTCGCCGATGATGAGTTCACAGCCACAACGAATTCAAAAACAAATGGAGAACCCAAGCAACAGTGAAACACTTGTGTTCGACCCAGAGACAGGAAAACTGATGGTACAAGCCAAGAGTGAAGCACAACAGTCGAGAGGAACGGACAAAAAGGTTATGTTGGACATGAACAAGCGTGGAGCTGGAGGATTTTTTATCCAGAGCGGATGATAAGATGAAAAAGCCAACTGACCAGCGATAATGAGAAGCGAGTAAAATGTTGTCTAGAGCCACATAAGACTCTTAATACCATGTCCTGAACATTCTCGCTTGGTCATATATGTAGTTACTACTGTACACTGATGTGCTCGAAGGTTAACTCAACAGGACCATCGTAAGAGCTTTAGATAAAATACATATTGCTGTACACACGTATTTTAATTTATCGTCTGATGTAGACGTAGCATTTTATCACAATATAATAAGCTATGTAAGTTAAGATGTATTGAGATCAGTAATATAGTTTGATTAACAGGGCTCAACTGATCAGTTAAAGGTTTTTAGTCTCAATTCAGTTATTGATAGTGGGTTAAAGTAGCTGAAAATATGCAAATGAATCATAGCTACATACTTCGAGATACTGAATTAAATGCATTTCGTATGTATTGTTTTACAAAAAGTAGCTTAAAGAAAAGTAAAATCGAAATTCAACATTAAAAGAGGACGAAACAAGATATATAGTTTTCCAGAATGTTATTGCCTATTTCTTTCAATGACTAGGAGAAACCAATTTGTTTAAGTTATTAATAATAATAAAATCCCAGCGCAAAGGTGAACTCTTCCTTCTCATGAGTTTTTAAGTACTGTTTAAAACACGAACAGCAGTGTTTTATCAAGTTTAAAAATTCGAGGGCGAAGCCCGAGAATTTTTAGACTTGATAAAACACGTGCTGTGAGTGTTTTAAACGGCTTCAAAAACGCTTTAAGGATGCAATGAAAGAAAGACGCACATCTCAAGGGAATGGTTACTTAATGAACCATTGAACCTTTGTATTCACAACGCCATGCAAAATATTCGAGTAATCACCGCCTGCAATTACGAACATCTCAAGGAAATTACATGAAGAAATTACCATCAGACTATGTTGTTTGAAGCGGCGTTTCGCAATACAAGAAAAATCTGCACTTGAAGGATTTGGTGTCGTGGTTTACCTCGATAAAGTTCAAGACTTGGAAAGCGATGTGACTGACATGACGGCAGACTCTAAATTTTTGACTCCGGCACAAAATATGTAAGTTTATTGCACGTTTTTATAATTTTACGGCTTTGAGTTTGGTTTAATAATTGGAACTAAACAGTGGCTCGGTAAACAAGTAATGGTAGTTGGATAACGTCATTTTAAAAATATTATCTGTGTATCTCGGTAGTCTGCTTATATTAGTAAATTTAGTGCAAAATTTATTATCTAGGTACCTTATGTTCCGTGTACTTTTTGCTATCTTTGGGTCTTTATCAGTGAATTCTTAATTAGGATGAAACTTTATATAATATTTCATGTTCATTAATATTCTTTATATAAAACGTTCATCCTAATTAGCAATTCAGTGAGAAAGCTGAAACATCAATAGAAATTCCATTGTCTCAATCATTAACCCCGTTTCCCTCTGGGACAGAATTCAAATCCCTCCGCGGGCCTTTTAGAATGATGAGATTTTATCAGGTATAAAGGAGCATGCACGTGACTGATTTGCTTCATCTGATTGGACAAAATGCTCATTAATTATTCATGAGTTTTTGAATGAAGTCTAATAACTAGTAAAATGGTACAGTTTCTAATGAAGTTATTTAATATCTATATCCCAAACGAAAAATCCAAATTAGAACCGGACGGGATAAAATTTTGTACATACATTGCAGCTGAGGTTTTGTTTGTTTAACAAATAGTAAAAAACTTTTATCCAAAGAAGGAGTTACTTTCCGATTTCGTCTCGATTTCCTGGCATGCTTTACATTGTGTGTCTCTCTCAACTTCCATGGAATACCAGCGTAGAATACTTGGCTGGTTGAATGTATGAAATCCATCTTCTGGGTAGTTCTCGTACTGCCCGTCCCTTCTATTCGCCCAAATATAGTACACACCTTTGAAGTCGTTTTCCAGCGAAGCTAGTTTACTGTCCTGACCTTTGCACAGCTCAACGAGTGCTAATTTAACAATCATGTTACTGATGGGGATAATGTCTGAGGAAAGCCCAACTTGAATGGTGGCTTCCACTTCACTATCAGGGACGTAGCTTGGGTTGGCTTCACGCGCTTGACGGAATGACGACACTTCTTCTTGGCTGGCTTCTACAAGAGCCTGGCGGTATACGCAGCTAAAGCACGGTCCATTGTGAGGCCGAACAATGACCACTTCTCCTCCAGCTGCTCTAACTGCGCACTTCCCATACAAAGCTGGGATTCCGAGCTCGAGAGATAGAGAATTGATGTTGAGCCTGCTTCTGATGTTGTCTGTTGCTGCAACGATCATGTCACATCCCTTCAGGATTTTTCTGCCTATCTGTAGATCGTTTATGTCTGTATTGTGTAGTTGTACCTCTGCAAAGGGGTTCTTGTCTAGAATTCGATCTCGAATTGCCTTGGTCTTCAGTCGTCCGAGGTCCTTTACGCCACAAGCATGGCGGCTAATGTTATTGAGCTCTATGCGGTCATAGTCAACTAATACAAAGTTGCCGATCCCTGCTTTAGCCAGCTCGAGAGCAACATGAGATCCTCCGCTTCCAAGTCCAATAACAGCTACTTTCCTCGTCTCTAAAAGCTCAGATTCAATAATTCCTTTACTTCTTGAGTACAACAAGTCCTTGGAAGGTTGGCGAAATACTTTAGTGAGCTTGGGAGGGTCTTTAGAACTATTTCTCACGTAGGCAACCACTTGGTCGTCAGATGTGACCAAGAGAACGACTTGAATCGTCTCGCTGTCCGGAAGTTTGTTGAAAGCGATTTGTAGCAGTTGCTCTTTGCCGTTTTCTTCTTTTGGCATCGTGTCCAAGATTTCGTGTGCGACCTTCGTCTCTTGGGGCTCTTCAGCTTTTTCAGACGATACGCGCAGATGAATAACATCTCCTTCGTCAAGAAGTTTTATTGAAAATCTCTTAAAAGTCGAGTTGTCTTCTCGGAGAATTTCAATAAAATCTGGTTGAAGTAAACAAATGATTTGTTCTTCCGGCTGGTTCATTTTTGTACCAAGGGCTGTTTTGAAATCAGTCGAACGGTTCAAGGCTTAAGCAAAGCCTACGCCAAAAGGGAGGTTCCCAGAAAAAGCACTCACTTTAGGCGTTTTTTATATTTCCAAGAAATTGGTTCTGACCTGCTGAACTCGTTCCCAACCACTCTCTGACACTTCTCCATTTCTCGGAAATATTGTTCATGACTACAGGCAGTGGCGTGTCATATAATAATTAGTATAAAGGTATATATCACACTTCTTGGTTTCAAAGATTGTTTACTAGGATAAGTTGGAGGAGTTTTTCTTGTCCTCACATTATTGTATTGAAATATAATATAACGATAGATCTAGGACCATCTTGAGCCACGTGCGCTAAATCAACGGCTAACAAGTACGAATATTATTCATACCATGTCGGGTTTTCCCCTTAAACAGACAGCCAATGGCAAACGGATCAAAGCTTAGCTAAGGTTCATTTACGAGAAACCTGTTCAGTAAGAGTATTCAATATTTAAATCTGTTTATTAACTTCGATCACACAAACACATACAAAATATATTGTCATATTAAAGCAATAGACAACCTTTAACCATGCTACAATTTGGTTTTCCTTTTCCACGAAACGATGGATGATTAGAATAATTAAATTATATTATTAATATTTCCACGAGCAGTGATATTAGCACAGGATGGACATTTTGAAAGCAAAATGTCTCGTATTTCTTTAACAAAGTTCTCTGGAATTGATGATTTGATATAGGAAATAAAGTTAGTGTACGACGCAGTACCACTGGCAAGGAATCCTTGTTTTTGCAGTTCAGCCCAGGAGTGAGGAAAATTATAGGGAAATTTTATTAACATGCAAGATCCATGGTGATAAAATTGCAGCGACAGATCTTGCTGGAAACGTGAGTCCCTAGAAATCTTGACTGATCCTCTTTCATCCACAAGATGCCCCAGATGCCGTACAATCTCTCTAAGGATGGCCTGTCCACCTTCATTTCCATACCACTGGTAGCTCTGGGTGCAGCTTGATACATCTTCGCAAGCAGGAGATCGTTGTAGAGCCACCTCTGTGTCGGAGACACGTCTTGGAATGAAGTTATTTGTTAGATTGACAGGCTGTCTTTTGGCTACTACTTTGTTTTCGATTTCTTGCATGGAACTTTTGTTGGAATGACTGGCCTGCGACCCGCTCGCTTCTTTGCCTTTCCAGAAGGCGAGCTTGTGGCGTAAGCCAGTTGTCCCAGATTCATAATCCTCTTCATCCTCTTTTACTTTTGTACATATCTCGGGTAAAAGTCTAAAAGGGCTTTCTTCATCAAGGAGTTTAACGTTTCCAGATTGAAATGTATAGTAGCCTTCCTTAAAGAGATGTGGGGATACGGAGACATCTGATTCTGAGATAATATTGGCGATCAGTAAGAGGAATCCACAGGCACCTTTTGGGAAGTTTCTAATAACTGTTCTACAGTCGCCTTCACTGGGTTCATAGAGACGTAGACGATGATGTGAGTGCCATTCACCGATGTGACACAACATATAGTCCTCTGCCAAGAGACTACCGACTTTCTTCAAGTACTCAACGTCTTGATAGAAGTGATAGTCGCCGTGAGTAGCGTTTCGACCGGGACCAAGTACAATATGAACAACAGCGCCACCTCCTTCGGCCCACAAACCAAACAAATCGCCTCCCGTCTCGGAGTCGGGATATTTCAATACCCAGTTCTGAATTCTTTTAAAATCTGGACGGAACATGAAAATGATAAAGTTATCTCCTGCTTTCGGCTTAGACATGTTCATTAGTAGCAAATATAATGACCTTAACTCCTATAGGTAGCCAATAATTTAGTAATCAGTACTCTGGTATAAACAACATCTACTGAAAGATGCTGGTAATGTTCAGACAACGGACTTCACGAAATGTGTCACACCGCTACTTGAAAAATAAAAATAAACTTTTCCAAGAAAACCACGTGGCACGAACAGAAAGATGGCATACTTCTATATAAGGCATATGTATAAGGGAGCATGCGCAATTAAGCATTCCAAGAATAAGGAATGTTAGAAATGAGCTAACTTGCAAAATGTATTCAAGTGTGAAAACAAACACAGCCAAATATTTTTTTAATCCAATATTTTCTTGAACAAATCAGGAACTCTTTCATTACTAAGTTCTGAAATGACACACACATACAGACGAACTGAGCATGACACTCCAGTCAGCGGCTTTTATATGTCGAAAAAATGTAAAATATGCATCAAGTAATGTAAGCTATATTCTTATAATTTTCCTAGAAATCTTGACTGGTCCCACGTGATCTAGAGTAACCAATTTCTTAGAATTCTAACCACATACGATATTAAACATAAACAGGTTAGCCCCTCCTCTTTTCACGCATGGCGAGCTCGAGTTCGAAATTTAAATTTAAATTGATGAGCAGTGAAGAAAGCAAGCGAGCACTTCAGCCTCTCCTTGAAATGCTAGATTTTTTAAGGTTTAAAATTAAATAAGGCCATTAAAAAAGTGACCAGAGGGAAGATAGTTGTCCATTTATGACTGGCAATGGTATTTTATGACTGATTGCGAACTCTGTAGTCCTTACTCCGAAAGTTCAAATTTATTTTAGCACTTTCTCATTATTTACAATAAGGTGGGAGAATATTGAAGGTAGAAGTATAACATAATAATAGATAATAAAAGTATATATTTGAGGAAAATTAATTGTGCACAGAAGCCAAAGTAGGATATAACTTTCGAGTTGGCTACTGAATACGTATGAGTAGGTGAAAGGAAGGATATTTGAATGTTATAGTTGAGGCATGAATAAATGGAGTGGTGATGAGAGAAGTTAGGCTAGTATACTAATAATTATGTGTATTTAAGAGAAGGAAATACGAAGGAATTAAGAGAACCAGAGAGAGAAAAAAGAGAATATAGATACGAAACAATCAATATAAAAAATGAGAGAAAAGTAAACAATCTAATTATAGACTACATATAGTTATTGGTAATTAAGTTATTATAATAGGCTTAATTTTGACGAGTCTGTGTACAGCTATGATATATATTATAATAATAATAGCGAATAATAATAATATAAATATGAATAAATATAAAATAAATAAATAAGCACTGGAAATTTACATGTGATTAGATTTATGCATATGGCATATTATTAATAATAATGATAATTTATCATTACAATGATAATGATAATAACAGGAGCCCATGATAATAATGCTAATGGTAGTAATCATAATGGTTGACATGAAACTTATACGGTAATTATATATTTATATGATAAGGCATTTATTAGAGAAAATTAAGATATTAAAATATTATTAGAGAAAGACTATATCTGATTACAGAGAAGATAGACTTTATAATGTTTTTGAAGTTGAGGTTTGATAGTTGTTTAAAATTAGTAGGAACAGTTTCCCAATTTTTTGAAGCTGTAAATTTGATAGTAAAGAAGTAAGAATAGATAAGTGTGTAATAAAGTTGCTTTAGCATGTATAGATTCAGGTAAGAACGCAATTTATAGAATATTCCTATATTTTTAGCTATTTTGTCATTAACATGGGTAATTTGGTTTTTCCAGTTAAGATTTTCATCAAGGTAAATGCCAAGATACTTAATACAGCATTTACGTTCAATATTAAGGATGTTCATAGGTATCTCCTTTTTCCTAGAAGTTATCAGCATGAAATTAGCTTTTTTCATGTTTACGGATAATTTGCTGGTGGCACAATACTCAAGGACGTTTTTTAATTCAGTGTTCATAATCAATTCAAGTTCCTTGGGATCTTTACTTTGCATAGAATATATTTGCATCATCAGCAAACATACGGAAGGATAGTTTGGAAGAAGAGTTAGCCATATCATTAATGTAAAGTAAAAACAGTAGAGGGCCTAGCGTTGATCCTTGAGGGATTCCGTACGTAGTTTCTAGGAGGCTAGATTTATCAGTTCCGATTTGAATATATTGAACTCTATTGAGAAGATAACTATTGAACCAATCAGTTTAGATAAAAGGATATTATGGTTAACTGTGTCAAAATCAAGGAAGAGGCCACATGTGATGGATTTATTATCAATTGAAGTTTTTAAATTGTCAGTTATTTCTAATATAAGTGATAATACATTCTGCAGTTCATTCATGAAGATCTGTGGAATTGCTAAATATGTTAGCCCAATTGACTAAATTTAGATCGTTTATATATTTAGATTGGTCAAAGTTACTACAGTCTCTAAGGAATATCTTTCTCTTTATTCTATTGGTTGAAGTATTGCAAACACAAAACACAGGAAGATGGTATGATATGCCAGCAGTAATATTTTCAATGGAAGTATAAGAGTAAATATGATCAATAAGTGTAGAGGAGTGATCAGCAAGTCTTGTTGGTTTGGTTATTAAAGGAAGTAAATTATTTAAGTATAACATGTTTAAGCACTCTTCTCTATTAGTATGATGATTGTATTTAAGAAAATCAATATTCATGTCACCCATTATGTAAACCTGATATTTCAGCTGATTTAATTGTTTGATCAAATTGTCTAATTCTAATGTAAATTCCTGTAAGTTGGCAGTAAGATGTCGGTAGATGCATCCAACTATAATATTTAGTTTACCATTACCAGTGACAATTTCTGACCAGCAGGATTCCACTAGTAGCATTATAAATTTTAAATCAGGTCTATAAATAGCCTGGAGATCTTTAGGTATGTAAAGACCAGCACCTCCAGCCAAAGTTAGAGAATCAGTATAAATAAAAAGTAGCAAGATATGTCAGTGTTGATTACAGTGCGGCTATTTAACTGTGTTTCGGTTATAGCTAACACATCAGGTTTACTATTCAGAGAATATAAGATATCATTCAGGAGGGATAGGTTTTTAGGCAGACTTCTGATATTACAGTGGAGCAACATAAGGCTATCTTGGCTCAATGTATTTAGAAGCTGGTTGAACTTAGACAAAAGAATACTAATTAGAAGTTGGAGAGGTCAGCATAAGATCAGAGTCTCTGTCATCAAACTTATCTGGATTCTGCAGAACATTATAAATATCAATATCAGTACTAAAAACATAGTGCTAGTTTCCAGTTAAAGCTTTGAGTTCAGTGTCAGATAAATTAAAGAACGGTAAAAATTGTAGAGAGTTCAACTCACGATTGGATCCGAAGTGTTTCATTTGAATTTCGCGCCATAAGCAATCAGTAGGGAGCACTCAAGCGGAGCATCACGCAGATGTTCACTACACACTGGCCGATTGACAACTGAAAGGTGACAAACCCCTGCCGGCTCCCCTTTTTTATAGCGGAACATCGTGTTTAGCAAGAACCTGCAGAGATGAAGCCGACGGTATGATATCACACCAAGCCTACTACAACATTTACAGGCAAGACAGCAAAATTATTCAATAAATGTTGGCGATCTTTGGATAGCCATTCTTCAAATACGTAACGTCGAGTGCACTTTTATAGAATTGTTTACTACAGAGTGAAGCAGCACACGAGCACAATATCAGATAATGTATTAGATCAAGAGACTCTCTTGACTGTATATATCCATCAAAAGAGCTCAGAAGACCTACTATCAAGACCGATTAAAACAATTATGGTTTCTTTGCAATCACCACAAAAATGTCTGATTGCCCTCATAACTATCGGCTTACATAGTTTTACACTTTTTATTAATATTATATTACATACATTGTATTGTAATTAGTATCTTTCTATCATTAGCTTATATCAGGGCCACAGGTTTGTTAGTGTTATACACTATTTAGTGCTACCCTCGTGTACTAAATACTTTAGTACTAATTATATTATTAATCACTATACCTCAAGCTGGCACAAAAATTAATGAGCGCCTTTCATACAAAAAGCTACAGGGTCCTACAGTTTCAACAGACAGCACTCCTTAATTCTACGATAAACGTTTTAGGATCTCTGGATGTGAAATAGTATTTTGTTACAATATACGGACGGTTACTCCTCGAAGACCCTTTCCGCTTTAGTTCTGCCAAATTACTTGGAAAATTAGGAGGAAACTCGATAATGAAGATTTTATCGTGATGAACAAATGACAATGTCAGGTTTTGAGTTTTCTCATCCCTCGCCATTTTGACTTCTTGCTTGTCTGCCAGCTCTTTGACACCATCATATATTTCTTTAAGTGTGTACTGCCACTCCCGTTTGACATACCACTGATCTTTCTTAGTACAGCTAGCTGCTTCTTCACCTATATATCTTGTTGGGAGATCGACTATTCGAGATTGTATTGTTTCTCTACTGCTGCTTGATTCATCATCACAGCTGTATGCAGTTTTATCACAATAATTCTTCATTGCACCGCTCCGAGTCCAGTCTATGCCTATTGTCTTCTGCGATCCAATTTCAGTGGAACCTGAAGGAAATGTATCAACAAGGCTGCCACCTTTCGTTGAACTTTCGTTTTGTTCATCAGAAGCAAGACCAAAGTCTTTAACCAGTCTGTATGGGTTTTGACCACTGATTATCTCAACTTGACCAACTTTGTAATATCCTTGTATTTTAGGAAAGATAAATGGCGAAAAAGAGACACTAGAATCGTTGTTCACCTTTAGGAAAATGAACCGACAGTCACTTTCAAGGTCGGCCATGGTACTGATATATTCTTCTTGACTGGGCTGATGAAATGACCAAACACCAATTCGAGATATGGCAAACCTGCTTCTCATTGTCTCTTCCATAGCTGTTTTATTTTGACCTCGGAGGAAAGGGTAACCACTGTAGAGACACTCGCTACTAAGAACGACATGAACTACAGGGTTAAGACTATTAGTCCACAGGCCAAACAGATCGCCTCCTGTCTCGCCATTTGGCGAACTATGGGAAGCACAACGCTCTAGCATCTCAAAATCTTGCTTGAATATGTACAGGATAAAGTCATCACCTACACCTAGGCGCGCACCTAGCTTTGAAGCCGACATAGTGATTGCACAGCCTTGACTTATGAGTGTGCTTTGTCCGGTTGAACACAGTTGCCGTTCTGCTTCTCAGTCAAAACATATCTTAATACATCTCTCGATTCCAAGAATCAAACAATAACACTGGCATTCGTCCCTTATTTCCGAGAATTGTAATCACAGAGCTTTTTATTATTCACGAAAGAATTAGGGGTTTCCCCTAATTTGCTTAACAAATCCATATCAAATATCCTCCATTTCCAAGAAATGGCATTCTGTTAGCTCCCTTGAAGGGAGTTTCCGGCTTTCACCTTTGACGAGAAGATGAAAAAGAAGTTACTCAGTGTGAAATAACACAAAACGGAAATTTCAATCTTAAACGCTACGTATATTTTAGCCCCTTGTTTTCTTTTTCTTGTTTTGCAAAGTTTCTGTGATAGAACTTGAACTTTTACCGAACGAGCTCTTTAAACATTAATTTCACACATCATGCAAACACAGTCATATTAATGACAAACATGATATATGTATTCGTTTTCTGATCTTGGTAGATTCGATGCGTTGATCGACATACTCTAAATCCCAAAACTGAAAATCATCACTGCTACCATAAACCAATAGATCCAAATACAATCTGACAATAGCATTCGTATTTAACTTTTGTAAACTTCCTAGTTTCCTAAAACATACGAATATACTAAATAGAATTAAAGTTTGCAACATATTAGGTCTCATAGATACATTTCAGTCGAACCATGCAAACTAACAGCGTCATTATTGCTGCACCAGTTGTGCCGATGGTCCGTTGAAGTAACCTGAAGCTGCCATCTCTGTCATAACAGGATTTTTACTCTTTGTTTGTCCAGTGCGATTGTTAGAAACTTCCAGCTTCCCAGTAGCGAGGTCAAACACAAGTTTTTCTTGATTACTTTGCTGTCCTTGAGATGTGTAAGACAACATAGCAAACACTGATTGCTGTTGCGCTTCTTTAAAATCCTCCTCTTCGTCAGAATTTCTTTTCTTCATATACACGAAGCTGACTCGACGTTTAGAATTCTCTTCTTTTTCGTCTTCCATTTATCTGGGTACAGATGATGAAATAGGGTTGACTGGTATTAATCTATCATTTACTCGCCAAAGAGAAGGCCTTTTCTCGATTCTCCTGTCTTTATATCATACAAAGTCAGTGCAACCGAATTTCAGTTTCCCGAGCACATTTAAACGGAACTACTGTTATGAAACAGAGGCGGATCCAGGGGGTTGGGGTAAGGGGGTTGCAACCCCCTATGACTCCTGGAGATCACTGTGAATAGCATTTCAGAGTCTCTAATTTTTTTGCAACCCCCACTGAGACCTGGGATCGAGTGACAAATGGAAGCGGGAGGGGGGGAGGGGGGGGGGGGGGGGGGGGGTTTGAGAAGGAAATACCGCCTGCCCCGGAAATTATCGATTTCTGAGTACCTCCCTGCGTACCACCCACTTTCATAAACCAATCAGAGTAGTGGTGTTTTACGATGGTTTAATGACACTTGTCAAAAAACCAGTGAAGCGTACATGTACTCCCGTGAACACCAAAAAATTCCGTGAGAAAAAACAACAGCCCAAATGATATCTGTAGAATCTGTAAATTGTTCCTTTGAAGTTAAATACGAAGACAAACTACCTATCGAGTGGAAATTTATTCAAGAACAACTTTGGAGGAAGTTTGAAACGAGATGGGTTTCTCCTCTCGAAAACTTGAGGAGCACAAACCAATTTTATAAGTTTATATGGCTGAAATGTTTTAACTTTTTGGCAATAAGGACAAGAAATATTGCTTGTCTGAATTGTTTACAATAGTGAACATGCATAATGAATTTGCTAATATAGAAAGTTGATTACATTTGGACAAATAGTTCTGTTCTTAGAATTTTGAACATCCAAATACGGCACGAAAACTATAGGTTTAAAATACTTTCTGATGTCCAAAAACCAGAGGAGTACAAAGATCTATGAAAGCCGACAGATCGAACTAGTACAAACCCGATGGTAATATAACGCTCGCGGCTCTGCATTAACTGCGCCTCGCTGTCCTGAAAACACTGCACGAAAAGTAGGTTTAAAACACTTTCTGATGCCAAACAAACCACAGGAGGTCAAAGAGCTTATGACCAATCGACGTACTTTTTTTGCCTTAAAAGAATGCCGATAGTTCGAACCACTACAAACCCGCCAGGTTGACTTTCTTGACAACTAAACTCTATAGCATCAAGCGCGCTCTACACTACGCTTGCAATACTGTACGCAAACTTCGATACCATTAAAAATATTCCTGATGGCCAAAGGAATACAGCAGATTAAACAGGACAGCCTTCTGAGCAATCGACATTCGTTTGAAGCTATCGAAATTGTTTTCGAGTCCATGAAAGTAGATAGATCTAACTAGTTCACAAGTAAACATGGCGGACTGACTCGATCGAGATATATGGATGTCAACTGCTTGATATGACGTTGACAGGAGCGCGACGTTTTCAGCCAATCACAATTCCCGTCCTCTAGTGGACGGGATTTTAAAAATCTACTCAGAAATCGATAGTTTCTGGGCAGGCGGTTTATCCTTTCTTCATCTTCTTCCCCACTCCCTCCCCCCTCCAATATGGTGACCGCTTCGATATCTGTTTTCTGCGATAAACACCCTCTACCGCCTGCAAGCAGGCTAACAAAATCCTGGATCCGCCTCTGTTTACCGTATTTGATGAGCCACGTGCACTGCGCAGGTGCAAACTCAATTTCTGGATTCTATCAACTAAAAGAAAGAACTACAGATCAGAGGACATTTGCTGCAAAAATGCCTTGGACAACAGCTCAACAAAATAGGCTTGATATTGAAAAGGAAGTTCTTGAGAGTTACTTTAAAGATAAAGTTACTTGGACGGACCCGAGAGGAGATACAACAGTTGAAGTGAAGATGAGTACATCCTATCTTCCCACCGATTTTCCTAATTCTTGTCCAGATCTGGTTGTAACCAATCCAGCAACCCTCACACAGCATAATGGTCAGTACAATTTTGAACGGTTCTGCCTCGACAGCTGATCACTGTATTGGAACGCGAGACAACTTCGTCACAATTTGCCATTTTATTCCCTAAGATGGACAAACGAGAACACCATATATCAAGTATTTATGAAGGGTCTGATATGGCTGGAGGCATATGAAGCTCACCTTAGCACTAGCAAGTCAATAAGTAACTATTTGAGGGAGATGTGAAGACTTGTAAGAAGCTAAACTCTCGGCTAGGCTTGCAGAATAACCTGAAGATGTCATTTATATATTGGCGTATAGTATTTATGTAGTCACAGAAAAACTCAGCAAAAATAGAAACTCGTAAATGAGGTAAACAAAGTCCTAGATATATGAGGTATTTTAGCAACTAAAACATAGAAGAAGAAACGAGGTCAGGTAATCTGATTTGATATATAGATGTTACACTCAACTGAAGACCAATTGAAAGCTTCATTTTGTTCTCCCGTCATATTTAATATGTCAATTCTACAATGTAGCACTTTTTTAATAAATTAGAATTAACAAGAGGTATATAATGTCAAAATAAAGCAACTGTATCGACTACTGAGTCTTAAGATTATCATATAAAGTCACGGCAATCTGCCATAAACTTCTTGGATACTATACTCTCTTCTATTTTGCTCGTTTATTAATATTCTATTACAAAAATGTATACAACCTCTGCAGAAAACTAATTGTTATTCTACACAGTAAGTGGCTTTGAAATCCGACCGACCGTGAGTATTTCCGAGAATTCAACTCATTCACCGCGCCTGCGCATAGCCAACAATTCTTGGAATCAAATGTTGTATAAATGTGGCCATTAGTGTACATATACTTTAGGCGTTCTCTCTGGATTTACTCACCCATCAAAACTATTAGTTTAAACAGCATGGCTTTACGGATTGGGCATGATATGGATTTTACTTTATGTATCTTTGAAGAGGAGTATAACAGAATATGCTCTACTGTGATGAAGACGCCTGATGTGGAGACTGGCGGTAATCTTTTCGGTTTGTGGACAAATGGTGGAAACCCAGTTGTTCTGGTGGCCTTAGGACCCGGGCAAAACTGCAGGAGAACCACGGTTTCTTTCTATCAAGATATTCCGTATCTTGAACGAGTAGGCAACCTTCTGACAGATAGTTATCCGTTGTGCCATATTGGTGAATGGCACTCGCATCACAGGATGAAACTCTTTGAACCGAGCGGAGGCGACTGTAGTACTGTGAGGAGAAACTATCCCACTGGATCTCAAGGGTTTGTGCTAGTGATAGCAAACATTGCACCATACAAGAGCAAAGAAATAGTTTGCCTTTCTCCATATAAATTTATAAGCAGCTCATCACATATTAAAAGAGGACAGATTGAATTTTTTGAAGGCGAGAGTCCGTTTAAAGAGGTTCGAGAGATACAAAACAGTGTCGCAAAGGGAAGTGAGAGAGAATCATACGGCGCAATACCAGGTAGACACTTGGGACGAAGGCCACTTCCTGCTCTCCCCAATACGTGTTCACCAGATGCTCAAGGGTATTCTAATTGTGAAAGGGACCGAGACCGATACAAGGATCAAAGTCGTTTGTCTCGCTCACGCTCTAGATCGCCGTTAAGAACAACCTCACATCGAAGCCCGTCTCCAAGTCGAAAGTTTGTTGATCGATCAACTAACGAAGCAAGTCCGAGAGAATTCATACCTCATCCCCCTCAACAATCCAAAACCTCCTCAAATCAGCCCAGTAGACGTTTTCTGTCAAGCTATCAGACTAGACCAAGGCACGCTAAAGGTTTACCTCCAGAACAAAATCAAAGTCTGCAAAGTGAGTTAAACCGTCATCTGGAGACAACCGATTACCAGAGTCAGACAGCGTACCCGCGTACTTCCTATCAACCAGAGATGACCGACGTGACAACACGCACTCGTAGATCCCAATGGTATGTCAGCGAACAAGGCCAGCAAACCCTCAGAGAGATAAAACAGGTCGTGGATACGTTTGCCGAAGATTCTGCTGCCATAAGCAGAGACATTGACACAGAGGATTTGGGTCTTGCATTTAAACATCATGGGTACCACTGGTGGTTGGAATTTCCGTCAACATTCCCACATTTACCGATGGTATTGAAAAAAGGGTGTTCTGCAACTCTCATTTCCTCCTACGAAGTACCTTCACGAGAATTATGCGACATAAGAGAATTGCCCCAAGTACTCAGGAATGCATGCACCAGATGCTTCTACTCCAATTAGTGTGATGATTGGAGGTTAACATTTAAAAGGACACTTCTGATTCAGTTGCAGAAAATCATACATTTTGTTTTGATTTACCTGGTATATATATTTCAAACTAGTTATAGGATGCAACTCGTTTTTACTTTGTAAAATAAATAGTTACAAACATCAAAGTTAGGAGCACACTGCCAGAGGCACCGTAATGTAAGAAATAAAATAAAATAAACCCTAAAACCTGATGTTGTTTGTAAATGAATTGATATAAAAGTGGGGGAATACTCAAAATGCCACAGCATATTTACGGGATTTGGTTATTATGCCGTTTATAAATGTAGTCAAAATGTTCCCGAGACAAGCTTTTGGTACAGTTTGGTTGCGGCAGACGAAGCAAGGAAATCCAGCAAAGTCGTTTGAGAAGTGAAGTGAATACAGGATAAAGTCATTACCTACACCTAGCTTTGAAGCCGACATAGTGAATGCACAGCCTTGACTTATGAGTGGATTTGAATCGTGTACTTTGTCCTGTTGAACAGAGTTGCCGTTCTGCTTCTCGGTTACTGTCTTTATATCGAAACAAATCTTAATTCTCTCGATTCCAAGAATCAAACAATAACTCTGCCATTAGTCCCTGATTTTCGAGAATTGTAATCACAGAGCTTTTTATTATTCACGAAATAATTAGGAGTTTCCCCTAATTTGCTTAACAAATCCATATCAAATATCCTCCATTTCCAAGAAATGGTCCAGTAGACGTTTTCTTTCAAGCCATTAGACTAGACCAAGGCACGCTAAAGGTTTACATCCAGAACAAAATCAAAGTCTGCAAACCCTCAGAGAGATAAAACAGGTCGTGGATACGTTTGCCGAAGATCCTGCTGCGAGAGGCACCGTAATGTTAGAAATAAAATAAAATAAACCCTAAAACCGGATGTTGTTTGTAAACGAACTGATATAAAGCCGGGGGGAATACTCAAGATGCTACAACATCAGACACGTTTAAGCGCTCCAATTGCAGAAGAGATTCTTTTGGACAAAACCTCTACGTGCTTCGACCAGGATAGTGTTTGGTCAATGTAAACACCGAGCGTTTTCGCGGTCGAAATTCTTGGAATGGTTTCATTTCCGATTTGAAGCGATGGACAGACTATCTGCGAGAGTCTTTGATGAGACCCCATTAATATAAATTCTGTTTTGGTTGTGTTTAGGGTAAGTCTATTTGCCTTCAACCACTCATAGATGTTTTCCAAATCAATATTCATTTTAAATTCTATTTCGTAACTAGACTCACTAGCCACAGTGATATTTATATCATCAGCATACATTTGTGTATCCGAGAATTTTTGGCAATTTGGGAAATATTACGACTGTTATATTACGACTGAATCCAATGTAATAGTTTTTAATCTTAGATAGTTTTTAGATCATATATAGTTTTTACGCAATTTTATCGATAAGTATTTAACAAATTTATAGTTTCTCCTAGTTTAACTTATTTTAATTCATTTGTAAATATATGTTGAAAAGCCCTTCTGGGAACTTATATTAAAGATATGTATGTACATCGTTTATGTACATAAAAAAAAGTAAAGGTCCTAATATGGTTCCCTGTGGAATTCCACAAGACAGGAACCCGGTCTCGGATGTTTCACCGTTGACCACACACTTCTGTCTTCTTTTACTTAAGTATGAGGTGAACCAGCAAATAGCAGATTTTGAAAGGCCATAGCTCTCAAGTTTTTTTTAGAAGAATTGAGTGGTCAACGGTGTCAAATGCCTTTTTTAGATCAACAAAAACGATAGCATTTACGACGCCTTTGTCGATATTTAATGACCATTTATCAGTGGCATCGAGCAGTGCAGTAGGCGTAGAATGCAGTTTACGAAAGCCCGATTGGCAATTTGTTAATAAATTATTATGTTTCAGATAGATATATAGTTGGTCATATGTTATCCTTTCAAATATCTTTGCGATAGCTGAGATTACAGAAATAGGCCTGTAATTATTTGTGTCCGTTCGCGCTCCGCTTTTGTAGACAGGTGTTACATTAGCCGGTTTCCAGTCGCTTGGGAGAGCCCCAAGGTTTTTTTAAAAGTTTGCATGGAATATTATCAAGCCCTGTAGCTTTAGAGGTCGACAATCTTTTCAAGTGGTCAACAACGACTTTCGGAGTCGTGCGATGGAGAGAAACTGGTTTACATGGTGTTAGATATTTCTTAAAATTTTCATTGGTTTCGCTTCCAAATCTTTCTTCGGCAATACTAGGGCCAATGTTTACGAAATGTTTATTAAAACATTAGCAATCTCAGCTGGTTTGGTATATTCCTTATTTTGATAATCTATTTTTACTATACTTGCCGCTTTGTTCGAGTTTCTCCCAGTTAACTCGTTAATTAATTTCCAAGACTCTTTTGGTGATGATTTCGTATCACCAAGCTTATATTTGAAGTAATCAGCCTTGGTTTGAAGCGTTAACTGCGCGACTCTATTCCTCATGGTTCGGTACCGCGACCAATCAAGCGGGTCATTACTCTTTACGGCTAGTTTTTTTAGATAATCACGCAGCATCATTTTGGACAATAGTTCGTAGTTGATCCATGGAGACTGTTTTTGACGCGTACGCTTAGTACGCATAGGCGCGTGTTTATCGGCCACCGTTAGGAAATAACATTTCCATTGTTCCCACATTGCCTCAATGTCATTTTCATACTGATGCAGGAGAAACCATGGAATGTTTTCTAAATCTGATTTAAATTTATCAGGATCAAAGTTTTTAAGTGTCCTATAACTAATATATTTATGATCTTTGTTGGGTGCGATAGAGATCCTGCGGTTGGCATAAATTAAGTCGTAATCGCCTATTCCAATTCGTAGCACGCCAGAACACACTACATTTTGCCTCCACTACACAATTCAGACACAGTTACGTAGGATACTTGGGCATGTTGGTCAGCCGAGCCCAACAACGTTTATTCATATAATTGCTCATAATTGCTTACAGGCATTCGTTCTTCAACTTTTAGTCTATTTACTACTATTATTAATTATTGCGACACTGCCGGATACGAAAACCCAAAACCACTGTGGACTAAACGGGAACGTATACTCCCACCAATGCAGTGCCGCCAACTCTGGGAGCTGAGGTCATCTAAATACATTTACTCCGATATGATAAATACGATCTTATGCCGATTTAAATTAAACTCGGACGATTCTAACCTAGCCAGAATGGTTTCCCTTAATGTTCGTTATGCCTCGGGCTAATCGATCCAATCATTTAAAAAAATGAAGCAAGGTAGCAAGGCTGACCTAGACTGAATTCAAACTCTTAACAGTCACCTACTTATGGCACGCTACATTACCCATAATTCTCAGCACTACTCTCCCCAGGCTTCTGTTCCGTGCCAGCAAAATATTCATTTCTGTGAATTTCGTACCTCAACTAACATAAATTACACATTTTGCCTCCACTACACAATTCAGACACACAGTTACGTAGGATACTTGGGCATGTTGGTCAGCCGAACCCAACATGCATATAGATTTACAAAGGTAGGGCCCGAGGGGCGAGGGGTGAACCCGTTAGCGAAATTCTCAGTAATTATAGTCCGTTCGCAATAGTCTTTACCATACGTGTCCTTAGCATTAACAGATTTCCATCTACCGTGCCGCTGGAAGTTTCTGTCTGGGATACCAGAATTAGCGGCTGAAAATGCTCCGCCAGACCTATTGAAATGTGTACTAAATTTGGAATTATCGGGGACAATATCTTTAAATAATTTCTTATACGATCCCCTAAAGTAGAGTAGCTAACGTGCTTTTTCATACGCAAAAGGCGTTTCTGCTTATGGATGTAAATAAAATATCACTGGAATTTCGTTAATTCCGGCCTTAGACATATATATATATACAACCTTAGTAACTGGACAAAACACAATTTATGCTAGATGTAGACTTGGATGTCTCTATCAAATACTGTAAATACATGTGCAAATAATGTCCATCTATTAAATGCTCTAAGGTAGGCTTCGGTAATCCCTCTGGATCTGGATGCTAGGACTGCTTTATTTCAGGTTCTCCTTTAGCTGTTTGGTTCTATCACTGGTAATGACTGATAACCACAATTCGTTAATGTCTGATAACCACAGCTCGTTGGCAGCTTCTGGAGAAAGAAAAATGAAACAGAAAAAAATAAGGGCATACAGTGAAAGCAGTGATATGGCAAAGACCGTGTCAGTATTGAAGTTTTAATAAATTTCATAACATCGGTAAGATTATAATGCCCATCCAGGGCGTGGCCACGATGCCATAAGCCCCTCCAGGGTACCCCTTTAGGGCCGACTGAAAACACATTTTCAGCGATTACGTGTTACACAAATTCTTTCAAAATCTGTGCAGAAACATAACACCATTCCTAGTTGAAAAACTTAAGTCAATTGTCAAAGCTTAAACGTTTATTGCCAAATATACAATTGGCTTTACCTCTTGTAAACAACTCCGGATTATTGCTTAACACTACCCAATCTTGGACGAAATCAGTCCAATGTATCCCATCTGAACAAAGTACAGGCCAGAAATGACCCAATTTCACAGCGGTACAATTACCGTGCCTCTAGCATTACGTACTCGTGTAATCAATTACTTTACAAGTCAGATAGACAGGCTGACATAAGCAATTGTTGTCATAACCCCCAATACTGGGAAAATGCATTTACCCCACAAGATCGTGGTCGATAATATCGAGTATTAAACTTTGGCACCTTAGCCTTGTAACAAGCATGCGAACCTTTGGCACCTTAGCCTTGTAACAAGCATGCGAACCTATCGCACGTGTGCGGACCCCATAAATGTCAATACTAGGAAATGCGTAATCATTAATAGTATAATCGTCATAATCTATTATTCTACTAATTTCTTCTGCATGAGAATTTAGCTATTTAGGAATCCATTGTACCTCCGAACTTATTCCCTTGATACAGGTCTGATAAATATCTAAAGCGATACCGGAACTGTAGATAAAATAAATAAATATTTTATTTGTTATAGCAGGCCGAGTATTACAGCTTAAAGCTGGTGGGGGCCTGCTTTTACACCTCACACTCCCCACAAGTAGATAGGAGACTTCAGAGCCATTCATGACAATTTTGGCTACGTTTACATGGTCTGTCAAATGCATTTACCCCGCAAGTTCGTGGTTGATAATACTGCTGGGTATTAAACTTCGGCAAATTAGCCTTGTAACAGCATGCGAACCTATCGCACGTGACCCCATAAATGGTGAATACTAAGAAATGCGTAATCATTCAGTAGTATCGATGATAGTCATAATCTATTATTCTACTAATTTCTTCTACATGACAATTTAGCTATCTTGGAATCCATTGTGCCTCCAAACTTATTCCCTTGATACAGGTCTGATAAATATCTAAAGCGATACCGATACTGTAGATAGGGGACCTCAGAGCCATTCGTGACAATTTTGGCTACGTTTACATTTGTACATTGTCTGTAAAATGCATTTACCCCGCAAGTTCGTGGTTGCTGATAATGAGTATTAAACTTCGGCAACTTAGCCTTGTAACGGCATGCGAACCTATCGCACGTGTGCGGACCCCATAAATGGTCAATACTAAGAAATCCGTCATCATTAATAGTATAATCGTCATAATCTACTATTCTACTAATTCTTCTGCATAACAATTTAGCTATCTAGGAATCCATAGGTCTGTGATAAATATCTAAAGTGATGAAATGTAGATATGGCACCTACAACGTTCCGGATGCGTCGGAATAGACTATCTTCAGTCAGTCTATGCTTAACAGGCCATAAAGGGATACCGTTAAGTTTATTAACGACCTAAGTTCTATTACAGACAGAATAAGCCGAGTAACATACAACTGCTGATTTGGTAGCGGAATTGCGGAGTGATAACAGCGTGAATATTCCTTGTCATAAGTCTAGAAACATTCCCCACGCAATTACAACTGAAATAACTTTGCCGCAAATAATGCCAATTTTCTTAACATGGAATGTGGAACTTAATGAATCTAACACTGCGGTAAGATCTTTTGACAAGCTTTGAATTGTTTTATCTTTAGCAGAAATGGTAGCATCTGACGCGTTAAATTAATTAGGGCACAAAACATATTTCCAATGAGAATTAACTTCATTAGGTAGGAACCGAACTTAAACAGATCGGAATGCACTTGTAAACTGGCAATTTGCCGTGCTAGAATATAACTGAATGATGCTACAAGTCCATAGTATATATACACTACAGTAGATTTCCTTCAGATCTCCACTTTTTAATTAGCAGTTTGAACAATTTGGCCTTAAAGAAATATGGTATTGAACTGAAACCGAAAGGCAAAACGCGCGATTCGTCTGTAAATATCCACGAAAACGACCAATATGTCCTTTGTTCATCAAATTACTACGTCGTAATAACCGCATTCAAGTCGAAAGACTGAACATGAAGTGCTCCAGGCTTAACAAATTCCTTTGAGGACAGACAAATCTTCGCATCTAAACTTGTTCTTATACTTATTTGTATGTGGAAGATCTAGTTGGTCTGACACTTCAGAAATACAATCAAGACACAATAGTTCATTAATCGCTTCTTCTACAAACACGGCTTCATCAAGAGCCGACTTATTATGTTGTGCCTTGTAAGGACCAGGAATGTACAAAAACGGCAATAAGTAGCTAAGCCAAGCTAGACAACATATGAAACAATTAAACCGAGGCACTCCATTGCCACCCATTGTTTAAAAGCTCTACGTAATCTTCCCCTTACAGAGTTGCGCCTCTGAGAAGTTTTAAATTTAGTATTAATGTTTTCAAGTTGTTGGCATTCAACCTCTGGTACGTTACGTATACTAATACCACAATCAAGCTCTAAGGAACTCACAATGACAAAATCAAAAATTCTAGTTAACCAGAACATACTACACCTTTTTCGTAAGTGTCGACACTTTCGCCTAGTCGTTTATGGAGCATTTGACGAGCGGCAAGGAAGTCAGGACAATTCGCCAACCAGCGTCCAGATAGCCTGCGTAGAAAGCGTGTCTGTGGGTTTTCCGATTGTGTCGTCTGTGTGGTATAAAGTCCCGGTATAAAGTGGTAATCTGGGAGCTAGATTTTGGCTTGGAGTTTCCCTCACTCTTTGATGTTAGGCTCTGGAGGATGTGAAACGCTTAGTCAATTTCACAGCCATCACTTCTGCTCTGTAGATAGTTTTCTCCTCCTCCTCATCTTTGACCGCTTCTAGTACAGCTTTAGCGGATTTGTACTGTTCCTCGTTGCTTTTCTTTTTTGAATGAGGGCGTTCCACCTAAAGTTTTTATCTGCTTAATTTCTCTAATCTGTTCTGCTGCACTTTGCGAGTCATTAGACCTTTTAAGGGCTGCCATAGTTCTTTATAAGAGTAATCACATCTGAAAAATGAGGTCTTCGTTGTTGCGTTCGGTGTTCTTTTTAACTTCGGTTTCTTCCAAAAATGAAGCAAGGTAGCAAGGCTGACCTAGACTGAATTCAAACTCTTAACAGTCACCTACTTATGGCACGCTACATTACCCATAATTCTCAGCACTACTCTCCCCAGGCTTCTGTTCCGTGCCAGCAAAATATTCATTTCTGTGAATTTCGTACCTCAACTAACATAAATTACACTTTGTCAGAGCCGTTGGTGAGGACTAGGTCAATGAGGGTACTTGTTGTAGGTGTTACTCTGGTTGGCTCTTTTATCAATTGGGACAATTGGTATGCATCGCATATTTGTTTTAACGCGTTGGTTGGCCCGTCAAACGGATCAGCTAAGTAGTTACAATTGATGTCGCCCAAAATATAAATATCTTTGTCCTCACAATCAGCTCTGCCAACAAAGCTTTCAAATTTATCAAAAAGATTCATTAGCGAGCTTGGCGGACGATATAATGTTGATACAAGGATGACTTGGCTTGCAAATTTCCAGGCAAAGACATTCCAATCCATCAGGTATTAGATCATTGCGGATTTTATAAACAATATTCGAACGGAAATAGAGACAGCAACCTGTCTCGACGTATTATATCATAACCGTGGATACGGATTTCATAATCTAGTATTTGAGGATCAAGCGTCGTTTCATTTATCGCTAATATATCAAGAAGCTGATTTGTCATGAAAACACGGAGCTCATCGATGTTTTGTTAGGCTTGTGATATTTAGCGATGCCATTTTAAAACCTCTTATTTTCGGGAGCGGCCAGTGGTTTCAAAATCAGGTATGTTGTTTATGTTTGGACTCCCTGTTTCTTTGATAGAATCCTAATTACCGGGGTTTATATACTGAATAAAGTTCTTAGCTAACTCAACAGTGCCGTTAGATGTTAAGTGAAGACCACTGGCATTTAAATGAGAGTGTCCGATATTAAAATTGTCAATAAATTTCCAACCGTTTTGAGTACAGAATTTCTGCAAGATCTTATTTACTTGGGGAACTTTTTCTCCGAGTAATGGCGTATCACTGCGTACAATCAATCCAGATATCGCAATTTTTACAGTAGGATGGTTGGCACTGATGGCTCCGGCCAGATTAATAGGCGGATGGTGTAATTTGCGGCTCGACGGCTTGGCGGCTTGACGGCTCGACGGCTTGGCGGCTTGGCGGCTCGACGGCTCGACGGCTTGGCGGAACGGTGGAATGACAACATTATGATAAATTTAATCACTGGACGAAGTTTACTATAGTTAACGGCATCTTCATGCAGTATGACCTGCCGGCCGGTTTACCGTAGTAAACTTAACTGTGGTTAGTTGCTCCGACAACGGCGGCAGGAAGGAGATCTCTAGTCAGGATCCTTAAGTCAGGATTCCCAGAAATTTATAATTATTTAATCACATACAAAGGAGGCTCTTAGATCTTAGATATTTTCTTCCATTTTATTTCACACTTAAAATACTGGCACGTCAAATAAACAAAACCATCGAATTGCTCAAACGAAAATCTATCTATCGCGACCGTGTGAAACTGTCGATCTTATTTAATACACGAACGCGGGTGTAGGAGGCGGGAAAATGAGGAGTGTGGACAACATGCGAGCCATGCGAGCCAACGATGCGAGCCATGCAAATAAAAAACATGCGAGCCATGAAAAAAACCTCACATACAAAAAATAAATAAAATACTCACATACAATTGCTGCGAATTCCTATCAAAGCTGCATGTAGGAGGGTCTGAATGAGGTTAACTGACTACTGACAAACGGCCTTAAAAATAACTGAGAACTGACAAATGACGATTTTTTTACTGACAACCGAAAAATAACTGACAACTGGCAAATTTGTTTTTTGTGGGTCAAACATTGTAAATTTTCTCTAGTAATGATTAACTAGGACTAACTGACAACCGATAAATGGCCAAAATTTTAACTGACAACTGACATGTAGACCCCCCCCCCCCCTCCCCACCCCCGAGTGAAAGCCCAGTGGGCTCTTGTTCCAATATACATTCGATATGGCCGCTCTACAATACAATCGACATAGCTGTATGTCAGTGCGTTCCCGAATCCATAGCGCTAAACCCATGAAACGTCAACAGTTATGTAACACACATGCGACTTCTAAACTAAAACCGTGACAACCGTTGTTTCCATCGATTTTCCAGCGAGAATCGAAATCACCTTTCTGAATGAAAGTCACCCTTTGTTGATGTTTCCACAGGGGTCCGGCCAATTTTATAATTTCCTCTCAGAGTTCAGTTTCGCTCGTTTTTCTTGTTCTGTCGTTTTTTTTCGGTTTAATACTTTTCTTCTTTATCTTACTAGTTTGTTCACGTCATTTGCAGTTCGATAAATTGTTTTTGCAATCCGAAAAGTAGTTTATTCAGTTCTGCACTAATTCGATTCATGTTACGCAGGCTAATTCATGTCCGTATTAAAACCATCAGTCTGTTCATCTCTGTTCTGTTTCTTTCGGTCTGTTCATCTCGGTTCTGTATATGGAGAATACTGATTCCGAAAGGTCGTCAAAAATGCTTGCTTTTTATCGTTAATCGGAAAGAAAGTCAAATTCTCTTGGACTTGGCTCAGCCGATCTTCGAAATTTCCACACTGCGACAGATCATGTCTTTAATTTTCCCCGCCATTTTTTTTCCTTTAACATTTCGACACACACTTTCCCTATTCCCGGTCAACTGAATAATGATTTGTATGAGTGTTTCATCATCAGTACTGGAAATAATCGATTGAACTTTAATTTGTCTGGCTAAATTTTGTTTTTGATTAATTATATATTTTTGCATGGCTCGCATCGCTGGCTCGCATGCCTCGCACATTGTACAGACCCACGGCGTGTCTAAAACGCAGGTAACGGGTAGCGGGTAACGGGTAACGGGTAGCGGGTAACGGGTAGCGGGTAACGGGTAGCGGGTAACGGGTAGCGGGTAGCGGGTAACGGGTAGCGGGTAGCGGGTAACGGGTAGATGAAGGGTTTTTTTTTGTACAAAAATATTATCTGGCACCCGTTTACGGTGTGCCACACAGGTACCCCAGGCTCATTATGCGTAAAACGGTTATTTCCCGGTTATTTGAAATTACAATAAATGCATGCTCGCATGCCCGTTTGCTCTAAAATAAATTTCAATAAATCGTCAAAATATTCTTACCTGTCTCATGTGTATTTCTTTCAGTTTCTGTGAAGTTTCAAGCCATTCCGTTCAATATTGAGTGAGTTACAGGAATTTCCCTTACCTTAGTATAATTATTGGGAAGGTAGCAAACTCTAGGCCGATCAGCCGCCGATCAGCTGCAGAAAATCGCCTCGAATTCCCACAAAAATCCCGTACATCGCCAAAATTCCTTCAAATAACGGTTGCCCAAACAGAGGTCCTTCACCACACTCAGCTTCCCTTTCACTGGTTTACTTTAACGGGAGAAAAATGCCACGTAGTTTGCAGTTTTCGAGTTTCGCGGATGTTCTTGTCCATCTGTCCTGCAACGGGCTCAGACCTCAAACATATATATCAATGTTTTGTTTATTTTTAGTGTAGAAAGCGGCTCTAATACCTTAAAATAGACGAAAAGATTAAATAAAAGTGAGAAAAGAGAAAAAGAAGTAAAAAAAAAAAATTTGCGTGCGGTGTAGGACTCGAACTCCGGTCTTAGGATCGAAAGCGAATAATCTGAACCACTTGACCATTAGACCAGCGGGGGGGGGGGGGGGACTCCCTTATGTGAGAGGTACATGAATGGTCGTCGTACCTTTTAAGGGTCAAAATCAGGAGTTTGGTACCACTTAGGGTATCCACCATCAAACACAGACATTTCTATGTAAAGCGGTACCTTTTAGGGGTCGGGTGCCAATTGAACAAAAAAGCTGTTACAATTTACATTTTTATTATGACCGCTTGTTGAAATATCATTTTTAAAATAAGGTATATATGTTTGAGGTCTGAGCCCGTTGCAGGACATCCGCGAAACTCGAAAACTGCAAACTACGTGACATTTTTCTCCCGTTAAAGTAAACCAGTGAAAGGGAAGCTGAGTGTGGTGAAGGACCTGTGTTTGGGCAACCGTTATTTGAAGGAATTTTGGCGATGTACGGGATTTTTATGCGAATTCGAGCGGCTGATCGGCCTAGAGTTTGCTACCTTCCCAATAATTATACTAAGGTAAGGAAAATTCCTGTAACTCACTCAATATTGAACGGAATGGCTTGAAACTTCAAAGAAACTGAAAGAAATACACAAGAGACAGGTAAGAATATTTTGACGATTTATTGAAATTTATTTTAGAGCAAACGGGCATGCGAGCTAAACTAGGCCTGAGCGGATTGTGCTAGCATAATTTTTGGCATAATTCGAGCAAACGAGCATAATTTTTCAAAGAAGCACTGCTCGAGCATAATTACCAGATTGTAGCATAATTTGAAGCATTAAAAGCCAAAAGCAATGCTATTACTGCTTTTATAGTGCCTTTCCTAATTATTAGCTGGTATATTTTGCTTAGATTCTAAATTTTTCCAAAGCAAATACCTGAATTTCACTTAACGAGTGTGCGTTAAACGTGAAAAAAGCCAAAAAGCCGTCTTTTGTTCAGAACGTGGGAACAGTCACGCCTGATTGGTTTCTGTGTCCGTTGCTACTAAAAAGTCTAGGACATGTCTGGGGCGTCTACAATGCCGGCCGTCTTCGAAAACCGTTTTTTGTGAGCATAATTGTGTAATCTTCGAGCATAATTTTTGAACTTTGACATAATTTGGGCATAATTCGACAAAATTTGGAGCAGTGCTAGCGGCATAATATGCCACTTTTAGGAGCACAATCCGCTCAGCCCTAAGCTAAACTACTCCATACATTTATTGTAATTTCAAATATCCGGGAAATAACCGTTTTACGCATAATGAGCCTGGGGTACCTGTGTGGCACACCGTAAACGGGTGCCAAAAAACCCTTCATCCATCCGTTACCCGCTACCCGTTACCCGCTACCCGCTACCCGTTACCCGTTACCCGCTACCCGTTACCCGCTACCCGTTACCCGCTACCCGTTACCCGCTACCCGTTACCTGCGTTTTAGACACGCCGTACAGACCCATACTAAAAACACAAATGCAAGTAAGTATTAAACGGAAGTTAAACAGGGAAGAGCCCCGGGAAAATAAAGAAAGCCGAGAAAAGTTTCAGGGAAAAGAAACTTCTGCAGCACACTCAACGGCATAATTCCCCTTTAAGCTTTGTCGAGTGAGAACTTTGAAAAAGGTTTAAAAAAAGTTAAACTGGAGCTCTTGCAAATCCTCCAACTGTAGCTGGGTCTATCAAAGTTTATATTTATATGAAACACATCAATTAGCCTTTTCGCCAATTGTCCCTGTTTCAAACGTTTCGAAACGTTAGCTTATTTCAGCCACTCTGTAAATTTGAGGATAAATAAAGTGTATGTGAAAAAAAATGTTATTCCGCCGTTCCGTCAAGCCGTTGAGCCGCCAAGCCGTCAAGCCGTCGAGCCGTCAAGCCGCAAATTACACCATCCGGATTAATAGGTTGTTTATTATATATATTCTGGCAATATACGAAATTTTCTTTTAATAACAATACATCATGCGTTTGCGCGCGAGAAATGAGACTACCATGGTGCAAGGAAGCCATTTAACGGCAAGGGAACGTGAGCTATGATTGGTCAGTTTAAGGTTCATAACCGTACGTCAATCTTATTCACGCATGGCCGGTAATTACAAATAGTGAATGTAGACTCGAAAACCAGACGGCAGTCTCGGTGTTTCGTTTTTATATTTCGAATGTAGACCCACTTGCATGCAGTATTAAATGAGCAAATTGAGAGAAAAAACGAATGTCGTCAATCAGTGTCATTTAATTTCATTATGTAATATTTGATAAGGTATTGGAGTTTGTTTTAATCGTAGTTTCCCCGACACATTGTAGATTTCAAACCGTCAATTAAATCTCCAAATCCATGTGAATGCTTTGAAAAGCGGTGAGGGTGAAAGACGGAATAACTTTGAGGAATGGCATGTAGCATGGCGTGCGGAATGACTTATGGCGCGAAAAAACAAACATTTCGCGCTTTTTTTTTCGCGCCACTTTTCAGGTTACGCCGTTTGCGATACTGTGGGCTCAGTTGACAGGATTCTGTGGAAAGTAGCGGTAATGCATCAGTCAATTCCAGCAATGCCCATCCCCTCCCCGGGACATGGTGAAGCATTTGCCTACTTTGAGATCCCGGGAGTGGGGCATTTGTAACCTTATATCGGCCCGGTGGTGGGGCATTATTCTACCCTGGGGCATATTTGACACTGCTGAAAATAATTCTGGGAAAGGGACTGGTCTCGTGATAACGACGTTATTTGTATACGCTAGGACACGAAAAAGCCGGGAAATTTATGGATGTTTAATTTTTACGACATTTTTACGAATTATAGTAGATTTATATTGTTGGCTTTTTTAAGTAGTACTTATTTAGCAGTCAGTTCTGCTTGTAAGTTGTTTATGTAATTTAAGATCTGTTTCCGTTCTTCTTTTGCTTGAAAATTGTTAATACGATCGTCTCATGTACATTTGCTAACCCCCCACCTCGAATAGCATTTGCTAAATGTGGGTGGGTTAGATTCTTTGTAATGTAATTTGTAAATTGAAATAAAAGTGAAAGTTAAGTGAAAGTGACATAGGCAGAAAATAGCAGTTCCCGTACGTTCACTGCCCATCTAAATTGATCTGCAACCCTATGCAATTCTAAAATTTTCAGGAGCCACTCAGGGCCCAAGATCGAGTAGCACGGAACTTCTCGAGACCTGTATTTTGATTGCTCCCATAAATACTAAACATCTATTGTGTTTGTACTGCACGTTCTGAAGGTTCGGCTGTTTTGTATTGTTGGGTTGGCCAATACTGTCGCTCGTTTCGAGAAGTTCCACCCGACCCCCAAGCTCTGACGGCCCGAGTTTGAAACGATATCAAGTAGTTCGTTGTTTAATCATACAACAGTAATATAAATACAAAATAAGATGGCAGATCTACAAAACGAACGGAAACTATCAATGAATAGATTCTATGCGCCTTGTGTATTTGTATGGAATTAAACTCGGGCAGTATATCATTATGGATGTGCCCGGGGTGGAGCATTTACCTTACTTCTTTGGCTCCACTGTGTGACATTTGAACACCTTGCTTGTCTCCACCGTGGGGAATTTGAAGTAAAAAAAAACGAAAATGACTAATGCCCGGGGGTTGTCCCGGGGGGGGGGGGGGGGGGGGGGTAATGGGTATTGCTGGAATTGACTGATGCATAAGCTCTTCACCGTATGTCTCTATTTACAGTTAGACTTTGGTGTGTTGTGCCGCATATTTAAGGTTTCCGTTTCTCTTTAATATCCTTCCACCCTTTGCCGTATTTAGGCCCTGTTTTATTTAGCAAACATTTAAAGTGCCTATCACCCTTTTGCAATTTTGATAGCTTATGAACCTCCGAAAAGTTTTGAGTACTTCTGTGACGAAAGTTTTGGTTTAAAGTGAATACTTTATGTTCTATACGCTTGTTTGAAATCGTGTAAATGTGACGTTTCCTGACCCATGACCGCGTAAGTAAAAGCCTGGTCGAAACCAGGGCGGCTTAAAATAAAATGATAATATCTCATGGTTATGTTCAAATCACTTCGTAAACAAGTTTCCAACCAGATTCTACAGGAATGTCGCTTTCAAATGAGATATCACTCAAAATTCTAGGTGTTCTAGAATTTGAGATACTGACAAAAGAGTATTGGATAGTTTTCTTAACTAACAAGAGTGAAAACTCTAAGCGGCAACTTTCACACCAGAGTGGCTTAAATTAAAATGAAAATATCTCACGGTTATGTTCAAATCGCTTCGTAAACAAGTTTCAAAACAAATTCTACAGGAATGTCGCTTTCAAATGAGATATCATTCAAAATTCTAGGTGTTCTAGATTTCGAGATACTGACAAAAGAGTATTGGCCCGAGTATTGGGTAGTAAAAAATCCCAGAGCGGCAACTTTCAGACCAGAGCGCTTGAAGTAGGCCTGGATACAAATATCACGTAAAATCGCCTAAATATCATTCCGGAATATCACGTAAAAAGTTCTAAATATCAGGCAAAATTTTCTAAATATCAGGCAAAATTTTCTAAAATCAGGCAAAATTTTCTAAATTTCCCACTAACAAAGATAATGTTAATACAGTTTTAATAAATATTATAATATAACTACCTTTTTTATTATCGTACTCGCATTTTTCACAAAATAAGCTTACAACCATTGGTGGATCCGCCATTTTGCTCTGAGTCTGACCTCTGTACTGACTGCACTAAGCATCATGGGATACATTATTAAGTGGGAAACCACTGATCCAGATTACTGTTGCCACTGAATTGAGCTAACCAGTTTCAATCACCAAAAACTACGCTGAAAATGCCTAGACCCTCAACAAAATTCCTAAATATCCCAACAATATCCCATTTTTTTTCTAAATATCACATTGTTTTCTAAATATCATGGAAGGTTCTAAATATCTAAAAAAATATCATGATATTTGTATCTAGGCCTAGCTTGAAGATAGTTGAAGTCAAAACTCTCATGGCTCAACTTAGCCTGAGAAACCAGCCGCGATAAGAGTCGGCTGGTTTCCCAGGCTAGGCTCAACTCTCATCGACTCTCAGGTCCGTTTCAGTGTGCATGACTGAGTAAACTTTTACATACATACTCTTTATTTATACACTATTATCACTACTAATTACTTTGCCGCGAACTTAAAAAAAACGGCTTTCGCTCATTTAAAGTGCCGAGGGATTTAGAGCTCCCAGAACAGTTAAATGTTAGCCAATCATAAGGCGAATCTCAAACCTCATGAATTTCAAATTAAACGAGCTAATGTTTCCAAAAACTAATGAGTGTCCATCGTTCAATGGCCATTCTGGGCGATGACGTGACCGATGACGTCATCGTTACGTCATCACCACTAGGTGCTTGATAGGGACCCACTACCATGTCTGTCCAGGTTTGGAGTGTCTGCCATTAGGAGGGCACCGTCAATACATCTTCTCCTGCATGACCAAATATTTAAATTCTTGGACGCGTACCATAAACATCGGTAAATATATCTTCGGAATATCGAACACCATTCGGACAACGGAGAGTCCCCGATGTACACAGAAAAAAAACGATCTACACACCATAAAACGATGAATAAATTTGCTACTGACCCACTCCTATAACTCGTGTTCTGCGTTTGCGGGCATCCACGAGTCACCACTAAGTGATTTGTGGGGACCTAATACCATACCTGTCCAAGTTTGAACTGTCTGGCATTGGAAATTAGGGAGATATGGGCATGTATTTAAAACACGTAATCGATGACGTCATCGTTGCGTCATCGCCACTAAGTGATTTGTGGAGACCCAATACCATGCCTGTCTAGGTTTGAACTGTTTGCCATTAGATATGAGGGAGATATGGGCATGTACTTAAAATCACGTGACCGATGACGTCATCGTTACGTCATCACCACTAAGTGGTTGATAGGGACCCACTACCATGTCTGTCCAGGTTTGAAATGTACAAGTTTTAAGTACATGCCCATATCTCCCTCATATATAGTGGCAGACAGTTCAAACCTGTACAGACATGGTAGTAGCCTGATTTTCAGACGGTCGAGGTCGTCCGCTCACTTCCTCCCACCTCCCTAACCTCCCACCTCCCTAACCTAACTACTACTACTACTATGCACTGCAGAATATGTTCTAAAGCTTCAAACTTATAGAAACAGAACGTGGAGAAACTTGTTGTCCTCAGACGATAGGAAGCGCTATCGATATCGCAATGTTTATGAATCTACTGGCTACGGGCTTTGGAAAATCATTAATCTTCCTCGACCGCGGCTTTGTATGCCGTATTAAAATGTAATGTCTCCTAGAATGTTGGCATTTAGAAGAACAAATATTTCATGAAATATAAGGATTGTTTTACAGCAGTGAACACACATACTGAGTATGTCATGGTAATAGTTTCACGACATTTGGGCAGTTATTTATGTTTGCAAAAAAATTTAACACTTTATTTTGACAAATATTGGAATGGCATGAAATTTTTACAGGAGTGAACACATATAGTGAATATGTCATGGTAAAAGTTGGATTACATTTGCCTAAATATTTATGTTATCAGAATTTTGAACAGTCTTGATTTTGACAAATTGTAAAGTACAACAAATCCGGTAGTTAGATCAGTGTTGTGACCATGCGCTTGAAATACTGTACGAAAAATCCTATTTAAAAAGTTCCTGCTGCCCAAAAAACCATAGCAGCTCAAACAGGATATGGTTAGGGTTAGTTCTGAGAAATCGACATAAGTTTGAAGCTGTAAAACATAAGAATTCTGCAGTGCAGGAAAGTGCGTGATTCTGGCGAGCTGTACCAGAAGGCTACATAATTTCTCGATTCTCTCCCTGGTCGTCGCCTATAGATGCAGCTGTGATGGCCAAGGTCCTTCCGGGAAACGAGGGGTAATATTGCCTTTCTCTGTTCGGGAAATAATTCAGAAATGCCGAAAGTTTCGTACGCTTTCTCCAAAGCCATATCAAGTCCGTTTGTATCGTCCGCCATTTGGGTTGTCCTTCATGCAGGCTCCACTGGACATTCCACGAATACCTCAGTTCTCTAAAAATAAAACCTTCGCTCTAATTGGTCGAAATGAAATGACGTCAGGAACACGGTTTCTGCCAAAGTCCATCAGACGGGGGGGTGGGAGGAAGTGAGCGGACGACCTCGACCGTCTGAAAATCAGGCTAACATGGTAGTGGATTGCTATCAATCACTTAGTGGCAATGACGTAACGATGACGTCATCGATTACGTGTTTTAAGTACATGGCCATATCTCCTTCATTTCTAATGCCAGACAGTTCAAACTTGGAAAGGCATGGTATTGGCTTCCAACAAATCACTTAGTAGTGATGACGTAACGATGACGTCATCGGTCACGTGATTTTAAGTACATGCCCATATCTTCCTCATTTCTAATGCCAGACAGTTCAAACTTGGACAGGTATGGTATTAATTTCCCACGATTCACTTAGTGGTGATGACGTAAGGATCACTTAATGGTCTTTATTTCAATCATAAGATAAAAATACATATCTTACGTTACAGTTAAAATATATACATATTAAAAGCTAAGACTGAATAATTATAAGTTATAAAGCTATGTTATAGTTAAAAATCAATCGATTTATATAAGAGTTCTTAAAACGGTTTGTATTCACTTTGGGCCGTAGGCTTGATTTGGATCGTTGTTTATATTGAGTGGCTTTTTGTTTAGGCATTAAATTATTGAGAGGATGCATATCTAAATTAGCTACTTTCTTAAAAATCCTTCTATCCTGCTTCTCTAGCAATTCCTTTATCTTACTTGGCTTTGATACGTATCTACGCTTAAAGAAGCGATCTAGAAAGCCTTGAATTGTAGTGAGCTCCGCACTAGACGCACCATACACTGGCAATCCGTAAGTTATATTAGGTAAAACTATACTGGAGAATAAGTGATATACCTCTGACTGATTGTAGCCCTCTTTACGTAAAGATCTAAGAATAAATAGACATTTATTGGCCTTAATGAGCTTGCTATGCACGTGTGAGGTGAATCTACAGTCGTCCTGGAAAGTAACTCCCAGTAAAGTGAGTTCTTTGCATTGTGGTATGCTAGCTACTGTGGGAAATTCTTCTGTACATCCTTTCTTGCGAAACGTCAGCTCTTTACATTTGCTGGGATTGCTAGCCATGGAATTACGGCTGGACCAATCTAGGAATTGGCTCACTAGGTATCTAGAGCTATCACCGTTTTTCCAGACTGGTACTATATTATTAGAATCATCAGCATATTTGTACAGGGCTGTTTCGGTGCCTAGGCTAATTTCTAAATCATTAAGAAAAATGTTAAAAAGATATGGGCCACTAACACTATCCTGGGTAGTACCCTTATTTACATCTATCCACTCACCTAAAAAGTTGTTATATACAACCCTTTGCTGCCTATCACTACTAAGAAAGCTAAGAAACCAATTTATGATGTATGGATTTAGAGGTAGTTGTTTAAGTTTATTTGAAAGTAGATCATGATTGACAGAGTCAAAGGCCTTACTAAAGTCCATGGCGAAGAGACGGACGGCCTTGCAATCAGGATTATCGAGATAACTATACACTTTATGTTGAATGGATAACAGCGCGTCGGTATAGCTGCCACCCTCTCTGTATGCGATTCTCTTCTACTATATCCTTGGCATGAGTACTGTATACAATCTTTTCGAAGGCTCTTGCAATAACTGCTGTTACATTAATTCCAAGGTAATCATTACTCTCTCGAGGCAGATCAACTTTTGGAAGAGGATTAATGTTCGCTCTTTTCCAGGACGTGGGCCAAGTGTGCGTGGAGAGGGACAAATTCCAGATCTTGGTGACGACAGGAGTAAGAATTTCACTGTGATCTTTCCAGATCCAGTAAGGAATAAGGTCTGGACCTGTCGCTGTCCTCTTGATTCTTCTAAGAGAATTCCACACCTGTCTCACTGTAATTTCAGGAATCTCCTCATTACCAATCGACATGAGTGTAGGTTGTGTATAATTCGTGTTGGTGCAGAGATTACCAAAAATAGTCATTTAGTTCTTTAAGGAACCCGTTATCTAATGAGATACTGTAGGAGAAACGTCTTCGTTGAGAGATGTTATCAACCCTTTTCCACCACTCCCGGCTACCCGTTGCAGAAAGGCAATGTCTTCTGTTCTCACTAATAACGTCTGAGATCCTTTTATTAATATCGCGGAGCCGATCTGTGTGAAGGTTAGATATTCTTGACTTATCCCGCAGCATGGAAAATGGGTATGTATGTGAGGCCAAGAGGCTCAAACCCTGACCCTGTTTGACCCAATCCGAGCTCCAAAACCCTGATTGCCCCCTTTTTGGAAAAAAAAAAACCTGATTGCCCCTTCTTTAAATTGTTTTCAAAACACGGTCGGATATATACCCCGGCCGGTATACCGCCTACCGGGATTGCATGCAAAATACGGAACATTTCAAGTCGGGACGTGTCATTGGGTAAACAAATCAGCAGATGAAGTACATAGATAAGTACTGAAGTACGAATTAGCGGCGTCACGATGTATGGGAACATCAGTGCTTGCATGTGGGAAGGCGATCAAAATGCGGCAACAGAATGTCTTTTTTTGACATAGTAGCTAAAAAAAACTGAACCCTTACTGCCTAAAAAATACTGAACCCCAACTGCACCCAAATTATACTCAAATTCTGACCCTGATCTGCCCAAATCAGGTCAAAACCCTGACCCTACCTGCCCAAACCGAGCTCAAAACCCTGACCCACCCCCGCGGCACATGCATAATACGTCACAAACAGGAGCTTCTGCTGCTCGCCTTTTAGGGAATATTTGGGTTGAAGCTACTGACTCTCAAAAATTTGATCCTTTAATTTGTGGTCCTAGTGTTTCTTCGGTTACTTTTAAAATTAAATCTTTGTTTTTTCGTGAAGTTCAAAGTTTTATTATCGATTCTGCCAGGTTCACTGCTTCAACCTAATTATAATTATATTTTCATTCTTTTTTGTTTTTCTTGTTTATACTAGTACCTTATTTACCTATATTGTAAATAGGCCATATTTTGTAATTTCAATGTGAACCCCCTTGATGAGCCAGCATTGGCTCGCTCTTGGGGTAAATGTTGTCCTAAAATATGTTTAAATAAAAAATATAAAATGTCTGTCTGTCTGTGACGCCGGAACGAAATTCTCAGAGCGGTGAAATATCGATTTTTAAATCGACTTCCATCAGTGTTCTTTTTGAACTCATTCTAGCCTCCTTTGATCATTTATGGAATGTTTTAGTTATTTGTTTATTTAAAATTAGTCGTTGCAGACTGCAACACAACTAAACCAAAAAAAAGCATAAGTGCTGCTTACCGGCTGGGAAGACCGCCACCAGGAGCCCATTACCAGGAGCGTACCTATGTGATGGGTAGCGCCCACAGCACAGTAGACGATGTGGCTATTTATAGTATATATCACCAGGAGCCCATTACCAGGAGCGTACCTATGTGATGGGTAGCGCCCACAGCACAGTAGACGATGTGGCTATTTATAGACGCGAAGTTCTGGTATGCGATTACGTTGTCTTTTGTTCTCTTGTGCTTTAGTATTTTTTGCAGTTTGAACCATGTTAATTAGAATTTTTCAGTGCATCCTGATTGGCTAAAAGTGACGGCCTTTGTTTCTTCTCGCGGGAAACACAAAGCTCAAAATAGCTACATCATCTATTCTGCTGTTGGACAGACCTAATCTGGGAGATGCACGCTCCTGGTAATGGGCTCCTGCCGCCACTGAGTACTCTGAATACAGCAGCCGAAAACGCAAGAAATTGGAAGCTTTTTGTCACTCCAACCAGAAACGAAGAGGGTTTGGATGTCCAGTAGAGTTCACGAAACACATGGCAACTTTTCAAGTCATATTATAAATGATATGGCAGTTTTCAACAGCAATACGAAGAAATATATATCTACGGCTTAGAAACGAGGCTGAAATTATATGGACCGACCGGAGTGCAAAGGCTGTACGAAAAGTTGGATAAAACCTTTTTTTTGCTAGCAAAACAATCTCATGAACTCAAACACGATACCCTTGTGAGAAATCGACATACATATGAAGCTATAGAAGTTATTATCGACTACATGAGAGTCAAAACATCGAACTTTCGTGACAAGCGAACTATTCTACTTTCGACACACGGTCGCTAAACTGTACGAAATCTCCAAGAATAAATCCATAATGTCGAAAATAACAGGGGTCTCAAAGAGGATAGTCTTGTGACCAATAGACATTCGTATGAAGCTCTAAACGTTATTATCCTTAGCATAAAATTTCCGAGAACAAACACTATGAAACCGCTAGTCATTTTACGCACTTCTGTAACAAGCGAACTTATCTAGTTTCGACATATGCTCGCTAAAGTGTACGAAATATTCGCGAATAAATCCCTAATGTCCAAACTAATGGGGAAAATTGAAAGAGGAGATCCTTGTGACCAATCGACATACATATGAATTCGAAGCTCCAGAAGTAATTATTGAATACATGAGAACCCATAGAGCAAACTGATAATAATGAACGCGCTATTAGTTTCTCATACTACATTAGATATTCATGCCCGACATCGGCCAATGGGGATGCTTGCTCGAGGTCACGTGGAGATACTTTGAAACCCAGGATAGAACGAGAAACTAAATTATGCAAGTGGGCGGGCTTTGAAGCTGAGGGCAATTTAGGGGTGAAACAATGACTCATTTCCATGTTTACCGTATCTAGAAATCATTTCTCAATACGAAAAATATGCAAATGACCCGCAACTGTATTGAGAAACGATTTCTTGATACGGTAAATATGGAAATGAGTCATTGTTTCACCCCTAAATTTCCCTCAGCTTCAAAACTAATTCAACGAAAAAATAAGCCTCTTTGCATTAATTCAGTTTGCTGTAGTGACCCTTTTCATAGTATCTACATTGTGATAAGTAGATATGCATTCGACGATAAAACTCTAGCTGCCCGGTTTTGAAGCCTTTGCAGTTTATCATTCAATGTACTGCATATCAGTACCGTCCCAAACTGAGCTACAGTAGTCAAAGTGAGGTCTAATCAGCGAATCATAAATCTTAATAGCAGTCTCGGTTGATACAAATGGTCTAAGGCGTTTCAGGGCACCTCTTCTTTGAAATGTGATTTATATGTACCTTCCAGGTCAGGTTTTCATCTATGAGGACCCCAAGTGATTTACTATTGTCAACCTTTTAAATTCTGTTGCTCTTAATTTGCAAGTGTATTTGGTAGTCACTAATGGTCTATAATCTTTGGCGAGAGCCTATTAACATAAATTCCGTCTTAGCGACGTTTAGACTTAACTTACTGGATCTTACTGGCTATGAGCCATTGATTTAAGTATGCCAGTTCATTGTACATCTCATTCTCTAGAGTAGTTGGATTTGATGCGGCAAGGCTGATGTTTGTATCATCGGCATGCATTCTGACAATTTGGTAAGTCGTTAATGTAGATCAGAAAGAGTAAAGGGCCGAGAATCGAGCTAAGGGACCCCACACGTGATTCGACATTAATTTGACGTATAGCCATTGACTCTACACCTCTGGTGGCGGTTTGCCAAGTATGATTCAAACCACCTAAGGGAATCCACATCAATTCCATAGTTCGTAAGTTTCCGTAGCAGAATGGGATGATCAATGGTGTCGAACGCTTTTTGCAAATCAATAAAAACTATTCCATTGAGCAGCCCATAGTCAATGTTTACAGACCAGCTGTTAGTAGCTTCTAAAAGAGCCGTTAGAGTGCTATGCATAGATCTAAACCCCGACTGACAATTGCTCAGTAATTCATTGGCATTTAGGTATTCGCATAACTGGTCGTAAATTGCTTTTTCGAAAATCTTGGCTACTGCCGGTATTACAGATATTGGTCGATAGTTATTGACATCTGACCTAACACTTTTTTTAAAGATGGGTGTCACCTTGGCTGACTTCCACTCCGTTGGAAAAATTCCAGTTCGAGTCGATTGATTGAAAATGCGCGTAAGTGATGGAGAGACAATGTCTGCCGCACTTTTTAGCAGCTTACAAGGTATATTGTCTAATCCGGTTGCCTTCTTAGAGTCTATACTTTTTAGCAATTTACAAACCTTATTTATGCTAATATTTCGAAAATGGAACACATTATCAGTTGGTGTGAGATATGACTCGGGTTCCGTGTTAGTTGGTTGAATGTCCGAGGCTAAATTGAGACCAACATTACAGAAATGTTCATTGAAGGCTTCAGCGATGTCTGAAGGTACATTTACTGTTACATCTTTGATTTTAATCTCTGCTATCCTAGCTGGGTTTTGTTTAGAGCTAGTAAGCTCGTTGATCACTTTCCAGGTTTTCCTAGGGTCATTTTGACTAGCCTCTAAGTTTTATTTGAAGTACTTACTTTTTGCCTTTCTAGTAGCGTTACTATACTCGTTTCTTGCCTCCCTAAAATCGTTCCAAATATCTGGGTCATTCGATAAGGATGCCTTCCTTTTCAGGAAGTCTCTTTTGTGCATTTTACGCAATAAGTTATACGAGATCCATGCAGGACGCTTTCTACTTATACGTTTCTTTTTCATAGGTGCATGCTTATCGATTGAACCAAGTACCATATCTTTCCATGTAGCCCACATTTTGTTAGGACCTGTTGAGGAGGCAATGTTTCCCCAATCTTTTTGTTCTAGGTCGTGTAAGAAACTTTCCTTATTGAAGTGTTTCATACTCCTTGTTTGGATAACTGTGTAACCCCCTAGACGTGTGTAATTAATTTCCCTACACATATAGATAAGGGAATGGTCACTCAGCCCAAGTTCGAAAACGCCAGATTGTGTTACGTTTTGGGAGTTTGTGATGCATAAATCAATAAGGGTCTTTGAGGTTTGGGTTGTCCGTGTGGGTTCAGAAATCAACTGTTCCAACCATAAATATCTAAGATATCAATTAGTGCAGAGGCATTACAATCTAATGTATTTCTTGTTAGATTGCAATTTAGATCTCCAAGTAAAAATAACTCAATACCTTCAGCATCAATTTTGTCCATGATGCCCTCAAAGGCCTAGAAGACTTCGGAAGGGGCCTCAGGGAGTCGTTACCAAGTGCCAATTAAAAATGACCTAGACGGAAGATTGGTCACCTCGATGGTTAACATTTCTAAGTCCCTGGTACACAAGTCCTCACGAACCTTCCAATTTATGTTGCTTCTCAAATAAATGCATACGCCCCCGCCATTTCTACCATTTGTATCTCGGTCTCTGCGTACTACCTCAAAACCTGGCAAGTAGATTTCATTATCTAGGATAGTAGCGTCTAATTTGGTTTCAATGATGGCAAGGACATCGATTTTAGCATCGCTCATAAAAACTCTTAGGGCGTCAATGTCTATTAATGTTTAAACATGCCATGACTAAACCTCGGCCAAATGCATTACTAGTAAAAGGTAATTTACTTGACTTACAGTTTTTGCTTGACGTAGGCGACATGTTAAACACACTGGCTCGGATTATAACTATTACTTCACGGACATTTGTGACTACTGAACTCGCACAATTTCCTGATGCCGAAAGGACCATAGCTTCTTAAACAAGATATCCTTCTAACCAATCAACATACATATCAAGCTGTGAAAGTAGGTTTCCAGTCCATAACAGCCGATAGTGCAAACTAGTAAACAGCCACTAGTATAAACCTTGCGTACTTCCGCGAGTATTGAACTTTCTAGCGTCAAATGCATGTGTTACGTTTCCAAACTTTAAGACAATAAATCTTCCATAGAATGTTCTATTTCTTTTACAGCAGAGAACTGTGTTATTAAACATGTAGAAAACAAATGGTGCCATTTGGAGAATTATTTCATGTCAAAAGTGCATAACGAAGAACGTCGCTTTGTGTAGCGCGACGAAAGATAGACCATCTCTGTTTACCCTGGGTTAAATGCAAGGCCATTGGAAGCGCAATTTTGATTGATTCTCATTGGATGTTACACAATACAGCTGTAAATTCAATGTCTGGAGACTGTGACATGCGCAGTACCGTGACACAGCATCTTTAATTCGAAGTTGATACTCGTCCCAAGTCTTGTCAAGGGGAAAAGCATCTATTATCAATCCGAGATCTTGAAGTTTTCGTTTTCTACTGAAGCGCGGCACTTCATCGTAGTCTAGAGTCGGAAGGACGATTAACTCTTGAGGCCCTTTTAGGGGAGGGGGCTGAATAATCCGTAATCCTGGGTAAATTTTGGAAATAATCCGTATCCTTATTTTATAAACGCAAATATCCGTAAGTCATCGATGTGATAATAATCCTTAATCCTAAAATCCAACCCAAAGTAATCCGTAATCCTTTTATTTAGTTGCCAATAATCCGTATCCCTTCTCTGAAATCCCTCATAATCCATAATCCTAAAACCCTAACAGGGCCTCACTCTTTCATTGTGATTTTTGAGGTTTCCTTTGTATTTTTTATCGCCGATTAATTTCCTTTTCCACTACTTCCATAGTTCACTAAGGGATTGTATACAGAACAATTTTTCATTGATGAAACTGACCCAAAACGACCAAAACCTCTTCCAGTACCACGAGGGGTGTGAAATCTCTGCGATTATATTATTCGAGGTTACAGCATGCTGATCCGCCGCGTTTTCCGCCATCTTTCGAATTCCTGCAGCCTTGCCTCGTGCACTGAGCAAGCGATATTGCTGTCCAGCAGTGACACTGGCAAGCCCAAGGTGCAATCTTGTCATACGAATCTTGATGTACATTATACGAAACTTGATGCATTGTTGCAGGTCAAAAAAATCTTCAGGTTAAATTTGTCCAAACTAGTTTTGTTTTTTTCAACCTAGTTTATTTTTTTTAAACCTAGTTTATTTTTTTCAACCTAGGTTGTTTTTGTTAGATATCAATTATTCTAAAAAGGGATCCTTTCTTTTTGGGGAGTCATAAAAAAATGGGGTTTAGTTTTTTTAGGGGGCACATTCTAAAAAGAATTGAGCAGGTTTTCGTACTCTACCTCCCCTCCCTTCCCTTTCTTTGTCCCACTATATTCCTTCTACGACCCTTCTACACCACCCTGATCCCCTTACCACCATTACATTACATTAATTAATATTACACATCATTATTACTTACTTTGTTTCATCCCAGACGAGACTCGAACCCTGAACCATCCGCTTGGAAGACCAGAACTTTACCACTTTACCACAGAAACATTCGATGACGTGGTAGTCATTTAAATCATTAATATAACTACGACGTCAGGTCTTATGCAAATGTTGTATTCACGCATGTGCAGTGCTAAAGAAAACGGACTTTGAAAAATGTAACAAGGACGATAACACAGACGAAGTTTGTGTTGACTCTGCGTTCTTTTATGAAAACATAAGGAAGTAAGAAAGCTAAATTCAGAAACATATATTGTTTATAGATGATCAGGTTTACTTTACGGCTCCACTCGTACTTCGAAACAAACTGTGAACCGAACCGACTTTTACAGAGTAATCACTGAGCTAAATAATATAAAAGCGAATCAACGCTAACATTACTTTGAAAAAGACTTCTACGAAAGAGCTAAACAGTATCTTAAGTAACGAGTTCAGATGATCTTGGATAAACCTCGTACGTTAGACTCAGCTTTCCAAATAGAATAACACGCTGTGACTAGAACAATTCCAAACTTTTAACTCCTGACAATAAAGAAACAGTTTGTAAATTATATGTAGTTTATAGCACTAATTTGTGACTTAAGACATCACAGGTAAACAATAATTAATAAGGGAAGAGAAATTCTACTGTGATCGAACCCATAATAAGAAATAAACTAGGTTGAATCAAAATAAACGAGGTTAAAAAAACAACCTAGGTTGAAAAAAATAAACTAGGTTGAAAAAAATAACCTAGGTTAAACCAAAATAAACTAGTTTTTTAAACCTAGTTTATTTTGGTAATTCAAATTAGTTATTTTGTTTTCAATGGGTGCTCACTAATTTAGGGTGTTTAGAGCTATATAGTCACTATTATTTTACGGCTAAGTCACTAAACAACAGATAAATGCATGGTACATATTTAATGGTCCTGTGAACTAATACAAACCCTACCCCTACATTTAAAAACACCCTAACCGTCAACAACTGGTGCACACTTATTTAGGGTGTTTAGAGCTAGTCACTAATTTTGTTTTTCTTCACGGCGAAGTCACTATTAAACAACAGATAACTATAATACTTCTTTAATGCCGGGTCCTCTGAACCACTACAAACTCTACCCTTACATTTAAAAATACCCTAACCGTCCACAATGGGTGCTCACTTATTTAGGGTGTTTAGAGCTAGTCACCAATGTTGTTTTGTTTTTACGGCTAAGTCACTAAACAACAGATAAATATAATGCTTATTTAATGATCCTGTGGACTAATACAAACCCTACCCCTAGATTTAAAAACACCCTAACCGTCAACAACTGGTGTTCACTAATTTTGGGTGTTTAGAGCTAGTCCCTAATTTTTTTTAAATCACTAAACAACAGATAAATATAATGCTACCCTACATTTAAAAAAACCTAAAAATTACTGTTTGGGAAAAAAATAAACTAGGTTGGACACAAAATAACCTAGGTTGAAAAAATTACCTAGTTTGGACAAAAATAAACTAGGTTGAACCAAAATAACCTAGTTTGGACAAAAATAAACTAGGTTGAAAAAAATAAACTAGTTTGGACAAAAATAAACTAGGTTAAAAAAAATTAACTAGTTTGGACAAAAATAAACTAGGTTGAAAAAAATAAACTAGTTTGGACAAAAATAAACTAGTTTGGACAAATTTAACCTGAAGTATTTTTTAAACTACACCATATATATACGAATCTTGATGTATGTATATCAATCTTGATGTATTGCCCCATTTGGAAAAGCATACACGACAGCTACATGTACAAATTATTTATTCGCATTTCTAATTATTCGCATTATACTCATCATGACAATAATATCAGATCAGTACTGTTCAAGTGTTACACGGTGAGGTTAACTTTGCTCGGTGGTTTCATGGTGTACTCATCATGACAATAATATCAGATCAGTACTGTTCAAGTGTTACACGGGGACGTTAACTTTGCTCGGTGGTTTCATGGTGTACTCATCATGATAATAATATCAAATCAGTACTGTTCAAGTGTTACACGGGGACGTTAACTTTGCTCGGTGGTTTCATGGTGTACTTATCATGATAATAATATCAAATCAGTACTGTTCGAGTGTTACACGGTGAGGTTATCTTTGCTCGGTTTCATGGTGTAGTTCAAGTGTTACACGGTAAGATTATCTTTGTTGGGTTTCATGGTGGCTCGTTTCTCTCTCACGACATCGACGGCCTTGTAAATTAACCTCACGAACTCCTCCACGTCAAACGCGTAGTTGGTGAATTTGGCGTGCTCTCCTAATGTAGGGTGGTGGCCCTGAGTAAGTGAAATAGACGAGTGGTCACCCGTTGATAAAGCTGTTGTTTTAAAGTAAAAGACGGCATACTTACTGAAATAACAATAAACCACTTTACAAATCACTCTTGTAACAACTTATCCTTCATTAATCTTAAACTCTCCAAATAGAAACCGCCTAAAAAAGACTTAATAAAGTAAATGACTAAATAAAGTAAATTTCGCTCGCTCGCTTATAAACTTCCGGTTATGAAGATTACAACTAGAATGTATACATTGTTATATGTCTACTCTTCTTAACCATGTTGGAACATTTATGACATGTATAATAAGAAAACTTGCCTTACTAGTAACGAAAATCACTGTATTTCAAGCTAAAACAAAACGTAAGCACATGCAATAATTTGATCTTAAAGTTTCTTCCATCTAAACATTTTTGATTTGGGCGCGATTTCTTGGCTTGTTTTATTTTTAGATACGATAAGATGGAGATACAACTGATAAATAATTGATGCGACTTCCTGTTACAATCATGGTTAATGATCACACTATTTCTTACCTTATCTTGCTGAAAGAGTTTATCCTTGTTTTCCCAGGTCATATAGCATACTCCCCTAAAAAAGAACAATAAGAGAGAAATGCAGTGAAATCAGTACACATTATAAATTATGTGTTTATTTCTGCCAACTATCAGGCAGTAAGAACCAGAAATCCTCTGCAGTACTGAATACTGCTGCATCAGGCAGTAAGAACTAGACAGCCTCTGCAGCACTGAATGCTGCTGCTGACTTCAGCAGGCAGTAGGAACTAGACAGCCTCTGCAGCACTGAATACTGCTGCTGATCTTAAATTGACTGAGGTGTTGCTCTTACTAAACAATCTCGACTTCGAACTACAAATAACTTAACCTTCACGTCTTCTCGGATAATCAAGTTAAATCGTAGGTCCCCTAAATTACCCTAGTTCCAGAGGTTTTCTAATATTTTTCACTCGTGGATGCGCGAAAGCCCAGAAACAAGTTATTGGGATAGATGAAATCGTGTCACTCACTCACTTATTAACTTATATGTATATATTAGTTACTGCCGATACTGACATAAACGTCTGATTACGCCACGCTGAATAAACGGTGGTGCAATCAGGGTTCTCCGATTCGGGGTTTGTTGGGTTACATGTGGTCTTTCTGCTCGTATCTTCACCCTGTGTGAACGGTCTTTCCCGATACCTACCGGTAGAAAATATCTTCAGAAATAAAAGATTGATACTTAATGAAGGTGTTTCGGCGATTTGTTTTCGCTATGTGGGGCCTTTTAAGACAATTGATTAGGCTGCGAATTCTAGGGCTGTTGGCGCGCTTCGCCACTCTAATGCATGATGATGAAACCGGAGATGATCGGGTCAAATAACAAGCAGGGAAGTTCCCGGCTTGAGTTAAATTGCATTCCCCTGATTCGGTTCATTTCTTCCACAGGCTTTTTCACGGATACCTTACTCGCAGGGTATAAACAGGTATTACGGGTAACTGTCTACAAAGTAAATCGGAACCGTCGGGAATGAAGAGCCCATCAAACCAGCATGGAGAACTCTCGTAAATCATACAGACTTTATTTTGATCTGTCGACAACTGTTAATTTTACGTAAATGACTTACTTCTGTTCCAGAGAGAGATGTTATTGGTCAGCTTTATTGTCACAAGGGCGGAAGGTTAAATGAACATTGACTTCGCTAGAGTGGGATTAGTGAAAGTTGTAAATAACTACGAGGTTCACTCGATCAGAGAGAAGACAGGAATCTTTGGATACGTTTATCGCGTCGAATTTATTTCTCGTGCTAGATAAACGTGTCTGAATAGCCTTACTGGTACTATGACTTTCATACCAGATTCTGTCTTGGAGTAATCATTCGTGAATACGTGTTCGCCATTTTACCTAGATGCTACCGAGCATTAGTAAGAGGTTGGTTCTAAGTTTTTCATACCCAAGCAACGCTATAGTACTTGTTATTCGTCCATTGATATCCTTCGTTGACTCTCATATTCGTGACTTAGAATATGGTTACACCCACCAGTCAGCCCCCACCATTTCAGGTCCCTAAATCCCATAGTAACCAAGGTTGTCAAGTGGTGAGGGCCTTGAAGAACAAGGAAATAAGTGGGGTTAATACTTAGTAATTAGTATTCCCTAAGTAACATCTTTTCTTCTCCTTTGTTTCAAAGGCCTTACTTAGGGAATTACTGATTACTAACTTCTAACCCCACTTTTTCTCCTGTGCTTCAAAGCCCTCCCCACTTGGCATCCTTATTGGGTAAAACTAATCAAATACAAGACAATGGTGTTTAAATCCGTCATGGCTTTGATTACAATTTTACAAAACGCAAATTTTGTTAAATATTACTTCTCAACAACACATTTTCAGTAACAACACAATCTCAATCTCTCAATCCTTATACTAAAAGAGGGCGGAGGAACAGAACAGGGAGGAGAGAGAATTGGAAATGAAATGTCCAGAAAAACTAGGGAGGAGGAAGAATTTAGCGTACAGGGAGGAGGGAGAAAATGGGATCTACATACATGCTCTAGAGAGAAATTTTAAAACTCATTAGGGAGGAGGGAGAAATGTCGGGAAAAAAATAGGAAGGAGTGAGATTTCACTACCCGTTCCTCTCCACTCCTAAAACTATTGAGTAATCACATAACTTTAATAATTTTTGTCTCACTCAGGTTTTGAGAAAACTAACAATTATTAACCTTGACTCCTAAAAAATATTTTTCCACTGAAGCAAATCATGCGTCTGAAGTTGCTCGAACAAAGCACACTAACCTCTTAGCAATCACTGAAACTTGAACGATAGTCGGGTACTGCCATTTTAAACGACTAGTGTTGTTGAGCCTGGGAAGTGTTAAATCAGAACCTTCGTCTGCTTTAGATGCCGATGCTTGAAGAGCGTTAGACACATTTTTAGTTAGAATACTACTCGGCTTTTTGTAATCCCTCACTCAAATAGTCCGAAACCCTAAAGTATTCATCAGTTTTCACATCCTCTTGGCTGGCCAATTCGCATTCGAGGGCCTCTAGCTCCGTTAATTCACTCATTTCTCACCACTGCTTTTCAGAAACAACATACCAAGCACTCAAACAGTAGTGCTGCTTTCCAGCCAGCTAGCAGCAATTTTAGGCCCTCAGGCCTACTGAATAAATATTTCCTCGGCAGTTCCTATACTCAGACCACTCAACTGAAATAATTAAGACGAACTCCCACGTGGTGTATTTTCTGTGATTGGTTAATTTATTAATTATTCTATTGAAAAGTCTGACTTATCGTGCAATCCACGCTTAGTAAGACTGATACATTGACCTTCAGAAATCGAGCCAAACGAATACTCTATAGCAAGTACGAAAGGCACTAACCTTAAGTTGGCAAGATCTCTATAACAATCAGGGTCCTCTGTATTATACCTGACAATCATACAATACAATACAATACAATAACATTTATTTAAACACGATAAAAGATTAAAGCGTTGCCGCTTGTGGGGTCGTGTATAATACTAAAATAAACTAGTTAACTATATACAAATTTCACATTAAAATGCTAACTATATATAATGTTGTTAAAAACTAACTATTTTAAATTACACTGATATATTGGTAAAAATATCATTGTTATTAATCATCTATTTTAAAACTAATAATTCAGTAATATTTATAATAATCGTTCTTGTGAGGAGCAGTTTGCGGTGATTCAGCTCCAAAATCTAAATTATGCAGGGCCTGTGATTTACTAGCCATACTGGTAAAGTTCATTACATTTGAGGTCTCCGGTAAGTCAGGAGTGAGCAGGTTCCACACAATGTGCTATCGAATTATTCATGTAATAGCTATTGAAGCGTGGCACTATAACCCTGTTTCTGTTACGTAAATTATGTGTTCTGTCATTCTTAACTACAATATGGCCCATTAATAATAGAACCAATCATTACTATAATGTCCATGGAACCGTGACAGTAGCCCAACAGTACAGCTTGATCGCATACATCATATAAAGACTCTTTAAAGGCAACACAAGTTTACAAATAATGATAATAATAATAACAGTTCCTAGGATCGCTTGTTAGTCTTAATAATAGAACCAATCATTACTATAATGTCCATGGAACCCTGACAGTAGCCCAACAGTACAGCTTGATCGCATACATCATATAAAGACTCTTTAAAGGCAACACAAGTTTACAAATAATGATAATAATAATAACAGTTCTTAGAACGCATTGTGCAAGGCCTCAATGCGTTTACAGTGAGCTTAAAAATCTAAAATATACTAGGCCAATTAAGTACACTAACTTATAAGTAGTATACAAATAACATTTCCGCGCCCGGAATATCGGAATATATATTGTTCTCGCGATGAGTCATCAGAAATATTGGCGCCCTATTGTTTAAAAAAAAACAATTTAAAAACTTCTGTGATTAGCAGTGAAGACTGTGGATTACTTCATCGCTTGTCTATGAAATCGAATAAAGTCAGTCTTTGAACCGAGCGATAATGAACTTTCCGACTCTGAATACTGACATCTTTATCCAATATCAGTGCTTAAAAAAATCGATTCTACGTCTGATTATTATACGAACGCTGTATTATGGTTCAACAATAAAGTATGTTTAACATCAAAGTGTTTTCTCATATGTTTTCACATTTTAGGCCATGGTTTCTTTGAAAGCATTTGTTTACTGTCAAATCTTTGCGATATCGTACCGTAAACCTTTGAAACCCTCTTAATTCCCTTCAAACAATAAGCCATTCCATAATGACTTCATGCATCTTTTGACCTTTCTTAATCCTCTCTTAATTCCCTTCAAACAATAAACCATTCAAACAATTAGCAAGACTATGTCGTCATCGCTTGAGAGTGGATTTTAGGGGGTGGGAGGTTGGAAAATACCGGCTCTGGTGTCATCGGTATCTAGAGTGGGCGATGTGGACTCATAGGAGGAACAATAGGGCGCCAATATTCCTGATGACTCATCACGAGAACAATAGATATTCCGATTTTCCGTGTGCAGAACTGTCATTTGTATACTACTCTTATAGATTTACAATTAAGTAAAAGTAAAACATTCCACAGTGTGGGTGTGACCACCGGCAATGCACGGTCGCCATAAGTAACCATTGCAGTCTTTGGGTATTGTCAATAAGCCCACAAGAAGCAGATCGACGAGCGTGCTTAGGAGGATATGGTTGGAGAAATTCTGACATATAGCTCAAAAACATCTCCCATATGGTAGCCATATGCTGACAGAAGATGGAAGAGTTATGTTGTCGCAACACAAGTTTACACATGCCATTATATCGTGCTGTAGCCATATGGTTACAGAAGATGGAAGAGTTATGGTGCGTGCATTAAACTTATATGGTGACAGAAGGAGTTACGGTGCTGCGAAATTACTCAAGACAAGGCTAGGCACATGGACTAGACACGATGAAGACATTAGAATATGTTACAGTACAGAATCCGTCAAACATAAGCTAAATTTGGGTCTCTCAAAGTTTCTACTGGTTTCAGTTTAAAAAAATAATGGATAGAACTGGAGAGCATTCTTGACACAGGGTACTTACAGTTCAAAAGCCACGGCCCAGTCAGGTAGAAATAGAAGATGAGTAAGGCCGGCACCATGCATCCCAATGAAAATATCAGAATTATGAGTGATCTGAAATTGAAACCATAATACTTTACGTAGACTTTCTCAAAGTCCTTCTTAGCCCCCCGCACGAAGGACTTTTCCCACTTGCAGCGCACCAAATTTACCGGTTGATTTTTCAACCGGAGGCGTGGCTTATGACGTATTAACATTTGCCCAATCACAAAGCGTCAATTCTTCAGGCATTGTATGTTGACGTATCAAGTCAGTCGACCGTGGATGTGGTATTTACAATTTGAGTGTACTCAGAAAGAGTTTGTCAAAGGCGCGAAATGTAAGAAACGTGTTTTCGCGCCGAAACATAATCCCCTGATTCAATTTCCTGCAAGAGAAACAAGTCGAACTCGCCTCTCGCTTCGATTCTCGCGCTCGCTTTTTGACCCAGTAATCGCTTACTCAGTGACTCAGCGAGTTGGACTTGGAGCAAGTCTATACTTTACGGTATTTTAAAAATACAACAACCGTCAATGTTACAATAGTTGGGTTTTATACTTTGTATGATGTGCCGGTGTGTTTTATTTAACAAATAAAGAAGCCTTAGCCATGTTTTATACTATCATAAAACACGATGGGCATTTGAGAACAATATGAGAGAAATGTTAAAGCACACGCCGAAGAGTGTGCAGCCCGAGAGTTTTTAGATCTGATAAAACACGTGCTGCGAGTTTATTAAACGGCTTCAAAAACATTACTTCTAAAAGATAATCTCTCCATCTAGCCCGTACTTCTACGTTCCGTGACTCTTTTTTTGTGCGTATCTGTCCTCTTTGGAATTCCCTCTAACTGTCCGTGCTTCAGAATGTACTGCTGCCTTAAGACTCGTCTTAAAACTTTACTCTCCAACAGACTTCTATCCACTTTTGACGTCGACAACATTCGAACCTGGCGCATTATCTGTCCGCTTTGTCGTCGTCCTAACTTATCATCCGTCTGTAAATGTTAAAGGGGAACTAAACCCTAAAATCAACCCAATGTCTATACAAACATGTATTCGAAGTAAATAGGCTCTGCTATTTTATTTTGCTGTTTCGCGTCTACGAAGAGAAAATCCGAAAACCTTCCTCACAACCTCCGCTATGTACAGACGACTCAACTCTTGTAATTTGTGACGTCAGATACGGGGAATAAATTAGTTTTGCCATGCTGTCCCCGACACTGAATAGCGGACTAATGGCTTCTAATTGCGGACCATTGTGTTTTCTTTGTGCTGGGGGTGTGATCGTTTTTCCTTGGTATGTGTGACGCACGATATGGGGAAATTTGCATTGAATTGAGCCGCCACACAATATCGATTTTTCAGCGGAAAATCGAACTTGGAGACTAATTTTCTCCTCATAGACGCGCCACACACAAAAATAAAATAGTAGAAGTTAGTTTTTTCGAATATATCTTTGTATAGACGTTGGGTTGGTTTTAGGGTTCAGTTCCCCTTTAAGCTGCTGCTCTTATACTTTGATATGTGTTTGCGTTTTTTTCTTTTATCACTGGAAGTTATATATAGCTGTTCTAGATTTTACGCTCTAATAGATTTAATAGATTGTATTGTAGCTTCTTTATCCCTTAGCGTTTCATTCTTTCATTATTTGTCTATATTACTTTTCATATATATATATATATATATTTTTGCTACGTTTTCCACCATCATTGACCGCTGCTCGCGTGGAGGCAAACCTTGTAACGGACTTCGAGTCCTATTGTTTCTTCTCCCATGACCTTGTGTCCGAATGTCAGAAATAAAAATAAAATAAATAATAATTTTCAGAAATTTAGATGAAAAGCTAATAATTATTTGTTTATAGCTACGTTGTGCGTCACTGACATGCGCAGTTGGAATATGGAGCGAAAATTTGGGTCACATAATATTAGGCCGGTTGCGTATGAATAACTGTGAGCCAAGGGGCCTTCAGTTTGCCTTCGAGCTCCTCGAACTGAGATTTCCCGTAAGGTTTCACTGTACGAGTGAGGGTCTTTATAAAGATTCACAGTTAAGCCCTTGGTTTCATCATAGTTAATAGAGTGGAATGGTTAGGAAACCCGGCAAACTTCAAAAGGGCTAACAAAGGCGCTGCGATTTAGGTTGGAAGGGGTAAGACAAAAGATTGTGCACGATCATAGTTCATTAGCGTTCCCTGAACGACTGAACTCACACGTTTCTATTGGCTGATTGATTAACATGTTGGAATTTCTATTGTGTTTTGTGCACGGTGGTGGTTGAAAAAAGCTAACAAAGACCTATAACAAAGAAGGTCCCTGAGTTTCCTAACCATTCCACTCTATTAACTATGGTTTCATGAGGATTGAGTAAGAGGGTCTTTATACGATGTACAGTGAAAAGTTGTATAAAGACCCTTGCGTTTTATCGGGTATAAAGGAGCATGCACGTGAGTGATTCGCTTCATCTGATTGGACAAAATGCTCATGAATTATTCATGAGTTTTTGAAGTACTGTTTAAAACACTGCACATCTCAAGGGAATGGTTACTTAACACAACGACATGCAAAATATTCGAGTAATCACCGCCTGCAATTACGAACATCTCAAGGGAATGACATGAAGAAATTATCATACTATGTTGTTTGAAGCGGCGTTTCGAAATGCAAGAAGAACCTGCACTTGAAGGATTTGGTGTCGTGGTTTACCTCGATAAAGTTCAAGACTTGGAAAACGATGTGACTGACATGCCGGCAGACTCTGAATTTTTGACTCCGGCACAAAATATGTAAGTTTAATGCACGTTTTTATTATTTTACTGCTTTGAGTTTGGTTTAATAATTGGAACTAAACAGTGGCTTGGTAAACAAGTAATGGTAGTTGGATAACTTCATTTTAAAAATATTATCTGTGTACCTCGGTACTCTGCTGATATTAGTAAATTTATATTAGTGCAAAATTTATTATCTAGGTACCTTATGTTCCGTGTACTTTTTGCTATCTTTGGGTCTTTATCAGTGAATTCTTAATTAGGATGAAACTTTATATAAAATTTCATGTTCATTAGTATTCTTTCTATAAAACGTTCATCCTAATTAGCAATTCGATGAGAAAGCTGAAACATCAATAGAAATCCCATTGTCTCAATCATTAACCCCGTTTCCCCCTGGGACAGAATTCAAATCCCTCCGCGGACTTTTAGAATGATGAGATTTTATCAGGTATAAAGGAGCATGCACGTGAGTGATTTGCTTCATCTGATTGGACAAAATGCTCATTAATTATTCATGATTTTTTGAAAGTTTGTATGATGTGCCAGCATCGCGCAGAATGTCCTTTGTTTTTTTTTGAAAATATTAAGGTCGCCTCATTAGAAATTCAAAATATTAGCTCAAAGGAAAACCGTTCTGGGAGGTGGTTTGATTGCTCAATGCGAGTGTAAATTAAACCAAGAAACACTTCGGATCCAACGCTTTATTTAAACATTTCTAAACAGTATTGATTTCGGTTTTCATTATTTGAAAGACCGCTATATTGTTCAATGAAAGTCAATTCAATAGAAGTTCGTAAAACCAGGTAAAACTATCTAGTCAATGGAAACGACAAAGCCCTTCGTCTTAAAACTCGTGCTCTCATTTTTTCACAGCGTGTTAACATCGCATCGCAAATAATTCTAAATACAGATTCTAGGAAACTGTAGCTTTAAAATGAGATGTTATTAAAACTTATCCGTGCCCTAGAAATCAAACAAAATCGGATCCACAAAATCATCCACAAACAAACTGAGCTACAGTTATTGTGTTCATGCAACACACGTCGCAGCGGCACCAAAAGCCCGGTAAAAAGCTTGGTAAGCCTGGTTAACCCCGGTATAACCAGGCTTTCAGTGCTTTGAACCGGGCTTACCTCAAAAGCCTGGCAAGGAAAAAGGCCGGAAATTCCTGCCTTTCCCGGAAAGGTTGGTACATGAAATCCAGAATAGCTTGGTAAACCCGGAATCATGTTTTAGGTACCAAGTTTAGTCCTGGCTTTTCTGGAAAGGCTGGTATGAAAAAGCCTGGAAAAGCCTGGAAAGCTTGGCATCTGATTCAATAAGCTGTGAATTCCAAGCTTTCCTGGAAAGGCTGGTATGAAAAGCCTGGAAAAAGCCAGGAAAGCTTGGCATGTTATTCAATAAGCCTTGAATTCCAAGCTTTCCTGGACTATGGCAGGAGTCAATAACAAAAGTCAAGAAAAGCTTGGAAGATTTGGCTTAACTGCAATGAAAACTACAAAATTAACCATTAGTTGTCTGATTTTATGATAAGAACCTTTCATAATAATATTATTTTATTGTTTGTCAGGCCTAATTATTGAAATATGAATGGATAATTATATTAAATTGCAATGTTCAATCACTATTAGATTACTTAAATGTAGGAGCTTTAAATTGTTAAATATTTAGCGAAAACTACATGTATTATGCATTTAAGTTACATACCATTAAATATTTTGAGACTGTTGACTGAGAAACCATAATTTGTTAACAAGAGAGCTTCAAATATCACTCAGTCACTCTTACACACATAATGGTTTCAGAAATGACAGATATATACAATTTGGAAAACAGTGTTTCAGGTTATAATCAACAACTGGTTTGGAGATCTCCAGTTACAAATTAAGCACAATTTAAGATTTTCTTGTAATATGTGTTGCTACATGTACATTTAAATTGTTTTCACAAACTTTCCTAGCTCTAACTTCGGGGCTCAGCTGATTTGATGTTTACCAAACCAGAATTAGAAAGTTGTAGTGTGCGAAGCCGCCACACCAATAAAGCTGTGGAGTGGCGTGAGCCCCTAGACCCTGCCAAGTTGGGTTGGATGGCAAGTAAGTTAATTCTTAACTCTGCTAATCTGAGTAATAAATAATTATTCTTGTCTTTGGGGTTGATAAAGTTCTGGCATTTAATTGAAAGTGCCTAGTGAAACTTAGATAAGCTCAAATTATTTGGCTAATGTAATGTGGATATTTTTGGTTTCCTTGTAGAAAACATTATCAAGAAATACCATAGTTAATAGAGTGGAATGGTTAGGAAACCCGGCAAACTTCAAATGGGCTAACAAAGGCGCTGCGATTGAGGTTGGAAGGGGGCAAGACAAAAGATTGTGCACTATCATAGTTCATTAGCGTTCCCTGAACGACTGAACTCACACGTTTCTATTGGCTGATTGACTAACATGTTGGAATTTCTATTGTGTTTTGTGCACGGTAGTGGTCGAAAAAAGCTAACAAAGACCTATAACAAAGAAGGTCCCCGAGTTTCCTAACCATTCCACTCTATTAACTATGGAAATACACACAGGCAAACGACTCCCAAGATTGTGGCCACTCTTGGTGACTTCTTGAAAAACAACAGGAAGCGTGCCTTGAAGCATTTTAGAACCTACTGTTGCAAATAAGCTCTTCCTTTCAGGGCTTGGAATTACTGGGAATTACTAGGAATTTAAGGTTTATGAGAGTGTAAAAGCTTGGAATAGTTTGGAGTTCCTAGGAATTCCTAACTGAATTCCATCTTGGCTTATTAGCTATTTTGTGAAGGTGTTATTTTCTGGGCTTGGAATTCCTAAGAGTTCCTTGGAATTAATGAAGGTTTTCTAGTTTCTTAAGTCACTGAGTCACATTGAATTTAGAAGACTGTTCAACTTCACTAATATAAAGTCTTCCAGTGCCCTGCTAGACAGAGATTCCTAAATCCCTTAGCTTCCTCTGAGCAATTAATTTTAGAGTAAAGTTATAAGGATACTTCAATAATTGTCACCAATTGACTAAGATCATGCACTCACATATTTCTAAATACTTTATTAGAAAGCTAACATTACAGGGAATATTAAGATCGTTTTCATGAGAAATTTTAAAACTTATACATGTAATTATTATTGTAAACTTGTTGCCATAATTTGTTGACTGACTGCTACAGAAGAAAAGCTTAATATCACAATATTTTCCTGGTTATTTTCACTATTACTCGCCGATTTGACCTTCCCAGTGTTTAAATGAAGCAAAGTATTCGTCCAAATCTTTGAAAATGTGTTGTTGTTGTAAAGAAATTTGAACAGAACTTAAAAGACACAGACACAGATTTCGGCCTTGCCAAAGTCTCTGCCATGTTTCCACTTTAAACCGAGAAAAGACTAGAACCAAGTTGATCCATATTTCGTAATAGCTTGCACCTGATTGGCTGGAGGAGTTGTAAGGCCTCCAGGGATTGGCTGAAGTTTAAATTAGGCGCCATTAGGTGAGGTGAAACTTGTTATTTCACTGTGTTCACTCGTGCGTTTGTTGGAGGTTTTACAGCTCGTTCAAATGGTAAATTCAACAGTATTTCACGAAAGAGAATGCTTAGATGGAAAGATTATAATAACTGCTGCCAACTGTGAGGTAATATCAGGGCATATCAGTTCTAGATGAGATGAATTCCTGGAGAGATCTTTGTAAAAGGTGAGCATGTTTTACTTTTATTAAATCCGTTAAATGACACTGAAAGTTCTGTCAGACACGCATTTCACACAAAACAATTTAAGTTTACGGTTTTTCTAGTAGTTCAGTTCGCTAATTTGTCATTTAATTGTGCATTTTAAAGTAATGTTCTCGAATAGTCATTTCAAGAAACTATTCTTTAAAGCTAATATGAAGATGTGGTACATGCATTCAATTTGAGGTCCCCGCGTGTTACGGTTTTGTTCATATTACTTTATATTGATCAGACCATGAGTTGCTCTCAATAAATTAAACGGCACTTGAAAACTTTGCAGTGAGAACTTCTCGATCTGTAGAGCTTTAAGTACATATTTTGGGCTATGAATTGAAGGATTAATGTGAGCTTTAATCACAGTCTCTGCTAGTATTACCCTGGTTCCAGAGGGGCTCAGGTACGAATATACTGTAATGTGCCGCGATCGAAAGAGTTTTGATTCCCCGAAGGAGCTAGTATAAGTGTAGAGCACGATTTGAATAATTATTTTGTTTGTATATGCATACATGTATGTGTAGTGATATATTACTCCTTTTTCCTCCTAAATATATTAGCTCATTTATCCTAACCATTGGTCAATGTGTTTAAATCAGCGATCAAGGCATTGAGCAACAATTTCTACTTTGAAATACCCATTCCAAAAGCAATTTAACCAGTTAATTATTAACAAATATTTATTGGACAAGATTCGAAGCACAAGGGATTCCTTTGTAATTTCCGGTTGTCACGCCACACCGACATGTAAAATCCTTTATCTAATGAAGTTGTAATTCTAATTTTATTGATTATATTTATATTTTTAGGCCTTCAAGTTGCAGATCAGAAGCTTTTCAAATCTAAAAACTCTCAAAGAAAGCTGAACACTGGAAAACGTCCACTGCCAATTACAGGGTACCTACAAAAAATAATGTAGTGAGTGAAATCACAATCAGTCTTGTTAATACATGTAACTCTGTATAAAATTAGACTGCACAGCCTTTATAAGTTTAATGATTAAACTAAAAGAAGGAATGGCAAGAAATAAGCGTTGACTCATTATTGATATCTGTTAGTTTACTGCCAGACCCTAACCTCTATTCTTACCCTTTGGTAATTGGCAAAAATATACCTTTTAATGTTTTTAGATTCCCAGATATTAGATTTCCCAGATATTCCAAGTAAAATTCCTAGGAATTCCCAGATATTCCAAGAAATTCATATAAATTCCCAGATATTCCTTGAATCCAAAGGTTTGCTGGCCTGTAGTAAGTTATTGATCTTAAGAATTCCTAGGAATTCCTAGCAATTTTATTCCCAGCTATTCCAAACTCAACCAAAGCTTGGAATTCCTAGGAATTCCATGTTCCAATTACCGTGAAAATTGACAGCTATTCCTAAGAATTCCTAGGCTTTCCCAGGAATTCCTAGGAATAAAATCCTAGGAATTCTTAGCAAATTCTTAGGAATTCCTAGGAATTCTAAGCTTAAATATTTCGCAGGGGAATTATGTTGCCAAGACTGTATATAGTTATGAAATGTAAGTAAACAGTTATTCCATTGTGAAAAGCAATGGTATAAATTCAATTCTTTCATCCATTTATTATATCCAATTTTGGAGAATTAAGAATATTTTTTTAAGATGGACTGACAGCTGATTCTGTAAGTTTAATACTGCTGTGTTTTATTTACAATCTACATGTATAATAATTATAATGTCAGTGCACATACATGTATGTTTATTGTCAAAATCATTATCATTAAAAATCAATAACTGATCCCACTGAGTTTAATGATTTGACTAATTTATAGCTTATAGGTCCATTGTGAAAAAATAATCCTTATATTTTAGTGACTGGACTGACAAACACATCACACTTCGTGGACTCGAAAGGAGCTATAATTTTTTTCCAGGCAACAAGAGATTTATGTGATCTCAGCTTACCGTAAGCACTGGGAATTTTTGTTTGTTATAAAAGTTTAATTTATTAGTACCATTATTTTTAATTGGTTGATTCCAGAATTTCCAGGCTTTAATCCTGGAATTTAACCAGGGTTACCCTGGAATTTCCGGGCTTACCCCATAATTTAACCGGGTTTACCCCGGAATTTCTGGGCTTACACCGGAATTTAACCGGGCTTACCCCGGAATTTCCAGGCTTAACATGGAATTTCTGAGCTTTCCCTGGAATTTCCAAACTAACCCAAGAATTCCGGGGTTACCCCGGAATTTAGGTGGGCTAAAACCAGATTTGCCTTTACCAAGCTTTCTGGGCTTTCCAGAATATTCCTCATTGGGTAAACCCGGTGAAAGCCCGGAATGTTTACCAGGTAACCCCGGTATCTTAACCAAGCTTTAACCCCGGAAAACCCCGGAATTTCCAGGCTTTTGGTGCCTGGGATGTTCCAACTCGTTCTCAATTTTCTCCCAGTCGTTTTCAAATCCCATCGCAAATAAGTCTTAATACAGATTCTAGGAAGCTGTAACTTTAAAATGAGACATCATTCAAGCTTATTCCTGCCCTAGAAGTCAAACAAAATGACTCAATGAAACTGAAATGAGTATAGTTGTGTTCAAACACAACTCGCGTCGAAGCGGTAAAAAAAGCCGGTCGGCAATTCCAACTCGTTCTCAATTTTCTCCCAATCGTGTTCAAATCGCATCGCAAATACATGTAAGTCTGAATACAGATTCCTAGGAAGATGTTATTCAGAAAAAAACATTTTAATTAGGATTCAAGTTTCGCGCTCTGTTCTGCCAGGTGTTTCGATTCTCAGGAGAGTTTAGTAGCTCTGGAGCTTTGTCACCTTCTAAAATTAATTCGCTGAGATGATTAGCTGTAGAAATCATGTCGTATTCAAGATTTATTGGTTTTTTGAACGATATAGTAGGTTTTTTCTGCCGGTGTGTTATATAGTTTGTATGATGTGCCGGTGTGTTATATAGTTTGTATGATGTGCCGGTGTGTTATATAGTTTGTATGATGTGCCGGTGTGTTATATAGTTTGTATGATGTGCCGGTGTGTTTTATAGTTTGTATGATGTGCCGGTGTATTTGATAGGGTTTTATAGTTTGTATGATGTGTCGGTGTGTTACATAGTTTGTATGATGTGCGGGTGTGTTTGATAGGGTTTTATAGTTTGTATGATGTGCTGGTGTCTTTGATAGGGTTTTATATATAGTTTGTATGAATGTGCTGGTGTGTTTGATAGGGTTTTATAGTTTGTATGATGTGCCGGTGTGTTATATAGTTTGTATGATGTGCCGGTGTGTTATATAGTTTGTATGATGTGCCGGTGTGTTTGATAGGGTTTTATAGTTTGTATGATGTGCTGGTGTCTTTGATAGGGTTTTATGTATAGTTTGTATGAATGTGCCGGTGTGTTTGATAGGGTTTTATAGTTTGTATGATGTGCCGGTGTGTTATATAGTTTGTATGATGTGCCGGTGTGTTTGATAGGGTTTTATAGTTTGTATGATGTGCCGGTGTGTTATATAGTTTGTATGATGTGCCGGTGTGTTTGATAGGGTTTTATAGTTTGTATGATGTGCCGGTGCAGTTGGCAGCATCGCAATCATTACAGTGAGACACTTACTTGTAGCTGCTCAAGAAATGGCATCTGACTGTTGGATAAAGCAAATGTTAGTCAGCAAACTGAATTTCTTTAAAGCTGATATATAAAATATAAACATCAGGTTTTTCCACTTACTGGTTATAGTCGACAGATCTCACTTTGAACATTGGAACATTCTTCATTGCTCCTATGAGCTGAACAAGAACAATATATCCTGTAAGTCTAATTTCTCATTAACATTTCAATGGACAAAGTGTCAACTGAAGCCTTTTTTGTGGGAATATCTAACGGAGAAAGAAGAAATTGAATTTACTGGCGAATAGAGAAACTTGAGTGAGAGATTGGGGTAAAAACCTAATTTCGCCTTTTTTACTTTTTCTTTATTTTTGAAATGTCAGTGAAGCAGTTCGGTTAGGGTAGGGTCAATTAGGTTCCTAAACGCGTTTAGTAATTTAAGGTAAACTGACTGTAATTTGATGGTATTCCCGACTCTCCCGCATGGGATGATAACAAAATCCCACCTGGGATCCCAAGTCTAAAGCCGGGATAGATGGGATCCCGGGTGGGACAGTGGTATTTCAGCTGTCCCACCTGGTATGATAACATATCCCACCTGGGATCCCAAGTCTAATGTTGGGACAGATGGGATCCTGGGTGGGATGGTGGGTTCCTTGTTATCCCGCCTGGAATGATAACAATATCCCACCAGGGATTCCAACTCTAAAGCTGGGATAGCTGTTGGGACAGACGGAATCCCAGGAGGAACATTGGGATCCCTGAGCTAACCCGCTTGACATGATACATGTATCAAAATCCCACCTGGTATCCCACTCTATATCATATCATTATAAAGTATTTAAAGTGCTATAATTACAGAGGAATTGGTTGACCAGTTCATTAGCGTATTAGATTCCTCGAACATATAGCCAGACTATTTCGCAAATTAATCCTCAGATGAAGCACGCTCTGGTAAAGTTCTCAACAACAAACAAAGATGGCGGCCGTGAACTGATCCCTGAGAATACATTGCTTATCTAAAGACCACTTAACTGAATTGTGCGGGCACAGCGCGCCATTTTCAAAACTAACAACTTCGATTCGGCGTCTCTTGTATAAAATGGCTTCCAGACTGAGCAAAGGGTTTTCAAAACAAATGGGAGATAAGAAAACTATAAAGGTAAGATGTGATCATTCAATTGTTGTGGATTGTTAACAAGAAAAGGGAATGTCGCGCAAGGTTATCATACTTTTAGTTCAGCTGTTGTTGGAATGGTTTGGATCATGCCTCGTGGGAATTATTCTCGTCTTCATTATTTGAAAGGTTTTACCTTATCCACTTTAACGACCAAATCCATAAAAAAAGTTTATCAAGTTTATGTAGAATGTAGAGTGAATCTTTTAGCGAAAGGATCGATCAAAATCTCGTAGTCATGGAGTACTATTATTTAACCAGTTCGACACCATATTTACAATTATTCAGAAGGAAAAAAATGTACATGTATTCATAAGGTTCCTATATTTACTACTCATTTTCATTGGTATACATTTGCTCCTTTAGTTGGTAAAAAGAGAAAAGGGAAAAACAAAGGTGGCGAGGAAGCCTAGAAACTATAAAGTTTATAAGATTAGGCTTCCTCGTTACTGTCAGCAGTATGCTATTATCGGGACATGGTTATATTAATAACTAAATTAGAGTCAGCGGCAGCGATTGAGGAGGAACTCTTTAAGAGATTTTTTAAAGCTTATTAAAGAAGAAGAGTTTATTAATGAGACTGGTAAAGAATTCCACACTTTAGGCCCTTGATGAAGAATAGTAAATTGTTTGATATTTGTTCTACAAAGATGGGATCGATAATCAGTGGCATGGACTTGCTGGTTGGTCAGGAAGAGATTTTGGAAGGTCACAGGAAGGAAATGATTGTGATATGAATACATAAAATTAGCAGTAACAAGAGTATTGACAGTATAAATATCTAGAATCTTAAATTGCTTGAACAATGGGGTAGTGTGATCTAGATAGTTCGCTTTTGCAATTATTCGCACAGTAGTAAAGCCGGGAGTAAAATGATACCACTTTTTTCTTGCACAAGGACGTCAAAAAGCGAATTCAGGAATCCACTTTTTGACGTCCTTGCACAACAAAAAATGTGGTATCAGTTTTACTCCCGGCTTTACTACTGAGTAAAATGATACCACTTTTTCTTGCCAGAGGCAAAATGATACAACTTTTTCTTGCCCAACGAAGGCGGATTAAATACTATTTATCGTATTTTTACGATATCGGTTTCTACCGCTTTTTTTTTTCGGATTAAAGCAGTTTTGTTGTACTATTTTTAAATCGTATTTTTTTACATTTCAACACTCTATTAGAGAAAGGTTATTTTATAGTATATCCTATTAATACCATACAGATTAGACAACCGCGCGTGATTGAAGAACCCCAAAAGTGAATACATATAAAGATAAGATTTGTATATAGTATATCAACACACAAGGTTGCAAAAGAAAATGGCAGCCCGACGACCTCGTAGCGAACCTTTACCAAGGAGTCTAGCTCGAGAGGCAGGTGCTATTCTCGATGAGAGAGATGGAATGCTCGAGGGAGTGGAGATAGGTCGCCGCACTATTCGATGGCGCTTCTTCCAAGGTGTGGCAGGAGATTTGACTCCTAGTATCATGGAAGGGTTAGTTGCAAAGGTAACCACCAGTTTCTACCTGCGCTACAGCTACACCTATCGCATTCGCAATGTCAACGACGGGCGTGTGATGCTATTCTCCAAGACTGTCCCTGGCTCTCCATGGGTGAACATCCTAGGAGATGCAGAAGAGTGGATCAATAGCAAAGAGACAGCTCGTTTGAATCCCGACAACATCAATCGACCAAATACCCAATGGGCTTTTGTGCGTTGGATCTACGTGGATGTCAAAGTCGTGATCGATCGGCAGCCTCTGTTGGGAACAGGCCCACTACCTCAATGGCTTCGCCAGAAAAAAGGAACGATTGCCCTTGATCGATACGGTGACAACCTATGTCTGTGGCGCTGCCTTGCCATGCATGAAGGAGCACGAGCAGATAGGTGTTGCGTCACAGCTCGAAGACTTGCCCAGGTCTTCTATGGCTTGGCAGCACCCACGCAAGACGTTCCCAAGACTTCCTTAGACCAGCTGGAGGGAGTTGAGTTACACTTTGGAATCGGCATTCGGGTGTACGAACCTACGGAGGCTGGCGCTTGGCATCTGATGCGACATGCAGCTCACTACAAGCATACGATGACGATTGGGATATACGAAGGACATGCCTTCTATATCAAGGACGTCAAAAAGCTAGGGCACATCTACGTATGTAATGACTGTAAGCAACGGTTCACACAGGCTGGTCACCTCCAACGCCACGCAGATCGTTGTAGTCGTGGAGAAACAAAGATTGTTTGCTCTGGAAAAGCAATCACAGTACCTCAGTCGGCATACGAAAAAGCCTTCTGGCCAGAGAGCGATTCCAACAAAGCCAGCAAAGTCGCTCTACGCTGGTTGAAACGCGAAGCCGAAAGGATTGGGCAACACATTCATCACACAGCTTGTGGACATGGTGGAGAGCATTGGATAGAAGGAGCGCCGGTCGACGGCTACGAACCTCTTTCGAAAACCATCTTCCAATTTCATGGATGCTATTTCCATGGCTGCCCGAAATGCTTCCCTAGGGAAACGAGGCTCTATCGCAAGACCTGCGAAAGAACCGAAAGTCTACGCAAGGCAGGTTATGTAGTAGTGGAGGCTTGGGGCTGCTCTACAAAGGAGACAAACGAACCGGTCCCCACGCCAACGCAAACTGCCTACCCACACGCCATAGTGTACGATTTCGAAGCCTATCTCGATACAACGAAAGGAAGACAACCAACGGATCGATTGACCATCGAAAACGTTCATATCCCAATATCAGTATCAATTGCCGACACGTACGATCGAACGCCAACCCACATCTGTCGACGCGATCCAAAAGAGCTTGTAGCCGCCTTTGTCGAAGAACTCCAACGAAGAGCAAAAGCAATCCGAGAAGTCGTTGCGGACCCCAAGACACCTGAATTCTCCTTCGACACCCTATCGAAGACACAACGGATGAGAATCGACGAATGGGTCAACCAAGTTCCCGTTCTAGGCTTCAACTCTGGCAGGTACGATCTCAACCTGATCAGAAACTATTTCGTAGAATCTATTGCCGACACATGCAAGAAAGTCAGAGTAGCAAAGAAAGCCAACACCACTATGTTTCTCTTAACTCCCGATTTCCGTTTCCTCGATGTGATGAACTACCTTGGACCTGGAACGCCCTACGAACGTTGGATCACTGCCTATGGATGTGAGTTGCAAAAGAGTTTCTTTCCATATGAGTGGTTCGACTCTCCAGACAAGTTGGATCACGTTGGATTGCCAGATTATCGAGAGTGGGGTTCGAAGTTGAAAGGTCAACACCTACTATCTAGGTCAGAGTTCGAAGACTGCAAGTGCACCTTTCTCGACAAGGGAATGGAGACCTTTGCAGACTGGCTACGATACTACAACAACCTAGACGTAGTTCCATTCCTAGAGGCACTCGAAAAGATGCGAGATTTCTATCACGAGAAGGGAGTAGACATGCTGAAAGATGCAGTGTCCATCCCAGGAGTCTCGCTACAGTTCCTGCTTCGAGGTAGTGTAGAAAGGGGAGCTGAGATGTACGCTCCAAGTAAGGAAGCCTACCACATGCTGAAAGACGCTGTCGTGGGAGGTCCAAGCATAGTGTTCACCAGACGCCACGAAGCAGGAGTGACTAAGATTCGTAGTCATCAGGGTGGAACCAAGGTGTGTCGCAAGGTTCTTGGATACGATGCCAACGCCCTATATCTTTCTACCATGGAATTAGAAATGCCTTGTGGAAAAGAAGAGGTTGTGCACTACGACGAGCCAGGTCTAGAAGCCGAAGGATTTGTCGAATGTCTACTAAACGATGCGTGGTTTGGATATGCGGAGGTAGACATCGAGATACCAAAAGAATTGTGGAAGAAATTTGAGGAGATGCCCCCCTTCTTCTACAACAAGAAAATCCCCAAGGAAGCAATTCCTCCACAAATGTTGGCCTACCTTGAGAAGACGGGTAGAAAGCGCAGTGAGGAAACGAAGCTAGTTGGGAGTCTCTCGGGAAAGAAGTTGCTACTCTATGCTCCTCTTCTACTTTGGTATCTAGACCATGGCGCAGTGATCACTGCTGTCTACCGCACGATAGACTACGAACCCAAAAAAGTATTCGAATGGTTTGTGGATCAAGTCACCGAAGCACGACGTACAGGAGATGTAGACAAAAGTAAAACCTTGCTAGCAGACGTGTTCAAGCTACTTGGAAATAGTGCCTATGGAAAGTTGATCGAAGATTTGGGGCGACAAACAAATGTCACCTACACCAAAGACGAGAAGGTCGTCGACAAAGCGATGCGAAGTGTTTGGTTCGAAGACCTGGAAGAGATTGGTCTGGCATACGAACTTGAAAGTAGAAAGAACCAGATCCGAATCAAACGCCCTTTCCAAGTAGGTATTGCCGTGTACCAGCTTGCCAAACTTCGCATGCTCGAGTTCTACTACGACTTCCTCGACAAGTACATCGTTCGAGATGATTTCGAATACATCCAGATGGATACGGACAGTGCCTACATCGCAATTTCGGGAAACACCATCGATGAAGTTGTACGACCAGAATTGTGCGAGGACTTTGCAGCCCACAGAAAAGAGTGGTTAGCTTGGGACAAGTGGAGCAGTCGTACACCAGGTCTCTTCAAGCTCGAATTCGAAGGACAGCGCGCCATTGCCCTATGTTCGAAAGCCTACTACGTCGATGTAGGTGGCAGCAAGAAGTATTCCACCAAAGGTACAAATGTATGTCTAGACGGCACAACGACGTTTCATGGGCTAGATTCGAAGCAGCGCTCCAGGGTAGTATTGACGTGGCGAAAAACCGAGGCTTCCGGCTACTGCCAGAAGGTATGGCAACCTACGAACAGCAGAAACTTGGACTTTCGGCTTACTACGACAAAAGATACGTTCTGCCTGATGGAATCCATACCGAACCAATAGAGTACGCTGTCTAGCGCTTGGATACAAACAGAATTCCTTTCGGTGGTAGTTCCGTATCTGGTGGAACGACTTGTAGCTCTTCACGAACGAATCCACGTTTGGGTGCGTCCTTCTCCCCTTCTCGCTTCGCAAGGTAGTAAAGCACAGGCTGTCCCGAAGATACTACACTTCGCGAAATGGTGTATATCTGCAAACTCCACACAGGATCAGTAGCTCTACGTTTTTCACCCCCTTCCAATTCTCCTGGTGCGTAAAGATATCGAACTAGAACGTCGAATGGTAGGCGCTCTTCTCTCAAACCAACAGTGCGCGAATATGTAGGAGTCTTTAGATCTACTCGTTGCGTCACTACAGAATTTGAAGGCTCCTTTCCTGTAAGTCGAGTCACCTCACTGTTCAGGGCTTTGATAACCATTGGTAAACGAACTACCCATTCTCTACTACGCTCATCTGATCCTTCCGAAGTAAGTACCATCTCTTGTGCATATTGATATCCAAACAATCTCTCAGCTAGTGTTCTATTCGCTCGTTCGACGAAGCCTTGCGCTCTATGATTACCAGCCTCACCTCGTTGAACTTTCGTACCACGTAGTTCTAATGTTTCAGACATACGTCCCATGAATTCTCTACCAGGATCTACTTGTAATGTTTTTGGCCATTCTAGTGGACTACGTTTATAGATTCGTTCGAATGCTGCAGACACTTCACCACTATCTTTCGATGCTAAAGGTTCAGCCTCTTTATATCTAGAAGCTACATCGATTACCACTAAAGCATACTTATATAGTTTCCTTCCACGACTAGGTCTATCATGAGGTAGAAATATCAAATCAGCTTGATGAACTTCATTAGGTTTCGATACAGTCCAATGTGGTCGTGGAATATAGCGTGGTGGTGATAGATATATTTGCCACATGGCTTGTTTCTCTAACCAACCCTTAGCTACATCTTCCGATACTTTTGCAGCCATTGATAACTTACTAATTGCAGCATAACCTTTCCAATAGCCCATAGGACCATAGAAGGTATTCGCAAGTTTAGCATACATTATATATCTATGTATTCTAACCTCCAACAAGAAGAGAAAAAGAAAAAAAAAGGAATAAGAACTTATCTAACCAACTAGTTCTTATTCTTTTTTTTTTTTTTTTTTTTTTTCTTATTTTATGTAGATTCGTTTAGTAATCTTATAGTAATACTCTAGTAATACTCTAGTAATACTCTAGTAATCTAGTAAGTGATCTAGTAATTACGTTAAACGTAAAAAAGCTCGTTTTTTTAAAAGCATAGCTATAACCAATTCTTATAAGAATCGAGTGGCAACGTATCCAGTCGCGAATACACTACCACCTAAGGCCACCAATTCGGCAGTTTTCCTCGAATTAGATGGTCGATAATCTGAAAGTTTAGGCTTTTCCAGTTTCATTTGCAATATGTGATATACACGGAGTTTTCGCATTGCATCGATTCTATCTTTAAGTCCAACGTGTGCGTTATTTTCTTTCCAGTAGTTCCAGTGGTTCCAGGTGGCTTGCGCTTCTAGTCGTTTTTCTCGATCTTTCTCATAGGTTGCTATAGCGGCATTTGCCTTCTCCTGGGCCTTATCATGTCTTAACATCTCTGCGGCAGTAGCATTAGGCCCGCTAATTGCTTTTTCTATTTCGTATGTGGCAATACTAGCAGCACCACTTGCTACGGCAAAAGAAACCGCCATAACTACTATCGTTCCCATAGCTTCGAACCCGAGGTAGAGTCGCCCCCGTTACTCAACAGGCTTCCAATACCCTTTGTCCTTTAGGTATTTCTTAGCTGCAAGGCCACCAGATAGAACCGCTATCCACTTCACGAAGTTCAAAATACTAGATGAAGGATCGTTAGTCAAAGGCTCTTTGATTGCTTTTTTTCCGACCCAACCGATACCTGCCGCAAGTCCAGTCAATATAGTAGCTTCCTGTATTGTGTTCATAAGTTTGTTTTCCATCTTATTGGAACAACGTTTACATCGCCGATAATATGTGTCTACGGCGTGGCTTCAAATGCTATATCATGCCTTGAGTTTTTAGGTTACGACCTTTTGGGGTTTCTTTGGTAGCGGCAGCTGAGCTGTCTGTGGCTTCAGTGGAGCTGTGGTTAACTCGTTGCGTTTGTTTGTATTGCTTATACTGATAGTACAAACCCACAAATGCTATGCTTACCCCAATTACAGCAAGTGTGGTATTAGTTGATATCAAACTTGGCTTATTGGTATGACTGTCTACCTGCGCCTGCGTTGCCGCCACATTGGCGATATTTTCTTTCCTTCTTTGCGCTATGAGTTTGCCTGCAGCGACTCGTTTTGGATTTGGTGGGGGTTTTACTGGTTCTTTCGTGATGGGATCATTTCGATCTTCGGAATGGGTATCAATTTCCATCTTGTTAAGAGTAATTACTTAGTGGTTGAGGTAACTTCAATACGTTAAGATTCTTTAAAATTTGAATATACCTCAAGTACTTCATCAACTTCGTCTTCGCTAGGCAATACTTGCGCCTCGGAGTCCTGTTTAGTGGGCATAGAATGGTTAACAACGTGACAAAGGGCACTAGTTAGTGCTACAAGTGGACCTGCTTTGTAGGCCAATCGGCCAGCCAGTGCAGATATCTCGTTTCGGACTAAGCGGTCTTTCTTTAGAGCTTTCAACAGCCTTCGTTGTTGTCGAGAATCTAGAGTCCTCACATATGCGACTACACAAGTTGCTAGACTTAGTGCTCTATCCACTAAGCAGTCATTTATTTGCTTCGCTAAGACGGCTTGGTATCTACGATATAGGCGTTCTATGTCTTTATCAGGTAACTTAGAAATGTCCCCAAGAGAAAAATTCTTCCCTAGATATTCTTTTGTCGTACCAGTCACGGCTAGAATAGAAAGAGATTCCCTATGTTCGCTGATTTCTATGCTACTATCTTCATTGGTGGTAGCGCAGTGTACTGCATGGCAATTTTTGCAGGTAGCTACGATGGAAGCTTTGCTGCCGCTACTGCTGTAGCCGCATTCGGCCCTTGGTGGAGGACCTGTCACATCTATTTCGCCGGATTCAGCTAGTATGTTCATTAATTCATCATCCAAATCTTTATCCATCTTACTTCAACGTATTGTGACATACCATAGGTGAAGGTATCTCTAATAGTGTGGAAAAGGGATGTCGCAAACAGAAACATATATGTGCGAACTTAGTCTCAAGTTCTGAAATGAATAGCTTCTTATCATCTAAGGATATGCTAGCGCCGTAGTCATCGAATAGATCCTTCAAGCCCGGTGCGCTTGCGATGCGAAATGCCACAACGATTGCGCAATTCTCGCGAAAGTTCTTACATATACTCTTTTGTGTTTGTGATGAGGCCCAAATCGAAATACCAATGTGGCGTGCAGAAAAGGCTAAATCGGATATCTTATTGGTCCTTCCCTTAACATCCTTGCTTGCCGCACAATCATCAAGGATAATAAGTGTATTTGTTCCTTCGAAAAAACATGCACAGTCGCCTAGGGTTGCATCAATGTCATTCTGAGAAGGCGCTAGGACAATGAAACGAGGATCTCCCCTACCAACGCCTTTATAGGTTTTATTGTTAGCATAGGTGGGACAAATTAATACGATATATTCAAATTTAAAACGAAATGGACCTCTCAATTGATCAACTATGAACTGAGTCTTTCCGCAGTTTGTGGGGCCAATTATGAGTGCGTTAAAGGGAATTTGTTCTGTTAATGTGTCCATGTTAATGAGTACGTTAGTGATAAACATTTTGTAGCATTCCTTGTTCAATAGTTGCTTGTGCATCAGAAAGCACGAATATGTGCATGTTCACCGTACCTGAGCCTCCACTGCGATGAATCCTAAGGCGAATGGATGCTCCAGCATCTTGTTGGGCTAAACCATCTCCATGAACTATACTGGTTTGCGAGGTGCGACAATCGATGAGTGCGGCAAACTTGTTCTCAAAGAACTTCTTATGCGTCATGGATGTAGCGGCGGCAGCCTCTCCGAAACGCGGGACAAACCAATTCTTCGCTGACTTCCATAAATCCTTTGGTAGCATCCCAAAAGAATATAGAGCGTTAGGAATGCCATTGACGTGTACCTCGACCTTGGTGATTCCTGGATTTACGAATTTCTTACTATCTCTAGTGCCTGCCACATGAGGATCCACAAATAGAAGAAGAATGCCATTGAGAGAGAGACGAAGTACGTTTATGCTTTCAGATACTAGTGTATCGGTGGCTAGATTGATTGAGACGGTTTTGAAGTACTCATAATGGTTATACAGAAATGCTTTACCGCTGGCGTAGGTACTATTGGCCTGCGACGCAAGATCGAGACTTTCGATGACTTCATATTCTAGTTCAATGTTCGATAGTTTGTACGTTCCTACTTTCGTACTGTCGGATCCGACTATGACGTCTATGGCCGGTGCCAGTGTCAAATGAAATGACATCTTATCTCGAATCGCATGTGGATAAAAGACGCCATGGGTTGTGATAACTTCATGATCAATAGGTATCTTATATACGCTACCGTATGCCGCTAGTGTCGCATTATCAGCCGCATTAGACGTAGATGCGTTACTGGCCTTTGAACGAAGTTTGTTCACATTAGCAGATTGAATGCCCCGCTCTACGCTATTCTCTCGTTCTACATCAGATAGGTATAGATCGCTATATACCTGTAGTAGATCGGGTCGACTTAGATCTTCTAATCTAGTAGTTCCCATCCATACGACTCGCTTTGAGACTATGCAACGTCCAACATTGGCCACCAAATAGTTGTCGGCATGACCCCCGGATAGAGTGATATTGGCACTAAGGGCTAGACTACCAGGTACTAGTAGTCTATTTTCGCCTAACGTAGGAACATTAACAATTAAAGTTTCCCCCGGATTGGCTGATGAAGGAGTGAAAGTTACACGATGGAACACACGACTGGCTTTAAGAGATCTACCTTCTCTAGGAGAATAGTCAGGATGGAGCTTCGTTGATATCATGTTTGTTCCACAATTGAATATATCGACAATACTAATAGTATATCACATATCAAGTGTTCAATATGGAAGAAACTGTAGACTTCGATCCTATATCTGAAGAAGGTAGAGCCGATGTGAATGATCTTACTGCCGAAGAATGGGCGGAGATTAGACCTGATGATGGCGAGGCAGAAATGGATTGGTGGAATAGAGCTAAGCATAGCTTCAAAAATACGACGAAAAGCATACGCGATAGGTTATGGAAAAATCGTAGTAACTGGGGAACCAGTTCAGCTGAGTATATAGAATTAGTCAATCAAGGTGATGATGCGGAAACGCAGTTTACGGCAGGCAGTAGTACTGCGGAAACGCCACTTCTCAAACTCATTAATAATTCATGAGATAGTCATCCAATGGAGGAACTGTATTTGGTCACATGCATGGGTCTTGATACCGGGTAAAACCCTTGTGTTTGATCATGTTTCCAACCCTAGTGATCAATATTTCTTAATCATCATATTCATGAACCACTAACTAATTACATACTGATAAACTACAAGTAAGGAGCGAAGAAGTAAAGAAATAAAGAATGACATAGAAAGAAAAAGTCTATCTCCACTGGAGTTCGAACCACGACCCTTCCGACTGCTTGTACTAACTCTTGTCCACTACTCTACTAGTACGCTAGTTGAAATCACTGCCATCAAAAAAGAATAATAAGCCATCTATTGAATAATTAGATACAACAGTCAAATGGTAAACAATACTTGCTAATGAAGTTTGAAAAGAAACGTATGTAAATTGTCGGTTTTGCATTCGCATGAGAAGACATGTCAAACACTCATTGTTCGTCTTTCATCAGGGGATTCCAAATATTTCGAAAACAATAAAACCCTCGAGGCTACGCCTCTCGGGTTTCATTTGTTTTCTCAATATTTGGAACCCCTGATGAAAGACTCCAATTCGTGTTTGACATAGCTCTTGAAAGACTGGAAAGACGGACTGAAAATGCACAGGACCAAATAACTATAAAGTTTCCAAAAGCAGATCTAACGAAGTTCACTGCTAGTTTGGATGACTATGATAGGGTCGTGATAAAACTCAATCGTAAAAATGCTGGATCATACTTACTGTCGGACGCCGTAGACACTCCCAATGTATTACCGAAAACGCTTAAAAACGCTCTTGGACCTACTGCGGAAAAGGAGATTAGTATGAAAGAGGATATGGCCACCGAAAAAGATAAACAAAAGGCCAAGGAAATAAAAAAGATGGATTCATTAACTAAGGGAACTCCAGAATATGAAGTGGCAAAGAATAAAGTAGTAGCACTAGAGGATCAGAAACAGGAGATTGAGAAAGAAATAGAAGCCATCAAAGATCGTATGTCGTTACGAGACCGCATAAAAACCATCTTCAAGAAACATGGATTTACAGTGATTGGAGTGTTAGCTGTCGCTGGTGCCGTAATTGGTACTGTCGTTAGTATATTGACAAAAGGCTTGGCTTCCGTTGCTAAGGGAGTTGGTGAGGCTTTGAAGGATCTTGGAAAAAAGTTGGCTAACGTGCTACCTGCGGCGATAGGCGCTATTGCGAGTTTCATATTCCGTACAGCTGGAGAAGTTTTCGGCTTCCTTGCCAAGAATGCCTGGATACTCATTGCAGCTGTGGTCATATTCCTAGTAGAGCAATATAAATCGTCGAAACGTCAGCGCTAACGAAATATCATCCATGAGGCTACGCCGGCCACAATACCCACGATTGCTAAATTGGTTTCGTGACTCGTTGGCGATGCGCCGCGACTTTGTCTACCATGTGGTTTAGGAATATGTGTAGCGGTCGTATCAGTCGTGGCTCCGCTGTCTGTAGCAGGTTTATTCGTCTTTAGTTTCGAGCCTTCCATAGGGGCTGGTGGTGGAGATTTTTCGTTAAGATTGATGTCATCGTTTATTCCTAAACTGATACCAGGTTTATTTGCCGTTCGTAGGCTGTTTACGTACGTAACGCCCTTAAAGATAATCATATAGCTAGGTATTAACAGACAATCCTTCGCAACTGCTAGATCTAGATGAGAACTAATATCCTTAATAGATTCTCGGTATTGGGCTAGAGTGTCTGAAGCCAATTCTATGATGGCATGTTCAAACATCGTATCGAATTTATTTTGGGCGGCTGGGGCCTTCGATCCTACGATTGGTGAGCCGGTTGAAGCCTGGGATGATAGGACACAAAACAAATATACCATTATTGACGCATTAATTCGGACTATCCCGGCCTTTGTCAATCCTTTCCCATTCTGTGGAACGAACCAATTGTAGTGCTTCTCGTTCATATCATTTCGACGTGTGGCAAAGTTGATTTCATAAGCACCGAACTCTCTTCTGATCTTGTCATATATGACGTAATTCCATGGAACGTTGTTGAACTTATTGAATATGCTTTCTCTGGGGAGTGGTACTTCCAATTCAAACAGTACTCGCCTGATCGTATAGTATACGTGAAATCGATAAAAGCTCCGAATATTGTCGATGATTGGCGCATCATCTGAAAGATGGTCGTCGAATGATACGCCACAGCCTGCCGTAGCACACCAAACGGCGAAACATAATTGGTGCTGCCAAAGTTTCATTGGTTCAACATCAAACCACTTTTTCTCTTTTATCTCTCTTTCAACGACCTTAAACGCCATCTCGATAGGGTTAGGATCTTTCGATTGTTTTTCACTAAGATCGAATCCTAGATCTTGAAAGATATGTCGCGGCTCATACGTAAATGGTCGATCTTTTGCTACGTAGATCCTTAGAGTTTGTACGATTGGGTATATGTCTTTAGCGACGTGTGCCCAGGGAACGGCTGGAACTGGATACTTAAAATCAGTCCTTCTGAATGGAAGTGGAAAACCCCTGCCGAATGCGGCCACCACATGTTTTTGCGTTGTCACGCGTAACGCTTCGTGTAGACGATTTCGTACATCTACTGGTATGAGACCACTTATATTCCAATGCTGCCCACCATCGTAAAACATGATTCTAGTCTCGTATGTAGACTCATCATGTATGTCGGATGCCGTTGTCCTAGCTGAGAACTTATCGAAGTCCGCGTGAGGATAATTTTTCTTAAAGGCCGCTAAAGCCTTTGCATTGCGAGGTGCGATATAGTCACCCCAATCACCGTCGAAATGAACTCTCGCTTGGAGACTAGGCATGGTTTCTTATCCTTGGCGCCGGGCCAATCGATCCGTTCGATTCATCCACTTGACTAATCTGTTTGATATTGATACGTATTAAAGTTACGACATATGTTAATATCGTGAAGTAAAGAACGTACGTTAGTACCATAATATGTTAATATCATATCGAAGTAAACTTCAGGCTTTAATATGGTAATCTTAAATGTCACCACTACCTCGTCTGATCATACGGTCTACTTTCAAGAACCTATTTACATCCATAATATTTCTCTAATCGAGATCACTCTTGAGAACAGTTGGTGGAACCTAACTAATAAAGGAAGCTTTAAGTGGGATGTCGATGGTGTGATGTTTCCACACGAAATTAAGGCGGGACATTATAGTATAGGAAGCTTGATGACCCAATTCGACCCCGCGGTTGATGCTGGTTTATTGGAATTCATAAACCACACATTTAGGAAATACTATATTTTAGATGTTAAGAAACCAATCCAGTTAACTAAGAATATCTGCGATTTGCTTGGTATCAAAGTAGGTGGGGGTCCGACAGGCTATGTGACTACCAATGTGGGAAAATACCCCCTGGTGCCACAAGATATTCACTATATGTATATCTACTGTGACGTGGTGGATTCCCTCTTCTCACTTCTTGGGGGAAAGCCCTCAGAAGTCCTAAGTATATTTAATATGGAAACCCACGGCTTTGGTGCAACGACTTACTCTATATCAAGCCCCCTAGTCGTTAAAGCTCTAGGGACAAGACGAAACAGCCTTCGCCTGACAATTAAAGACGAAAAAGGAAACATTATAGACTTCCGTGGTCGACCTATACGATACGTATTGAAGATTGAGTAAGTTATGATATAGCGAAGATACGTATTGAAGATTGAGTAAGTTATGATATAGCGAAGATACAACATAATGGCAAGTGATTCGATTAAAGAAGTTCCAACAGCGCCAGAACTTTATCCGCGGCTGGCTAGCGGGGCTAATTTTCGGTTGCAAACAGTCCGAGATACTCTTTCAGATATCGAAACTCAAGAAAAACACTATGAAGGTGTGCGTAAGAAATACGACCGCGCACAAGGAATTGTCCGTGGTGCCGCTGTGGTAACAGGAGGTCTATCCGTATTATTATCGGGTTCAGGATTAGCAATAGCTCTAACTGGTTTTGGTATAATAATAGGCCTACCATTCGGTGTTATTGGTGGGGTCTGTGGGATGATTTCAGCAGCTACGACCATTGGGGCTAAAAAGATCGGAAAAAAAGTTTCTAAACATGAGAAAACCGCTATGTTAGCTAAATCGAAAATTAATACGATTCGCGATCTAGTATCGAAAGCCCTTCGCGATGAAAATATATCTGACGTCGAATACAACCTAATCCTCGCTGAGGTAGATAAATACGAAACTATGAAGATTGAAATTCGTCACAAAACTTCGGCTAATTTAAGCCGAATGAGTGAAAAAAGAGTGGAACAAATTCGAGGCGAAGTCAAGCAAAAAATGCTAGAAGAAATGATAGCAAAATTGGGATAAAAATTGACATCTCATATGAGAAAAGTGAGCGTGGGCGATATTTACGCTTTTCTAAGCGGTTCGTATAAATTAACTTGTATGTCGAGTTCGTATGCAAATTTCGAGACATAGCGTAGGCGGCGCTAATTAACATACGACAATTACTTAAGACATAAGTAGGATATTTTTCGCCTACGTCACTGTCTAGCATGTATAGCCCTCGCGGTTCAGCGCTGGACTGGAAGGGAAATGGAGGCCCTTTCAGTTCAGAGTTCGAATCCGTCTGGGGACTATACATGGTAGATCGGTTTGTGGGGGGTAAAAAGCCTCCAGCCCCTCACAAATCGTAGCGCGTCTGTCGATGTGGCAGAAGCCGAACAAATACAGTACAAACAGTGTCAATCCTGGGTCGGGTGCATGGGTGAAGCTCAAGGGATCTTAAAGGGGACCCACGGGTGCCGGTTGTGCCTCAACCAGATAGGACCAAATACAGTAGACCGAATACAGTAGACCGAATACAGTGGACCAAATACAGTAGACCAAATACAGTAGACCGAATACAGTAAGCCGGGCCCGGTAATAAGCAAAAACCTCTCTAGGAACGAAAAGGAGAAGTAAGGAAAAAGGAGAAAGTGGTTCCTAGAGAGGTTCTGGAGACGTCCAGTTTTGCTTTTGGTCTTTTTCTTTGTTTTGATTTTTTCTTCTTAGAACTAAAATCATATGGTCTAGTTCGAATTTTTTCTATCTATATCGTGACCAGAAATGGGAAAGAAGTGCTTTTTATAGCGAGCGGGGTGCCTATTTTACCGGTATCGAATAGTGCATAATAAATGCATGGTTAAATATGAAATGAGTTGTTAAATTTTTGGTTGAGTGATCGCACGCGTCGGAATTATTTTAATATAGTCACGAAAGTCTATGAATAGAAAGTTTCTCACACGTCGGAAAAAAAAAAAAAAAAAAAAAGAATGAAGAGAGGTGGTATACACAGTTTCTCTTCATTCTTTTTTTTTTTCTTTTTTCTTTATTATAAACTACTGGACTATCTTAAGGTTCTTAAAGTTCTCCAATTCGAAGTTATCCGATTCTACCAATACATCTGGAAGGCAATCTTTCATATCTTTCATATCTTTCATATCTTTCACGTCTCGGGCTTTCTTATTGCGAATGATACGGCGCTCTGGTGCTCCACACTTCGCACAAAGTCCATGACTCGTACGACAACCGCGACCACACTTCAAACATGGAACGAATATGGTGCTACCTTTTAGTATCTGATAATTGTGTTGAGCACAGTACTCTGAAGTTTTCGAGCTATTCCTTACACATTTCGTATTCTTACCACGCATCAACCAATCGCAAGTCGTTATCTCAGTCATTGTGTGATATATACCTTATGATAGCGTATCTATAATTGTTGTTTTAATTATGACAATATATGGTATAATGCCTCATAACCACACGTCTCTAATAGATGTTAAAATGTAATAAATTCACTATAAACCAAGTGTTCGAATAAATGTTAATATATGCTAATCATTGATGTAATACCTTATAACTACACTACTTTAATAAAACGTATAAATACGATAAATGAACTATAGTAGTAAATAATACCTTATAAACATGTTTCACTAATAGGGCGTTAAAATGTAAAAAAAAAAAAAAATACAACAACAAAAATAGTACAACAAAACTGCTCTAATCCGTAAAAAAGCGGTAGAAACCGATCATTTAATATATCGTAAAAATACTATAAAATAGTATAACAAAACTGCTTTAATCCGGAAAAAAGCGGTAGAAACCGGAGCTGTGCTCAAGTTTGGATCTTTAGGTGTAAGAATGCCTAGGGACAATTTGGACGTTGCGAGAGATCCTATGTGGCAGCATAAGCATTTATGTAGTAATCTAGTAGAGCGTTTTCGTCCTCTATGGTGAGCTGGGAGCGCTTAATGAGCCACTCAATGATCCATTTAGCGGTATTAAGATGATCGTTGCTACAGGCGCATAGTAGAGCATGATGAACGTATTTATGCTCTATAGTTATCTGAAAGCGTCGAATGAGCCACTTAACGGTATTGAGATGGCCATTCCTACAGGCATCTAGTATAGCAAACCCGACGGCTTTATCCTCTTTGGTGAACTGGAAGTGCTTAGTGAGCCACTTAACGATATCAAGACGGCCATCCTTACAGGCAGCGCATAGAACGTAATCGGTGTGTCCATCCATTTTATCGAACCATAAGTGCTTAATGAGCCACTTAATAACGTTAAGATTACCATATTCACTGGCGTAGACAAGAGGAAAGCTATCATCGATGTAGTTTGCGGAAATACCGAAAGCCCTAGCCAAATTGTCTCGATCGTTCTCATTACGAGTAGACCTAAGACCGAAAGTGAGTACTCGTTTACGGAACTCTTGGTCTACGTTTTTGTAGCACACGAGAGATGCGGCACCGTTTAGGTGTTTCGATGTCCTTGCGATGCTTGCGAATGATTCTGGGCCTGCATGCTCTACTATCTTGACTAAGATTTCTATGGGAAGGCACGATATGCTATCCATAGTGAAAGAGATCGATATACTGCATAGTAATCACTTATGTAATAGGGTGTTGAAATGTAAAAAAATACGATTTAAAAATAGTACAACAAAACTGCTTTAATCCGGAAAAAAAAGCGGTAGAAACCGATATCGTAAAAATACGATAAATAGTATTTAATCCGCCTTCGTTGGGCAAGAAAAAGTTGTATCATTTTGCCTCTGGCAAGAAAAAGTGGTATCATTTTACTCAGTAGTAAAGCCGGGAGTAAAACTGATACCACTTTTTTTGTTGTGCAAGGACGTCAAAAAGTGGATTCCTGAATTCGCTTTTTGACGTCCTTGTGCAAGAAAAAAGTGGTATCATTTTACTCCCGGCTTTACTACTCGCACTATACGTTTTTGTAAGAGGAAAATGGAGTTTAAGTTGGAGGGATACGTAGAGGACCAAACGATATTGCAGTAGTTAATATAGGGATATACAAGGGTGTAGTAGAGAGACAGCAACGATTTTGACGTTAGGAAAAAGCGTGATTTGTTAATGATACCGATAGATTTGGACATCGTGTTTGACACATTATTAATATGAGACTTCCATGAGAAATGTTGGTCGATATAAACACCCAGAAACTTGGTTACTTCTAGCTTAATTTGTATATTTTCCATAATTATCGGATTACAAACATTAATTTTCTTCTGTTTAGGGTGAAAATCATATAATTTGTTTTAGATACGTTTAATGACAGTTTATTTGCTTTTTCACAAGTTCATTATTCATAATATTTATTAACTGGTTAGGGTCTTTTTGGGAACAAAAAATGCTTGTCATCTGCAAAGAGTAGCGACTGAGTCAGGGTAGACACATTTGGAAGATCATTGATGTAAATAATGAATAGTGGACCGAGTATAGACCCTTCGGGAACCCCGCAAACGATAGACTGATAGTGAGAGCTGGCTTGACCAAATTGGACGAATTGTTTTCGTTTGTCAGGTAGCTCACAAGCCAGTCAAAAGCCACACCGCGAATACCATAATGCTGAAGTTTATCAAATAATATTTGATGGTTAATTGTGTCGAATGCTTTAGATAGGTCAATAAATATTCCCACAGTAATCTCATTTCGATCTAATGACGTTGCAATATGGTTTATCAAACGGACTAGGGCTAGCGCGGTTGAATGATTTTTTGGGAATCCAAACTGATTCTCGAATAATACATTGTGATTATTTAAAAATTCAATCAGCCGATTATACATGATTCTCTCAAACAATTTAGAAAAGGCCGGAAGAATGGAGATCGGTCTATAGTTGGTAAAACATTCCGGATCATCCGCTTTGAATATTGGAATAACTTTAACTGTTTTTAGAGAGCTTGGGAAAGAAACAGTTTTTAGTGACAAGTTGATTATACTTACAAGAGGTTGCGAAATGTAATTAAAGGAATGGTTAATAATTTTGATAGGTATATTGTCATAACCTGAAGCCTTATTAATATTAAGTGTTTTTATTATGTCCTGGAGTTCTTCAGAGGTCACTTCTTTCAGACAAAGAGCCTCGGGATACGAACCAGTTAGCGCATCCTTATGCGAGGTATTTGCTAAAGTTATTTTATTAGAGAGATTAGGACCAATGTTTGTGAAGTAATCACAAAAACAGTTTGCAATCTCAGCAGGGTTTGTAATCTTTCTACCATTGTTTATAAATTGAGTTGGATAAGCCAATTTGCTTTTTCGTTTATTGATTGCTTCATTTAAAACTTTCCAGGTTCCTTTCAAATTGATATTAGCCTTTTCTAGTTTAGTGTCATAATAATTACTTTTTGCAAGTCTGATCACATTGTTTAATTTATTGTTATATGTTTTATATTTACTTTCCCGATCTGTGTCTGGATTATTAAGATATTGTTTATAAAGTTTCGCTTTCTTGAACTACTGTTCGAAGAGAGTGAAAATGTCTCACTTTTATAAAGACTGAATAATTATCAGTGATATTTGTAATTGTAATTTATTTTTAACTGAAATTTCACTTTATACAATATTGCTTTTTCACGTGTTTATACATTGCAATTAAAAAAAAATTTAGTCAATAGTTTAAAGTTCTTCGAGTTTTTGTCTGTAAATTCGTGGACATTGTGAAATATATATGAAATTTCACTTTATTTAAATATTAGTTTATAGCTAGGGCTAGTTCGGAAATAAAAATTCACCTCAAAACTTGACAGAAGTACATTGTGTAAAATGTTACTTTTTAAGGGATATTTCACTTCACTACATTACAATCTTTTCGAACAGTATGTGTTCTATGAATACTACATGTATACAATTTTGGAAAATAACTTGCTACGTACATGTACATCCCTCGTACTCAGTAAATTATAACATCTTACTGTCTTCCATCATAGGCACAGCACTTGATGACTTGCAAGTGCTTGAACAAGAAGAGCTCTATCAATTGCAAATCAGATCAAGTACATGAGCTAGAAATTATATGTGGATTCAGTTTTAGTGAGCCAGTACACTATAAGGCTATGAAATCGAATGGACATTAAATAATTTATGATAGCAAGTTAGTTATTTAGATTTTATGATACGTCTGTAGCCAGGGGTTTAATCATACCAGAAGAGCTTATATAGTAGCTATATAATTTATTACCTGCCAATCCTGTTAAGTATCTGCTACATGTATCTCAAGTGGGATCCAGCATAGGCTGAATGACAGGATCAGCTATTCATGCAAGGTGGGATCCTGGTTTCATAGTCCAAGATGGGATGTTGGGATCCCAGGTGGGATCCCATGTGGGATGTTGGGATCCCAGTTCATGGTGGGATCCCGGGTGGGATCCCAGGTGAGATCCCAGGTAAAATCTCAGTCGGAAAATCGTTCCAAAATCCCTGTTGGGATCCCAGGCGGGATGAAGTTTATCCCAGGTTTTGGCTGGGATCCCAGTTCATGGTGGGATCTCGGTTGGGATCCCAGGGAAAATCCCAGTCGGAAAATCGTTCCAAAATCCCTGTTGGGATGTGAGATGGGATCCCGGCCATCCCATGTGGGATCCCAACAGGGACAAAATTGGGATCCCACATGGCCGGGATCCCACCTGCCATTTTCACCTGGGTGGTGTTGACTCTAATATGTCAGTCATACATTTCAGTACGTTATATTGGCTGTGTTCATTGAAGAGGATGTTCTGCTCTTGGAAGTTCTGGAAGGCGAATATAAACTAAAAAGGTGCCACCAGGCAAGCTTCTACGAGTATATCTATAATAGAACTGCTTACCTCGTTCTCATTGAGTATTTGTCTGAACTTAGTATTCCTTGTCAACAGAGTTATTCTATACTCGTTATCCTAAAAAGAAACATCCCAAACCGTTATTACATCAATTCATTCCACTAATGCTGAGTTTTATAATGAGAAGCAACTCATACAAAAATATTGCAACCATTTTGACACTTAATATAAAACGACTATATACGAATTAGAAATATGTAAAAACATACTGTAAAAATTAGAAATCTTTCGCGTTCTTGAGTTTATATTTCTAGTAGTTAACTAGCTTGCATGGCAAGCACAGGGGGAAGGGAGCGCTTGTTACGAACCCCCTGTATTTTCCTTACGCCCCCAAATTTGTCATCTGTCAAAATGAACTCACCAACTTCGTAGCTTCTATCTGTTACTATTAATGTTACCTGACCTTGCCAATCGGAATCCCAAAATCGAATGTTAAAAGGAAAAAGACAGGGGGTTCGTTGCAAGCGCTTCCTTCCCTTTCCTCTCCCCATTCTCCCATACCATCCCCTCTCCTCTCCTTCCTCTCTCCTCATTTCCCCTCCTCCCCCTCCCGCTGCGCTTGCCACGCAGGCTAATAGTTAACTACATATTCATGCTGCTTACGTTGTGTTTCTGTTGTCTGATACCGAGCCGATGTAACGTGTGGTGCGAGAATGCATGAAACAAACCACTCCCGTGACAATTAGGCACCTGATTGGACAAGACAGGGTTTACTTTAGCAGACGGCGTAATAACGTAATGATAGTAATGATTTTTGGGGCAGTTCAAACTAAACGACGTAGTAAAGATGAATGAACACAAATGAAAGGTAGTCCACAAGTAGGGCGCATTTAAAATCACCATAGGGTCTCTCTCTTACCAGAGGCATATTGAAGTAAAGACCAAAAATCATCCTTGCAAGAAAGGAGAACACTGCATCCTTGAAACAAACCTTGAAAGACGAAAAGCTTGTAGTCAGTGACAACCACATCAATGTCTCCAATACTTTTCAGAAGTTACTATATGATGCTTATCAGAATGCTTTTAATGGTTAATACTTTTCGCAATGTTTATACTAGAACACACACATTGTTTACAACCTACTTACAAGCAGTAAGGTACAGCAATAAAGAAAACTATTTTCCTACCGTGACTAATTAAATGTGTCAATAATTGATACGCAACAGCTGATTAAAAACACTTTGCCTGGTTTATGCTTTTCGTCAGTGACATTCAGTAAACTGACATGACCCGGTAGTTCAATCAGAACGCACTTCACGTTCTTTTCAGTAATCACGGCTCATGAAACTGCACATTTCTACTGGCACGTACGTGATCCACGTACGTACTGTCAATCTCACCCTTTTCCCGTCATACTCGTCAAGATGAATTATGGAATGGCGAGTAAACACCTTCCACGTGTCTGAGAAGAAGTCAGGATAATACAACGAACTCTGAAAACAAATAAACATTCCTAAGGATGGACGACAAATAACAGTTCTACTTCTCAATAAACCATCAGCTGGATAACTCACTGTTTAGAAGTTTAAATATGAGGAGAAAAGGAGATCCCTTAGTGAAGGACACAGTCAAACAATTGTTGTACAATGTATCTCGGATAAGGAATGATTTCAATCGACTTAATACCTTTCAGGACTCTCTTCCGCAGATAGCGTTCATAGAAACCAAGAGTTAATGTTCAACAAGAAATGTCCCAACTTTTGCAGCTGGAAGTGTAAGGCACAAAGCGACGAGTAGACTTGTGAGTTTACAATTTAGCTCGAAAAACAGTATCTTCTTAACTTACCGTGTCCCACACGAGAATATTGACATCAGTAGAAAAACTGCCATTCATGTGCTGCGACATATACAGGTTGACGAAATCACAGAAATGATGATACATGTTGACGCCTGCAGAAGAAACAGGTATGGTACCTTTGTGGTTAAAATTAGAAACCATTCTCGAGTAGAAATAGTCCAGCCAATCTGTGGTTTGAGTTCAAACTAATTGCAACATAATTTATTTCACTGCTAAAAGAAGGTTCAAGGTGACCTTAGTAACATACTAAAAATCCCAAAAAATCCCTTCGGTGGAACATTCCGAAATTTAGCGATAAACATTTCAAACTTTTACCACAGGGTACCCGCGTCGAGTAGAATCAAATAAACGGTAAAAATTAACGAAAATGCGTCCTTTTTCACAGTTTTCATGTTCAACACCTAAAAAATAATAGAATTCATGTTAAAGGTATTTTTTGTATACCACAGGGTACCCGCGTCGAGAGTTTTTCACTTTTTTACAGAATCAAAATTAAACACTTTCTCTTTGTGATTTTGTTTCGTTTTTCAATTTATAAGCCCTATCAAGGAGTAAAATAGATAAATAGACGTAGAAATAAATAAATAAACAACATTGCTTTCAGTTTTGGGGTGACTCTTGATTTATTATCTAACGGCTCTGTAGCAAGAGGATCGCAGAGGCGAACCTGATAAATGCTAAACAAATGTTTCCTTTGAGAACAATGGAAATCAGTTCCAGATTCTAGAACGACCGGTTGGATTGTCTTTTCTCCTGCCTTGATGATGTCCTTCCATGTAGAATTAGGATTCAGAAATAATAATAATAATAATAGCCTTTATTTATAGAGCGCCATTTCCAAAATGCCCAATAGCGCTTTACAAAATATTTACAATATTGGTACAAAAATATCATTAGCATTAAAAATCCTAATTTACAATTTCTCGTGATAAACAGAAATACTGAGAAAGATTAAAAAGCTATTAACAATTTATATAAAGTATCTCTAATAATAATGATAATCATAATAATAATAAAATTAATAGAATGCTCCAAACGCTTCTAGTCATAGACCTTCTTTAAAAGATGTGTCTTCAGTTGAGTTTTAAAAGTAGTTAGCGAGCTACATAGTCTCAAACTCTGAGGCAGATCATTCCATAGCGAGGGTGCTGCGCAAGAAAACGCTCTGTATCCATAACTACGCAGATTGTACGAAGGAGCGACAAGTCTCATGCTAGCGGATGATCTCAAATTGCGCCTCGGTATATATAAATTAATAAGATCAATTATGTACCCTGGTGCTATTCCATGCAAAGCCTTATAAGTGATAAGTAGTAATTTGTACTCAATACGTTGTTCTATCGGCAACCAATGTAGGTTGTACATAACCGGTGTTATATGATCTTTCTTACGAGAAAGCGTCACGACACGAGCGGCAGCATTCTGCAGCTTGTTGAAACATGTTATTCTCTTCTACCTTCTTTAGAGCCATCGCTTTGCCGATTCCGTGCACTCGCGATGTTGTGTCACAGCCGAGTATTGCATGGACAAACAAGATATTTGTGCATAGCTTACTACCCAGGGCGCTCTTTGCTTTCTTGATGTTCCAAACTCTCCTCGTTTGTGTCCTTTTTCTTGGCTCTGGGGTGAAGAACACGTCGTGGGCATCAAGGTTTACATGGTAGAAAAGAAGAATCAAGAGATCTGTGTCGTCACCAACCAGTGCAGTAATGCTAGTTTTAGCTGACTCTATTACCGTCTGCACGATGAGAATATCTGCATCTCCTGCAGAATGGAGAACTGTACAGCCAGCATCCTGGAGGTTGTTGGCGAGAAGGTTGATAAGCCTTTGCTTGTTCACTGTGTTGGCTAGAAATTCTTGCTTCGTAGAATTTAAAACCATGCTGGTTTCAAAGTTCACTGTTGGTGCGTGTACCCCCGTTCGTCTTTGGTGCGTGCAATATTTCGTCGATGGTCCATCTTCATACCCATCGAAGACGATTGTAGCCTTGTCGTATCTTCGGGATACGTACTCTACATAAAGGCGCAAAATGGTTTCATACGTAGTAGCGCCACGCGGCCAAGGTATCCGGTGGAGGAGAGCGCCTCCATCCAGAACGTAATGGATCCTCCCTGTCGGTAGTGCAGTGTGATGCTCTTTTGTCTTCGTCCAGAGTGCGTTAGCTAACGCGGGTTTGTTCGCCTGCTTTGGTAGAAGGGATGACTGGGTAGCTGCACATTTCATATTTGAACTGCTCCTGGGGACTATCGTATCTTCCTGACGTAGCAACAATACTGAGTATCTGGAATAACAGTTGCGGGTCCACTTGAACACTTCCCCCAGAAAACGTCACAGCTGACGTCTTTGACGCGAGAACGTTCTTTCCACCATATATGTTAGAATTGTGGAACCTAATTCCTTGGCCTTGTCTGCATTCACGTTGTCATCCGCAACAACTCCAGACGCAATGCTGCGCAGAGAGGGGTCTGCACTAAACGGATTTCGCGCAGTAAAATACGTCATTAGTGTTTGCAAGTCATTGTAGTCACGTTGTCTTGCGGTGGTCGAATCTTTGTGCTGCTCACTGATGAGATAGTTAACCCCTGTCAAGCTCTGCATCGCATTGTTGACCTCTGCGCATGCAGGCATAGACAGCATCCAAACTAGCCGCTCTGTCCCTTCCATCCCTCTTCCTCGCGTCAGCCCACCACTTGTCTTGAGACTACGCATCAGGACCTGTTCGATAGTAAGGTCTGTTGAGAGGCCAGCCCAGTAGCGCTCGGTTCTTCGGACAACATGGAGTCCATCTTGAAAACTTTGATACACGTCTGGATGCTTGTCTTTCAGATCTCCCATAATCTGAAGATAAATGTGTGCTGATTTTGTGTACAAGTTGTGTCCTGCGATGGCAAAGAACGGCAGCATGTCGTACACTGCTTGAAGATGTAGATCCCAATTACCCGTTCTCTCAGCCTTGATGAATCGACGAAGTATATCAATCATCTCCATGTATTGTATTTTATCCTAACCCATTCACCATTTCTACGCACAACTAAGATTATCAATGCGATGCGCCTGATGTCCTTATGGAACAGAAACTACTACTATGATTTGCAGCTTTGAAAGCTCTTATCATGAAAATATATTCTTGAAACTGGAAGCAAAAACGGATAATACAGACTGCTAGAATTTCTTGTGTGTGTTGAGGTTTTCCCGCGCTTTCGTAATCTTCTGACGCCTATGAAGTTCTGGCACGTGTGTCTGGTTTGTCTAGACACTGAAAACAACATCCACTGTTAAGTTGCTGAAGCCTTGGAGAAAATATTTATTTCAATTATAATTCCTATTGTGATAAAACTGAAAATGGAAGAAAAGTACTTTAACGATAAGCACTAGGACATTTGAACTCATGCCTTAAGGACTAGCCGCCAAGTTGTACAATTCTTGATATATTCATAGCTTTTAGTCATTTATTATTGTTGTTTAGCGGTACTGGCATTTTCAGACTTTCAAAACTCGAAAACGTTAAAAAAAATTCGCAATGAAAATAATTTGGATTTAGTAAAACATTCTCGACGCGGGTACCCTGTGGTATACAAAAAAGGATTTTTTTTTTTCGGCTGTAAAATGTTGTTCCAAATATTTTTTAACATGAATTCTATTTATTTATAGGTATTGAACATGAAAACTGTTTAATTTTTACCGTTTATTTGATTTTACTCGACGCGGGTACCCTGTGGTAAAAGTTTGAAATGTTTATCGCTAAATTTCGGGATGTTTCAGCGAAGGGATTTTTTGGGATTTTTAGTATGTTACCAAGGTCATCTCAAACCTTCATTTAGCAGTGAAATAAATTCTGTTGCAATTAGTTTGAACTGGACACTAACATTTTCGTAGATTGACTGGACTAAAAATGTACCCCTTTAATATAATGTAAGAAATTCATAATGACAAAAACATGAATTATCATGCATTATCATTATGGCTCGATGTGACTAGCAGAACTTTACGATGCCAAAACAAGCAAGTTACAGCTTTTTAAAGACAACATTCCTCTCTCGCAAGTACTTCGAAGGTTCCTGCAAGGCTAAAGCGGAGTTTACAATGTTTACCGTCCAGTAGCTGTGACGCGTGTAGTGAAATGCTCAGTTCAGCTCTGAGACTAGCCTTAGCCATGTTAGCCCCAACATCGGTCCCATCTCTTGCCTTTCTACAGTCTCTCGTCACACTTAACTTCAATGTCACTTTTAAGCTTACCTGCATCTAATTTTATGATAATGGTAGGCCGGTCAATCACTACGTCACATTTTCCATCCTCAACTGGCCTGAACGGTAATGCTGTGTAGTGCTCCAGCTCGGCGAACCTACGCACACACACTATATGTTCATAGCTATCTCAACTAGTAAAGATCGCCTTGCTCAATTGTTCTAAAATGACATATTTTAATATAAAGTGCTGTGTGATAAAGGGAAGGTACGCATTTCAAATGCCATTATATTTCACCTGACAACATGAATAAGATGGGACAAAGTTAAGGTGTGTATAGCCGTGTGTTTACTAACACAGCCTTTCATTGGTAAACTCGTGGATATTTCCAATCAGAGTTTATTGTAAACCAAAGGTATACTTGGGTTGCCGTGCATCTATATAGGATTTATACTTTGCTGAAAATCTGTATTGTGTTACACAGCTACAATTTCAGAATTACGAGCTAAATACCGTAGGTCCGAGAATTGCATAGGGCTTAAAGCTTAATGCCGAGGTTCGACGGAATCATTCAGTTAATTGACTTAGTTCACATTGACAATGTTTTCGCATAAGGGTATTCCTATGGATACTATATACTAATTAAGGGCTACGAAAATATTGCTAATTTTGTAATTACGAATTTTTTACTTTGGTAATCACATTTGCACATACGAATTATTCGTAAACCACATGCAAACGTCAATCAAATTGAAACCCAAAGAATCCATTGTTTGCTGAGACCAATTTGATGTCGGGCTGTCATGGAATAATGGATTTAAAGTAATAAAAATGTCGCGTCTGACAAACAAATAGGAGGCCTCCAAACTTGCTCTTCGGCGTCTTTAATATTCACACTCGACAATAGTTTGGTTTGCTAAGAAGTGGTTCGCACTTAAAAAAATTGGCGTTGACAGAAAAAAAAAACGAAGCAAAGCAAAACAAACAACATTTAACCTAGTGCGAACAGGTCCTAAGATATTTACTTTTTAAAGCATCAGTGTTTGATGTAACTCTCCTGAGACGAATCTGAATCTCATTTTGAATAGAAATCGAAACACGTGGTTTTCAGTAAGGTGCGCCGGTGAATTTCGTAGTGTTGGGGAAACAGCGACAGAAGCTTAATTTGTGCTCAACTACATTTGTAGATCGAAGTCATTGAGGGCCACGAAATCGGAAAAAGCAAAGCACGGATACATGCAGTTTTGCTGGGAAACTGAAGAAGTTTAAAAAAGGACAAGAATATGGAACTGCACGTCGATAATATTACAAAACAATAAATACGTTACATATCTAGTGAGTGAGTGACAATTCTCCCATCACAATAAACACGTTACATATCTAGTGAGTGAGTGAGTGACACACTTCTCCCATCACACTAAATACGTTACATATCTAGTGAGTGAGTGACACAATTCTCCCATCACAATAAATACGTTACATATCTAGTGAATGAGTGACAATTCTCCCATCACAATAAACACGTTATATATCTAATGAGTGAGTGACACAATTCTCCCATCACAATAAATACGTTACATATCTAGTGAGTGAGTGACACAATTCTTCCATCACAATAAATACGTTACATATCTAGTGAGTGACACAATTCTCCCACCACAATAAACACGTTACATATCTAGTGAGTGAGTGACACAATTCTCCGACCACAATAAATACATTACATATCTAGTGAGTGAGTGACACAATTCTCCCATCACAATAAATACGTTACATATCTAGCGAGAGTGACACAATTCTCCCATCACAATAAATACGTTACATATCTAGTGAGTGAGTGACACAATTCTCCCACCACAATAAACACGTTACATATCTAGTGAGTGCGAGTTAATGTGATAGGGGAATTGTGTCATGCTTCGCATTTCTACGAGATAACGAGAGCATTTTAACATTACACTTATAATAAATATGAAATATGTCAAAAGTATGCATGAATTTGCAATGAGCTAAAAAAACTAAGGCGCTTACGGATAGTTCTTCCATGCGCCGCAGACCAAGTGGGGAGCTCCGACTGTGCATCCATTCCTCTGCACGAGTTCCCCCTTCAACCTGTTTTTTCCTCTTCAAACAAAAAGCTGCATGAAGAACAAAAGAAAATGGATTTACCATGACTGTAGAGGGCTTTTGTTTTCATTTTGCTCACTATGGAATTCCTTTTTGAACTGACAATGGCCACCAACTTCACCCTCCTTGAATACGTCCTCGCGAAATCTGTAAGACAATAAAATATGCTTTAGGCACGTCCTCGCGATATCTGTAACACAATAAAATACGCCGCTTTAGATACGTCCTCGCGAAATCTGTAGCACCGCAATAAAATACGCTTCAGCCACGTCATCCCTATATGTGATCACACAATAAAATACGTTTTAGACACATCCGCGCGATATCTGTAACACAATAAAATACGCTTTAGACACGTCCTCGTGATATGCGTACTTACACGATAAAATACGCTTTAGGCACGTCCTCGTCATTCGGAAATGCCTTCTTACGACTTGCGTGACATTTTTGAGCAAACTTACGACGTTGACTTTCGATTCCGTTTGACCATAGCCAAAGTGGGGTAGCAGAAGATTGAACGGGCTATTAATTTGGAACGATCAGTTGCTAGTTGTGAAAAATGTTACTCGAATTTCTAATTTTTCGCGTTGTGTGAGAGCATATTAGTAGTGTTTGGACCCGGTTGCATGGTTGGACCCTGAAAACCGCCCACAACTTCACCGCCCACAATGCCCACAAAGCTGCATTACGCACGCATGCCCGCGCGCCCGCAAAGCTGCAGTTACGCCCGCACTACAGAACCCTTTCAAAATCCCTACTGAACCCTTTTGGAACCCCTAAAGAACACCCCTACAGAACCCTTTCAGAATCCCATTTCTCTTCTCCTCCTCCTCCTCCTCGACAAATACAATTTCCCTCTTCCAATATTTTTTATAATTTCTCTCCTCCTCAACATGTAAGACTTCCCTCCTCCTCCTCCTCCTCCTAAAAAATCATTGCTCTCTTTCTCCTCCGCCTCCTAATATCAACCCTAATGCTAACCCCAGCCCTCACCTCTACATGAACCGTAACCCTAACCTTAATGCTAACGCTAACCCTAATATCGCTCACAGATTACGAGATAAAATGTCCAAAGCATTGCATTAAAATATTAACTAGCTGCGCTTGTTGTTCCACTTAAGTTCTGAACATTTCATATCATAACCTATAAGTGATAATAGAGCTAGGATCAAAATTAGGGTTAGCGTTGAGTTGATGTAGAGGTGAGGGCTAGGGTTAGCATTAGGGTTGATATTAGGAGGAGATATTTTTTTGAGGAAGGGGAGGAGGGAAATGATATTTGTTGAGGAGGAGGACTGGATTCTCATTAACTTTTAATAATAGGCCCTTTGCAGGACCTGGTCACGTGACCATTTTAGCCTGTCAATAAAAGGCCTCACAAACTCTGTTAAATTAAGCTAAATTATAGAGTTTTCAAAAAATTGCCATCCTTCAGTTTTATAGATATGAACCTAAAACTTGGCTTGCTCTTTCCATTTCTGGCATTCATGTTGTTCTAGCGTCAATTTTTGTAATTGACAGGCTAAAAAGGTCACGTGACCAGGTCCTGCAAAGGGCCCATTGATTGCGCACTATTATTACTCATTAATTATTCACTATCCTCACTGATCCTCCCTAAAAATTAGTAAAACCTCCCTATTTCTCCGGGTCCAACCATGCATATAACGCTACTCATAATATCAGTCTCCCTCCGGAAGAACCTATAGTTTATTTATTCACGTTCCTGTAGCCGGGATGGTGCAAAATGTAAGAATTCATCAAGAGCTCTCGACAATCATATCAACCAAGAAAAACCACAAACACGTTTTCACCATTTTTTCTTGGGAACTCTAATTCTACCAGAAAAGCTGAAGTAGAAAGTCAAGGAACTGAAAACAAAGAACGGACTAGCAGACAAAAAAATAAACTCGCATTCCCCCATCTGGATCTGCTGCTTGCTCATCAACCTCCAATGCATGTAATGCTACACCTACCTTTCATTTACATTTAACGAATTCAAATGTGTAAGATCCATGTAAAGATTAGTAGCATGGCAATACCACAGGTTCTTTGTACAGATAAGAGAGGAGTCTCCCTGACAAAACAAAATAAATATAGCAGCAAATGAATCAATGAATGGATACAAGCACAATCAATAATTACAAAGATTAAAGTACAGGTAAATCTTATATCGAAATATGTCATAATTAATGGTTGGATTAACATGAACATGTGTAGTTTGACTTCTTTTTGAGCAATAACTCACTTCATTTTTAGGAACACACAGATGCTGAACTGTTTCTTTCTTCTTCTTGATATAACCAAAGTCCCCTTGTTCCCAAAAAAGATTTGTTTGATCTTCTAGAGTCTTTGCCCTAAAATATATGCCATCATATAAGTATTGCGTTCGACGAAGGGGAACGCATACTAATCTTGCGTTGGACTCCCTGTGGTTATGTGTGGGCTACCTGTGCTAGGCGGACAAAATCGAGATTTTTCATGTGTATGCTTGTACCTTTTGGAATAAATTATTTCGGCCAGGAGACTGCAATCTCGTACCCAGACCCCATTTGTTTCTTACTGCGCATGCTCGACGAAAAAATAGGGCTCTAGAAGAATCCGATTTTTGTGTATTCTGATTGGCTGTTCTGAACAATGCAATAGTCTTTTTATTTGGACTAAGGCATTGGAAATTGGGGGTTATCTAAACGCTACCGTTGGTTTTCACATAAATGGTTGCTGATCTCTTAAGGGATTCTTAGATATTTGCTTGCATCCTATCGGGAGTTTAAATAACTTCACCGGCCAACACAAATCGTACACAGTACATGAAAAATAATTTCGAAAATCGAACCCAACCAGCAACAGTTGATATAGTGGAGGAATTTACCGTAACAGATAGGTAATACTGCACATTACCATATTAATAACAATGTTCGTAAGTGTTCTATAGGCAGAATTGGCATTTTTCTGATCTCGTAAACTTGTGAACAGGCGCTGATCGCTTAAATATAAGCGTTTGTATGGGAATGCAAGTTCGAACACAAGCCTTCAAGGAGATAAAATACGAGACCCGTAAGTGAAAATGCCTTGACAGTTGCTTTTTATGTGGTCATCGAGCTCAGGTAAGGCGATTTCAGCGCGTTTTCGATCCCCATGAATCCTCTTGTGTACTGGAATCTGTGATGTCTTATGAATCCACCGTACGATAAAACAAACACGAGCCTGGTGCATGAAAATAAAGCCTTAAAATCCAAACTAAAAACGGCAGAAGATGAAAGAGACTCCCTAAGGCTTGCCCTGGCCCTAGCAAGCACAATATCACAATATCACCGGGAGAACTTCCAAATCAAAACCAAAACCTATGCCTGAGCTGAGTAGCCTGATTTTTCAGACGGTCAGCGGTCTTCCGCTTAGCGAGAATCGAACCCGAAGAAACGACTTCTCAGGGTGGCGTAATGATAAGCATGCGCAGAGTCGCCGGAAGTCCGTGATTGGCGGACTTCCGGAATCGGATTCTTCGTCGAGCATGCGCAGTAAGAAACAAATGGGGTCTGGGTACGAGATTGAGGAGACTGGTAAGTACACGATGCGCACGCACTTCTTTATTCCTTGGGAACGGGTATAGCTTCCCAATGGATAACTCGTGGATACAATGTTAATTATATTTTTACCAAGACTGCATTGCATTATACTGTATGTGGTTCAATAGATAACTCGTGGATACAATGTTAATTATATCTTTACCAAGACTGCATTGCATTATACTGTATGTGGTTCCAGAAAATATCCATAACCCCGGAGTTTTTCAGGGTTTGAAAAAAAAAAACAGAAGCGCGCTGACACTACGCGTAGAGATAATGTTCTGTCTGTTTTCCCACAATATTTATTTGCAAACTTAGCAAGAAAGAGATACTGTTTAGGAGATATTCAGCTGAACCGCAACCGGATATTAATTACTTGTCGTTAATTAGTTCAACTTGGGTCGTGCGGGAATATATTACTAGTTCCGATACACGACAAATACGGTATCAGTTTGGCAAACTGACCTTCTAGCTGCCGGTAGACGACGTATGTTTTCTCCAAAATTATTCGGGATATTAAATTCAACACCATTAAGATAACTTCTATAACGTCAGGAGATTTGAATTAGTGTGCTTGTAGTAAGTCTCTTATGATGGGATTGAATAGGCTGCTGGCGAAATTTCAAACAATTGACACAGTAATAATTTCATCCGATGTAACCACATCATATCCGTTCACGGCATTTAAAATGATGGAATAATAAGTTGAAATAATCTGAATACAACGCTTTATTTTCGATCTAAATTCACAAAATGGAATCAAGCACCATTAAAGGTAAAGAACCTTATTTAACGTCGGTAACTCGTGACAACCTGGCAGGACTGATGCAACTTGAGGCCAACATGGGACCTAAGATTCTCCTCATCTATGCTCCGCATTATGACCTCATTATGCGATCTCCTTAGCACATGCTAATTATAACCACTTTTCAAAGTTCTATTATTATGCAAATCAGAAATGTATATATAAGCACGCCAACAGCCACATTAGTGCTCTTCTTTTTCGTGCTGAAAAGCTCAGATAAGAATCACTTGCTAGTTAATCCATTACTGCTTATTGGATTCTTATTCCTTTACATTTTACGAAGGGTTAACTAACCCTCTCTCTTGCTGTCGTTCAACTCAAACTCAGTTTCAGAGTCCATGCAGCAGCACTTAGAAGTCCAACTGACTAATATGTCCGCGAGTGATCCCCGGGATGAAATGGACGAGGGAGTGCTCGACGAAGTCATCGGTGGAGACGAAGATACAGCTCCTAGAATACGTCTATTTGATGACGAACAGATACAAGAACTGCAACAGAGTCTAGGCGTTTCAACCCTGACAAACGCCATACCTGAGTTAACAGAGTGCGCAAAAAGTACGATGTGAATGGGATATTTTGATCCCAATAAAATAATTAATTCGGCTTAGATGGCCAGTGATGACAGATCTTGAATAGAATTTGAAATAGCGTTATATCAAGTTACGATCATTACTCGCGAGCAATCACCGATAGAAAGTTTTTTTACTCCGTGTTTGCTCTCTTAAATCATAGTTTATTAAATTTGTCTACCGCGAAATGTCTTCTCAGCGTGACCTTAGATCCACGAAGCGTGTTGATTACGCAGCCGTTAATGAAGGGGATATCGAGGAAGATGTGTTTCACGACAGTTTTGCCGAACAACCATCGCACGAGGAGTCTTGCCGCTTGTTATCAGAAGAACTGGAAACAGCTAAAGCCGAGCAGGATGAGCTAAGAAAGGCAATGGACCTAGACAGGTTAAGAAAGGAACTGGAAGAGGTTAGAAAGGAGAACGAAAGAATGAGGAACAGAAAGGCTACAACGCCAAAGGTTCCTACGAGCACGCCAGGGTTCCTACGAGCACGCGGTTGACGAGTAAAGAAGGGGGCGTTCCTAAGTCGACGCGGTACGCTCAGAGCAGCATATTGTCAAGTTAGTTGATAACAAATTGGCACAGCTTGGTTTCTCATTGGACAGTAGCAGTAGCGAGTCAGACGAGGAATCAGGCACTGCAAAGTCTCGGCGACAGAGAGGGAAGGAAGGTAAGCTGAGATCTGGTAAATTGTCCAAGGTTACGAGTCGTATTGTCTGTCCTCAGTTATGGCCTCATAGCGAACTTAGCCTGTCGTACGTAAGTAAGGACATAAAGTACGAAGACTTGACCTTAGCAGAGTTTGTGGCAGGATATTCTTCTATCATGAATTTGGATAGTTTATCGTCTCGTGAGAAACATTCTTGTTTGGAACATTTGACCTCTCTCATGTATCTGGCCACACAGTTCCGTGGCCGACTGTCAGGAGCTTTCACGCCGCCGTGCTATTTGAACTTGAGCGTGGCCGTGCACGATGGGGAGACTCATTCAATCAGTTGGAGAATCGGTTTATGCATAATTCTCATTCGGGAAAGTATGCTCCACTCAATCCTAAACAAACCCCACCGCGTGGTAACTTCTTTTGTAAGGATTTCCAGAACGGAAAATGCTAGTACAAGGCCATTACGGATTGATTCGTAATGAGCGCAAATGGGTGCAACACATCTGTGGACTGTGCTTCACTAGCCTGCGTTGCGGCTCTGGAGTATCGGAGCGAAGCGAGCAGAGATTAGAGGGATTGGGGCGAGATACAAAAGAGAGGGGGAGGGGGTGCGGAGAAGAGGAAGAGAGAGCCTGCCGGAACAACATATCCTCGTTCTAGAATTACCAATAATCAGTAATTGGCTTTTGCTCTTCAATTATCAATAATCGCTAATTCTGGAACACAAATTAAACAATGACATTCTTAAAACCAGTCAAGGATAAAGATAAACAATTGTCCAAATGCGAACGGCGGTAGACGCGCTTAGTGTAGTGGTCGTGACGCCTGCACTGCCAAGCACAACACGCAAACGATTACGAGTTCAAGCCCGAGTAGGAGCGCTCAAACAATTTTTTTCTCTCGTTTACCTTCTCTTCTTGTTACTTGTGAACCCTAGCTCTAGTGGTGAGAACCCGTCGTTTACCCGCGAACTCGTCCGATGGTTAGGGTTCGGTTTATGGTTCGGGTTAGGATTTGTCGTAGTATTACCAATAATCGGTATTTCAAGCGTGTTTGCCATTTACTGATTATTGGTAATTGTAGAGCGAGGATGCGTTGGCCGGAAAGCCATGGTTATTTTGGTAACTCTCGGCCTCAGAAGGCCGCGTATTGTTATTGGCCAAATTGCGTGATTGACAGAAACCATTAAAGTTTATTCATGCATGGCATGCGATAAGAGCAGAAACCAATACGGCAGGAAACAAGAAAGAACAGGAGCAAGCTATTAAAGATCTTTTGTCTGGAAGAGATGTTGGAAACTAGTAGGATATTCCAAGCATTCAATAGCGTTAAAGACATCCAAAATGATGCCCGGGTTGTTGTTTTGGTTATTGCTCCTTTAGCTAGTGTAGTGAAAGATCAATTGAACCAGTCTAAAACCCGAGGAACTACAGAAGTGCAACTTCAAATTGCTGTTTAGTTCTGCAGAAGAAGTAATGAAGAGCGAATTTCGCGATGAGCTGAAGAACCCTGCATCGGAACTCCACAAGCGTCTTGCTTGTATTTGGTCGTCGACGAATCGCACACGGTTGAAACATGGACCGGTGTGTCCGAGGAACAGGCTTGTGCTTCCGAAAATACGAGCTGCTTTGACGATTTCGTAACGTTGCGTGGATGGTTTTTAGCGCTTCTTTTGGCAGAACTTCGTTCCGGTGTTATTGTGGTCGGCAGTGTTCTTTTCAGACCGATACTTTGTAGGCACCAGCTAGAATCAAGTCTGGGCTCTATTTTCTTTCTGAAGGCTTGAACAGATTCTTGGTGGAAATATTCCCAAACGCGACCTTAACATACATTACATATCCTGCAAAAGTCGTTGACATTTACAGGTTTGGTCTTCTCATGTTTTTTTGGAGTTTCATCTGACATTCTTCAAGTTCGTATAATTTTTGTTTTGAATTTTACGCTCGAGTTTAGATTTCTTGAGATTCCACATGAGTTTGACAGATAAACATGGTTTTCACTTCCCGCCGCATGATAATTGGATGAATCGGTCGAATGACTTACTAATTTTATGCATTTTAATTAGTGGGTGGATACCAAAATAACCATGGCTTGCCGGCAGGCTCTCTTCCTCTTTCTCCCCACCCCCTCCCCCTCTGTTTTCTCTCTCACCCCAATCCCCCTAATCTCCGCTCGCTTCGCTCCGATACTCCAGAGCCGCAACGCAGGCTAGTGCTTCACTAAGGAACGCACAATTTTAAGGCACGCCGAATCCTCAGCGGAATGCCCGCTGAAACACATATTACCATCTGCGCCAGTTTCAAAATCAGAATGACTACCGGATATTTCTTCCAACTTGCTTCAACACTTTGACTCTAAGGTATTGGTTCGTGACAATGTGTTTGGGGCTTTGAATCCGATAGGGCACGTATAGTCTAACAACACTTGTACTCATATCCCCGTTCCTGTGGACGAGCTTGATAAGTTGCCAGCTAATCAAATAAGTAATGCGCATAGGCATTCGGATGTGATGGAGCCAAGTTCTTCTGAGTCTTTAGTTCGTGACAACGTGATCGTAGATTTCACTGCGACAGCGCACGAACAGTATAATTGTCCGGTGTCATTTCCAGTTACTCTGGACTCTCTTCCGGTCATTTCAGATGCCTCCAGGTTGTCTTTGCCTAACGTACAGTACTTTGTTGACCTGCACGAACAAGTACATGCGACTGGTCTCCCCAATTTTAGACATCGCCGTGTTCCAGTTCCTTCGCGGCTCTATGTGACTTCTTGGCGGACTTATCTTCAAGATTATTATGATAACATTATTTGCGACTTTTTAGAATTTGGTTGGCCTTTAGATTACAACAATATCGTCTTTCCGGTAACTGATCGTAGAAATCACCAAGGCGCTAAGCAATTTCCGGGGGCGGTGGACTCTTATCTGCATACAGAATTGGAATGCGGTGCCGTCATTGGTCCTTTTCAGTCTAATCCGTTTACGAGTGAAATTGCACTTTCACCTTTGAAAACAGTACCGAAAAGTGATCCAACTGAACGACGAATAATTTTAGATTTGAGCTGGCCAGTTGGAACGTCAGTGAACGATGGTATTTTAGCAGATACCTACCTTGGCCAGGACGTTGATTTATCTTACCCGACTGTGGACGCCATTGCAGCGCGTATCCACCAGTGTGGTTCAGGATGTTTGTTGTTTAAAAGAGATCTAAAGCGTGCATATAGGCAGTTCGTGCCTTAAAATTGTACGTTCCTTAGTGAAGCACAGTCCACAGATGTGTTGCACCCACTTGCGCTCATTACGAATCAATCCGTAATGATCAGCCTTGTACTGGCATTTTCCGTTCTGGAAATCCTTACAAAAGAAGTTAACACGGGTGGGGTTTGTTTAGGATTGAGTGGAGCATACTTTCCCGAATGAGAATTATGCATAAACCGATTCTCCAACTGATTGAATGAGTCTCCCCATCGTGCACGGCCACGCTCAAGTTCAAATAGCACGGCGGCGTGAAAGCTCCTGACAGTCGGCCACGGAACTGTGTGGCCAGATACACGAGAGAGGTCAAATGTTCCAAACGAGAATGTTTCTCACGAGACGATAAACTCCAAATTCATGATAGAAGAATATCCTGCCACAAACTCTGCTAGGGTCAAGTCTTCGTACTTTATGTCCTTACTTACGTACGACAGGCTAAGTTCGCTATGAGGCCATAACTGAGGACAGACAATACGACTCGTAACCTTGGACAATTTACCAGATCTCAGCTTACCTTCCTTCCCTCTCTGTCGCCGAGACTTTGCTGTGCCTGATTCCTCGTCTGACTCGCTACTGCTACTGTCCGAAGAGAAACCAAGCTGTGCCATTTTTTTATCAACTAACTTGACAATAATGATATTGCTCTGAGCGTACCACGTCGACTTCAGGAACGCCCCCTTCTTTACTCGTCAACCGCGTGCTCGTAGGAACCTCTGGCGTGCTCGTAGGAACCTTTGGCGTTGTAGCCTTTCTGTTCCTGATACTTTCGTTCTCCGTTCTAACCTCTTCCAGTTCCTTTCTTAACCTGTCTGGGTCTATTGCCTTTCTTAGCTCATCCTGCTGTTTCCAGTTCTTCTGATAACAAGCGGCAAGACTCCTCGTGCGATGGTTGTTCGGCAAAACTCGATATCCCCTTCATAAGGGCTGCGTAATCAACACGCTTTGTGGATCTAAGGTCACGCTGAGAAGACATTTCGCGGTAGACAAATTAAATAAACTATGATTTAAGAGAGCAGACACGCAGTGAAAAAACGTACTATCGGTGATTGCTCGCGAGTAATGATCGTAACTTGATATAACGCTATTTCAAATTCTATTCAAGATCTGTCATCACTGGCCATCTAAGCCGAATTAATTATTTTAATGGCATCAAAATATCCCAATTCAAAACACTTGAAGAAAAGTCACAAACGAGAGACTTCCACCTCTACTGTTAACGAAGACAATACTTTTGATCCTTCAGTTAATCCTATCTCTTCTGACTCAGAAGAGAATGATAAGCCGACTCGGCCGAAGAGATTCTAAAGGAATTAGAGTTCCCGCCGTCGATTTATGACGACCCAGAAACTTTCGGACCAAAGATTGTCGAAGGCTTAGCTAAAAGTCTTATTGACAAATACCAAACGCCCGAGAACTGCTCTTTGGTACGTGTCCCTCGAGTAAATCAAGCTCTTTGGACTGAACTGTCCCACACTATGAAGAGAAAGGATCTGGGTATGCAAAAAGAATGGTGAAAGGCACTCAAGCTCCCGCTGTGCCTACAGAGAGCCTATTGCAGTCAAAGAAAAAAAAACATAAGGTAGACCCAAAAGAACTGTTGTCCTACGTACCAGATGCCATGACGTTTCTAGGCAATTCATCTTATAAACTTTGCAACATAAGAAGGGAATGCCTAAAGCCAGAACTGAGAAAAAACGTTCGGTCTCGCTGTTCATCGGTCTACATCGATCACCTGGTTTGGAGACGACCTGTTGATGATATTACTACAGCAAACCTAATCACAATATTTCCAGGCTCCAGCAATTCAAAGCTACACGGGTCGAAACACCCGCTTCAGACCTTATTACCAGAACCAGAGAGTGAGCATCCAATCTTATAAATGCCAGTCTTATAAAAGGACTGTATGGAACTTTAATGATGTTGACGTAAGTAGTTTGAATAGAGAATTGATTTCGGTAAACTGGCAAAGCTTGCTTATGAATTCTAATGACATTAATGTAGTTTATGCAAATTGGTTTGAACAATTTCGTGCAATTGTTGAGAAATACATTCCATGTAAAACTGTCATCATACGGCCAAAAGATAAACCATGGATGAACAGCAAGATACGCGTAGCAATAAGAAAGCGGGATCGATATCTTCGTAAATATAACAAAAATCGATTGGCGCTATCATGGGAATGTTATCGTAAGCAACGAAACATCACTACTTCTTTAATTAGGAATGCAAAACGTCTATTTTATGAAAAAGTTAATAGAGAATTAGGCGATCCATTAATAAGTCATAAAAAGTGGTGGAACATTGCCAACAACTTAACGGGTGGTAGGAGTAATGTTTCTTCCATTCCGGCTATTTTAGAGCACGGAGTTGCCGTTATCAACTCAAAAGAAAAGGCTTGTATCTTTAATGAATATTTTGTTGATCAATCTAAATTGGAGAGTGACGCAGCTGAACTTCCTTTGATAGAATCTTATCAAACTAGGTATTCTCTTTCAAATGTAATTGCAACTAAAGAAGAAATAATCTCATTAATGCAGAATCTAGACCCATCAAAGGCATGCGGTCACGATGGAATTGGAAACAGAATTATAAAGCTCTGTTCGGAAGGTTTTCATGATTTCTTTACAAAGTTCAATAATATTTCTTTTGCTCTTGGCCAGTTTCCAAATGAATGGAAACTTGCAAATGTAGTTCCTTTGTATAACAAAGATGACCGTCAATTGAAAGTTAACTACCGACCAGTATCTTTACTTGCATGTTTTTCTAAAATTCCTGAAAAAGTAGTATTTATGCGTATTTACAATTTCTTAATACAAATTGGGTTTTTGTATAAATTTCAATCTGGTTTTAGGCCCGGTGACTCAACTGTAAATCAATTAATTTATTTTGTGCACCAAATATATCTGGCACTTGAAAATGGCAACGAAGTACGGGTTGTATTTCTAGATATAAGCAAGGCTTTTGATCGAGTTTGGCACGCAGGACTAATACAAAAACTAAAGGCGCTAGGAATTAGAAATCCCCTTCTTCAATGGATAAAAAGTTATTTGCATGAGAGAAAACAAAGGGTCGTCATAGAAGGTCAATGTTCTGAATCGAGAAATGTCGATTCTGGTGTACCACAAGGTTCTGTTTTAGGTCCGCTTCTATTCTTAATTTACATTAACGATTTAACAATTGGTCTAGTTTCTCATCCTCTAATTTATGCTGATGATACTACTTTAATAGAGGTAGTTCAAAATCCAAGGGATACAGCTGACCACCTAAATGACGATTTGTGTAGAATTTCTAATTGGTCTAAAAAGTGGCTTGTTACTATGAATCCCACGAAATCGAGAACCTTAGTTTTTTCTTCAAAGCGTCTAAAGCCTGACCATCCAAATTTATTTCTTGATGGTCAAACTATAAAGGAGGTGACAACTCATACACATCTTGGTCTTACACTCCAAAGCAATATGTCTTGGAGAAATCATGTACTAAATGTTCACCAGAAAGCGTCTAAGCGGCTAAATTTATTAAAGTATATTAAATATAAAGTTGATAGGTCAACCCTTACGTGCCTGTACAAAAGTTTGGTTAGACCACTAATGGAATATGCTGATGTGATTTGGGATAATTGTACTGAAACAGAGAGCCAGTTATTAGAAAATGTTCAATATGAATCTGCAAAAGTTATTACTGGAGCAATTAAGGGTACAAGTAGAAAAAAAATACTTGATGAGCTTGCTTGGGAAGATATGTGTATGCGACGGAAAATGCATAAGTTATTTTGTTTGTATAAGATTACTAATAGTTTGACACCATCTTATTTAACTGAACTACTACCAAAAACTGTTAAAGAACAAAGCCGCATTACTCTAAGATCTAATGAAAACTTTTGTACGATTCCGGCAAGAACTGCAAGATTTCAAAAGTCTTTTTTCCCCTCTGTAATAACATACTGGAATTCATTAAGCATAGAAATACGTAAATCGTTATCATTACCTTCTTATAAAGCTGCTGTAAAGAAACATTATTATCATTTTACCTATAATAAACTTTATGATTACTCTATATCTAGAATGGCCTCGATCTTTCATACACGTTTAAGACTTGGTCCTTCTGCTCTTAATGATTATTTATTTAAAATAAAATGTAATGCGACTCCAAAATGTGACTGTGGTTATCCAAATGAAACGATTGAACACTTCTTCTTGTCTTGCCCCCGATACGCTGCTCAGCGCGATATCTTTTTTACCTCTGCTGTACAACTCTTAGGTAATATCTTGTCAAACAGTAGCGACAAAAAGAAAATTTTGTATATTTTGAATGGTATTAAGGACAAAAACTATAATTTAAATTCTAAATTCTTTGAGTTAGTTCAAAATTATATCTTAAATAGCAATCGATTTTCCATCGCTACAGTCTGACTTGTATATATATGTTTCTCTTTTTGTTTTCTAAACTTAATGTTATGCACTTATTTTAATTAATTTAAATTGTAATTTTATGTTTCCTTTTGTGTGTCTGAAACTGCCCTTATACTTGTTGTATTTTTTTCTGTATGAGCTCCCTCGATAAGCCTTTAGCTTTTGGAGCAAATGCAGAGAGCAAATATGTTTAAATAAAAAAATAAATTAAAAAAAACCAGAGAGTCGCGAAACCAATGGATGAACAAGAAAGCAGATGCAACGAGGTTTCAGCAGTCCACGTCGAAGAAAAACTGTTAGTCAGTATGCTGGCGATCTAGCCAATCATGTTGATTGCTGGCGCCAAATCACTTTAGACCCCTGGATTATTAAAGCCATTACTGGCTACCCGTTAGAGTTTGACTCAGTCCCTTGTCAAACTAGTTTGACTACACCTCCGCTTTGTAAAGAGGAAGAGCTATGTTTAATAATTGATCACGAGGTTGTAAAACTTCTGATTGAAGGAGCTCTGGCGAGTTTATTTCAAACATTTTCTTGTGTATGGAAAATTTACGGAAGTACCTAGCAAAAAAACTAAGAAGCGGAATAAAAAGAACAAGGCTAAAACCGGCAACAACTGCAACGAGGCTCCTCGCACGCCTAAATCGTCAGAGCATTCAACTCAGGATCAGCGTAAGCCGACAAAGGCTTCGGAATTCTATCATTAAGTTTGTAAAATTAAGGATGGGAATTATCGAATGCACAACAGCAGGATCAAGTCGTTAGCTGGTGCAACCGTTGAGGTTCTGAGCGATTTTCTAAAGCCGATAATTCGAAAACATCCTGACAAGCTGGTGCTACACATTGGGACCAATGATGTCCGAAGCTCAGATCCGCAAGCCATTGCTGGTGGTATTTCAAATCTGGCGCATCAGGTTGAACTGCAATCTCCAAGCACGAAGGTTATAATCTCCTCGATAGTCACCAGATGCGATGGAGCGCAAGAACTTGTAGGAAAGGTAAACGAAACAAACAGAATTCTAAACTCAAACTGTAGCCTAAATAATTGGCCATTCCTAGCTAATAATAACATTACTCGCTCACACCTGAACCCCAGGGGTTTACATCTCAATCATGAAGGTAGTGCTTTGCTACAGAAACATTTTGCCAACATTTTAAATTGAATTAATACAAAACCAAGGAGGAAAGTTAATGAAGTTTGGTCACACATTCCTAAGCAAAGGCTTTAAAATGGCTATGCTTAATGTAGTCAGTTTTCCAAAACATCTTGATGAAATTCGCTTATTACTGCAAAACGAAAAACTTGATATTTTGGCATTGAATGATACCCGCCTTAACTCTACCATTTATGATGGACTCGTCAGTATAGAGGACTACGTGTAGATCGAGCAAGAAATGGAGGTGGACTGAGTCTGTATTTATGTTACGAGCTTAGTCAATCACCCAACTGGATTTGGATCTAGAGGTCGTTTGTCTTGAAATTAAGGATGGTGCCTACTAATGTCAGCGCGCACGCCGTTCTGCGCATCTTGCGTCCCGCGGGTCATCCCGCTAGCAGAACTATTTTGAAAAAGCTGTGTTAATTGTGTAATTTGACAGACAGAAAGATGAAGGATTTTAAAATACGGTCGAAAGATATGCTTGAGAAATGAACGATTTGGGCCGGAAATCTTTAAATTCCACTACACAGCCACGAAAGATAATTTTCAGCTGAAATGGTATTAAAAGAGCCGACCATCTTAGTGAAGATTTATCGTGGGGAGATGGTCGAAGAATTGTAAATTTAGGAGATTTACCCGACCAATTGAATGAAGGTTGTTTGGACTGCCATGAATCGCTGCTGTCTTTTCGCCCAGCACCTTTGCTTTAGGCCTGTCGATGCTTTCGAGTTTTGTCAGTTTCTCCAAACATGTTCTCGGCAGTATAAACAATGTATGAATACGGTCAAATAAGTTTTGTGAAAACGGGTAAACCTCTTGGAAATCCAAAGAAGAATGAAGAAGGAAGGACTGTATGGGGTTTGAGCACAAAGGAAGCAGCAACAGGTTTGATTTTCAATGAAGAAAGTCGAAAGACGGGACTGATTCTTTTCCCCGCCGCCATCTTGAAAATCTCCCAGAATGCAATAAAAGAAACCAATTTTCAGACTTACTAGGCAGGGCTTGGTAAAAAAAATGTCAATTTTTGAAAATAAAATTAGCGATAAAGAGGCCTACCATCCACATAACTTTTTAAAACGCATGGATACCCCCATTTTTTCTTTTTGTAATCTATAATATGGAAGCTAAACAACGTTTACATATATTTTTAGTCTTTATAAAATTGAAACTTGATGTCCATTTCAGCAAAAAATATATGTCTGTTCATGGTCACTAATGAGGCTTACAAAGCAAAATTTGTACAAAAAATGATAGTCATTGTAAGATAAATGGTTTGATAGGCACCTTTGTGAAGAACGCTATGTCTAACGTTTTTTGCCCTAATATTTTGCCAGATAACCCAAAATATTAATCGAATTAAAAAATAGTTTCTCGGACAAAGAAAAATGCTGAGTCTGCCCTTTTTTCGATTTTCATCCTTAATTATCTCTCTTAAACGTATGGGTAGTTGGGTACCCCATAAAAAAAATTCTGATTTCAAAAGCTCCTTAGGGGGTTCATACAATCCATATAGATTTTTAGAAAACAAATTGGTTTGTAATTAGTAGGCACCGTCCTTAAACAAGCAAACAGCTGGCCTTTCATCACTTCGTCTTTTTATACACCACCAAATGCCCATGTTGAGATATAAAAAAAATGAAAGGTTAATTGGGTTAGGTGACAATGAAGACAAAACAAATTTCCTCTGTTGGCTATCAAAAAGTTGCAGGCAATTTTGGAATTATACCAACTGACTCAATTGGTCAAAAGTCCAACTCGCGTTACAGAGTCTACTCGTTCATTATTAGATGTCTGTATTACATCTTCACCCAACAAAACTATTAAGGTCAGAAATTTTAAAAACGTTAAAGTTTTCTGAATGACCTATATACTTTACCCTGGGAACAGTTAGATAGTAAGCAAATTGTGGATGAAATGTGGAAGGCATTGTTTGTTCAAGTATTTGACAGACATGCTCCGATTAGATCGAAGAGAGTAAAGAAAAAAGTCAGTCTCTCATAGGTATCTAAAGAAATTAAAATAAAGCTATTCGAAAGAGATTCTCTCAAGCGCAAAGCAGTAAAAACAAATAATGAGAATGATTGGAAGTCATATAAGTCTTCTAGAAACGACTATACTACGCAGATCGAAAATCAAAAACGAGATCCAAAACGTTCCTGGAAAACAATAAATGGCATTCTAGGACGAAAGCGGAAACAAAATTCTGTTAATGAGATAAAATTGTCAGAGACAACCATTACTTCCACCGAGGAATTGGTAAAAGTCTTACTAACATAGGTCCAAAGCTTGCGGAAATGATTTACAGAAACGGATACGAGTTTCAAGATTTCATGGAACAAAGGCCATCTGTTGCTGATTTTTGTTTCCGGCCTGTAAGCGTGCCTAAGGTTTGTAAACTACTAAACCTATTGTCAAAGTCAAAATCTACTGGCATTGATAAAATTTCAGCCAAAGTTTTAAGGTGGCAGCTCCTGCTATTGCGCTATCTTTGACAAAAATCTTAAACAAGTCAATCGCTTCTGAAAAGTTTCCATCCGAATGGAAAATGGCAAGAGTGATCCCACTTTTTAGGAAGGGTCAACGGTCCATGTTAGATAACTATAGGCCAATTTCAATCCTTCCGGTGGTAAGCAAATTAATGGCAAAGATTTTGTATGAACAAATGTATGAATATCTCTTGAAGCAAAATCTTTGATCCGAACATCAGTTCGGTTTTAGACGTTTCCATTCGACAACCACCGCATTACTGGATTGTACTAACGAATGGTATATTAATATGGATCAGGGACTTTATAATCTCCTTTTTTTACCACTGAACTATCCTGGAACCTAGCACCGAAACTCTAATTCGTTTAGCCGAGCTCGTTCTTACTCTCAATTGCTTTATATTTTCTGGTTAATTTTACAAGCAGACTAACGGCGTAGCTATGGGCACGAAAATGGGCCCCAGTTATGCTAACCTTTTTGTTGGTTATGTGCAGGAACAAATTTTTGATCAGTACGACGGTCCTACGCCTGATTTTTTCGGTCGTTACATCGATGTCTGCATCGGTGCAACTTCTTGTAGTAAACGGGATCTAGAACGGTTTACTGATTTTGTTAACAACTTTCATCCAGCTCTCGACTTTACATGGGAGATTTCAGATGTTTCTATCACTTTTTTGGATGTCAATGTTACTGTTGGAGGCAATAGTATGATGAAAATTTTAAGTTTTTACGACAGGCTCAAGCTTCCTCTCTTCCCTGAGGTAACAAAAAGGTGACTATGCCAAAAGAAAGTTGTTCGTATTATAACTTTTTCCCCTTACTAGAACATTCTCTTCCACTATTTAAGCAACTAAACATCTTGAACATTTACGACATCTTCAAATATCGAATCAGCTGTTTTATATTTCTACATACAAAAAAATATTTACCTCTAACCTATTGCTTCACTTTTCAATTTCAATGCTGAAACCCATCATTATCATACTCGACAAAGATATAATCTTCACATCAATTTCCATAAATACTCATTTTCTCTTAGATCACAAGGCCCAATAATCTGGAATTCAATACCTTTACCAATTCGTAATTCGTTAAAAAAAATCCTGTCACAATATACAAATATGTTAATTTCCTTTCTCCTTGACAGTAATTGATCTTTAATTTTTTCTGTACTTGACCTGTAGCTGACCTAAAAGCCACATAAGCCTCTAGCTTTTGCTAATGTATGAGCCAAATTGTATGGTTAATAAAGTACATTTTTTTTTTAAACATTCATGGGGAATAGGCCTTTTGCATCAATTGATCACGTGACGATTTTCCCATAGCAACGCCTTGTGTGGAGGGCAAGCCATTCTAACATTCCTTGACAACAGAGAGAGCGTGGGTGACGCGAACGTGAAACCTCAATACTAAAAGTTCTGCCGGTTCCTTTGTTATTCGTTTTCAGCTCAAATTTATCATAACTATTTGGCTTTAAATCTTAAAGTTCAGTGTTAGAGAATTTTAAGAGCCATAAGACGATCAGAAATAGCTTTCTGAAGCCAAAACCGAACCGGACTCTGCGAATACTCGCAACATGATGGCGGCCTCAACAGACGGTAAGAACTGAGCTGACTTCGGGAATGTACTTTTCTTCCACGCTTGGTGTTGTATAAACTGGAACGCGCTACCACTGTTGTGTGCCACAAATATGCAGTGGTGATTCACGCTATAACGATGGACTTTCCTTTCATCGCAAAAATTCCCCGGTAAAGACATGGGATTAAGGTGTCAGTGGATCACCAAAATACGAAGTAACGAGGGGCTTTATTTCAAGATTACAGACCCTAGTGCTGGTGATTTGAAAAAAAGAGAGAACTAGTCACATAGGAAAACCAGCTACTCAACAACCTATATCAGATTGTTATTCGTACATCAGTTTATAATATCTCTGTAGCCTGTAACGCGTTCAGATACATCATTATCCTGTCATCGCATAATTTTTCTAGAACATAAAGACGATTTAAAGCGTGGAAGAAAAGTACATTCCCGAAGTCAGCTTCTTACCGGCGCCAGCTGTTGTCTCATGTTGCGAGTAACTCGCAGAGTCCGGTTCGGTTTTGGCTTCAGAAAGCTATTTCTGATCGTCTTACGGCTCTTAAAATCCTCTAACACTGAACTTTAAGATTTAAAGCCAAATAGTTATGATAAATTTGAGCTGAAAACGAATAACAAAGGAACCGGCAGAACTTTTAGTATTGAGGTTTCACGTTCGCGTCACCCACGCTCTCTCTGTTGTCAAGGAATGTTAGAATGGCTTGCCCTCCACACAAGGCGTTGCTATGGGAAAATCGTCACGTGATCAATTGATGCAAAAGGCCTATTGTGGCTTAGTCTCCTTTGCAGCCGTTCTTAGTGTCGGTCCCATACTCCCGACACTAAGAACGGCTGCAAAGGAGACTAATTGTTGCTTCGAATTGTTTGGTAGCAATAAATCTCATACTCAGTAATTATTCATGAGGTAACCAACCAACCATGTGCCCAGAATTCGATCACATGACGATCCTTGAAACCACGGAAAGTACTCCCAGAACTCCCAGGAGTACATTCAACCAATTGTTTTTCCAGTCCAAGGACTGGAACAAAATTTATTCAGACTTGAAATCCCGTCCAGTTCGCATTGTCGGCTTTGAAACATTACTTCTCATATATGCCTCAAAACTGATAATACGACCACAGTAGGCTATATTAATAAGATGGGCGGCATGAAATCTACATTGCTAAATAATTTAACAATTAAGACAAATCTGGTCTTGGTGCATGGAAACAAACATAGCATAATTTCCCAACACATACCTGGTCAGTCTAATATTTACGCTGACTACTAATTTAGAGATTTTAATGATAGAACAGAGTGGAGTCTTCACCCAACTATTTTTTTGTGGTTGACTTAAACGCTGTTTGAATCTTAGATAGACCTTTTTACCTGTAGACTGAATACCAAATTAAGACAGTTCATATCTTGGCGACCTGATCCAAGCGCTTATGCGACAAATGCATTTACAATTTGCTGGTCCAACCTTGTCTGTTATGCCTTCCCTCCCTTTAGTCTCATCTTAAGAGTCTATCCAAGGTTCCCCAAGACAAGGCTCGAATGATACTGATAGCTCCAGTCTGGTCAACACAAGGCCAGCATGGTACCCTGTACTATTGGGCCTTCTGATAGAGGCCAACACTGTTACCCAGATGGAATAACTTGTTGAAACTTCCCCACAACGGAGCACTACACCCACTCCGAAAAACGATGCATATAGCCGCTTGGGCTATATCAGGACTGAGAAGCCTCGAAAATCAAGGAATTTCAAAGAGGGCTGCCGAGGTCATTCTCCAATCCTGGACTGCGGGAACACAAAAGCAGTACTACAGAACCTTGGAATAAGTGGGTTAGCTGGTGTGATCATGTCCAAGAAGATATTATTCAGGCACCTGTAGCGGTATTCATAGAGGTCTTGCTTTGCATACATTCCAGTTCATCCGACTTTGCAATAATTTGGATAAATATTTAGCATTTTGTCTAAAATACCTGTTTTCTTTACTAACAACTCACAGACTGTGTATATTCTCTATATATCGATGTTGTTGTGATAGAAAGGCGCCATGGAGAATAATGCATCAATGAGGTGACGTAAGATCCAGAATCGAGCCAGGCTTTTTCTTACACGGTCATGGGTCAGGAAAGGTCAAATTTTCACCATTTCAAACAAGCCTAAAACATAGAGTATTCTCTGTAAGCCAACAATTTCTTCGCAGAAGTACTCAAAACCTTTCAAAGATTCATATGTATAAAAATTGCAAAAGGGGTTAGTTGCACTTTAAAACCATAAACGTGCATGCTCTTTGAATATTTAGTCAACCGCATAATTACATTGTATTTTAGTGTTATTTTTCTCAAAAACAACACGCTTGTCCCCAAGGGAAGCCAGGGTCGTTCAATCAATGGCGCTCAGTCAAGCATTAAACAAAACGTTTTCGAAAGCAACTCAACTGCGACGTCTTTAGTTTCGGCAAAGAAAACTAAACTTCTTAGAGATTTGTTCCGTTCCTCGACGATCATGGTATAACAAACTTATACCATGACATTTCGGGGTATTAGTGATTTAAATTGCCCCTCGAGCCTCGGTAAATCACTAATACCCCTCATGCCATGGTATAACTAATAAAAATAAGTTGGTTTGAGAGGAATGGACAATATTCGTCCACCAAGGCCTAGATACTCTCATACCGTCGTGGGGTGTCAGTGCAGTAACCAAGTAAATTGACTCTCTTGGAAAAACTAAGCTACTGACCTTAGTCCCTTTCTCTCAAGTTGTCAATGCTACTCGACCTGTCATTTCTATCAAAGTTGGATATATGACACTGCAGTCCTTCCAGAGGGGGTTGTATTCACTCTAACTGCCCCAATGAAACGAGGCTCACGTGAACAGTTACACAACTTTTCCTTGCAAGCTTCCCGCACAACAGGAAACTTTGACCTGTTGTGACGTACCGTCTCTATCGTAAGGCGACAGGAAAGCTTCGTCAAATAATCTCTTCGTCTAAAGCAGACATACCCTCTGTTTATTTCTTACATCAACCCTCACAACCCTATTTCATCACCTTCCCTCGGTCGCTGGTTGTCATAAAGGCCGCTGGCATCGATACAGACATTTCCCACGTGGAGCATCAACAACGGCAGCGTAAACAGCAGTGTTCCTCTCAATGAAGTCATGAAGATGGCCGACAGGTCCAGTACCACAACCTTTCAAACGTTCTTCCCGTTAGTCGTAGACCGTAGTCGTCGTATCTTAAATTCCCGAATGAGTTCCAACTACGGTCATGCCGTGTTAAAGTCAAAGTGACTTACGAACTATTTGCTGTTATGACTATTGACATGTTGTTCAATGCATTCCTATATAACAGCTCGTGTCAGGGCGTTGAACTGTACCTGATTGTGTTTTAATATATTTCGAACGAGTTTGTGAAATATAATTGGGATTATAAGGGTACATGCACCTGACCAAAAGGGGATAGCCCAATTGGCTTATGATCATATTATTCACGAGTTTGAGAAGGAATGATTACAGATGGTACAAGCCATTAACTCCCAATACTATCCGATGCGGTTTTTTTTTTCGTGCAAATGTAAGTGCTACTTGTCAAACGAGTGTCAATAATTAAACTTAATCCTTATTAACAGGTCTCCTGCGCAGATGTTGTTTTGGCTCGTCACACAATTTTAAAAAAAGAATGAAATAGCAACGTGAATTATATGGTTCAATTCTGGAGTTGTGAGAGACAAGGCAAACAATGTACTGGCACAAATAATAACAAAATAATAACGTGAACAATTAAAGCGCAGATCAGATATTTGACTTGTGTTTTGCTAACTAGTCTTCGAAATGAATTCTTCACCTATCTTTCGCTGGCTAACTTGTCTATGAAATGTAGAATAACTGAACACCGCTACATGAGAAATTCATTGCACATGCCGTGCATGCATTGCACGCGCACGCCAACACATCTGCGTATTGATTGGCTATAGTTTCATCTGGACAGACTGACGTGTAGACAGATTAAAATAGACTGCGTTCATCCTCCCGTGTAGCCTGTTCCAGGTTCTCAGGGGTTGGAAAGGGAGAGAAAGAAAAACGCAGGCCAAACAAAGAAGAGGGGGACTGGGGGAGAGAAAGGGGAAATCGGAAAAGGAGAGCCTGTGGAACTTCTTTGAACGACATCGTTCCTCCCACTTCAGGCGGTGTGCGTCACGATCTGGCACAGTATCATGGGTAAATTTGTGGAAGACCTCATTGTTGTCATAACACGATATCGAGTGAACATATCAGAAAATCTCGAACGAGATTTTGACGTAAATGTACCTTTGTATTAAATACCCGGTATTTCTTGCAAATATTTGATCAGGAAAGCAACAGAGAAATGGGGAAACTACAGAAATTTTCCTGTGATACAGTTAGTATATTCTGCAGGAGACTTGGCTACTGGCGCGCGCGCTCAAAAATGGTATGATAATGACGTCAACAGTGCGTGCGAACAAAAATTGAAACTTTTACTAATACATACATATGTATTAGTAAAAGTTTCAATTTTTGTTGACGTCATTATCATACCATTTTTGAGCGCGCGCGCCAGTAGCCAAGTCTCCTGCAGAATATACAAAATGACGGTACAGCTTGAGCTAGGGCGATCTTTTCATCGGCTTTTACTACGAAAACCACTTGGGGTAGACCCAGATATTTTAAATGAAGAAGGGTTAAATTAACTACACATCCATACAGAATGACCAAAGACGATAAGTACAGCGAATTTGAAGTAGAAATGATCTCTCCAATAAACTAGTACTGGGCAACGCAACGCGCCAACTGTCAGAATATTTTCCCATCCCCGCGTGACGCGACCTGTCAAAATTGACTAATCAGAGGGTATACCACGAGCTGGTATACTGGAACGCTGTTCCCCTTCTCTCCCCAAGTCCCCCTCTTCTTTTTTTCGCCTGCGTTTTTCCCACTATCTGAGAGCCTGGAACAGGCTACCTCCCGTGCGATAGCTGATGCAACTACATGCAGCCACGAGAGAATAATGCATGCAGAATTGATATAGCCAATATAAATTGGTGACAATTAGCATTCAGTCTTAAGGGGAAACAGGCTAAAGAGCTATCTTAAAAATGTTGAAACTAAATTACCATTCTCTACTCATATACTTTGTAATAACTTACCACAATGTTGAATGAACTGAGCATGTTGGATTAGAGTATCTCTCTTTCATATGACAATCTTGTTCATATCCCCAACAATGTTTGCTTTTCTTATCTAGAGACTATAAATTAAACATCATATAAACCAAATAATCAGTCACCATCCATACATATAAATTAAACATCATATAAACCAAATAATCAGTCACCATCCAGACACAGTTCGAATCCTCATACCCCATTCACACCAACTAAACCTGTTCAATTCAACTGAGTTGATCTAGCCCCTATATTGAATGTGTTTAGTTACACAGGGTGAAAACTACCTCGAACAAGTTGTTTAGTTAAAGGGGCTATGTCATGGTACTACGTACATGTATGTATCAAGTCAGTATTCGATTTGGTGGCAACCTCGTCCCCAGCGTCTTCTCGGTCAGATCCAAGATGGCGGCTACCCGAGAGAAGACCCTGGTCAAGGCTGAACTGTCACGTATTCTGATTGGCTCTTCGATTATGACGCAATGGTTGTTCTAACAATGCTTTTTATTGGCCAAACGGACTGAGTCCAGAGAGATGAACTTGTATGTAGTTTAGATTGCTCAAATTTTATCAATAAAACGATTTTAAATAACCTTAAAACACGTTGTGTAGGTAGAGCAATAGATAAAGTGCATTACTGGGTAGTTTTCTGGTACGATTCATCAGCGGGAAAGCCAGGAGAAGCCGTTAAACCTGAACATGTGCTATCGATCGCTTCGCTTCAACGCTAACGGAAAATGAACGGCTTTTTAGGATTCTCTTCTAGCTTAGATACATCCTGGTAGCTTTCTGATACCTTTCCGCTGTTTCTTTATCCAAGTAAACTCCATTTCGAGCCATTTAGTAGACCTGTTTTCACTGCATCGTTCGCCGCGTGGAAATACCGTTAATCGCTTCTCGCTCACTCCGGATTGGGATACCTATGGTTTGTACACGTCATGAACTTTTCCCATATTTAGCTTGGCCGCCATCTTAGATCGCCAAATCACGTGACAAAATACTCCCAAAATATGGGAGTATTTGATCACGTGATCCAGCCTTTACCAGAGTCTTCTCTCTGAGTAGCCGCCATCTTGGATCTGACCCTGGGGACGAGGTTGATTTGGTGGCTGTTAATTGTTACAAACAGTAAATTGTTACAGCAGTTAAACTCCCCTGCTTCAATGCTTGATTGAAAGTATTTTCAATATTTTACTTGAAGACTTATATTTACACAGTTTATTAGTAAATTTTGAATATTTGCTTTGATTTTTACCATCCCACATGTGCGCGTGGTTCGCCAGTTCATACTGATGAGAATCGCTGAAAATTCGCTATTATTATATGGCAAGCTGGATTCGTAGCAAATGGAGCAATATGATTGGTTCTTCAACGGTCCGGTAAATCGCCGTATGACCGGTCGGTATAGTTTTGGACCGCTGCGAGCTAGAGTTGATTGAGATTGTTTCCACACGAAACGTTTAGCGAAAAAAGACGTTTTTGACTCAAGGTATAACAAAAAGTAACGTCAAAAGATAAATAACATTGCAAAACTTTTGTCAAAAAGCAATGTTTTATAAAACACAGACAAAGTGAAAGAAAATATAGAGTTTATTTTGCAACTTTTCTGAACACAAGCCAAAACACACCAAAGCCAAGACAAAGGACAACCCAAACTCACCTGAAAACGTTTTCCAGAATCAAAACAAGCTAATAAAACATGCCTGAACTTTAGCTGAACCCTGCTACTTTGTCGGTTCTTCAAAAATAATTATTTAGGAAACGGCGAAGTTCGAGCCAAGCTATGTCACTGACTATATTCCAGCGAAGCATTTACAGACACTTCACGAACCAAGGCTTCACAACAATTATCATGAAAGGAGGCGAATTCCAACTCTTTTTACAAGGCTTTAGAACTCCAAACGATGGGAGCTTTCCGTTCAACAAGGCAAGGAATGACGACTAAATTTGAAAACTGTCCGTCAGCCATGTTTCGCCAAATGTTGAAGATTTTCACAAGAAATGGCGCCAGATTGTCCTAAGCGATGCCGACGACAAGCAAACAATCCCTGGTATTACATTTGACGAGTTGAAGAGTTTTTGTACACATTTAGCCGGATTTTCTTTGCTGTTTTTTCGGATAAATCGAGGTGAACTTCCGTAACTGAATTTTACTTTCTTACGCCAAATGTACCTAACATTGAAAGGGTTTCAATCTTACCCTCAGCCAATCAGAAATGATCTCTCATTGAACTGACCAATCAGACACAATGCTACTGTTGCTTGCAAAAGAAACCATTGCAGTGGTACATGTATTGTTTAAAAAAAAGAACTGCTTTGTTCAGCAAAAGCCATATAATAAAACATTTGTTGACCAAGCTTGTTCGGTCCGATGGGGGAATATTGGTCTCGTTCTTTTTTGTGTGTATCTTGCCCTTCGGGCTCGGTCCATGCATACACACACAAAAAAGAACTCGACCAATACCTCACGCTTGGTCAATAACCTCTATTTATCGCATTTCGGCCATCTTGGATTGAAAGCGAGACTACCGGGTTGTCCCACTAAAGCAGGTTACGTAGCGCTTACTATTTGCTCTGTGTTGGTCGCGAGTTTGGATGACAAAGCTATTTCATCTCCACTTCTGTAATCCGAATTGTACAAATAATAGCCAGAAAGAAGATCTAGGGGTTCTTTTCACATATTTGTTTACGATGAACAGCTCAGAAAGCGATGGAGTTTGAAAATACGCGGAGATATCGGCCCACGCTGAGATATCGCTGAGATATCGGCCCACGCTGAGATATCGCTGAGATATCGGCCCACGCTGAGATATCGCTGAGATATCGGCCCACGCTGAGATATCGCGGAGATATCGGCCCACGCTTCAGGCTTCGATAAAGAGCCAGAGTGAGTAAAAAACCTTCCACAGAATTGTTAATACTTCTTCGCTTATTAAAGTGTGACAGGTTCCCTAAGACTAACACCTGGCTAAAATCTCCATTATAACTCAGGTGTATTTAGACGCCGCGTTCTATGAACGATTTGGGTTGGAAATGGTTAGAGATTTTTGGGGTAGGTTTTTAGAAGGTTTGTTATAAGGTTTGAGAAAATGCATTATTAATTAACCAAGTGGCAGGGTATTCTCCAGTTACTTGCATGGATGGATGATAACATTGGTCTGTAACTCTAGTCTGGCATGGAAGTAAGATTCATACTTTGGGCGGCCAGAAGCTAGTCTTAAAAGATATCTCGCTTTGCTCGACGGCTTCAGTAGTATAGTCGGGATTAAAATGATACCATCGCCCCAGGACACCCCCCCCCCCCCCCACCCCCCTCGAAAAAAGGACCCATATGCCGTGATACCACCTCCCCAGGGAGCGCCCGCCGCGGCCCGCTGAGCCCCCCACCACCCTCATACCACCTCCCCAGGGAGCGCCCGCCGCGGCCCGCTGAGCCCCCCACCCCCCTCGAAAAAAGGACCCATATGCCGTGATACCACCTCCCCAGGGAGCGCCCGCCGCGGCCCGCTGAGCCCCCCACCACCCTCATACCACCTCCCCAGGGAGCGCCCGCCGCGGCCCGCTGAGCCCCCCACCCCCCTCGAAAAAAGGGCCTATATGGCGTGACATCAAAAGGCACGCACCATACCACCTCCCCAGGGGCGTGCGCATATATCAAGCACATCCAACTTCAGGTAGATAAATAATTAGCAATTGTGAATCTATGTCGCAGAGCGTTTAGGTAGACAACTATAGCAGAGCTATAAGGGACAATTGTATTGTCTCCTACGGGGACGACGGCGCGGCGCGTTTGGGTAGACAACTATAGCAGAGCTATAAGGGACAATTATGTATGTCCTACGGACAGGGCTGGCGAGGCTTAGGTATGAGTGACGTCACAGGCAAATTCAAATGACCTTTTTAAACAAATTTTGGTGAAAAAAGCCAAATCCAACTGTAAAACTCCTAAGCGCTTACGAAATGCCGATCCGCTTCAAAAATTCCTTAGCGCTTATGAAACGTTTTTCGCGTCGTTTCGGTATGTTGTCTTGCTAGTCTAAAAACAGGGTCGGAAAGGAATGCGGCTGATGCAATGTGGCTCCGTCACTGTGTCACACCAGGCTGGCATGACGAGACAGAAATTTGCATACGAAGTAGACGTCTATTTATACGAAGCTCTTTGCGAAGTGAAAGTAGCTACCTTGCTCACTTCTCTCGTAGGAAATATCGATTTTTAGCACACGAGACTGCCTAGCTTTGCTCACATCTCTTTTCGGATCTCGGAGCGAAGTTGTTCGACGTTTTTTATCCCCCCTTCTCGCCTGTTTTTCTGCCGTATTTCGAGTTTAAGTGCTTCGTATTTCCCTTTTCTCACCTATAACACTTGAGAACTCGTCAAGAAATGCTGCCATCGGCTAGGGCTTTCGATACTTTGGCCTCCACTGAATTAGCCTTAGCCCGGGCCAGCATAACAGACTTTTCATGCTTCGAAACGTGGGCCCCAAGTTTCTTACTGGCAACGGCCATCGAAGCTGAAACGATGGCACAAAGAAATCCAATCGCCCCTGGAGAGATACCAACCGGAAGCCCAATGCCTGTAAATGACGTGCCCAGAGCGGAAGCGGATAAAACACCACTCAGGCTACCTGTGGCCACAGCAACCCCGTGAACGATACCACGGGCTCGGGCGTACTTTTTGCGAACGACCTCGTAGTGCTTTGCCTGCTGTTCGAGCTCGGCAAGCGTATCGCAGACTTTCTGCAGTCGAAAGCTCTCAGCCATCTCTGGCCCCGCGCTAGCAAGTGAGGGATAAATCAAATCGCTTGCCATTACCGACACATGTGTCAACTATAACCAAGCCAGGTCAAGCTTTAATACGTAGCGTAGAGGTCAACCACGGAAGTCTACGATGTTGCCTTTCTCGTCGCGAACTGTCAGGTGAAGGCTGCTCCGCATTGTCCCTAGAGCTTGGACGGCTAGGGGGGTTGGTGGAGAATATGTTGCTTTCGCGAACCTCTCACCTCGGATCTCTAAACTAGCCAGGACTTTTGAGGGCTTCCCCTCGAGAAGTGAGAAGCCGGAATCCACCACATCGCAGTGGACATACACTGTGTGGATGTCGTTAAGTACCACTTCATGGTTACCCACTTTGAGTGATACGCCCCTCCCCTCTTCATTACATTTGACGCACAGCAGTGTACAGAGATTTCTGCTAAATCGAATCGGTTTCTTGACCTCTAGGGTCCAAACCCCCCTCGGTAAGGGTTTCACGAATTTCACGAGACCAGCATCGATTGCGGGCTTGAAGTAGGGCTGGAGGCTCGCCATGTCATGATGCCCTGCAGCAATATTGTATGGGAACATCACACCTTCGGTATCCCACCAGAACGAAGCCATCTCTACTAGGTTCCACCAACTGTTCTCAAGCATAGCCTCGATTAGCGAAACGTTCTGGATTTCGAGAGGTCGATCGAAGTAGACCGTATGGTCGGACGAGGTACAGGAGATATTGAGCACAACCATATCGGTAGTATTAAACGCCCAGGCCCACTGCTTAACATATAGTCGCCTAACACTAATTGGAAAACCATGGGTACGAAGCAGGAAGTCTGGCGGAAGTTCAAACATCTGTTTCCCAATGCTGTTCTTGAGTGGTTTGAGCCTTTCGTTGATAGCACTGGTGGGGGTGGTATTCTCTTTCTGGATGGTAAGGGGATGTCACACTCTGTGTTCACCGAGGGTGGCCCAAGTAAGGGTCGGCTGGAGGGTTGGCTTGGGGCTACTAAGGCTGCCTTGGATATTGCCCTTGGGTCCAAGAAGACCTACGAAAGGGCAATTGCTGAACGAAAGACCGAAATTCTTACCGAATACAATAAGAGGGTTGCAGCTCGCAACGCAAAGGCTCTAGCCAACTTCGCCGAGCAGGCCGCACTTCTTGCCGAGGGAAACGCAAGGCTGGCAGAGAAGAAGGTAAAGCAGTTGAATGCTGCTTTGTGGACGAAGTTCAAGAACCAATACCCCCACGCCGACCCTACTCGGTTCCATTCGGTAACGGACATAGATGGGCCGGGAAAATACTCAACAAACATCATATTTCAAGACGGGGATGATGGTTATTTGGTTTACGGTGATGCAGCGCATTACAGCAAACCCGCTCCCATTCAAAAACGCATTGATAACGCCCTCTATGAGATGCTGGGAGGTTTCCCATCTAC